>CM019828.1:132497885-133097885 GCA_009763385.1 Coix lacryma-jobi var. lacryma-jobi
TTGGAGCTGGTCCAAGAGAGCCTGGTTCGTCCCGCGGAGCTCCTCGACCGTCTTCTCGACCCCTGCGCAACAAACAAGGAAGAGTGAGACGGCGGCGTAACAAAAAACTTCGAGACCCAAACAAAACAAGGTGTAAGCCTCACCGTCGCAGTGTTGCCCCAGTGCGGCGAGGTCGCTGGTCAGGCCCTCAGCACGCTGCTCCAGCCTGCGCTTCTCGGCCAGCGTGAGGAGCTTCTCGGACCTAGGTCCTCGATCAGCCGGCCCCGCCTCCACCAGGGCTGATCCTTGCGGATCACCTCCTGCCGCGCCCGCCCCTTGGCGGCTCGGGCGGTGGCGGCACCACTCTTGGCGTCTTCGGCCTCTTTTCTCGCCGCCTCGCCGCTCCGCGCGGTCGGCAGCGGCGGCCTCGCCACGGGCGTCAGCAGCCTCCTGCTTCGCCGCCTCGGCTTCGGCCCGGGCAGAGGTGGCCTCGCTTCGGGCGTCCGCGGCCTCCTTCCTCGACGCTTCGAGAGCGGCGGCGGCCTCCTCCTTGGATCGAGCGACCTCGCCTCGAGCCACCCGGACCTCCGCCTCCGCCTCGTTAAGCCGGCTCGCCATCTGGGCGTTCCGGCTCAGCTCCGCGCGGAGATCTCGAAGCTCCGCCTCAGCCCGCTCGAGGGCGGCTGACACCTGTGCGGACCGGCCCGCCTCCTCGGAGCAGGACCGCTCCGCCTCCGCCATAAGCACGGCCACCTCCCGGAAGATGGACCGCACCTCGCGCGGAGGCCCCCGCTGGACCGGCTGCTCGATGGGAACCACGGCGAGGGGCGGGCTCAGTGGGACGGGAAATGGCCATACGGTCGGTCCGGTCGCTCGATGTCGGGCAGATCCTCCTCCGCCTCGAGCTGCCCCGACAGCGACCCGCCGCCCGACGGCACGGGCCCCGACTCCCTCCGTCCCTCCGCCGGCACTTCCTCTTGCGGATCGATCGAGGGAGGCTCGACCCCGGGCCCTCTTCCCCGCCGGGCCCTCCGGCGCCTTGTCGGCGCTAGCCGGCACCTCGGGCGCCTCCACCGTCATCGAGCCCGCGGCGAGGAGCGGCCCCTGCTCCAGCTCGTTCAGGAGGTCCTCCACCGTCGGCTCCGTCTCCGCCGACGCCTCTTCCCCCCTTCCCTCCTCCGCAGCCCGGCCCGTGCTGGTCGGAGCCACAAGGGCGCAGTCTCCTCAGCCCCAGACGCCGGCGGGGCCGTGCTCGCCCCAGGCGCTTCCCCCGGAACAACCGTCGTGGTGAGGGGAAGGACGGCGCTCCCAGTTGGCACCATCGCGGGAGGAGGAGGAGGGGGAGGAGGCAGCGCTTCGGCGGATACGATGGTGGCAGGCTCGATGCCATGAGCTGAGGCCCCTGCAATACGAGATGACGGAGATGTCAGAACCAGGAAGAGTACCTCGACCCCCGCGGTCGATGGCGACGGCCTCACAAAATTCGCGACGATCATCCGACCCCCTCGAGCCATAGCAGCTCGGGCCTTCTCCAGCCAAGCGGCTTCTCTAGCGGAGGAAGGTGCCATACCTCGAGGTGCCTGTGCCTCGACAGGGCTCGAGGTCTTGGCCCGCTTGGACGAGGCAGTCCACCTCCTGGTAGGAGCGCTTCCCCCCCCTGAGAAGAAGGAGATGGCACGCGTCATCAAAAGCAAAGAGGTGAAGCCTTCTACCACGAGTCCCAAGAAACTACTACTCACCGAAGCGGCGGCTGGGCTTCTTCCCGGAATCGCCGGACCCACTCGGGGCTTCGAGCCCGCCCCACGGCTCGAGCCCTGAGCCTGGGCCGTCTCCACGGGGCTGGGATGGGGGGAGGGCTCCCGACGCCTCCCATGGTTCGACCTCGAGGGAGAGCCCTCCTTCCGCCCCACATCGCGGGAGGGCGACCGTACCACCCTCGTGCCGACGTCGTGGCGCTCGCCCCGGCGCGGGCTCCGGGACCTGCTCCGGCGCCCGCGCTGGTGGTCGCGCCCCCCCGCCGCTTCCGCTTCCGTATCCCGGCGGCGGTGCGGCGATTCCTCCGGGACTCCGCTCGCGCCCCTGGTCCACGAGACGCTCGGGGGTCTCCCTCCCCGACGCTCGTGATGCGCGGGCTCTCGATCCTCTTCTTGGCGCCCGCCCCTCCGCGGGCTCGACGGCGCCCTTGACGGCTCACGGGGGTCGGGCCCGAAAACCTTCTCAACCTGTCGACCGCCTCTCGAGGCCCGACCCCTCTCGAGACCCCCCGTCTGGGCTGACGCGGGGGCGGCCTCCGTTGGCGCTGTGGCGGAGGCGCTCCGGGTCCGGGGCTTCCTTACGACCAGGGGCGCATCCGGCGCGGAGCTCGACGGACCGTCGGCCCCCCGACGAGGCAGGGATCGGCGCCGCCTTCCGCGGCTGCGTCCCGCGCGACCCTTTTGTCGGGGGACCTCCAGTGTACCCTCCTGCACAGAAGAGCGGTCAGCCCTGTCATCAACGAGCCCCGCGCGCATCAAGCGCACATCCATCCCCTCGTCGTCGCCCTCCTCCTCATCACCACTCTCCTCCTCCGAGCTCGAGGAGCTCAGCTCGGGGGACCCGTCCCCAGGCTGACGGTTACGACGAGCCTTCGCCAGTCTCTGCTCCCGAGCTAAGCGACGCAAGTTTTTATTTTTCTCGCTGGGCTTCAGGGACTTGATGAAGAGCTCGCCCCAGAAGAGATGGACGAACATCTCCCAGTGCGGGCTCCATCTTCAGGTACCCCTCGCACACCGCGGCGAATATGGCGGCGTGCGAGATGGAGTTGGGGGAGAAGTGTTGCAGCTCCACCTCGAAGTGGTGGGCCAGCCCTCGCAAGAAGCGGCTCGGCGGGACGCCGAGCCCCATACGGTGGTAGCGCGTGAAGCTCACCACGTACCCCTCCGGCGGGTGCGGCTCCCGGTGCTCCGCCGACGGGATAACCCACCATGCGGGTCCCTCCTCCGGGTTGGGGCGCAGAAGCCCTTGGGCCACCAGCGAGTCCATTTCGCTCTGCGTCACCTTCGACGGGCTCCAGTCCTCGGCCGGCAGCATCTGTGTCTGGGCGGCCATGACGGTGGCGCGGCGCGGATCCGAGCAGCGAACGGGCGGCCGGGATCCCCAATCGACTAGCTCGAAGGAGAGGGCGCGTAAAGGCTACGGCGGCGGCGAAGGCAAAGGCAAAGTAAAAGGTTCTTTTTCCCCTCTTTCGATATTTATAGGGGGAAATCCAGACGGGCGGGATCTCCCACGACGTAAAAGGTAACCGAATGCATTCAATGCGTCCATCTAACCACGTCTCGAGCCGGATGCAGGGTACACGCGTTACCTCCCCATTCGCTCCACTATCCGGGCCCGCCACGACCGTCGCTCCGGCTTCGCGCCCGCCGCTCTCCCCGACGGTTTCCGCCTAAAAAGGCGTGCCCAACGGGCAGAAGGATTCCCAGACGACGGAGGCTTCTTCACAAGGTAAAAACGGGCCCGGCCCTAAGTCTCGAAGCAGCGAAGGCTGGCCCTCGAAAAGGGTTCGACAGCCGCTTCGAGCGCCCGAGTCAGGGACACCAAGGGGCGCCACTCGCGGCATTACTCGAGGGCCGAGCCCTCGAGGCCCCTCACGTGTATCCAAGGCGGGGAGCTCGACGTGCAGTGAGATCCCCTCGGAGGGAGGCATCGAGCCACCGGGCCCTATCGAATGGACCCGGCACTCATGCAGACTGAGCACCCATGCTTTATGAGACCGCCTCCGGGCCACAGTCGACCCCTAACGAACGGGGCACGAGCTCTCACTTGGATTCCCCGTTACCAGCTCACCGGAACCTCGATACTCGCCCACTCGGGGTAGTACGAGGTGAAACGTCCTCAATTTTCCGCGAAGGGAAAATCCACAGAACGAGTTATATATGACAAAACCAGGAATTGATCTTATCATATTATCTTATATCAGTCGATATCACAGTCATACATCGTAGAGTTTACAAAGATAAGCATTACATCATTGAGTAACACCTATTACAGAGTCTAAATCTAGCGGAAGACTATTGAGTGAAAGCTCCTCCTTCACAGACATCATCAGAGTTGTTGTAGCGCAGCATCGACCGGATCCTCCGAACCAAACTTGAGCGTAGGCACGAAACCTCCTAAAGTCAGTACCTCTGAAGCAGGAAATCTGCACACCGCCAGATGTGTGCAGGCCATGGTCAGCACCGATGAGCTTTAGTGGAAAGATAAAACAAGGGATCTGGCGATCCTAATATTTGGCTGTGGATTTGCATCCTAGTGCAAGAGTAGCAGTAATATGTAATATTTATCAAGTTTTAACACATTCCCATACACACACATCCACATCCACCCACCATATCCATCCCAACATCACCACACCATCACCTCATCTCATCTCACACACTCAGTCGACAGAGGCCAGCTCCCTCCCAGCCTTGTCTCAACGGCCCACAACCTCACACCAGGTTCACGGCCGGCACTCATATACCAGGGGGAGAAGAGAGAACTCTCACTAGTCGGAAACAGGTCAGGGAAAAAGGTCCGCGGCCAACGAATTGGCCAACGTATCGATCGATCAACCATACACTCTGCAGAGGTTCTACAATATCCACAAGATCGCCATCATCACACCCCGGATGTGCCTAGGCGGATTCTGGTCGCTTGCCAGCCTAGAGTAATGCCACCCTACCACTCAGCCCTGGATTCACCCCAAGTATGTCTGGGATGGCTAAGTCTGTGAAGTCACGTTCCCTCTCCCGAAGGGGGAGCCGCGAACGTCTCGGAAGGGTGTGGGACTCTGATACCCGTACCTTCCTCGCACTCTCTCGCCTAGCAGTAATGGCATTACCCTACCAGGTAGTCCGACCGTCCCCGTCCATAAGGAGCGAGTGGCTTGTAAAGGTATTTCCCCGTGGTCCAGATATCCGCTCCACCTAAGGTGACTAAGCCGGAATGTCTTCTCAAAGGTTTTCATTATATGTGCCACCACAGCACGCTCCTGATCTGGGCTCCACCAACGGCTCACACCCCAGATCCACCTCATGTCACCATTTAACCCGCCACAGGTTTTACACCACAGGGGCCTCCAGATATGCCCCACGGCAAGACTTGCACTAGGCTCGTCGTGTATTCCGGCTCGGTCGACTCAACCCTCACCCTCCACACACCCAAGTCACACACACAGCACGCTCACACATCACCAAGTCTGGCATCACCCGCCAAACCATTCCCAATGGTTCACCACCCGCATCACATCTCAGATATAATACGAAGTGGAGTTAATAATATAATGGTGAATCATGCAAGCAAGCAGGCGAGTAAGCATGAATAAGTGAGCGATTGCGCAAAGCAGGGTGTTGTGGTAGAGTGGGTTGCAATCAGGTAATAAAGGCTTAGGTAGTATCATGCATCAAAATACTAGCAAAGGAATAAATACAAAAGCACTAGCAAGTCTACTTATTTGCAATGTCTAATAGGATTCTCTAAAAGAGGGTGCTGCCATGACACCTGCGAAGTAGTTGTAGTCGTGGTTAATTATTCCTCGTTGGTGTTCCATCAGCGAGGTCGTCTCCTCCTGAGTTGACTCCATGTCGCAGTCCTTGTTGTCGTCCATGCTCTCTCTCTCTCTTGGTCCAATCGTATGCTACTCCACGAAACGACGCACACATGGCAGGAGAACACTCACACCATAATTGAAAGACAACAAGACGCAGGAAGATCCGAGACACTAAAATACACAAGATTTAGCTCTCTCGGCGTTTGTCCGATTTCCTCGAGCTAGGAACAAAGTGGTGGTTTGCCAGTTTAAGTCTTGGTCAAGCCAGTACGGCTTTATGATATAGGGTTCAAACCAAGGCCTATCCTTAGCAAACACCACGGCTCACATCCTTCGATTTGGTCGTCATTTAATAGGGCGGAAATCAGAGGATGGGCCTAACAAATAACGGACGACGGGGTTCGGCTCTTGTAGCCTTATCCCAAAGATCAGTTGATCATAAGAACGATTAACACCATTGTGACTTGACTCCAAAGTACCTTGGCTTGCCCGCTATGGTAGAAAGCGGTAGCGCAAAGGATTGGACATCTATAATCCTCTCGATCCATACGACACTTATACGTCGGGAACCGAGACTCGGGTTACTCGATATATTGTAAACGAGCGAGGCTAGCTCAGCACATCTATGCCATGTTCTCAGACGCATCTTCAGAGAAGATGGTTTTTGACGGTCGATCGAGTCAACGTACGGGGTTCTGAGATACAGCATAGACCATAGCTTCGCTAATAAAAGAATAGCGGAAGTATAATATATAAGTCGAAGGTTCATTCCAACGCACACGTCATGGTAGAAGACGGGGTGTTGGAAGGAGTGACACAATATAAGATGCAAGTGCGCAAACTACTTGTAGGGTACCCGACCGAGGTGCTCTGGCACTAAGTCATTTCCAGATTCGTAGCGGTGCGGTTGTCACCGCGAGAATCCAGATATGCGATGGTCATCGGGGTACAAGCATACAATAGTCTGTGCACGAAGAAGCATTTATAAAATAATCTCCAGCAAGTATAAAAGACTATAGAATATTCATAAGCAAGCAAAAAGGCTTTTTATAAAATATTCAAAAGTTAGAAGGCATAGCTCCATGGTCATGGCAAGGCGAACTTGCGACCACAAGATACTCCCTCGAGAGATCGAATTACACTCGGCATCGCGGCCATGGCGAGACGGGTCTCGCGATCGTAATATCCGAACGAGGTACGATCCCTTAGCCGGCTTAAAGGCTCGGCACATATAGGCATCACGCGAACATTCATTCAGGCAACATTAAGAACCATAAGGCGACAAAAGACATCGAACCAAATTAAGTGGAGTAGCACATTCCCATAGCATGAGTTGGATGGATCCTGTATCACAAGCGCATATACAGGTGGTTGTAAGATCGAGGTGCATGAGTACAGATAGATAAATAAGAGACTTTCCAGAAGTGGCTTGGTAGATCGACTATGAAATAACGTGGTTCCCAAAGGGTCATGGTGACGGCACATAGGGTCACGGGGTCTCCTCAACTGTCATACGCTACGGTTTCCATCAGGGCATCCTACGGTCAAAAGATGAGAATAGAGTTACCTGGTCGTCCAGCAAGTCAACTAAGTCTCGTTCCTCACGGTCTAACGTCCAGCATGTCCAAACGTCCAGCATGTCGTCCAACACGTTCTACGATCCGTTCTATTCGGGCGTCGCGCATGGTGGTAGGGAATTGGATGAGAGGTTTGTCACTAACCATGATTCATCGAGAGTAGTGTCCGACGTTGCGCGGCATCATCCTCGTGATTTGGTCATCATCCATCAGCTTAGCGTGTACCTAAAGAGAAGTTCGTTCGAGGACAAGTAGATGACAACAAAATAATAGACGATGGCGGAATAATCAAAATAACGAGATAATGAGTTCATAAGAATATAGCCGGCACGATGGCACGGACATAGAAATGATAAATGGTCATATTATACAAAGACAGATCAAGGATTGTTATGTGCAGGATATAAATTAGGACTATGTCTTCATCTTCGGCGACGTTGTGTATTCTGGATGTGGCAGGGGTTACATTGTTTTGGCGATGCTTCAGATACATGGGCGGATCAGCGAGTACCACCTTCTTGTCACAGAGTGAGAATCCTTGTGGGGTTATTTGGACGGCGTTCCCATCTGGTTCGGCTTGTGCACGGGTTCGGCGGTCCCGATTTCCTGCAACAGAGTGGATACATCGGCGCGAGGGCCGCGAGTCAAGCGATGATCATGGCATCGGACAAAAGGGAGTTTTACATACTGCATTATTAAGTAAGAGTTCGTCATAGGAATTCGACCCATATCAACAGTTCAGTTTTCAGTGAGTATAGCAGGGTCACACAGAGAGTCATTACTCATTTTCATAGGTAGATATGGCAATCCAGTGACCAACATTATGAGTTGATGCACTACTAGATCGAATCAGTGATAGCATAGGTAAAATGGATAACAGATACTTGTCTCAGGGATTACTGAGCATCCTCCTAGAACGACCCTTAGGAGGAGATAGGGTTCCAGGGTGCTCACCATGACTCTTGGCCGCCGGTAGGGTGCGCGGTGAAGGGCTCGGTTCGGTGCAGAGAGGGAGAAGTTGTTGGGGCGGCGCAGTGAGGATCCACGAGCACGGCGTTGGGTCGGGGTACGGTCGGCGTCGTCCCAAGGCGAGGCGTGACGCGGTGCGGATTCCTTCAGAGTGCACGGTGGGCGGACCCGGCCGTCTCTGGATCCCGTGGCTCGTCGCGATGGGGATCCGGTCGGGGTGTGCGGACGGGAACTCGAGGACGGCGAGGTCCGGCGCGGGATCGTCGGGAGGCGGAGACGAGGAAGACGGAGGGGAAGTCGGTGAAGAGTCGCTCATGGACGCGCCGGTTCGGGAAGAAAGCGACGGCGTGTAGAAGACCGGCTCGGCTTCGGTGCTCGGCGTCAGTGCTCGGCGTCGAGGACGAGGTTGCAGAAGAGCAGGTGGTGGGCGACCGGAGCAGCTTGTCGCGACCGCAGCTACTCAGCTTGGCGTGGCGCGGCTATGGCCACCGCGTGACGGCTTAGAAGAAGAGGAGAAGTAGGCGGCGGGAGCGGCGGCTGCTAGAGAGAGGGGCGCGAGCGCTCGGGGGAAGAAGAGGCGCGGCGCTCGCGGTAGGTGGCGCGGAGGTAGGTGGGGAAGGGGCGCGGTAGGTGGGCAGGGCGCGGCGGCGCGGTTGGTGGCGAAGCGGGGCGTGGTAGGTGGCGAGCGCGGGCTCGCCTTTGGCGGCGGCGGCGGCTCCTGGGAGCGCCTGCTCCTAGGGTTCCCGGGGTGGCACGGCTGGGCCAGCTACTGGGCCGTCTGGGCCGCGCGAGTAAGCGGCCTGCGGGAGGGGGTAGCGTGCGTGGCGGAGGTAGTAGCGAAGGCGGCCTGGCGCGTGGGTCCAACGTGCTGAGGCCGAGGCTCCGCGCGTGGGCTCGGGCGAAGCGGAGTGTGCGTGCCGAGGCCGAGGCCGAGGCTCCGCGCGTGGGCTCGGGCGAAGCGGAGATCGCGTGCCGAGGCCGAGGCCGAGGCTCCGCGCGTGGGCTCGGGCGAAGCGGAGATCGCGTGCCGAGGCGAGGCTCCGCGCGTGGGGCTCGGGCGAAGCGGAGATCGGCGGCTGGGCTGGGCGAAGCGGAGATCGCGGCTGGGGCGCTGTGCGGCTATGCCTGGGCCAGCTGGGCCGCGAGCGCAAGCAGGCCGGTGAAGAGGGAGGACGAGCGGCTGCTGGGCCCGTGCGACTGAGCCAGGACGCTGTGCGGCCAGGAGAGGAGGAAAGGGAGAGAGAGAGAAAGGAAGAAGGAGAAGGATTTGGCCCAAGAGGAAGAAAAAGGTTTTGTCTATTTTGAAAGGAGGGGTATTCCAATAGGAGTTTGGGAGAAATTCGAAAAGGATTTGAATGAAATTCATATGAGGGAATTTAGGATCTTAATAGAGGTTGATTACGAATTCCCGAAGGGTGGTCATAATAGAAGGTCGGGGATCACTGAGAGAGACTCGAGATAATCCGAATAAATACGAGGGGGTTGCTATGGTCATGTGCTCTCCAACATAAGACTTAAGTTGCAAAAAGAATATTCGGCAAACACCTACAAACAATACTATATGTATGCAACAATTTATTTATAAATTGTTCCTGGTTTGGCTAGTAACTACATGCTCCACATATTCACAGAAAAGTTTTAAAAAGTCAAATTTTCGGGTTATTACAGTCCACCCACCTTACAAGGATCTCGTCCACGAGATTTAGGAGTTAGTGCTAATGTGTCAGGTCTCGTTGTTAAGTCATCTGCGTTAATGCATTATTTTGAACTCTAGCATTTTGAAGAGGAGTTTTGGAAACATTTGTTTTCGGAACCCCTTTTAAAATGGAGAAAGTTTGTTTCGCAAAGTAAGAGAAATTTCCTTCTATTTTTAAATTCTAGTTGAAAACACTTTCGTAAACATTGTTCTTTCGAAGAACAAATTGAGGGTTAGTTTTGAAATAAATCGGTATTTCAAATCCTTTTGGGATATTAGTTCGATTTTCAAAATCAAGGTCTCATGTTCAAAATGTTCTTAGGAGGCCCAAGAAATTGTTTTGGTAAAAACTGTGTTTTGCAAAGGGTCCTCTTTTTAAATGAAAGGGTTCTTGAAACATCTAATCGAAGAATGGTTTTCACAAATAAAGGCAGTTTATCCAAAAACTTCCTTAAAACACGATAAAACAAGGCAGGATTTTCGAAAAATTTAAACGGGGAGGCATTTGAAGGGGTAATAAGCGGGTTTTCGTAAAGCTTTTCAAAACTCCATAGGTGATATTTGAAACGTATTGGAGGGTTTTCGAAATGAAAATACTCATTTTGCTTTCCAAAATATTTTGAGAGCTAATTATTTCGAAAGGTACTTTTGAAAGAGGCATTACTCCACGCGCTTCTGAAAATTAAAGCAAGCTAGCTTTCAGGATGATTCAAAATAAATTAATAGCTTTTGAAAATGGAAATAATTATTTAGTTTGAAATTGGACATTGATTGCAAAAGGCTTCATAAAATGGGATGTATTTCGACAATCAAGTTGAATATAATATACTTATATATTTTTGCAATAGTTTTTGTTTTATAAATCCTTTAAAATGGAGAGCTTTTGAAAAGGGGTCATGCTCTTTGGTCAAAATTAAAGGATTTTGAAACAAAGCTGAGCCAGGGATTGTGATGGTATTTTGTTTTAAGATAACAAGTATGGACTTTCATTTCTAAAAGGGTTTTTGTCAAATATTTTGTGTTCTTTTCGCAAAGGGTTTTGAAAGGGGTTCTATCTAGGCTTTTGACATTTTAAAAACAAAGCTTTTATAAAGAGAGTCTTTGTTTTCCCAGACTCTTTCAGAAAAGACTTTCAAGAACGGTTGAGCTAGTATCTGGGAATCAAACTATTTTGCAACACTTTTCTAAACATGCTTTTGGCTACGAGATGTTTTGAAATAGCAAGAACCGTCAGTTTTGAAATCTTTTCAAAGAAATGTTTTGCAAAACTTTTTAAATCTAGAATAATCGGATTTTTGAAAATAGTGGAAGTCGGCACTGGTTTTGCAATAGAAGCATTTTCAAATCATGCTCGTCTATTTTAAGAATTTTGAAACAAGCAGTTTTGAAAATACGATGGTTCTTGAAGCGGGGCGTTGCTCCCTTTTAGAATATAAAACTAGATTTGAAACAGACTTTTTAATTAGTGTTCTTTTGAAAGGCAAAGATTTTGCTTGATTAAAACAGTTGTAAAGCATTCCTTGAAAGTAGGATTGATTTTTGAAAAGTGGAACTTGGCTCTTGGTTTGAAATCAAAATAGTTTTACGACAAAATCGAGCCAGAGTCCTTTGTTTAAACTCATTTTACTTAATGAAAACAAAACTTGGTTTCCTGAAATCAAATTTCGAAACACTTTTCTGAAAAGAAAAGGGTTTTCAAACTAGCTTTTGAAGGGATCAGTTTGAGAAGAAAGGCTATTTTGAAAGGAAAGTATTTCGAAATCACAATATTTCATAAGGCTTTGGTGGGACGGGGTTTTTAAAATAGAGAGGATGCATGGTTTGTAAAATCCTTTTAAAAGAAATGTTTCGCAATGCTTTTAAAATCTAGCGCAGGCTTCTAGAAATAGTCGAGATCGTCGTAAGTTTTGCAATCAAATTTTGGAATCTTTTGATTTTGAAAACAAAAGACACTTTTGTTTCAAAAGATTTTCGCAAAACAAGAACCTTTTATATCTACGACAGTTTTTGGAAAGTAGTGATTCGTAAATAACATAGTTTTTAAAGAGAAATCATTTTTGAATCAACCTTTGGAATAGACTTTGAAAATTTATTAGAATAGTTGCTTTTGAAATCCAAGACTAGTCCCAGGTTGAAATATAAATCCAAATTTTTTTCAAAGGAGATAGTTTATATTTTTAACCAAATAGGGGAAAATTTTGAAGTTTGAAATTTATAAATCAAATCTGTTTTTCTAAATAGTCTGGAAAACATGGTGCTTCGTCTCATAACTTTGGGTAGTTGGGTCATTTATGTACAATATGAAGGGGTCTTGGGTGGGATATATATATCCGGAGATACCCAGGGTCCAGAGTCCTTATACATATAAACTAGTTCTAGGAATTACACTCAAGTAGTAAAAAGGCGAATGAAAAAGCAGGAAACACAAGATCCAGACAATCAGACAGCATTACAACTCCTATATGCATAGTGTTGACTTAAGGCGACTCTTTAAACCTTTAAGTCTCACACATCTAACGTCTAGCGTGGGCAGTCACGGGGTATGTTCTTTTCTAGATAGCTTTTCCAGGGTAAGAGTGTTAATAAGTAGCAGAAGTCAAGGCGGGGAAAAGAAAACTAGTGTCAGCAGTCATTAGACGAGATGTTTGGCTTCTATACTAGTGTTTGGGTCCTGAGGTTTCGTCCTAAGGTCAAGTATGGCTCTGATACCAACTGAAACGTCCTCAATTTTCCGCGAAGGGAAAATCCACAGAACGAGTTATAATATGACAAACCAGGAATTGATCTTATCATATTATCTATATCAGTCGATATCACAGTCATACATCGTAAGTTTACAAAGATAAGCATTACATCATTGAGTAACACCTATTACAGAGTCTAATCTAGCGGAAGACTATTGAGTGAAAGCTCCTCCTTCACAGACATCATCAGAGTTGTTGTAGCGCAGCATCGACCGGATCCTCCGAACCAAACTTGAGCGTAGGCACGAAACCTCCTAAAGTCAGTACCTCTGAAGCAGGAAATCTGCACACCGCCAGATGTGTGCAGGCCATGGTCAGCACCGATGAGCTTTAGTGGAAAGATAAAACAAGGGATCTGGCGATCCTAATATTTGGCTGTGGATTTGCATCCTAGTGCAAGAGTAATAATATGTAATATTTATCAAGTTTTAACACATTCCCATACACACACATCCACATCCACCCACCATATCCATCCCAACACATCACCACACCATCACCTCATCTCATCTCACACACTCAGTCGACAGAGGCCAGCTCCCTCCCAGCCTTGTCTCAACGGCCCACAACCTCACACCAGGTTCACGGCCGGCACTCATATACCAGGGGGAGAAGAGAGAACTCTCACTAGTCGGAAACAGTCAGGGAAAAAGGTCCGCGGCCAACGAATTGGCCAACGTATCGATCGATCAACCATACACTCTGCAGAGGTTCTACAATATCCACAAGATCGCCATCATCAGCACCCTAGATGTGCCTAGGCGGATACCGGTCGCTTGCCAGCCTAGAGTAATGCCACCCTACCACTCAGCCCTGGATTCACCCCAAGTATGTCTGGGATGGCTAAGTCTGTGAAGTCACGTTCCCTCTCCCGAAGGGGGGCCGTGAACGTCTCGGAAGGGTGTGGGACTCTGATACCCGTACCTTCCTCGCACTCTCTCGCCTAGCAGTAGTGGCATTACCCTACCAGGTAGTCCGACCGTCCCCGTCCATAAGGAGCGAGTGGCTTGTAAAGGTATTCCCCGTGGTCCAGATATCCGCTCCACCTAAGGTGACTAAGCCGGAATGTCTTCTCAAAGGTTTTCATTATATGTGCCACCACAGCACGCTCCTGATCTGGGCTCCACCAACGGCTCACACCCAGATCCACCTCAGTCACCATTTAACCCGCCACAGGTTTCACCACCACAGGGGCTCCAGATATGCCCCACGGCAAGACTCGCACAGGCTCGTCGTGTATTCCGGGCTCGGTCGACTCAACCCTCACCCTCCACACACCCAAGTCACACACACAGCACGCTCACACATCACCAAGTCTGGCATCACCCACCGCCAAACCATTCCCAATGGTTCACCACCCGCATCACATCTCAGATATAATACGAAGTGGAGTTAATAATATAATGGTGAATCATGCAAGCAAGCAGGCGAGTAAGCATGAATAAGTGAGCGATTGCGCAAAGCAGGGTGTTGTGGTAGAGTGGGTTGCAATCAGGTAATAAAGGCTTAGGTAGTATCATGCATCAAAATACTAGCAAAGGAATAAATACAAAAGCACTAGCAAGTCTACTTATTTGCAATGTCTAATAGGATTCTCTAAAAGAGGGTGCTGCCATGACACCTGCGAAGTAGTTGTAGTCGTGGTTAATTATTCCTCGTTGGTGTTCCATCAGCGAGGTCGTCTCCTCCTGAGTTGACTCCATGTCGCAGTCCTTGTTGTCGTCCATGCTCTCTTCTCTTGGTCCAATCGTATGCTACTCCACGAAACGACGCACACATGGCAGGAGAACACTCACACCATAATTGAAAAGACAACAAGACGCAGGAAGATCCGAGACACTAAAATACACAAGATTTAGCTCTCTCGGCGTTTGTCCGATTTCCTCGAGCTAGGAACAAAGTGGTGGTTTGCCAGTTTAAGTCTTGGCAAGCCAGTACGGCTTTATGATATAGGGTTCAAACCAGGCCTATCCTTAGCAAACACCACGGCTCACATCCTTCGATTTGGTCGTCATTTAATAGGGCGGAAATCAGAGGATGGGCCTAACAAATAACGGACGACGGGGTTCGGCTCTTGTAGCCTTATCCCAAAGATCAGTTGATCATAAGAACGATTAACACCATTGTGACTTGACTCCAAAGTACCTTGGCTTGCCCGCTATGGTAGAAAGCGGTAGCGCAAAGGATTGGACATCTATAATCCTCTCGATCCATACGACACTTATACGTCGGGAACCGAGACTCGGGGTTACTCGATATATTGTAAACGAGCGAGGCTAGCTCAGCACATCTATGCCATGTTCTCAGACGCATCTTCAGAGAAGATGGTTTTTGACGGTCGATCGAGTCAACGTACGGGGTTCTGAGATACAGCATAGACCATAGCTTCGCTAATAAAAGAATAGCGGAAGTATAATATATAAGTCGAAGGTTCATTCCAACGCACACGTCATGGTAGAAGACGGGGTGTTGGAAGGAGTGACACAATATAAGATGCAAGTGCGCAAACTACTTGTAGGGTACCCGACCGAGGTGCTCTGGCACTAAGTCATTTCCAGATTCGTAGCGGTGCGGTTGTCACCGCGAGAATCCAGATATGCGATGGTCATCGGGGTACAAGCATACAATAGTCTGTGCACGAAGAAGCATTTATAAAATAATCTCCAGCAAGTATAAAAGACTATAGAATATTCATAAGCAAGCAAAAAGGCTTTTTATAAAATATTCAAAAGTTAGAAGGCATAGCTCCATGGTCATGGCAAGGCGAACTTGCGACCACAAGATACTCCCTCGAGAGATCGAATTACACTCGGCATCGCGGCCATGGCGAGACGGGTCTCGCGATCGTAATATCCGAACGAGGTACGATCCCTTAGCCGGCTTAAAGGCTCGGCACATATAGGCATCACGCGAACATTCATTCAGGCAACATTAAGAACCATAAGGCGACAAAAGACATCGAACCAAATTAAGTGGAGTAGCACATTCCCATAGCATGAGTTGGATGGATCCTGTATCACAAGCGCATATACAGGTGGTTGTAAGATCGAGGTGCATGAGTACAGATAGATAAATAAGAGACTTTCCAGAAGTGGCTTGGTAGATCGATCGACTATGAATAACGTGGTTCCCAAAGGGTCATGGTGACGGCACATAGGGTCACGGGGTCTCCTCAACTGTCATACGCTACGGTTTCCATCAGGGCATCCTACGGTCAAAAGATGAGAATAGAGTTACCTGGTCGTCCAGCAAGTCAACTAAGTCTCGTTCCTCACGGTCTAACGTCCAGCATGTCCAAACGTCCAGCATGTCGTCCAACACGTTCTACGATCCGTTCTATTCGGGCGTCGCGCATGGTGGTAGGGAATTGGATGAGAGGTTTGTCACTAACCATGATTCATCGAGAGTAGTGTCCGACGTTGCGCGGCATCATCCTCGTGATTTGGTCATCATCCATCAGCTTAGCGTGTACCTAAAGAGAAGTTCGTTCGAGGACAAGTAGATGACAACAAAATAATAGACGATGGCGGAATAATCAAAATAACGAGATAATGAGTTCATAAGAATATAGCCGGCACGATGGCACGGACATAGAAAATGATAAATGGTCATATTATACAAAGACAGATCAAGGATTGTTATGTGCAGGATATAAATTAGGACTATGTCTTCATCTTCGGCTGACGTTGTGTATTCTGGATGTGGCAGGGGTTACATTGTTTTGGCGATGCTTCAGATACATGGGCGGATCAGCGAGTACCACCTTCTTGTCACAGAGTGAGAATCCTTGTGGGGTTATTGGACGGCGTTCCCATCTGGTTTCGGCTGCACGGTTCGGCGGTCCCGATTTCCTGCAACAGAGTGGATACATCGGCGCGAGGGCCGCGAGTCAAGCGATGATCATGGCATCGGACAAAAGGAGTTTTACATACTGCATTATTAAGTAAGAGTTCGTCATAGGAATTCGACCCATATCAACAGTTCAGTTTTCAGTGAGTATAGCAGGGTCACACAGAGAGTCATTACTCATTTTCATAGGTAGATATGGCAATCCAGTGACCAACATTATGAGTTGATGCACTACTAGATCGAATCAGTGATAGCATAGGTAAAATGGATAACAGATACTTGTCTCAGGGATTACAGTGAGCATCCTCCTAGAACGACCCTTAGGAGGAGATAGGGTTCCAGGGTGCTCACCATGACTCTTGGCCGCCGGTAGGGTGCGCGGTGAAGGGCTCGGTTCGGTGCAGAGAGGGAGAAGTTGTTGGGGCGGCGCAGTGAGGATCCACGAGCACGGCGTTGGGTCGGGGTACGGTCGGCGTCGTCCCAAGGCGAGGCGTGACGCGGTGCGGATTCCTTCAGAGTGCACGGTGGGGCGGACCCGGCCGTCTCTGGATCCCGTGGCTCGTCGCGATGGGGATCCGGTCGGGGTGTGCGGACGGGAACTCGAGGACGGCGAGGTCCGGCGCGGGATCGTCGGGAGGCGGAGACGAGGAAGACGGAGGGGAAGTCGGTGAAGAGTCGCTCATGGACGCGCCGGTTCGGGAAGAAAGCGACGGCGTGTAGAAGACCGGCTCGGCTTCGGTGCTCGGCGTCAGTGCTCGGCGTCGAGGACGAGGTTGCAGAAGAGCAGGTGGTGGGCGACCGGAGCAGCTTGTCGCGACCGCAGCTACTCAGCTTGGCGTGGCGCGGCTATGGCCACCGCGTGACGGCTTAGAAGAAGAGGAGAAGTAGGCGGCGGGAGCGGCGGCTGCTAGAGAGAGGGGCGCGAGCGCTCGGGGGAAGAAGAGGCGCGGCGCTCGCGGTAGGTGGCGCGGAGGTAGGTGGGGAAGGGGCGCGGTAGGTGGGCAGGGCGCGGCGGCGCGGTTGGTGGCGAAGCGGGGCGTGGTAGGTGGCGAGCGCGGGCTCGCCTTTGGCGGCGGCGGCGGCTCCTGGGAGCGCCTGCTCCTAGGGTTCCCGGGGTGGCACGGCTGGGCCAGCTACTGGGCCGTCTGGGCCGCGCGAGTAAGCGGCCTGCGGGCGGAGGTAGGTAGCGAAGGCGGCCTGGCGCGTGGGTCCAACGTGCTGAGGCCGAGGCTCCGCGCGTGGGCTCGGGCGAAGCGGAGTGTGCGTGCCGAGGCCGAGGCCGAGGCTCCGCGCGTGGGCTCGGGCGAAGCGGAGATCGCGTGCCGAGGCCGAGGCCGAGGCTCCGCGCGTGGGCTCGGGCGAAGCGGAGATCGCGTGCCGAGGCCGAGGCTCCGCGCGTGGGCTCGGGCGAAGCGGAGATCGCGGCTGGCTCGGGCGAAGCGGAGATCGCTTCCTTGGCGCTGCTTCTGCTACTTCGCTGGGCCATCCTGGGCCCGCTGGCCAGCGCAGCCGGTGAAGAGGGAGGACGAGCGGCTGCTGGGCCCGTGCGACTGAGCCAGGACGCTGTGCGGCCAGGAGAGGAGGAAAGGGAGAGAGAGAGAAAGGAAGAAGGAGAAGGATTTGGCCCAAGAGGAAGAAAAAGGTTTTGTCTATTTTGAAAGGAGGGGTATTCCAATAGGAGTTTGGGAGAAATTCGAAAAGGATTTGAATGAAATTCATATGAGGGAATTTAGGATCTTAATAGAGGTTGATTACGAATTCCCGAAGGGTGGTCATAATAGAAGGTCGGGGATCACTGAGAGAGACTCGAGATAATCCGAATAAATACGAGGGGTTTGCTATGGTCATGTGCTCTCCAACATAAGACTTAAGTTGCAAAAAGAATATTCGGCAAACCCTACAAACAATACTATATGTATGCAACAATTTATTTATAAATTGTTCCTGGTTTGGCTAGTAACTACATGCTCCACATATTCACAGAAAAGTTTTAAAAAGTTCAAATTTTCGGGTTATTACAGAGGCATCCCCCTCGCATCCGATCGAAAGGACTCGCGGGATGTACGCCAGGGCAATCGGCATGCCGGACAGCTTCGGGAGGCCGGCCAGTCGGTTCAGAGCTGGCACCCCTCCGAAAGAGGGTCTAAAAAACTTTCGGACAGTTGCGACTAATCTCTTTTCTTTGTGTGAGCATGAGATTTTCAGGCCTCGGGTGAAAGCTCGAACCCCCATCTCGCCTGAGCCCTCGAGACCAGGCCCAGGACAAACGCTTGTTCTCCGTCTCGTCCGAGCCCCCGAGCCAAGCCTCGGACGAAGTCTCCCACGGCAAAGGAAAGGTTACCACGAATATTTAATATTACTACCGAACCACATTTCGAGCATTTGACAGGTACACACGGCGCGCGATCTCTCCGCTCCCTGACGATTTCCGCCTAAAAAGGCGCGCCCGCTGAGCAGAAGGTTCCCCAAACAACGGAGGATTCTTCGGGAAGCGCACGAGGGAGTTCTAACCACTCCCCCATGGCCTCGGGGCTACTGTCGGTGGTACAAAAAAGGGTACCCCCCCATCAACGCAACCACACCCGAACGCTCCGTCTCCGTCTCGTCCGAGCCCTCCCCAGCCAGGCCTCGGGCGAACGCTCCGTCTCCGTCTCGCCCGAGCCCTCCCAGCAAGGCCTCGGGCGACGCTCGATCTCCGTCTCGCCCGAGCCCTCCTAGCCAGGCCTCGGGCGAACGCTCTGTCTCCGTCTCGCCCCGAGCCCTCCCAACAGGCCTGGGCGAGCACGATCGCTCTCCGTCTCGCTCGAAGCCCTCGTCCAGGCCTCGGGCGAGCGCGCCCCCACACCTCGAGCCTTAACGCACGGACCTCGAGCTGCACAGACAGCCGTACAACCCATGCCACGCATTTAATGTCTTCACCTACTCCGGTCATGTCCACCAGTGCACAGCGTGTACCACAGTGACTCGGTATAAAGGTCAAGTCTCGTTTTCACCACAAGCATGGGCAAAAGGGCACCAGTACGGCACTGTTCGGCCAAGCCAAGCACTGTAACCCCTCGAGGCAGGTTGCGCGCTCCTCGAGCCCTGCACTGTAGCCCCTCGAGGCCGGCTACGCGCTCCTCGAGCCCTGCACCGTAACCCCTCGAGGCCGGCTGCGCGCTCCTCGAGCCTGCCGTAACACCTCGAGGTCGGCTCCGCGCCCCTCGAGCCCCCGTGGCACCACCTCGAAGCCGGCTCCGCGCCCTTCGAGCCCTAACTACTTTCGTGCTATTGGAGGACAGGTACCCCAAGACCCGGGGGACCTCACCGCGTACTGTACATTCCGGGATGGGTGCTGTAACGGCTCCCGCCTTGTCGCGCCACCACGTCCGCGCCCAGGATGGAAGCCACGACCCAAGGACGCCTCAACAGCGACGATCACATCGGCTCCAGTGGCCCCGACAAGACAGGGTTCCTACCCTTCTCCGTATGGGGCACCATACGCCCCGACATCTGTAATTCCTTTATGTAACCCTGGCCTCCCCTTGCTCTATAAAAGGGGACACTAGGGCCCTCATTCAGGAGGACGAACGCAACACACGAGTCCACACATAGACATGAGTCCGGACTCCGGTCCACGCTCACTGAGCTTGTATTCTCCCCTGTACAAGCACTTAGGTGCAAGTAATACAAGAAAATCTCCCCCCGCTGGACGTAGGGCCTTCTTTGCCCGAACCAGGATAAATCCTTGTGTCCCCTTGCATCACCATCCAGGAAGAGAAGCACGTGATCATATTACTCGTCGTGTGGTGATACCCCGGGTACGAAACACCGACACATGGCTTCCGCGCTTCCACAGCGCTTGGCGTACTGTTCACGTACGGTCGACCAACCCGCGTCCTACATGTATACAGCTCTATCCGAGCCCAGCTGTACAAAGGACACATCTTACTTTGCTTTCTCTGCACCCATACCGGTATTTTGTGCAAGTGCTTGGCGAGGTAGGACAGTGGCCCTAGCAGCTAGCAGCGCGGCATGGTCATCATTTACTAGGCTTCGCACCATGCGAGGGCAGCGAGAGATGAACGGGGACATGGCAGGATGCGTTGCGGGTACCGGCAGGTGATGCAGGTCTAGCAGGTTTCTAGCTAAGCTTCCTCCGCCTTGGCTGGACAGCTACACACCATGCATTATAGATAGATTTATAAGGAGTGCCCGGCGGTCGTGGCTCCGCTGCCGCTGCTACTTTCTCAATCTAGCTAAGCACATGCCACTTCGAAATTTCGAATCGACCTGGATGCTCACCGCCGTGGCCAGATTACTTAAGGAGTAATCTATAATATATTTCACACTACTTGACTTTATTTGCAAAAGAAAAAATAAAATCTGATTTGGGTCTTAGAACCTGCACAATGCAATAGACAAACCAAAACCTACTATATAATTTCACCTTTTGGATTAAATGTCACTTTAACGTCTGTATTTAATTCACAGTATTATTATCTATCTTGTGATCTATATGTTTTTACTATATATAAAAGTTTAGCTATCTCGTAGCAATGTATGAGCACGAACCTAGTAAGCCTAAGAGGCATTGTTGGTTAACTCCCTGCTTAAGCCCGCTAGACAAGTGTAGGTGTCCGTGGTGCCCGCAAGGATTTTTTTTAGGCAGGATTTGGTGCCCGCGAAGGATTTTTTTAGGCAGGATTTAGCAGGTGCAGACAAACCTGCACCATACATCCCTATTCAGGCCTGCGTGATCGGCTTGAGAGTGTTTGGTCCTGGTTGAGGATCGAGTCTCTGTTTCCACAGTGAGCAGGACGCAAAAGAGATCGGTTTCCACCGTGGTCATCTATCTCTCCTCTCTAATACAGTTGTACTATTTGCATCTGTTATCCGTCTTTTATTAAGTGTCGTCGTTGTTATCCGTGACATAAATTTGATCGATTATAGAAAATACATACAATATTGTATCTCCAAATATATATATTAAAAAATAGATTCAAGATCTTTCCAGGGATACCTTTCTAAAGAATGTCGGAGGGTCATCTCCTAATTCTTTCATTTCTTGGTACCTTCTGAAGGCGCCGCAAAGGAATGTTTATTAAATGTAGACTAAAAAATAACTAATTACACAGATTGCGATAACTTTACAGACTATTTTTTAAGCTTAATTAGTTCATAATTTGACAATACTGTGCAACAGTATGTGCTAATGATGAATTTAGTCTTCATAAATTCATCTCATGATTTTCTGACGGGATATGAAATGTTTTTTAATTAGTTAATTTTTATTATACTAAATTAGTACCGCAACATTCGATGTGACATCCAAAAACTTTTCACCTCTCAGCTAAACACTCCCTTACTAGGCGGTTTTGAAACCTTCTGCTCAGTTTGCACCTGTTTATATTTGTACTACAAGCATTATTGGATTGCTGATGCTCCGGTAAATCCGAGAAGACAAATTCTTTAATGCCATTGGAATCTATACTCTTCCCATATATGCCATTGAAAATTATGCATTTTTTCATTGCCATCAATTTATAAATTTGGTTAAGTTCATGTTACCAGTTTTCCGTTAAGTTCATGTGCACATCGTTGAGTCTCAACTAGACAATACTACAAACACCTTATGTGCAACACTATGGAGTTGATCAAGAGCATTGTGGTCTCGGGCTTTTTTTTATTTTCTAACCTTTTTTAAAAAATATTTCAATAATAATCTCACCCAAATAAATTTGTACATCTAACCCTTTTGTTGTCGCGCCACCGGAGTGGCGTGACAAGGTCTTACACGTCGGATATCGTTCCAACATGGAAAACCTTGTCACGTCAATGCATGTGGCGTGACAGCATGGATCTTGTCGCGCCACCGGGAGTGGCGTGACAATACTGAATTTTCGAAAAATCATAACTCTTCAATACGACGTCGGATGAAGATGATTTTTATATAAAACTTGTAGCTCTCGATGAGATCTACAACTTGTAGTTTTGAGTTTTTTCATTTGAAGACATTAAGATACTCTAAAAAATTAAATACGTTTTTCAGCACCATAATAAACGTATATAAGAGTTCGTGTTTTTTAAAAATTCATATATTTTTTGCATGGTATCAAATAAAGATACTTTTTGAGCATATGATTTTGAAAAAAATCATGTTTTTTATATCTTTATTTGATACCACGTAAAAAAATATGAATTTTCAAAAGTGACGAAGTCTTATATGCGTTTATTATGGTGCTGAGAAAACATTTAATTTTTTTGAGCATTTTAACATTCTTAAATGAAAAAACTCAAAACTACAAAGTTGTAGATCTCATCGAGAGCTACAATTTCATATAAAAATCATCTTCATCCGACGTCGTATTGAAGAGTTATGATTTTTTCGAAAATTCAGTCTTGTCACGCCACTCCCGGTGGCGCGACAAGACCCTACTATCACGCCACATGCATTGACGTGACAAGATTTTCCACGTTGGAAACGATGTCCGACGTGTAAGACCTTGTCACGCCACTCCCGGTGGCGCGACAACGTTATTTGGTCGCGCCAGTGAGGCTGACGCGACCAAAAGGGTTAGAATGTAGAAATTTTATTTAGGTGGGATTATTATTGAAATATTTTTTAAAAAAGATTAAAAACTAAAAAAAAGCCTGTGGTCTCTTCTGGCCTAGCATGCAGGTGGACGCCGAGCACCAACGACAATCGGATGAAACGAGGTGTCTACATATGGTTTGTACGCGCAGCCGGCACCGGCGTGAGACGAGTCGCACCGGGTGCGCTATCTGGGCGGTAAACATCTCTAGCGTAGAAAAATAAGCTGCAGTGGGTTCCGCTGTAGGTTCCGATATCCGTGCATGTACGTCAAACGAAGCGGAGAACAGAGCTTTTAGCGGAAGGCGCAGGACGCGCAGCGCAGCGTGGGATTGGTGCAGGGAGTGGGTCCCACCTTTTGTAGTTACAAAAATGTTATATCTCACAAACCAAAAACTCAAATTAAATTCCGATTGCACCATTGAACTTGTTGTAATTAATTCTTTAAAACTAGATCTGTCATGAATATATTTAGATAAAGTGATAAGTGGGCCCACAGTAGATAGAGGATGATATAGAGGATGGATGGATGCGAGAGAAATAAGTATAGAGAAGAGAATCTTGATGATCAGGCAGTATAGAGTATGAAAATAGAGGAATATGAGTGCGGATAGTCTGAGTGCGGGCCGGGAGACGAGAGCTGGCCAGCGATGTCGGCACGCAGGATGCGCGCGCGGGCAGCCAACATGCGGGGGAGCCGGAGCCGGAGCCGGAGGAGAGCTGGCCAGCAGTGGTGACACATGCATCCGGCATGCGCAGGCCCGCGAACCGTGTGACGAGTAGAGGTGACCGGCGGTGGCGGAACGTGCGCGCGGGTGGCGAGCATGAGCATGAGACCGATGTTCAGATGTTGGCAGCCCGCACAGCACGGTGGGGTGCACGAGGCCGACAATGGCAGCGAGCTCGTGGACAACTCCAACGACACGAGTTGCAATGTATCAATCTTCGCTTTATGTACAGTACTCGTCAGGTGCGTCTCACTCTCACAGCTGTTCATACGCCTTTTTTTTATATGATACATAATATAATATAATATAATTGTCGTCGTACGCTTTGAGATTGGTCGCGTGGCGGTAGGAACTATAGGTAGGGATCGGGCGCCTCCCCAATCCCCTACACCGTCCTAACACTGATTTGCATTTGAAGTCCAAGCTAACATGTTTTGCAGTTTTTTAAAAAAGAGTAATAAAAAAAAAGGTAAAGCACCGCATAGAAGAACCTAATCAAGGTTACCAATGACAATAGCCGATAGGCAAGTCTTGTGAGCGGCTACGAAGGCAAACGAGCAAGAAAGGCAGATATATGTATCCCTAGGCCTTCCGCGGTGTTGGCTTGAAGTGGTGCTTCAAATAGAAAGAGATGATTAAACATCACTCTACACACTGCAACTATCGATGTCCAAACTAAAAATATTGGGAGCGATGAAGCTACGGGCACCAATGCCCATTGACTTAAACAAATGAGAAATATACATGTCCCCTTGTCTTCTGCTCTTGCTGAAGCCATTATTGCTTTATTGTTTATTTGTTTCGCTTGTACTGTTGTATTAGGAGAGTGATGCCTATCACTGTAGTTCAAGGGGAGGGATGCCCATTCTCAGGATGGATCACTTTTTATTTCTGACACCACTCACACAGTGTGGAAGGCCTTAGATTTTATAGACTTTTCTGAAAGATGGTCAAATGAATCTTTACTCCAAAAATAACCCCTCTACAACCCGCCACGAAACTTTCAAGGCGTGACCTCCTATCCGCCCATCCGCCCGACCCATCCCATCCGCCCGACGCGTCTCCGACTTCGGCCCCGACGCGTCTGCATGGCTCTAGGCGCGAGCGGCTCCGCCGTTCGCGACCTCGCCGCAGGGAGCGAGTGGCCCGCCACGGCCTCTGCCTCGCCGCTGGGCGCGAGCGGGCCCCGCCACGGCCGCGCGGCTAGACGCGAGGGACCTCGCCAGCCGCGGCCTCGCTGGCGGGCATGGCATAGCCAGCCTCGGCCGACGAGCGCGAGCACGACCATCCCTGCATAGCAAGCGACGAGCGAGAGGAAGAAGATGGAGTAGTTCTGTGCATGACATACGGGCCCTGCTCGTAAGTGGGAGAAGCTTTTCCAAAAGCCAGAGGTTTTCAACCAAAGAGACTTTTAACTATCATGCACACAGTTACAAAAGTTCCCGGTACGAGAAACGTGGTACGTGGCGTGGATCGATAATTTTAAGTTCCCAGATCGTTTGGGGTATTTCTTCGGGATGATTGGATCGTAAAGTGGAACGTGATCTCGAGTAATTGGGACGACATAGGTGGAACGTAGCTATGAAACTAGGATCATAATCCTAAAAATATTTATTTCGATAAAGCTTTTAAGACACTAATAAAATAATTCGTCATAGTTATAAAATTGTTATCAATATAATATATATATATATATATGATCAATATTAATTGTATAGAGCTGGTAAAAAGAATACAATCCATTGAACTATTTGGGTGCAGGGTTCCAGGCTCAGGCCCTTAACTAGGGTTGTTGTTCGATCCATGGCAAAAAATTTTGCCTGTCACATCGGACGTTACGGTACTAGTTTCGTCTATTAAAATAAACTAATAAAACTAATTACAAGGGTCATATGCTAATACTAAGACGAATCTATTAAGGTAAATTAATCTATCATTAGACAATGTGGCGGATCTGTAGCACCACATTATCAAATCATGAACTAATTAAGTTTAATAGATTCGTCTCGTGATTAGTCTCCGACTGACAATTAATTTTTTAATTACTATATTTTTAATAGGTGAAACTAGTGCCGTAACGTCCGATGTGACTGGCAAAAAATTTTGCCAGGAAACGCACACCCCTAAGACGTCTAGGTCTCCAACAGTCTAAATCTGTTGGACATACAGATCCGCCGCCAGCCTTCAGGCTCGGCACCAGCACTGTGCAGAGCCCGCCGGTCTCTACATCGTTCCCAGCCGCTGATCCAATATGATTTGGAGTGTTGTCCAGACTCCCAGCTCATGTCCCAAGCGGTGAGATCCGTCGTTCGTACCGTATCGACCCCGACTCACGTTCCGGAACGATCGTACCGGAGGCGCGAATGCTGCTACGTCCCGCGTTCCTGTGACTCTGATCATGCAACACCTTTCCAAAGCAGCTTTTATAAAAGTTACAGCTGACTGTAGCTTTTGCAAAAATCACAACTCAACCAATTGAGGCTTAAGCATTCTGCGTGTTGTTGCAGTTGGTCAGGGGAGTTCGGTTTGGGTTACACTCGCACACCAATCCACGCCACACTAGCTCCTGCGTGCTCTAGTTGTAATCTTGAAAAATTCTTTCTTTTAATAAAATACGGGCAAATATGCACGTTCGTGTGAAAAAAACAATAGAACGAGGTACTTTCACAGATCACTGTTACATTTTTTTTCGAACAAAACTACAGTTACACGGTGTTCAATCTTATATATCTGATAATACATGCAGGATAACACAAAATTGGGGAAAACCAATTGTTGGATTAAAGGGATTGAAACTTTGCCGCCGTAATGAATATGGTACGACTTTGCATCTTTTGGACAGAAGCAGTAGTACAAAAGGATTAGTTAGCAGGTCAGTTCGTTAAGGATGTCAAACACAAACTAGAAATCGTTTCACCACACCCATAAGCTAAGCGGGTGAGCATATTCCAATCTGATTGACTGTATTCAGTCATTCAGTGTAAGAACTTACAAATTATTGTGTAGTACCTCCATTATAATTCTATAAATTATAAGTCCTTGGAGAGTCAAAATATATTAAGATCATGTTTAGTTCCTAAAAATTTTCAGAATTTCCTGTCACATCGAATCTTTAGACGCATGCATTAAACATTAAATATAGGTAAAAATAACTAATTATACAGTTTGTCTTAAATGTCGAGACAAATCTTTGAATCTAGTTAGTCCATATTTTGAACAAAGTTTGTTAAATAACAACGAAAGTGCTACAAAAACTTTACTAAATTTTTTTTGCCAACTAAACAGGGCCTAAGTTTCGCCAAATTTATATAGTAGAGTAATAATTATAATATAATATGAAATAAGTATTATGAGATTCTTCATTAATTATATTATATAATAAAATCTTGTAATTTTTTATATAATACTTTGACCAAAATAAATAAAAAATTAAAAATAAGAGAAGCCAGTGCGGGATAAATACAGAATCTAGAAGAATAAAAGATATAAGGGCCTATTTGGATCCCTTCATTTTGGTGGAATTGCAATTCACTAATAAACTAGTCTATTTGCCTTAAAATTTGACATTCCACCACTTTCCAAGGTTCACATATATGTCTACCTCAAATTACTAGGGTGGGAGAGGGAAATGGATTCCATATATCACCGTACTATATTTTTACTTTATAACTTTTAACATTCTCTTCAACTCACTCCTCCTACGATAGAAATGCAACATATGAGTATCTCTCTGTATCTTTATACTCCTAAAAAACCCAAATGACATCGTCCTGATTCGGCCCGCTCGGCTCCTCATCTCGCGAAGCCTACCTTCGTATCCGCCCGGCTCCCTCACCTCGCGCTAACCCAGCAACCGCAACCGCCCGGGCACGCCCGCCTGCTCGTCGCCAGGCCACGCCCAGGCCTGCCCCCGCCTTGCCGCACGACGCTGCGCCACGCCTATACTCACGCACGGCCCGGTCCTCTCCACCACGCAACCTCCCCCGGCGACCGATCGCCCCCGCTCCCCCTCCGAACGAGCGCCAGCCCTGCTCCCCTGACCGCCGCCGACCCGGATCTGCTCCGCACGACCGTGACGCCTCCCCCCCCCGACCGGCCTCGACCTCCACCGGCCCCGCTCCCCCGGCCGACTGGCGTCGACACGGATTTGCTCTGTATGGCCGTCGCCCCCCCCCCCCCCCGGCCGACCGCGTCGACCTCCCACCCACCGGCCAACGCTCCCCCGGCGACCGAGCCGCCACCCCAACACTCTCCCTCGACTACCAAGCCGCCCCCTCTCCCCCTTCTCGACCGATCGTCTCCGCTCCCCCGACCGAACGGCGTCGGCCGGGTCTGCTCCGCACGGCCATCGCGGATCTGACCCACGCATTCACGCAACCAGCGCCCAACGCACGAACCTCACCTCGCTCCGCGCCCCCGACCCCGGCCTCCTTCTCCCGCCCGACACCCCTCCGGTGAATCCTAGCGGCGGCGGCGGACTGCAGACAGAGTCGCGACTCGCGCGCCCCTGGCCTCCTTCCCTCTCATGAGGGCAGCGCATCCCAGTCGACGGCTGCTGTCTGCAGACGGAGCGCGGGAGACAGAGCCGCGACCGAGCAGAGGAGGCGGCGGAGGCAGAACGGCTTCCCAGCTGCAGCGGCGAAGCGGCGTCTGAGCGGAGAAGGCGGTGGAGGCAGAGCGGCTTCCCAGCGCAAGCGGAGCGGCAACGACGATGTTGGCGAGCCTGCATCACGAACATGCGTTCCTTCTCCATTGAACGTTGGAGTTGGTTTCCCTTGGACTCAAGTGCACTACTACCCCCGTGAGCTCCTCTCTCTCCTCCCTCAACCTGTGCAGCCGAGTAGCGGAATTGTTGCCGCAGCCACGGCGAGCCCCGTATCGACCGAGAGTACGACATGGTCATCATCCCGTTCGACAGCGGTGGCTGCCTGTCCGGCTCTGACTCAGATGACTCCGACTGGTTCATCGGCTGGCTCGAGCAACAGGTGCGGGAGCTCCAGGCGATCAGCAACCCCGAGAACGAGCCAGTTCATGAGGAGAGAATATGTTACATTTCTTTCAATGCATTTTTTTCTGAACTTGACTTCAGTACTCCAAACAGTTCATGAGGTCAAAATATAGCCTGACTTTAGTTCAATCTAGACTAGTCATCAGAGTTTGCCCAGTGCAAGAGCAGTAAGGAGAACAAGCCTGCCGACCTCACCTTGAATACACACGAATGCCACGCATGAAGCAGCCTCCTGTTCTCCTCTCGATTCGCCTCCCAGAGTTCAGCAATTTCGGTATTCAGTCAGTTTCAGGCAAGTTAGAGATCAAACATGATTTGTTTATGTACGTAGGTGGTGGATTGGCGTTCGGCCTATTCCTTCAAGTGTCCAACTTCTAGGTGATAATTACTTGGAACTGATCATCGTAAAATGAACGGTCCATTCTCATGGAAGAAATAACTTGAACTGAAGATTGACGAGAACTCACCACAATTATGCATGTCATAACCTTGTGGGTTATTTTTCTTCAAGAAGCTGTGTTATTGTTTGATAATAATTGGCTAAATAGAATCATGGAGGACCTTGTTATTTATCAGTAATTTGATAAACACGAAGCACCCTGGACAAAGAATTATTTAGAAAAGGAATAATATTTTATTGTGTTAATCTTGGTCAATCTTAAAAATTTACTAAAAACATTGCAGGGAAACATATACATGGCGAGTATCCTCCTATGGGACCATGCATTTTTGAAGTTTTGTTGCTCCCATTGCAGTCATAGTGTTGGATAAGTCTAGGGATGAACAACAGGTATTAGTTATTAGTATGTACATTTCAGTTGTCAATGTGCTATACCGTGACTGTATTAATTTTAGAATTTTTTTTTTCTTTTTTTATTATACATCATTTTAATGTTAGTGTTTAATTTTAGAATATACATTGTTATATTATTGTGCGATCTATGTATTTTAATATAATTTTTTTGTTGTCCCGTAACAACGCACGGCACACGAGACACTACAATCTTTATAAGGCGTGGAGAATGATTAATGGGAAGTCTATACCTGGCGAGAGAATTAAACGCCACACAGAGGTAATCATTTACACAAGACGTGAGTTGTGGTATTTACACAGATGTGGTATTTGAAGAAGTTTTTATTATGGGGGAGCGAGCGAAGACGGACAGAGCGAAGCGTGCGACGTACGTAGTGTCGCCGATACAGTATGTCATCCGTATTTTTTAGTTGTGAGAGAATCCATTATAGTTAAGCATTATTACAGTCTTGTTACTAAAATTCAGGATTGACAATCTTACTATATATATATATTTGAAAATTAGAAATAGCAGTTTGATCTATTTACCCGAATTCTTGCAGCATCACATGGTTTCTCTACTGCATCAATTTCCTTTGGGTTAGGATGATATTACTATTTGCTCCTATAACAGTCAACTGGTAGTTAGTTATGTGTTGATAATCGATGAGCAACATACCCTCTGTGTTTGATTGATTCAGATTAATTTCTTTCTACTTCTACTATAGTGGCGGCAGGTTTGCGTCAATTTGTCATTTCTGGGTTATCAGTATAGTCAAGCATAAATTTGCAGCCTTGTTACTTTAATCCATTATAGTTAAGCAATGTTACAGTCTTGTTACTGAAATTCAGGATTGACAACTTCTGATTTCTTTAGCAAGTATATATTGAGTAGTGAATATATTAAGTACTGAATATATATTTATTTTCTTTCCCATGTTTGCTTGCTTTCCTGGATGTTGATTTGGGTCCACGAATGGAGCAGGTTTGATTGGGTTCTTGGGTGGCGTAATGGATTGGGATCACCTGAAGATGTTTGACATATTGCCAAAGTTAACTAGGCACACACTCATGGTCAAGATCTTCCTATACACAAGGTACTACCTGTCAGGGATCTGCATTTATATACTTGAAAAATCTCTGCTGGATTTGTAATTGTTGGTGCCTATGATCAGCTTGCTAAATTTCATATTGATAACCTCATGTTTGTTGTGCTCTTTTCACTGTCAGGCCAATCAGGGTCTCATGCCCATAGTTTCATATATTTAATTGGAAATTTTGTGATGTTTAACTCAAGGATCACCTTGGCATTTAGAGATTTTCAGTTCGTAGGTGGTTTTGCTCACGGTGAATTTTATTCTGTGCTACTGATTCTGAGAGGTAGCTACTATCAGCTTTAGGATATGATAATAATTATTGGCATCAGTTTTGTACGTATTGGTCGAGCGTTTAGTAAATTGGCAGAAAGTTTGGTTCCCTTCATATACTGAGTGTATCTTGGATATTTATTTGTGGACGCATCAGGCTGTTACTCTCTCGCTGTCCTCGGGTCTGGGGCTCCCGCACGGAGATTTCCATTTGAGTGGGAGGAGCGTCACCGTGGAGGATTTACATTTGAGCACTAGGATCATCGTGGACTCAAGCACCCTTGTCCACGTACTAGCTCGCAATTATGTTGGTTACATATACCATACCTAAGTCAGCACTGATAAAAACTTTCGAAATCTGTTGTTCCACTAATATTGTCATCACTTAGAGAGAATAGATTAATATACTAATGACTGGTGGATCACCAAGACCCATTAGTTGTTTGACTGGGTGAAGAAATCTGATAGCGTTGCTCCTCTTCATAGATGAAGCGGATGCTTTCTTGTGCGAGTAAGTGAAAACAAGATCTTCAGATACTTTTCTGGTACCCTTCTTTGATTCACATATCTGTTGATCTCTATTTATTCAATGAATGATATCAATTAAACAAATATACAGTTTTGAGCGCATGACTGTTGATCAAGCCTGAGGGAACAAAAGCATTTTTACATAAGTTGTAAGCAAAAGAAATTGAGGTAGAATCATGGGAAGGAAACTTAGATTCTGGGAAGCTGGGTAATAAACACTTGTTCGATCAGTGATGTTTGTTAGATTAGAATAAATTTAAGTACTTAGTACGTAAATTTTTTTACAGCATGTCCACTCGTTATAAGGACTCAACATTGTATATTTTTTTAAATATAATTAGGACCTGGAGGCTCTAAAGCCACTTTCAATGTGATGAAATAAAATGTGTGCATATGAATCTCCTACTAACCCATTTTTTTTTCTGATTTAGCTTTGGATTGACCTTCTGAAAGTAGAATATCTGGCATCGGATCTGTTGCGATCAACTAAAGGGATAAGTCATTTTGCAGCCACTCAATTACCATCTCATGAGGTCATCACAACAACATCGAGAATTTCGGTTGGGCGAAACTAAGATATATGGTGAGACTTACGGTCATCACAGTTTGTGTCACACTGTTCATTTTAGTTTATTTTCTGGCTTTGATGGTCACTAATTTAATAATACTGGTTGATTGTGCCTCATTAGCAATGCAACACCAAGGATGGTTACAAATTATCTCTGCACCACAAAATGCATGTGGGAATTATCTTTGCTATTTTTGAACAATCGATGTGATAGCCACAAAACATGTAGCAACACATAGGCCTGAACACAGAACTACATTTAGCTATTGGTATCTGGACTTGATTTCGTCATAGTCCAGTAGACTTTTCTATGTTTATTAAATTTGTCTAAAGTAACTCAATTGTATTATGAATAATTGGCTGATGGTAGGTTTATAGAAACTCTAGGAAAAAGAACACAGATACTACATCTGGAAGTGTTATATTTGCCTGACTATAGTCACAGTAGGTCCTAAGTTATTTTTATCTTATGCAGTGATGCCTATCACTTTGCAGTTTCTCACTATTCTTATGGCCGGTTTCTGGTTGTTGGAACAGCAAAATTCATTGATGCTAGACCTGAATGGTACCTTTCTATCCCATCTAGGTTTATTTCCACTTAGAGCATAGTTGCACTTGATATTCTTTTGGGTACGAACTTTGATCAATATGGTTAGGGAATTTAGGACTTTACTGGCTATACCTCTTTGTATAGCAGGATATGTGTTCAGATTTGAAAATAGATTTAATGAGCAGTGACAAAGTGAATCTATGTTTTGCATGGTTTACTGATCATTAGGTTTGGATTTCCTATGATCGTTTCTTGTTCTTTTACATGTGCACTTCTACTAAATGGGCATATGCACACATGTAGTTGTCGTTCCGGCATTTTAGGAATTTTGATCACTAATCTATGGTGAACTTATGGCACTAGATGATCTAACTTGATCTTTGTGTGATTGAACCTAACCTGTCGATAATTATATTTAGCACAGATCCCATGCATGGGATGCCACACGCAAGCTCTGTCACCTCTTGTCCTGTCTGGATGTCTTCTCGGCACTCGTGGTGGAGGCCGAGGCTGCAGCAGCTGCTGTAATGGAGGGCGATGGCATCCCCATGTGGGACCTGCGGTCGCCATGCGACCACAGTGATTGTGGCCTTTGCGCTCCTCTGACCCATACCAAACGGTGTTGTCCTAGGTCCTAGGTGCCTTTTCCTTTTTTTCCCTGATAATATGCTTTTGTGATGTGCTTGTGTACCTTTGTCGGTGTTTCGTACCCGGGGGTATCACACAACGAGTGATATGATCGCGTGCTTCTCTTCCTGGATGTGATGCAAGAGGACACAAGGATTTATCCTGGTTCGGGGCAAAGAAGGCCCTACGTCCAGCGGGGGATGTTCTTGTATTACTTGCACCTAAGTGCTTGTACAGGGGAGAATACAAGCTCAGTGAGCGTGGACCCGGAGTCCGGACTCGTGCCTGTGTGGGGACTCGTGTGTTTGTGTCCATCCCTTTGAATGAGGCCCTAGTGTCCCCTTTTATAGAGCAAGGGGAGGCCAGGGTACATAAAGGTATTACAGGTGTCGGGGCGTATGGTGCCCCCATACGGAGAAGGGTAGGAACCCTGTCTTGTCGGGGCCACTGGAGCCGATGTGATCGTTGCTGTTGAGGCGTCCTTGGGTCGTGGCTTCCATCCTGGGCCGGACGTGGTGGCGTGACAAGGCGGGAGCCGTACAGCACCCATCCCGAATGTACAGTACGCGGCGGGGTCCCTCCGGGTCTTGGGGTACCTGTCCTCCAAAGCATGAAAGTAGTTAGGGCTCGAAGGGTGGCGGAGCCGGCTTCGAGGTGGTGCCACGGGGGCTCGAGGGGCGCGGAGCCGGCCTCGAGGGGTGCCACGGGGGATCGAGGGGCGCGGAGCCGGCCTCGAGGGGTTACAGTGCAGGGCTCGAGGGGCGCGTGCCGGCCTCGAGGGGTTACAAGTGCGGGGCTTGCTAGGGGGCGCGTAGCCGGCCTCGAGGGGTTCAGTGGCAGGGATCGAGGGGGCGTAGCCGGCCGAGGGGTTACAGTGCAGGGCTCGAGGGGCGCGTAGCCGGCCTCGAGGAGTTGCAGTGCCCTGGCTTGGCCAACAGTGCTGTACTGGTGCCCTTTTGCCCATGCTTGTGGTGAAAACGAGATTTGACCTTTACACCGAGTTACTGTGGGTACATGCTGTGCACTAGTGGACATGACCGGAGTAGGTGAAGGCATTAAATGCGTGGTATGGCTGGTACGGCTGTCTATGCAGCTCGAGGTCCGTTGCGTTAAGGCTCGAGGTGTGGGGGGCGCGCTCGTCCGAGGCCTGGAGGTCTCGGGCGAGACGGAGAGCGATCGTGCTTTCGCCCGAGGCCTTGCTGGGAGGGCTCGGGCGAGACGGAGAAAGAGCGTTCGCCCGAGGCCTTGCTGGGAGGGCTCGGGCGAGACGGAGAAGAGCGTTCGCCCGAGGCCTGGCTGGGAGGGCTCGGGCGAGACGGAGACAGAGCGTTCGCCCGAGGCCTGGCTGGGAGGGCTCGGGCGAGACGGAGATAGAGCGTTCGGGTGTTTGCGTTGATTGGGGGTACCCTTTTTTGTACCACCGACAGTAGCCCCCGAGCCCTTGTTTGAGTGCTTGCATTCGAGCAGGGGCTCCAGATTGGGATCTCGATGGATAGCTAACTGGTCTCGAGGGTTTGTCGATTTGATTCCGTGGGTGTCGTGCGAGCGACACCCGCGGGTGTAGCCCCGAGGCCATGGGGGAGTGGTTAGAACTCCCTCGTGGGCTTTCCGAAGAATCCTCCGTCGTTTGGGAACCTTCTGCCCAGTGGGCGCGCCTTTTTAGGCGGGAATCGTCAGGGAGCGGAGATCGCGGCGCCGTGTGTACCTGTCAACAGGCTCGAAATGTGGTTCGTAGTAATATTAAATATTCGCGGTAACCTTTCCTTTGCCGTGGGGAGACTCCGTCCGAGGCTTGGCTCGGAGGGCTCGGACGAGACGGAGAACGAGCGTTTGTCCTGGGCCTGGTCTCGAGGGCTCAGGCGAGATGGGGGTCGAGCTTTCACCCGAGGCCTGAAAATCTCATGCTCACACAAAGAAAAGAGATTAGTCGTAACTGTCCGAGTTTTTAGACCCTCTTTCGTCGAGGGGTGCCAGGCTGAACCGACTGGCCGGCTCCTCGAGCTGTCCGGCATGCCGATTGCCCTGGCTTGTCATCCCGCGAGTCCTTTCGATCGGATGCGAGGGGGGATGCCTCGTACTACCCCGAGTGGGCGAGTATCGAGGTTCCCGGTGAGCTGGTAACGGGGAATCCAAGTGAGAGCTCGTGCCCCGTTCGTTAGGGGTCGACTGTGGCCCGGAGGCGGTCTCATAAAGCATGGGGGCTCAGTCTGCAGGAGTGCCGGGTCCATTCGATAGGACCCGGTGGCTCGATGCCTCCCTCCGAGGGGATCTCACTGCACGTCGAGCTCCCCGCCTTGGATACACGTGAGGGGCCTCGAGGGCTCGGCCCTCGAGTAATGCCGCGAGTGGCGCCCCTTGGTGTCCCTGACTCGGGTGCTCGAAGCCGGCTGTCGAACCCTTTTCGAGGGCCAGCCTTCGCTGCTTCGAGACTTAGGGCCGGGGCCCGTTTTTACCTTTATGAAGAAGCCTCCGTCGTCTGGGAATCCTTCTGCCCGTTGGGCACGCCTTTTTAGGCGGAAACCGTCGGGGAGAGCGGCGGGCGCGAAGCCGGAGCGACGGTCGTGGCGGGCCCGGGTAGTGGAGCGAATGGAGAGGTAACGCGTGTACCCTGCATCCGGCTCGAGACGCGGTTAGGTGGGCGCATTGAATGCATTCGGTTACCTTTTTACGTCGTGGGAGATCCCGCCCGTCTGGATTTCCCCTATAAATATCGAAAGAGGGGAAAAGGACCCTTTACTTTGCCTTTGCCTTCGCCGCCGCCGTAGCCTTCACGCGCCCTCTCCTTCGAGCTAGTCGATTGGGGATTTCCGGCCGCCCGTCCGCTGCTCGGATCCGCGCCGCGCCACCGTCATGGCCGCCCAGACACAGATGCTGCCGGCCGAGGACTGGAGCCCGTCGAAGGTGACGCAGAGCGAAATGGACTCGCTGGTGGCCCAGGGGCTTCTGCGCCCCAACCCGGAGGAGGGACCCGCATGGTGGGTTATCCCGTCGGCGGAGCACCGGGAGCCGCACCCGCCGGAGGGGTACGTGGTGAGCTTCACGCGCTACCACCGTATGGGGCTCGGCGTCCCGCCGAGCCGCTTCTTGCGAGGGCTGGCCCACCATTTCGAGGTGGAGCTGCAACACTTCTCCCCCAACTCCATCTCGCACGCCGCCATATTCGCCGCGGTGTGCGAGGGGTACCTGAAGATGGAGCCGCACTGGGAGATGTTCGTCCATCTCTTCCGGGGCGAGCTCTTCATCAAGTCCCTGAAGCCCAGCGGGAGGCGGCCCGTGCGCATGGGCTCCCTTGCCATTACCGCGAGGGCGGGGACCTCGTCGGCCAATGTCCCCCCGAGTACCTGCGATACAAGCTTTCCACCAACCAGGCCGGGTGGGACGACCATTGGTTCTATCTGCGGAACGAAGGTGGCCTCCTTCCGCAGTACACCGGCAGGGTCCTCACTCAACGCCCGGAGAAGTGGACCTGGGGCGTTGCGGCGGACAGGCAACGCCACCTGGCCCCGCTGATGGAGATGATGAAGACGCTGGTGGACGAGAAGAAGCTGACCGTGCAAGCGGTCATTTGGGCGTTCCACCAGCGAAGAGTTCTCCGCTGGCGGACCGCCCCCTTCTTATGCACGAGATGGGCCCGCAGGCTCAGCTCGAGGCGCTCAATCGCTCGAGGATGGCCGAAGGAGGCTGTCCCGGAACGAGGGCGTCTCCCGGGTGTCGATCACGATCCAGGGGCCGTTCGTCCCTGAATACTCCAACCTGGTTGCGATGGCACCCGACGAGGGGTGTCTCGACCTGGTAAGCCTCCCTCGAGTCGAGCTATCTCGAGCCTCCTCCCCCTTTTTCCTCCTTCGATCCTTTGCATCCGTCTTGTGGTTTGTCTCATCACGCTTCTTCTTTCTTGGGGCATTTACTTGTCGCGCGTCGAGGCCCCGGTGAGGGAGGACGCCGCGGATTCTCAGGTGAGGCGCCTCTCTGCTCAGAAGGACAAGGAGAGCAAGGATGCCAAAAAGAAGAAAGAGAAAAATAAAAACTTGCGTCGCTTAGCTCGGGAGCAGAGACTGGCGAAGGCTCGTCGTAACCGTCAGCCTGGGGACGGGTCCCCCGAGCTGAGCTCCTCGAGCTCGGAGGAGGAGAGTGGTGATGAGGAGGAGGGCGACGACGAGGGGATGGATGCGCGCTTGATGCGCGCGGGGCTCGTCGATGACAGGGCTGACCGCTCCTCTGTGCAGGAGGGTACACTGGAGGTCCCACCGACAAAAGGGTCGCGGGACGCAGCCGCGGAAGGCGGCGCCGATTCCTGCCTCGTCGGGGGCCCGAGGTCCGTCGAGCTCCGCGCCGGATGTGCCCCTGGTCGTAAGGAAGCCCGGACCCGGAGCGCCTCCGCCACAGCGCCAACGGAGGCCGCCCCGCGTCAGCCCAGACGGGGGGTCGAGAGGGGTCGGGCTCGAGAAGCGGTCGACAGGTCGAGAAGGGTTTCGGGCCCGACCCCCGCGAGCCGTCAAGGGCGCCGTCGAGCCGCGGAGGAGCGGGCGCCAAGAAGAGGCGTCGAGCCCGCGCCATCACGAGCGTCGGGGAGGGAGCCCCCGAGCGTCTCGTGACCAGGCGCGAGCGTCCCCGGAGTCCATCGCCGCACCGCCGCCGGGACACGGAAGCGGACGCGGGAGGGCGCGACCACCAGCGCGGGCGCCGGAGCAGGTCCCGGAGCCCGCGCCGGGGCGGGCGCCACGACGTCAGCACGAGGGAGGTACGGTCGCCCTCCCGCGATGTGGGGCGGAAGGAGGGCTCTCCCTCGAGGTCGAGCCATGGGAGGCGTCGGGAGCCCTCCCCCCATCCCAGCCCTGTGGAGACGGCCCAGGCACAGGGCTCGAGCCGTGGGGTGGGCTCGAAGCCCCCGAGTGGGTCCGGCGATTCCGGGAAGAAGCCCAGCCGCCGCTTCGGGTGAGTAGTTTCCTTGGGTCTCGTCGGTAGTGAGGCTTCACCTCTTTGCTTTTGATGACGCGTGCCATCTCCATTTTCTCAGGGGGAAGCGCTCCTACCAGGAGGTGGACCTCGCTTCGTCCAAGCGGGCCAAGACTCGAGCCCCGTCGAGGCACAGGCACCTCGAGGTATGGCACCTTCCTCCGCTAGAGAAGCCGCTTGGCTGGAGAAGGCCCGAGCTGCCATGGCTCGAGGGGGCCAGATGATCGTCGCGAATTTTGGTGAGGCCGTCGCCATCGACCACAGGGGTCGAGGTACTCTTCCTGGTTCTGATATTTCCGTCATCTCGTATTGCAGGGGCCTCAGCTCATGGCATCGAGCCTGCCACCACCATATCCGCCGAAGCGCTGCCTCCTCCCCTCCTCCTCCTCCCGCGATGGTGCCAACTGGGAGCGCCATCCTTCCCCTCACCACGACGGCTGTTCCGGGGGAAGCGCCTGGGGCGAGCACGGCCCCGCCGGCGTCTGGGGCTGAGGAGACTGCGCCCCTTGTGGCTCCGACCAGCACGGGCCGGGCTGCGGAGGAGGGAAAGGGGGGAGAGGCGTCGGCGGAGAAGGAGCCGACGGTGGAGGACCTCCTGAACGAGCTGGAGCAGGGGCCGCTCCTCGCCGCGGGCTCGATGATGGATGGCGCGCTGGCCCGCCGTGGAGGCGCCCGGTGCCGGCTAGCGCCGACAAGTGAAAGGTCCTAAATGGCTAGAGGGGGGTGAATAGCCTAAAAAAAAAATTCTACAACAACACTTAAACAAACTAGTTAGACAACTAAATGGCGAAGCGAAGTTTGCGCTAGCTCTACACAGATGCAAGCCACCTATTCACGATTCTAGATAACCACAAACTCTAAGTCACACAATATCAAAAGGAACTATTCAACAACTGAATAAGCAATAATGTATATCACTACAAGATAAGAGAATGTAACTAACAACAAGGTGTAACATTAACTTGCAAGAAAGTAACAAATGTAAGTACAAAAGATAGAAGTGTGTATACCGATCCGGCAAGAGATTAATAAATGAATATCAAAGAATACCACGGAGACAAGTTGACACAATAATTTTTCCTCCGAGGTTCACTTGCTTGCCGGCAAGCTACGTTCCCGTTGTAGCGATACACCCACTTGGAGGTTCACGCGCTAATAGGCATCACACGCCTAACCCTCAATAGGGTGCCGCACAACCAACACAAGATGGGGATCCACAAGCTACGAGCAATCCAGTAGATACTTTGGCGCTCCGGAGGGTAGGGTACAAGAAACTACATCACCGGGAGATGGCCACGACAATCACCTACTCGTGCCTAATCTCCTCCGCTGCTCCAAACCGTCTAGGTGGCGGCAACCACCAAGAGTAATAAGAATATCCGCAGCAACCACAATCGCCAAGTGCCACTAGATGCAAACTCACAAGCAAATGCACTTGGATCTCTCGATCTCACTTGGATTCGCACTAACAAGCAAAGAGATCGGAGGGAGGGATTAGATCTTGCTCAAGAGGATGTTCAAGAAGTCAGAGAGTCAAGAAGCACCCCCCCAAAGGCGGCCACGGCCAATTTATAGGGAAGGGAGGGCGGCGGCCCGAACCCTACCTTTCTGCGCTTGGTCGGTAGTACCGACCCCTCCTGGGCGGTAGTACCGACAGAGTCAAACTAGCCGTTTAACACACGTCCCGCTGATTTAGGCGAGGCACCGACTCTGGTCGGTACCTCCGAGGTCGGTAGTACCGAGGTAATGGCGACTACCGCCAGGCCAAAAACGCCGCGAACAGAGACTCTGCAAAAACCAACCACTACCGACTTTCCGGTCCGCGTGGGTACCGTGGCGTAGTACCGAGTAATGGCGTACTACCGGCAAGCCATTTTCAAAACACAGAGAGCCTCGCGAAAAACCAGCCACTACCGACCTTGCGTCGGTACCACCGTGGGCGTAGTACCGAGGTAATGGCGGTACTACCGGCAAGCCTTTTTCAAAACAACAGAGAGCCTCGCGAAACTCCTCAAGGCCACGTACCACCGACCATCGTCGTACCACCGCCATCGTACCCGAGGTATAGCGGTACCACCGTCAGCCAAAACACCCCATGAGAAGCTGTACGCATCCCCTAGGGCGGTACCACCGCCACCCTGTCGGTACCACCGCCAGTAGTACCGAGTAATAGCGGTACCACCGCAGGCCAAAACACCCATTACAGAGAAGGCTGCACGCAGCCCCTATGGGCGGTACCACCGACCACCTGGTCGGTACCACCGACCATACACAGAAAACTCCATTTTCTTCTCTGTGTTGATCCAAACCAACTCCAACAACTTCTCCTTTGCAAATGTGCTAACACCAACAAGTGTACAACATCATGTGCATGTGTGTTAGCATTTTCACAAACATATTCAAAGGATTCGAGTTAGCACACTAGGTCCTAATGCATATGCATGTATGAATTCACCTAGTGGCACTTGATAACCGTGATCACTGAGATATTCCCCTCTTAATAGTACGGCTATCTATCCTAAATGCACTCACACCCTCTATGGTGTCTTGAGTGCCAAAACAAAATTCCTATTTATACCTTTGCCTTGATCTCCATAGGATTTTGTTTTTCTCTTCTTCTTCCCCAAATGTGGAGCACTTGATCTATCTTTTGGTCATCACCACCAATACCATGATCATTTGCTCCCGTACTTGGAATGTACCAACCTAGCTCATAAACACTTCATGACAAGGTTAGTACTCTAGGTGACATCAATTATCCAAAACCAAACAGGACTTTCAATCTCCCCCTTTTTGGTAATTGATGACAACCTTTCACAAAGATATATGTTTGAAAATTTGAGTCACCACTTTGTTAGTATTAGCTCCCCCTACATATGTGCTATAGTGTTTGGTTCAAGTTCGGCACATATGCATAGATATAAAAAGTGGGAGAGTAATACTATCAAATGATGCTAAGGTATAAAGAATGGACCTTTGAAGCGTGATACCAATCGGAGTTGCCAATGTACACCATCCTTAGCATCTTGATTAGCTAGACTTACAAAAACACTAGATACCTTATGAGATCAACATTATATAAAAGGTTCTAGTACCACTTTGCAAAAACAGATTACATCTAGCTACCACTTATGCATGCTAGTTCACAAATCATCATTCAAAATTTATTTCTAGCATACATCACACAAGCATGTATATTGAATTTAAATTGTTTACAATGCAATCACTCATATGAATATGCACATTCAAATGCAACAATCAGTTCATGAGCTTGCTCCCCCGACTTATGTGCTCAAATTTTAATTGATCCTGATCCTCCCTTTGTTATATACATCTATCTTAACCATTTCTCCCCCTTTTTTGTCATTAAGTACCATAAAAGGCACACCAATTTTAGTAGGAGTAAGTTAATCAATAGGGTGATCAAGTTCATAGTATGGTTCAACCTAGCAAACAAACATAAGATATTTAACACGGTTTGCTCTAGAGTAAGCTTCTTCACACATCTTTCAATGGTTATCTTACTCACGTCGGTTAAACCCTTGAATGCTTGTTTTCAAGATCAAACACTAGGTTCACAAGCCCATAAACATGTCATATGCTACCACTAGATCATATCAAACATAGAAGCAATAGTGGTACCATATGTACATCCAAAGTATTTTATTTTCATGAATGAGCCTATAAGATGCAAGGAATGACTAAATGCACTAAACATATCCTTAGCAAGAATGAATGTCATGCCAAACAATTTTACCTTTGCTTTGTCGAAGGAGAGGCATGTCATATAATGGAGGGTGCATCAACTCATATTTGAGAAATCAAGTATATTCAATTCATTCCTTAGCTTGCAAAATCTCTTTTCATCAAGTGGCTTGGTGAATATATCGGCAAGTTGATCATCGGTACCAACATTCTCAATTGAAATATCACCCTTTTGTTGATGGTCTCTTATGAAGTGATGGCGAATGTCAATGTGCTTTGTTCTTGAATGTTGTACTGGATTGTTGGTGAGCTTCACTGCACTCTCATTGTCACATAGCAATGGTACTTGTTTGAATTTAATTCCAAAGTCATCCAAAGTTGCTTTCATCCAAAGTAATTGAGCACAACAACTTCCTGCGGATATGTATTCTGCTTCGGCGGTTGAAAGTGCAACACTGTTTTGCTTTTTCGATGACCATGATACAAGTGATCTTCCAAGTAATTGACATGTGCCCGATGTGCTTTTTCTATCAACTTTGCATCCTGCATAGTCGGAGTCCGAATATCCAATCAACTCAAAGTTTGACCCCTTGGGATACCACAATCCAACATTTTGTGTATGCTTCAAATATCTCAATATTCTTTTAGTTGCCTTCAAGTGACTCTCTCTTGGTGAAGCTTGAAATCTTGCACACATGCATACACTAAACATGACGTCCGGCCTAGAAGCGGTCACATAGAGTAAGCTTCCAATCATAGACCGATACAACTTTTGATCCACCATGTTGCCACTAGCATCACTATCCAAATGTCCATTTGTTCCCATAGGTGTACTAATAGCTTTTGCATCATTTAGACCAAACTTCTTGAGCATATCTTTTGATGTACTTGCCTTGACTCACAAAAGTGCCATTCTTCATTTGCTTGATTTGAAGACCAAGGAAGTAACTAAGCTCTCCAATCATAGACATCTCAAACTCATTTGCCATCATATTCCCAAACTCTTCACAAAACTCTTGGTTGTTGACCCAAAGATAATATCATCAACATATATTTGCAACACAAACAAGTCTTTGCCAATCTTCTTGGTGAAGAGAGTAGTATCAACCTTGCCCATCTTGAACCCTTTAGAGAGTAGGAAATCTCTCAACCTCTCGTACCATGCTCTTGGTGCTTGCTTCAAACCATACAACGCCTTTTTGAGCTTGTAAACATGGTTGGGCTTCTTGTCATCTTCAAAACCGGGAGGTTGTTCTACAAATACTAACTCATTGATATACCCATTGAGAAATGCACTTTTGACATCCATTTGATATAACTTGATATTATGAGCACATGCATAAGCCAATAGAATTCTAATTGCTTCCATTCTTGCAACCGGTGCATATGTTTCTCCAAAATCAAGACCTTCAACTTGAGTGTAACCTTGAGCTACCAATCTTGCTTTGTTTCTTACTACTATCCCATCTTGATCTTGCTTATTTCGAAATACCCATTTGGTTCCAATTACATTGTAATTCTTTGGTCTCTCAACAAGTTCCCAAACTTGGTTGCGGGTGAAGTTGTTTAGCTCTTCATGCATAGCGTTTACCCAATCAACATTCATCAATGCATCTTCTATCTTGGTTGGCTCAAATGATGACACAAAAGAAAAATGCTCACAAAAATGATGCCAATCTTGATCTTGTTTGCACACCACTTCTAATATCCCCAACAATTTGATCTATGGGATGATCTCTTGCAATATTGGTTGGTTGGAGGATTTGCACTTGATTGCTTGGTTGAGATGAACTAGCTTGTTGATCTTCACTAGCACTTGATTGATCATGAGAACCACTAGCTTGATTTGCATCAACTTGCACATTTGAGGAGAACATTTGGTCATCTTCATTATCATCCACTTGTCTTGGCCTAATATCACCAATATCCATATTCTTCATTGCATTTGACAATTGAGTGCCTCTCACATCATTAAGATTTTCATTTCCTTCTTGAGAGCCCTTAGTTTCATCAAATTCAACATCATGCACTTCTTCCATAATACCACTAGCCAAGTTCCAAACTCTATATGCTTTGCTTGTTGTTGAATATCCAAGTAAGAATCCTTCATCACATTTCTTCTCAAATTTGCTCAATCTTGCACCTTTCTTCAATATATAACATTTGCAACCAAAAACTCTAAAGTATGCGATATTTGGCTTTCTTCCATTTAATAGCTCATATGGTGTCTTCTCTAGCATGCCATGGCAATAGAGACGGTTGCTACAATAGCAAGCCGTATTGATAGCTTCGGCCCAAAAGAATGACTGACATTGTATTCACTGAGCATAGACCTTGCCATATCAATCAAAGTTCTGTTCTTCCTTTCAACAATCCCATTTGATTGAGGAGTATACTTGGGTGAGAATTGATGTCTAATGCCAAAGTCATCACACAACTCATCAATTCTTGTATTCTTAAATTCACTCCCATTGTCACTTCTAACTTTCTTGATTGTTGTTTCAAACTCATTCTGACATTTCTTGACAAAAGTTTTGAAGATATCAAAAGTTTCACTTTTATCACTAAGAAAGAAGACCCATGTGTATCTAGTGTAATCATCCACTATCACAAAGCCATATTTACTTCCACCGATGCTAGTGTATGTTGTTGGTCCAAATAAATCCATGTGCAATAACTCAAATGCTTTGCTAGTACTCATTATGCTTTTCTTAGGATGGGAGTTACCAACTTGTTTGCCAGCTTGACAAGAGCTACAAAGTTTATCCTTCTCAAAAGTGACATCTTTCAAGCCTCTAACTAAATCATGCTTCACTATTTTGTTTAACTGTTTCATTCCAACATGACCAAGCCTTCTATGCCATAACCAACCCAAACCAGATTTAGTGAACAAGCATGTTGACAGCTGGGTTTCACTAGCATTGAAATCAACCAAGTATAGGTTCTCATATCTAAATCCTTTGAATATCAAATTAGAACCATCTACACTTATGATTTCTACATCATCAACTCCAAAAATGCATTTGAAACCAAGATCACACAACTGAGCGACTGACAGTAAATTGAAGTTCAAGCTCTCAACTAGCAACACATTGGAAATGCTCATGTCATTTGATATTGCAATCTTACCAAGCCCTTTAACCTTGCCTTTGCCATTGTCACCAAAAGTGATAGAATCAAAACCATGATTGCCACTTGAATTGATTGAATTGAACATTCTTGAATCCCCGGTCATATGTTGAGTGCACCCACTATCAAGCACCCAATGCCTCCCTCCGGCTTTATAGTTGACCTACAAGAACAAATCAATCCTTTTTAGGTACCCAAACCTTTTTGGGTCCTCCAAGATTAGTGACCAAACTCTTTGGTACCCAAATAGCTTTCTTCTTTGAGCCCACAATTGGTGTACCAATGAATTTAGCTTTTATGCCATTAACACCCTTGGTAAGCAAATAACAAGAATCAAATTTAATAGAGGATACATTAGCGTTCTTGTTCTTGTTCTTGCAATATTGCTCTACATGCCCACTTTGCTTGCATCTAGTGCAAAACCGACCATTGCTCTTCACAAAACTAGTCTTGTGAGTAGCAAAAGCCGCCTTGCCATTCTTGGGGGTATAGCCCAATCCCTCTTTGTTGAGAGAAAAACGTTGGCTACCCAAGCACTTAAGCAAGCGGGCCTCACCACCATAGGCTTTACCTAAGGCGTGAGTGAGCTCATTTACCTCCTTCTTCAATGTCTCATTTTCAACCATGAGTGAGGCATCACAAGTGAAGCCATCATCCATAGATGAAGTAGTAGTGGTAGATGATGAGCTACATGAAGGGTTAGTAGCAGCAATAACAATAGGCTTATAGAAAGATTCATCGATTATATCACAAGCTATGCCTATGTCACATGTTTTAACCACTTTTTCAGTTTTAGCTTGATCAACAAGTGAGGAGTGAGCTTCCTTAAGCTTAGTGTGAGCATTGCCAAGCTCCTCATGGGCTTCCACTAGCCTCTCATGAGTAGCATTGAGCTCCTCAAAGGATTGCTCAAGAGCTTTTAGTCTCTTTTGCAATTCTTTGCACTCCTTTCTCTTTTTATCAAAATGTTCTCTAGCATCATCAAGCATTTCAATTAATTCATCTTTAGTGGGTTCATCATCATCACTATCATCACTATCACTCTCATCATCATCAGATAGTACCTTTGTGGCCTTAGCCATGAAGCATGATGGAGTATCGAAGATTGAAGGCTTGTTGTTGATAGCAATACTTGCAAGTGCCTTCTTCTTGCTTGTCTTGCGATCTTCATTATCACTATCTTCATCACTATCACTTGTGGATGCATCACTATCCCAAGTGACCATATATGATTGCCCCTTCTTCTTCTTTGTGTAATTCTTCTTTTCTTTCTTCTCCTTCTTCTTGTCCTTCTTGTTGTCATTATCATCATTCTCACTGTTGTACGGACATTGAGCAACAAGATGGTCCTTGCTACCGCACTTGAAGCACCTCCTTGGTTCATCCTTGTTCTTGTATGAAGTTTCTTCCTCCTTGCCCGGTAGCCCTTCTTCTTCATGAATTTGCCAAACCTTTTGACAAATAGAGCCATCTCTTCATCATCGTCATCACTGTCATTTGAGCAGTTATCTTCGCTAGAATCTTCTTTCTTCTTCTTTCTTTGCTTTGCCCTGTTCTTCGATGATGATGTTGTGGCTTTGAATGCCACACTCTTCTTCTTCTTCTCATCCTTCTTCACTTCTTGATCATTCTCATCTCTATAGGTGTCATCGGTCATTACATCTCCAAGAACTTGGTTTGGTGTCATAGTGTCCAAACCGCTTCTTACAAGCAACGTGACTAACATGCCAAATCTCTTGGGAAGACATCTCAAGAATTTATGAGAGAAGTCTTTGTCCTTCACCTCTTCTCCAAGTGCTTTGAGATCATTGACAAGCACTTGAAGCCTATGGAACATCTCTGGAACACTTTCATCTTCATTCATCTTGAAGCTAGCAAACTTTTCTTTGAGAATGTATGCTTTTGCTCCTTTCACTGCTTGAGTGCCCTCAAATGATTCTTCCAATTTCTTCCAAGCATCATATGCCATCTCCAAATTTTTGATTTGCTCAAATACCCTCATCAACGGCATCATGAATAGCACTGAGAGCAATGTCATTGTTCTGCATCTTCTCTTCTTCGGCATTGGTGAGATGCTCCGGATCAACTATCTCAATCTTGACATCCACAACTTGCCATATCTTTCTATTGATTGACTTTAAATGAGTGGTCATTTTTGCCTTCCAATAGCCATAGTTTGTGCCATCAAATTGGGGTGGCCTTTTGGTGTTGTTGATATGAGCCATTTTGACACCGAAGGTTGTTAAGCCTCAAATAAACGGTGACCTGCTCCGATACCAATTGAAAGGTCCTAAATGGCTAGAGGGGGGGTGAATAGCCTATAAAAAAAATTCTACAACAACACTTAAACAAACTAGTTAGACAACTAAATGGCGAAGCGAAGTTTGCGCTAGCTCTACACAGATGCAAGCCACCTATTCACGATTCTAGATAACCACAAACTCTAAGTCACACAATATCAAAGGAACTATTCAACAACTAAATAAGCAATAATGTATATCACTACACAAGATAAGAGAATGTAACTAACAACAAGGTGTACATTAACTTGCAAGAAAATAACAAATGTAAGTACAAGAGATAGAAGTGTGTATACCGATCCGGCAAGAGATTAATAAAAGAATATCAAAGAATACCACGGAGACAAGTTGACACAATAATTTTTCCTCCGAGGTTCACTTGCTTGCCGGCAAGCTACGTCCCCGTTGTAGCGATACACCCACTTGGAGGTTCACGCGCTAATAGGCATCACACGCCTAACCCTCAATAGGGTGCCGCACAACCAACACAAGATGGGGATCCACAAGCTACGAGCAATCCACTAGAGTTACCTTTGGCGCTCCGCCGGGGAAGGTACAAGAAACCCCTTACAAATCACCGGGAGATGGCCACGAACAATCACCACTCGTGCCTAATCTCCTCCGCTGCTCCAAACCGTCTAGGTGGCGGCAACCACCAAGAGTAATAAGAATATCCGCAGCAATCACAATCGCCAAGTGCCACTAGATGCAAACTCACAAGCAAATGCACTTGGATCTCTCGATCTCACTTGGATTCGCACTAACAAGCAAAGAGATCGGAGGGAGGGATTAGATCTTGCTCAAGAGGATGTTCAAGAAGTCAGAGAGTCAAGAAGAACACCCCAAAGGCGGCCACGGCCAATTTATAGGGAAGGGAGGGCGACGGCCCCCCTAACCCTACCTTTCTGCGCTTGGTCGGTAGTACCGACCCCTCCTGGGCGGTAGTACCGACAGAGTCAAACTAGCCGTTTACCACACGTCCCGCTGATTTAGGCGAGGCACCGACTCTGGTCGGTACCTCCGAGGTCGGTAGTACCGAGGTAATGGCGGTACTACCGCCAGGCCAAAAATCGCCGCGAACAGAGAGCTCTGCGAAAAACCAGCCACTACCGACCTTGCGTCGGTACCACCGTGGGCGGTAGTACCGAGGTAATGGCGGTACTACCGGCAAGCCATTTTCAAAACAACAGAGAGCCTCGCGAAACTCTCAGGGCCACGGTACCACCGACCATCCGGTCGGTACCACCGCCGGCGGTAGTACCGAGGTAATAGCGGTACCACCGCCAGGCCAAAAACGCCCAACACAGAGAGGGCTGCACGCAGCACCTATGGGCGGTACCACCGACCACCCTGGTCGGTACCACCGACCATACACAGAAAACTCCATTTTCTTCTCTGTGTTGATCCAAACCAACTTCAACAACTTCTCCTTTGCAAATGTGCTAACACCAACAAGTGTACAACATCATGTGCATGTGTGTTAGCATTTTCACAAACATATTCAAAGGATTCGAGTTAGCACACTAGGTCCTAATGCATATGCATGTATGAATTCACCTAGTGGCACTTGATAACCGTGATCACCGAGATATTCCCCTCTTAATAGTACGGCTATCTATCCTAAATGCACTCACACTCTCTATGGTGTCTTGAGTGCCAAAACAAAATTCCTATTTATACCTTTGCCTTGATCTCCATAGGATTTTGTTTTCTCTTCTCCTTCTTCCAAATGTGGAGCACTTGATCTATCTTTCGGTCATCACCACCAATACCATGATCATCATTTGGCTCCCGTACTTGGAATGTACCAACCTAGCTCATAAACACTTCATGACAAGGTTAGTACTCTAGGTGACATCAATTATCCAAAACCAAACAAGGACTTTCACCTCTGCAGCCTCGGTGCTTGCGAGGCCCTCGATGGTCTTTGCTTCCAATAACAGGCGAGATCGTCGTGTTCCTTTTGGGGCACGTTATGGACTCATCGCCTCTTTTGGATCGATCGAATACGGATCTCTTTCTTAAAATTCCTTGTTCGGTTTCGGCTCTGGGGATACAATATCCAAAAGTAGAATTTCTTATCCTGGCATCAAGTGGTGTCTTTTATGTAATTGGGTTTTCCAAACCCAACCTCATGTACTCCGATGCATAATATAATATATAATGTTCTTGTCCAAAAAAAACCTCCAGATTGGAGGATTATGCCATTTACTCAGATTGTCCAGCAGCTCATCCAGACTACAGACAACACCGTCAGAAGGGTCCAGAGGAGTCAAAACCTTTTAGCTGATTCTCTAGCTCGTAGAGCTCTCTCCTCATTTTCCTCAGACCCTTCACCTTTCTCAGGTGCTTGTGCTTACGCACCTCATGTCCATGATTGTCCTGTTCTCAGGATTCTTCAAAATGTAATCATTAACGATATTATTGTCATCACAGCTTCTTGCTGCTAAATAATACAAACCGGGTTTCCCGGGTTTCTTTGTCAAAAAAAAAGAAAAGAAAAGGCCTGGTTCGGTAAATGGATCTGGTCCGCTTAATCGACCCGAACCCGCCGCATCCTCCCTCAGCCAGAAAAACCAGCCACCGTTTTCTCAAAAAAAAAAAAGAAAGAAGAAAGAAAGAAAAGCCAGCCACCGCTTCCTTGTTTGTTTCCCCTTCTTGGCTCCATCGAGCCTCGGATCCCCAACCGCAAGAACAGCAAGAATCGGCGGCGGCGGCGGCGGCAGCGGCAGCGGCGATGGTGTGCGCTAAGTGTAAGACTACCCCTCCTTTCCTCCCGGTCGTAGATGGTGTGCATCCCCGATTCCTTTATGCCCTAGAGGAGTCGTGCTGGGATCTGTACCTTTCTTCTTCTTCTTCTTCTTCCTGTGTTTCCTTGTATAAGAAGGGCTGGTGGAATTTGCGATGCAGGCGAGAAGAAGCTCGGGAAGGTGATCGTGCCTGACAAGTGGAAGGAGGGCGCCAGCAACACCAACGAGAGCGGCGGTCGCAAGATCAACGAGAACAAGCTCCTCTCCAAGAAGAACAGGTCAGCTCTCTCCTCACTCTCCCTTCCCCAGCTTCTGCCGAGACTTCTCCCTTACTACTAGTATATCTTTGCGGTCAGGGACTCAGTGTTAGGCTGACATCACGCGCGAATAGCTGATTCCTATTGCTCGGGCTCCCAATTTCATTTTCTGGGGTACCTTCAACAGCGCAGGGGGCTTTGGTTTATATTTAACAAAGAGGCAAATCACCAGAGTTAATGGCTCTACTAGTCATGAAGATAGTATACAGTAGGGCCAGTCTTAATGTAGGATTTCATCTCCCCGTTTCCAAAACTACGAAACAAAACATGAAACATGTCTTTCTCTCAATGTACAGTTTCATTGCACAGTTTCAAAGGTTATTTTAGCTTTTTTTGGGTCCACCGGTTTATCCCTTTTTCTTCCCCATCCTGTACCACATGGCCGAGAGATCTGGAAGAAAGCAAGCCACCGCCGTGGACGCAAGCGAGTTGCATGCGGACGATGGAGCTCGCGGAGTCGGGCCGAGCGGAGCGCGGTGGCGGGGCTCTTGCACGCGGCCGACGGTGCACCTCTCGTGCCCGCGCGCGGCCGGCGGAGCCCGCGCCCGGCGGTGCCCTGCTCGCGCCGAGCGGAGCGCGGCGGCGGGGCTCCTGCACGCGGCCAGCGGTGCTCTGCTCGTGCCCGCGCTGCCGGCGGAGTCCGGCTCAGGCCGAGCAGCGCGACGGCGGGGCTCTTGCACGCGGTCGACGGTGTGCTGCTCGTGCCCACACGGCCGGTGGAGCCCGCGCCCGACGGTGCCCTGCTCGTGCCAAGCGGAGCGCGGCGGCGGGGCTCCTGCACGCGGTCGGCGGTGCCTTGCTCATGCCGCGCGGCGGGGCTCTTGCACGCGGCCGGCGGTGCTCGCGGCAGCGCCCGCGGCGCCTGCTAGGCTCGCGGCGGCTCCCGTGCGCGGCCGGCGGTGCCCGCGCGGCCTGCTGGGCTCGCGGCGACGCCATCCCGCATGAAACGCTCGAGCGCTCTCAACGTGGGTTTCGGTCTCGTTTCACGGCGTGGGAAACATCGCCCCGCTCGTGTCGTGAGGATGAAACGAATTCCTTCTCTCTCCTCTTCGTTTCATGCAAAAAGTGTTAATCTGCTGATGTGGCAATGTATTTAATGTGCATGACATCCCCGTGAAACCCCTATTGAGACTGGCCTAAATAATCAATCAATCAAACAAATTGTTTGCTGGTCCAACTTGAATTTCGAGCCACCTTAATCATTTATTTTAGAAAATTGTGTTAGCTCTCATTTCCCCCCTTAAGGGTAGCTCCAATGATAACTTATGAGCTAGCTCAAAGCATATTGTTTCATATTTTAATAGAGGAGAGAGAAGTTAGCTCTTGATCAAGAGCTAGTCTCGTACACATATTTTAAGATTATATTATATGAAGATCTCATATGGGGTGTTCATGTTATGAGCTATGTGCTAAAAGTTAGTATCATCGGAGAAGTTGTGTGAGAGGTAGTAACTAGCTTGTGCTATTGAGGGTGCCCTAAGGCTTCAACTGAATACGGCTGATAGTATGTCGGTTGTACAAGGCTGTGTTCTTGACAGTTTGGGACCACGGTCTGGTTGCATGATGTACATGGTGGTAGCATGGTGAGCTGGTTGCATGCCCCTAAGTTTATCTCTCTTCAATGCAGGGGCGTACTAAGGATGGCCGCCTTAGTTCTTAACTTAATAGATAGTCAAGTATTTGTTGGAAGAGTCACAGATCTGAATGACAACAAGACACATGTTCCACAAGGATTTCTATAAATGATAAAGGTCTTATCGGAGAACTGTTATTCTGAGTGTTGTCTCGGTGAACATAAGAATATGAAGAAACCACTTTCCAAATTAATGAATGTTTCATCGGTGAACATAAGAATATGAAGAAACCACTTTCCAAATTAATGAATGTTTCATTACTAGTTGTGGGAATACACAGGGAAGATAGAAATGGCGAGAAGAATATGAGTTCTGATGTTGTAAGGTATGAAAACAGGTGCTGGCGAGGGTTTCATATGGATACAGGGTGATAGGGGATATGGATTTTCAGTTTTTATTTAGGCATCTTTAATCAATTTATATTATTGTGATCCTTGTCTCAACAATGTTCTTGATTTCATTTTCCATATCATTATTTCATGTTATCTTGTCACTGTGTCCTCTTGTTTCCGTTATAATGATTATTATTCTCTTCTTTTTTGCTTCTTAACAAGATTTGTAAATTTGTGTTAAATTTAAGTTTTCTGTGTCTACGGATTCTTTAGCCTCACTTGATATATTTCAGAACAAGCTATATATTTTTGTTGTCTCTATTGAAATAACAGCATGTTCTTTTTTCCAACTTAATATTCAAATCATATCTGTTGTCTGGGTATTATATTGTGATTGTGGTCTAATTATACACACTTCTGCTTAATCACAGGTGGACTCCATATGGAAACACCAAATGTATAATCTGCAAGCAACAGGTTCACCAGGACGCAAAATATTGCCACACCTGTGCTTATTCAAAAGGTAAGAAACACACTACAAAGGGAACATGGTAAATGAATTTTGTTTATTTACTTGACAATAAGTGCAGGTGACACATTCAAAGTATCGCTCATATAGTTCATGACTAAACAAGATGCTTCTGAAGTTAGTTGATTTCTTATTCTGATTGTAGCATTTACTTTTTTTCCAGGAGTGTGCGCAATGTGTGGGAAGCAAGTGTTGGATACGAAGCTCTACAAGCAAAGCAACGTGTGATCATAGCTGTACTAAACTGCTAATAACTTGTATGAAACCTTGTGCTCGCAATACATTCGAGCTGTCAGACTTGTGTGTTAACAGACAAAGTATGTACTCGACTAACAATTCTGGAACATAAAAGCTCCATTGACTTTATGTGATCGAGTTTGTGTGTTGCATCACGGGGAATCTGTTGTGGCTATTGTAACTAAAAGTAACTTGTTTTGTGGTTTTGAACTTTTGATATCAAAACTGGATCTAGCATAAATTTCATTTTAGAATCAGAATTCCTATGGCCTCCATGGCAGCAGTTTCCGAAGCGGTTTCCATTTCTGATTATCCTGTTCGCTTCAAATGAAAACACATTCTCAAAGGTTTTACAATTCTTCACTGCCAAAATGGTACAGTGTGTCTGAACAATGCTTCTTTGCTGCTACATTACCGGTACAGTTAGTCTGAACAATGCTTCTTGTTTACTGCCACATTGCACATAAAGACGGACACTATGACCTGTCAAATGTACTGCCACTATTAGACAGATGCATCAACCATGGCCGGGTCAGCCTACAAGGCTACAGCTAGCTATATAGTTCTATGAAGCAGAAGCACATGAGACTAAGCTACATACTACAATGGACAAAGGAAATTTTATTTCTTGACGCAGAGGTTCTAACTTAAGTTTTCTGGTTGAGCACATGACGCAGCTGAATCTTCTGGCTCTCCATCCGAGCTTCTAGGAGCTTTGCCTTCAGGCTCTGCCTCTGAACCATCTCCATGCAGCCTCTGAAATCCCGGTTGAGCTGGCTGTTCATCGAGTCTGGTGAGCTCCATTGCGCTGTGCTAGGGGTGTTGTCTCCCATATCTAGATTCGAGCCTTTGGCAGTAGAGTACACACCATTTGGAAGACTTGCACTTGATGATCTCCCATTTATCATCTCCACAACATCTTTTGCACTGAGTTCACAGTTTTTCAGTGGAGACGACTTCCACAGCTTTGATATGGCAGACTCTTTCTTCTTGGGCTGTTTCATGTCTGTCAGGTACACATTGCTCAAGTCATCGCACAGTTTGTTGGTCTGCTCACCCTCCGAATCGTTTCCACTGGTCCATGAAATTCTGTCAAAGATCTTGTTGACTGAAAGTTCGCTTCCATATGGTGAGTGGCTTGAACCTTGCATCTCTTCATGGCTCATGGTCTCCCAGCTGCTTCCATCTTCTGTATCGCTCTCATCAGAATGGATTCCATCTGGGAACAATTTGTCTCGATTTTCCAGAAATATATCAGCTATTGGGCTAGCTTCTTGGATTTCTTGCTTTGGGCATGGTTCAGTTTCCTTTGTCTCCGTCTCTTCGCTTGGCCGTAGCTCTTCAAAGATGGCCAGTATATCTTCTGATGCCCTTGGTGTCTCATACGTGAATTCAACCCCTTGGTCTCTGGCTGACCCAATGGCTTGTACAATGTTGTGTGCCGCTTCAACAATTGTGCTGTCTCCTTTGGAAGAGCTGAAAGTTGAAATGAAAGCCTCCACATCCTCCTGCAGTTTGCTCAATTGTTCATATTTGGCCTCAAGAGTGAGCTTGGCATCCACAAGTTTCATCTGCACTCGCTCCTCACGCCACACCTCAGCCATCTGTAGCAATTTTCTATCCTCATCCAGCTCACCCCGCAGTTTGACAGAATCCTGTTTCAAGGCTTCGATCTCTGACTTGTGTTCCTCTATCTCCCCTACTAGCTTGTTGCACACCTCCTCTGTAAGTTCCCGTGTCTTCTGCTCATTGTCGTACTCCTGCAATAGCTGCTTTGCGGCCATTTTGACTTCTTTCAACTCATCAACAAGCTTGAAGTTAATAGTCTCCAGCTGCCTTCGGTTCTTTTTCTCATGCTCCAGATCAGCCTTCATATCTTCAAGAATGGCTCGAACTTTCTTGTGCTCTCTGTTCCGCCAAGCTGCTTTCTCCTCTGCGAGTTTCTTGAACAAGTGATCAAGATGTTTCTTGGCTGAAAGCCGCTCAGCTTCTAGCTTGCTCACCCTATCCCGTGCCTGCTGAAGCTCCAACTCAAGGCTAGCAACATAGCTGCCTCCTTGCTGTTCCTCGACGAGATTTAGTTGGCTAGCAATCACATAAGCACCATCTGGTTCTATGCTCTTTATGTTTATAGGCTCCCATTTTGTTGCACCCTCCACACCCGAGGAGAGACGAAGATGTACCTGCATGGTTAAATCCACTGAATTAGCTTGCTGTGTGGAACCAAAAAAGATAGAAGCAATTTAAGGTGCACGTGATTTCTGGTTATACCTTGTGGAGCTCTCCACTATGTGGCTCCAGGACAGAGTTGGGGCTTGAAATCTCCTTTTTCAGACTATGGTGGTAACTAAGAGGATTCTTGCTCAGAAGGTGAGCTTGTAGATGTCTCGGTATATGCTGTCATATAAGTGAAATCAACAAGTTAGTATGAATGATCATTGGACAGTCAAAAAGCAGGGAAAAACTTTTTTTTTTCATTTCTAACCAGCAACAAGACATTAATACATTGCTAACTAGAGTATTTGATAGCACCCTCAGATTTACCCATCCTCGAAGTTACAGCCTAAAGTAATTTCTTCATAATGACAAAGCAAAGATCTGAAGAAAAAAAGGAGACATAAAGAACGAAGATGAACTGGTCATGTGATTGCGCCTATAGATCTGGGGTGACACTACTGAGTGAGTGGATCACTGGATCATTCAGATCCTATCAGCAAATAGGATGAATGACAAACAAAAGAGCTGTATGAAACCTCATACCATCTTCTGAAACCAGGATCTACTGCTCATGCCATGCATGGCAGCCGCATTGCAACCAAGAAGGGCAACTCACTCAAGTGGAAACTGAACACATGACCGAGCTCACACCGAATATCACTTGGCAAGGAAGCAGTAGAGGCTCCAGTAAATAGCCGAGGCACCCACGCACCACAAGCAGGGCCGTGAAGGTAGCTGCAGGAGACAGGCTGGTTACTCTCACATCAAGAACCCTAGCTAGGTACATCCGTGCGTGCTTAATTGCACGGCACACCGTTGATTCAATGAGCCAGGAGCAGATCACATGAGCGGGGGATTGGGCTGTGTGCATCACAAGGAACGCGCCCATGGCCTCAGCAATAAATGCCACCCGCCGACACTGATGAGAGACGGGCGCGTTTTATGTACAGTACTCACAACGGAAAGAGAAGAATAGACAAGGGACGCCGCCATAAATGGGGATCTGGGCTTCGATTCCGCCGCCGTGCGACGCCGCCCAACGGCTAGTAACCGCTTGCCGCCACGAGATGGAACGGAACGGAGTGGTACGGTGGGCAGGCGAGTACGGAGGCTTGATGAGGGAGAGGGCGCCGCCGCCCGCCCGTCCTGGATTCGCCTCCCCCGTACGCCGAATCCGAGCGAGGATCCAGCGACATTAGAGCGGGAGCAGCTTATTTCGAGCTAAAAATTCGAACTTCCCTTTATTCCCCCCTTCTAACAAACGGGCGAGCACGGGGTGGGAAGGGCGCGTACCTCGAGGCCGACACGGGGGGAGGCGGCGTCACGCTGGCCGGCGGCGGGTGCCTCCTCGGGTGGCCGCAGCCGCCACACGGCCGCGGCCAGGCGCCTGACGGAGGAGGGCGGGTCTCCGCGCGGCCTCTCCGCGCCGGCATTGCCCTCGCCGCCAGGCGCGGCCCAACGGAGATGCGGGGTCTCGGGACCGCCGCGGCGGGCAGCGCCAGCGGGCGGTGGGGTAGTGTGGATTTGAGCGGGGCGGCGGCGTCGGAGGCGGCGGCGAGGCGGCGCGGGTGGAGCGGAGGAGGCGGCGGCGGCGGCGGGGCGGGAAGCCGGCGGCATTGGCTGTGGGACCTGGGGTAGGGTTCCGGCGTGTGAAGGGGGCCGGGGTGCAGACCGGAGAGGCCGGAGAGGGGGCAGAGAGTGAGAGACGTTGCAGGAGGCGAGAGCAAGAGAGAGGGATGGGGCCTCTGGTCTCTGGAAGCGACAAGGGCAGAGAATTATGGGGGACCGAAGGAAAGAGGTCCATTTTTTGGGGGGCCTGTAAGGAAGTTGGCATTTATGAGGAGCATCTGTGGTAGTAGTACCTGCTATTTTGTGATTATGGTCGTGTATCTTTTTTTATAACACGCATATAATTATATAGTCGCTCCGTTATAAATTGTACGTCGTTCTTAATTTTTTTTATATATTTATAGTTTGAGCTTTTTACCTCTATATGGCCTTAGAAATATGGCTCTTTCTTGTATGACTCTTTTTATTTGAACTTACTTCTATGGCCCTGAAACGAACTTTTATTCTTTCGGTGGCCTTCCGTCCGTTTTTGCTACTTGACAGTGTTAAATCAAAGGTAAAAAGACAGTTTTACCCCTAGCATAAAAAATTTGCAGAGTTTTATTTTGTTGAATATTTAAATTAATATAATAAAATAAATTCACACATGACAATATTTCACATAAAATAATATTGTTACGTATAAATTTATTTGTTTAATATTACTCTAAATATACAACAAACAAATAAAATTGTATTTTTTATGCCAGGGGCAAAACGGTCTTTTTACCTTTTAATTAACACTGTCAAGTGATGAAAACGGACGAAAGGCCATAGAAGGAATGAAAGTTTGTTTCAGGGTCATAAGGTAAGTTCAAAAGAAAAAAGGTCACATAAGGAAGAGCCATCTTTTCCAAGGCCGTATAGGTAAAAAGCTCTTATAGTTTTTAACTATAATATATATACATAATTAAACTATTTGTTTAGAATATATATATATGTATGTATAATTAAACTATTTATATTTAGAGAAATTAAGACAACTTATAATCTAAAGCATGGTTTTAAATAGCGAGCTAAAGCTAAAGTGTTTAGCGTTTTATAAACTGTAATTAGCGGACTTTAGCGGCAAAATAGCGGCAGAATTGTGCATGAACGCAAATAGCGGCACAATTTTTTTCAAGCTATTTCGGGCTATAGCGGCACAAATAGCGGACTATTTAATTCCATGATCTAAAGTGAAGGGAGTAATCTATCCCATTTATAAAGATAATCTCTTCTATCTCCACATGCAATCTATTCATATTATATTTCAATTCCTATCTACATCATTTTCTCACTAGTTGTGATATCATCACACTACCTTTCAAATCTCTTCATCTCTCAAAACTTTCAAATCTCTTAATGCAACCAAATGCGATAGGAATGGTTATAAGAATATATATAGATAATTTAACTCATATATGCAATAATTTTATTCCTAAAAGAGTCTCACAACAACATGTGGTATACTTCTACTATGAATTTGTTCGGTTGATAGATTCTACGACTGAAAAACACTATTTGGCTGATTTATGTGAGAGAAAACAATGTTCCACGGTTGAGGAGTAAGACTGATTCTAGCTGATAAGCTCAAGCCAACAGGTTGTATATGTAAAACAACGTTACATCATCTTAGCTCATGGTTGGTATGTCCCACTATGTCCACATATATCATTACGGACAGATTAAAAAATGGTATTATAGAAATAAATAAAAAAATATTGTATTATTTACGGTGCCTTGAACAAGACTTAATAATACAGACGACTGTTGGTTCTAAGGATTCTTTCAACCTATCTCTTAGCCCACCTGTATAGTAATTAGTTCTTCACTGTTAAGACATGCCTTATTTGTTCCTCTCAAACGTTTCTTGGTTTGGTGTTTTTCAGTTGACTTTGCGTTTCTTGGTTTGGTGTTTCAGTTGACTTTGAGCTTACAGTCTGTTTCTCCTCTTTTTTTCTCTCATTTTTTCTCCACCTCAACTTTGCTTACGAGCATGCTTAGATTATACTTTCTCTTAGGGCTGAATTTAGGACTGTAAATCAGGGCCTATTTATAAATTCTCTAATGAAACACCGCTGAAATTTTGAAAGAAATCTTATAAAATCTATGTATATAAAGTTTTTTGACAAGAAAATATACCTATGTTATATAATAAAGTTGACTCTGATGTATTGACGACCACCTAGATTGCTTTATGCTGCTGCTCTTGGGTGTTTAGTTCTCACCCCAAAACTTTTCACCTATCATATCGATTTTTTGGACGCATTTAAATATAGACTAAAATAACAAATTACACAGATTGTGATAATTTGTAAGACAATTTTTAAGCCTAATTAGTTCATAATTTGACAACGTTGGGCTACACTAAACACATGTTAATGATAGATTAATTAGTGTTAATAAATTCGTCTCGCAGTTTCCTGACGGTAATAATGTAATTGCTTTTTTTTGTTAGCCTATTTTAATAGACTAAATTAATATCGCAACATTTAATGTGACCTATTTTTTCTCACCTACAACTAAACACCCCCTAGTGGCACCCTCCTGCCTAGCAAATAGCACTAGCAATCTTGCTAATGGCCTGGAAAACCTAACCAACCTTTCAGAGGTGTTCGTGTTAAAATTTGGGTCATGAATATTTAAGTACTCCATCCGTCTCTAAATAACTATCATTTTCGCTTCCCAATAATATCTGACTAAATATTAAAATCTATCGTACATAATTAGTATCATTGGAAATGTTCTTGAATCTAGTTTTTAGTAATTTATTTAGAGATATAAATGTTGCATGCATTTGTTACAAATTGAGACCATGTTCAGTTGGTGAAATTTGTGGTTCTTGTAGCACTTTCGTTGTTATTTGACAAACTTTATCCAAACATGGCCTAACTAGACTCAAAAGATTCGTCTCGACATGAGCAGACTAAAAGTACAATTATTTTTTTTTTACCTACATTTAATACTGATGCATGCATGTTCTAAAGATTTGATGTGACGGGTACTGCGCAAAATATTTTGGGGATTTTGGAAACTGAACAAGACCTGAATTAAATTTGTGGCACACACATAAACTAGGACAATTATTTATGGACGGAGGGGTCAACTTGTAACAATGACCATTTCTAAAAAAAAAACTTGTAACAATGACTGTGACGTTAGCTCAGGATCAGCACATGGCCTTTCAGTTGGAAGCTAACCAAAACCCCTTTCTCTATTGCGAGTATTTCATCCAAACACTTGCTTGTCTACTTGAATTCACTACAGCATCCAGCTGCTAAGCCTCTTTGCACTAGGCAAAGGCTTTGCCAAGTGCAACCCTAGGCAAAGAGCTTCCGGCGAAGAGTTACCCGGTAAGCCGGCTTTGCCTAGGGTCGACTTTCGGGCGCTCAACAAAGACTTTGCCTAGTGCCGTGCCGTGCTGGCACTAGGTGTAACACCCTAAAAATTTCTCCAAAATAAAATAGGTGAAAATGATTTAGTTATGATCTTGTGAGCATTTTACCTAGGGTTAAATAATTTTGTGGAATTAAAATAAAGGTGGCAACATGTTTTTTGCATTCATGCTGGTGCATCATAATTATTGAAGTGATTGGTTTTTTGCCAAAATTTGAAATGAATTCAAATTTCATTTGAAAAAGATTTGAAATGCTTTGAAAACAAAAAGGAAAAGAGTTTTTTATTCTTTTCTCCTCCTCTCCTCGCTTTCGGCATGGGAAGCCTTGCGGCCCAGCCCGCCGGCGCCTCCCTCCCTTCTCCCTCTTTCCCCCGTTGGCCGGCGCTCTCCTTCTTCCCTTCGCCCGCGCGGCCCGCAGGCCGGGCCAGCTCGGCGCTCGCTGAGCAACTGCGCCGCCTCTCTCCCTTCTCCCAGTCACAGACACGCCGTCCCGCTTGTCAGCCGAGTCTTCCCCTCCGCGCTCCGCCCGTCCCGAGCGCAACTGCCGCATCCAGCCGCACGCCCCCGAGTCCACCGCGAGCTCGCTCCCACGTCCTCGCTCCCTCCCTCGTCCTTTAAGTGGACGCGGTCTCTCCCCCCGCTCCCCCTTTCTCTCTTCTCGCACTCCTCAGCGCCCTAGAGCAACCACCCGAGCACCTCCAGAGCCTTGCCGCCGCCCGCCGCCGTCGCTCCGGCGAATCTCCGCTCCTCACGGCCGATTCGTCACCCTCAGAGCTCCGCGCCGAAGTGGTGACGACCCCGAACCACCTTTCTCTCTCTCCTTGCGCTCGATTTCGCCCTAACCGCCGGCAGAATTCCTGCAGGAGGACCTCGCCGCCGCCGTCCGCCGGACTTCGTCGTTCGCCGCCGTTAGTGCCTCCCCGCCGCCTCCTTAGCCGCGGTGAGAACCCCCTTGTCTCCCTCTATCGATCCCTGTCCGCTTGTCTTGGGCCTAGGGCAGGCTTCTTCGGCCGAGTCCGTGAGCTCCGCCGCGCCGGCCATGGCGGCTGTGCGCACGGCGTCGCGCGTGGGAAGCCGCGACGTCGCGGCGCGGGGCACCCGTCGGCCAACCCGCGGGCTATTCTCTCGGGATCTAATCAGCTCCGTCCGTCTTTGATCCGACGGTCGTGGCTCGTCGGTACCCCTTCGTCGACCGTTTTGCGTAAGAGCCCCCGAAGAACTTGTGAATCAACCACCCGCAATCCATCCTCCGACACTGTTCTCTGTGTCTTGAAAAGTTTTCAACCAGCCCCTGTGTTTCGGTTGAATTGAGGCGCAGTCCAGCCAGTCGTGATTTCCTTTTAAAAGTTCAGTTTAAATTCCGAATTGAATTCAAATTAATTTCAGTCTATTATTTACAGAATTGCCACTACATTAAAATGCTTATAAAATCCACGTTTTAGCTCCGTTTGACCCGTTCAAGTTGCGTTAGTTCGTAATTTAAGTTTTCCTACCTGTTTATGCCTCTGTTAGTCGGCGTAGATCTGTTAGTTTCAGAGCTTATGTTTAATCTTGTTTAGGGCTCTAGAAACAACCGTTTCGGCCGTACTTTCGCAATAGTAAAGTCCGTTTTTCGGTGAACCAAAATTTGTTTTGATCTTAGAAATGCGTACTTCAGTTTTTCAAAGATTTATTTCTGTTTATTACTGTTTGGTGTACTGTTCTTAGATAGCCTTGTTTTTCTTGTATTATGTATGCGTCCTGGATGCGTGGTGATGTTTTGTGATCGAGTAGACGGTGAGTCGGTGTGGTACAACCAGGAACCTTCTTTCGATGACCACCAAGAGGACCAGTCTTTCAACAACCAAGGCAAGTTAGCATGGGATCTCCTTGTTACCTATTTCACTTTACCATTAAATTACTCATTCATGCATGTGTCCAATTGAGCAACCTTAGAGACCCACTTAACTTTGTTATCTGTGATGTTCTTGACTCCGTGGGATATATGCATATGGGTAGAATGCTAGTGCTAACTGACTTATAACTGATCCAGTCCAATGATGAATTTTGTTCTCATAATGATATGTTGTTAAACAGTTAATAAAACTTGCTGTTAGCAAAAGCTGGGATTGACAGTGCTACCATGAGTGCTATATGGCTCTGGTTTTAGCTCAGTACACTGGACCTTTTCTAACTTGTTAGCGGTGACCCGAAAGGGCGCATAAGGGGCTTGCCACTTTGGGTGTAGGGCTGCTCCTGTTCCTATGTGTATAGCTGCGATGGCCTTGTGCCATAGGAAAGGGGGGTTACTACATCTGCCTGCCAAGGAAACCTAGCGGCCCTAACATGTTAGACGAACCAACGAAAGGCTTCATAGTGTGCCCCGCCGATCTACCTCGGAAGTGGATCAAGAGGTTGGCCGCCTCGGGCACAAGGGTAACACGGCTTGTGGGTAAAGATGCACAACCTCTGCAGAGTGTAAAACTGTTATAACAGCCGTGCTCACGGTCACGAGCGGCCCGGGAAACTAGCAGAACTTTGATACTTGAATAACTGTTTACTTTATGTTGATGGTACTCTATGATGTTATATTTTATCTTTGGTGGACAAATGGATCATGGGTTAAGGGTTAAGCACAATATTCGTTTACCTTAATGCTAAAACCTGCCAACCTAAAAGCTATCTGCAGTCAGACAGTGTCAGCCTTTTGAGCCTCATGAACCCTGTGTTAGCTTGCTAAGTACGTGGAGTACTTACGCTTGTTGTTTATCTTCTTTTTGGGCAAATCCCGGATGGGTAACAGATGAAGGTGCAGTTGGTGACTTCCCAGAGGACTTCTAGGCTAGCTGTTCCCCCAGTCAGCGTTCCCTGTGGAGTTGTTCTTTTTAGCAGTTCAGTTATCTTTTGTTTCGCTTGATGTAAGACATGTGATGGTACTATCGTTATGTATTAAACAATGTGATGATGCCACCTTTTTGTAATTTGTCTAACTTATGTGTGTGATTATTTCCTGGGCACACATGAGTATTTCGCCTCAATTTTATCCTTAAAGTTGGGGTGTGACAAAATTGGTATCTGAGCTTTGTTGACTGTAGGACGCGAGCCTAGCTAGTAAATGGCCGTTCTAACACCTTTTGTTACCTGTTCATGCTTATTTTATTATCTTGTTACTTTATTAAAATTTGCATGCTTCTTATTCTTATTCTATTGAGTAAAACTAATTGTTTCCGCTTATCTTATCTTAATTTATAACGTCAGGATGCCTCGCATGAACACCCGCGCGTATCGTGCCCTTTTCACCGCCAGCGCCAACCAGCCTGCTCCCCCTATGGTCCACATCCCCGATAGTGACGGTTCCTCTAGCTCCTCCAACACCGCCTTCATCGTGGAGGATGAAGAGTTGACCTCTACCCCGACTGTCTCTGAGGAGCTAGCAGCGCCACCACCGCCCCCTGCAGCAGTTCCTGAGTCTCCAGCTCCGGAGGTGCCAGCTCCTGTGGAGCCTGTGCCTGAGGCGCCAGCTCCTGAGGCGCCAGCGCCTGAGGTCCCTGCTCCAGAGGCACCCGCTCCTGTGGCGCCTGTCGCTCCACCAGTCGTGGAGGCCCCCGCCGCTCCAGCAGCTCCTACAGCACCGGCCTTCGTGCCAGTGTACCCGGTGGTGCACTCTCCCGCTGTTTCGCCTGCTTCAGCACCAACACCCCCTGCCTCTCCAGTAGTGCAGGTGGTGGATGAAGACCTTGGATGGACTCGTCGCTTCATGTTCAAGAAGCCTGACGAGACAGCATACTACCATAGTATGCTGGTTCGTCTGCTGAATGAATACTACCCTAAGTTGGAGGCCAAGCTCCAGTATCACTGTGGCGAGTACACTCATCCTTTGGAGGCCACTTACTGGAAGTCCGACCTGATGGTTACAGGTTGGAATGATGTGGATCAAGCCCACGTCATAGAGTCGGTTCACAGGACTACCACCAAGCGTGGTGAAGCTCTCGCAAGCATGGAGGATGCAGCGCAGGATGCCTTCCTGCATTACCGTGGTCTGCGTTTCCAGTCTATGAGGACAGACCGCTACTGCTACCTGCCCCACAGTGACCTGGTGGGCTCGTGGCAAGCCCTGCTTCCACCTGTGGAGTACCGGGTTCTGGTCTCTACCGCCCAGCATGCCTATGAAGTGCAGAGGAAGGCTGACAAGGTGCAGGATGACCTGCGCGCTTCACAGAAAGTGATGAGGCGTCTGGAGCGTGAAGTGGACCATCTTCGCGGTGAGCTGGGTCTTCCAGCTGTTTACAAGAAGAAGTTCAGGGCCAACAATGCCCCCGGTGGAGCCCAGTAGTTTGCCTACCATGTTTAGTTATCTCGTTTAGAAACGTTGTTTAAATTTCAGTGTGTCTGGTGAACTTTTAGTGGATGTGTTGCTTATGTTAGTGAACTATGTTTGATGGATCTTTGCTTGTGTGTGGTGAAGTATGGGTTTTGTCTGTGCTTCTCCAAGTTTAAAACATATCTCGGTGTTGAATAAAGTTGTTTATCCCATATCTGTGTTGCTGTTTTATGGAGCAGACTGTGGTTATATCAGTATATCTCTTAATCCGTGATCCCAAAAATTATGAAATTTTTGTGGAAGTATCTAGACTGATGTATCTTTCAAACAAATCTGGAACCAAGTCTTTATCTGTTCGGATCTGGGAGATATGCCTGTTTAAAGTTGATGTTTCTGCGCAGTCTGTCACCCAGAACAGGTTCTGTTCAACGCTGTTTTCGACCCGGAATCTGGCCGAATCTGAAAAAGTGTTCTATATGAAAGTTGTAGCTGGTTTCTTAAGCTTTCCAACGATGTCTGGTTCATCTCTGTTGGATTTCTTTAGCTTGAGTTATGCCAGTTTTAGTGCGCTGCTGTTGACAAGGACGTGCACAGAAATTTTTCAGCAATGCTCATTTATGTTTTAAATATACTTTCTATGTTGGATATAAAGGTCTAACTCTTGCGCATTTGTTGGTGAGCAGATGGCAGCAAGGGGTGGACGTGGAAGGGGTCGTGGCCGTGGGCGTGGTGCTCCTGTGGACCCGCCACCGCCACCGCCGCCAGTGACCATCGAGCAGCTGATGGGAATGCAAAATCAACTAATGCAAGCCATGATGAACCGCCTGGATCAGGCGCCAGCTGCAGCACCCCAACCTCTCCAAGTCAGGGACTGTCGAGGAGAATTCCTGAAAGGCCACCCACCTGTGTTCACTCATGCCTCTGAACCTTTGGAGGCGGATGACTGGCTTCGTGCAGTAGAGAAGCAGCTGAACATTGCCCAGTGCACAGATTATGAGAAAGTGCTCTACGCTTCTGGGCAACTGCAGGGAGCAGTCCAGGACTGGTGGGATGCATTCATGTTCGGCCGTCCCCAAGATGCTCCAGTTGTTTCATGGCAGGAGTTCAAGGAGAACTTCAGATCCTATCATATCCCTGATGGTCTTGTAGAGCTGAAGCAAGAGGAGTTCCGCTCCTTGAAACAAGGGTCCATGTCAGTGGCGGAATACCGCGATAAGTTTGCCCAACTGTCGCGCTATGCCCCACAGGATGTGTGGCCCAAGACAAAGACAAGCAGCGCCATTTTCTGAAGGGTCTTTACGATGGGTTGTAGCTCCAGCTTATGTCAAACACTTATCCCAACTATCAGGCCCTGGTCAATAGGGCGATTGTTATTGACAACAAGCGGAAAGAGATGGAAGCAAAGAAGAGAAGCTTCCAAGGCCAGTCTTCGGGGAGCAACACCCGTCCCCGAACCAACCCCCAGCAAGGCTACCCCCAGAGGAATCAAGGCTCCTCCAACCAGTGGAACAGGGGACAGCAACCCCAGGGCAACCAGAACCAGCAGCGCCCTCCATACCAACAGCAGTCAGATGGTCAGCGCTATCAGCAGCAGCCAGGAGGACAGAGGTACCAGCAACAGGGCAGCCAAGCGTCACGCCAAGGAGCACCCAACTCCGCTCCCATGAAGAATGCAGCTCAGTCGAACCCCAATGCTTGCTACCGCTGCGGGGAGATAGGACACTATGCTCACCAGTGTCCCAAGAAGCAGAACCCCCAGGCCCCACAGAACCAGGCAGGAGGTCAGAAGCAGAATGCTCGCCCACCTCACACTGGGCGGGTGAACCATGTGGCTGCCGATAGTGCCCTGGATGCACCGGATGTTATGATGGGTACGTTCAGCATCAACTCAATCCCAGCAACCATACTTTTTGATTCTGGTGCTTCGCATTCCTTCATTTCACAGTCATTTGTTAGAATGCATGGTGTGCCTTTATGTGCAATGAAAGAAACAATCATAGTAAACTCACCAGGGGGTAGTATGCCTGCAAATTTTTGGAGCCCCACCTCTAGTGTCAACTTAAGGGGGGTAGAATTTAAAGTAAAGCCTATAGTGCTGAGAACAGCAGGCATAGATCTCATCTTGGGTATGGACTGGATGAAGCAACATGGGGCTGTCATTCAGTGTCAAGAAAGATCAGTTGTTGTATCTACACCCAAGGGAGACAGGATCTGTGTGGAAGTGGTGATGCAAGAGCAGCCGACTGCCACCATAAACCAGATGGATGCTAGTGGTGCAGAGCAAGATCGGGTGGTGGACGAGTTCCCTGATGTCTTTCCTGATGATCTGCCAGGTATGCCGCCTGATCGCGATGTTGAGTTCATTATTGAATTACTGCCTGGAACTGCACCAATAGCTAAAAGACCTTATGGAATGGGGGTAAATGAATTAGAAGAGCTTAAGAAGCAACTTGAGGAGTTGCTAGAGAAGGGGTATATACGCCCCAGTGCTTCTCCTTGGGGAGCACCGGTAATCTTTGTGGATAAGAAAGATGGTAGCCAGAGGATGTGTGTGGACTATAGGTCTTTAAATGAGGTCACCATTAAAAACAAATACCCTCTACCCCGGATAGACGATCTATTTGACCAGCTTAGAGGGGCATGTGTGTTCTCTAAAATAGATCTCAGATCTGGGTATCACCAGTTGAAAATCCGGAACTCAGACATTCCTAAGACTGCTTTCACAACGCGATATGGATTGTATGAGTATACAGTAATGTCTTTTGGACTGACCAATGCCCCAGCCTACTTCATGTACCTGATGAATAAAGTGTTCATGGAGTATCTAGACAAGTTTGTGGTGGTGTTCATAGATGACATTCTAGTGTTCTCTAAAACAGAAAAGAAACATGCTGAACATCTGAGGATGGTTCTGCAGAAGTTGAGAGAGCATCAACTCTATGCCAAGAGGAGCAAGTGTGAATTTTGGCTGAAAGAAGTCTCTTTCTTGGGGCATGTTGTCTCTAACGGAGGTATATCCGTTGATCCTACCAAGGTGCAGGATGTGTTGGACTGGAACCCGCCAACCAATGCCAGTGAAATCCGAAGCTTTCTGGGTTTGGCCGGGTATTATAGGAGGTTCATTGAAGGATTCTCCAAGCTTGCAAAGCCTATGACTGCCTTGTTAGAAAAGAATGCTAAGTTTGTGTGGTCTGATAAATGCCAAGAAAACTTGGAAGAGTTAAAGAGGAGATTGACCTCAGCACCAGTCCTAGTTCTGCCAGACTTGAACAAAAGCTTCTCCATCTATTGTGATGCATCTCGTCTGGGACTTGGATGTGTTCTAATGCAAGAAGGAAGAGTAGTAGCCTATGCATCTAGACAGCTGAGAAAGCACGAGGTGAACTATCCAACTCATGATTTGGAGTTAGCAGCTGTTGTCCATGCTCTAAAAATATGGAGACATTATCTAGTTGGGCATAAGTGTGATGTGTACACAGATCATAAAAGTCTGAAGTACATATTTACTCAATCAGATCTGAATTTGAGGCAACGCCGTTGGCTAGAATTGATCAAAGACTATGACCTGGAGGTACATTATCACCCAGGAAAGGCCAATGTCGTGGCCGATGCCTTGAGCAGAAAAACTTATGCAAATGGACTGCAAGTGGAATACATGTCAGCAGAGTTGAGAGCTGAAATGGCATATCTTAACCTATGCTTTGCCAACAATGTTGTGGAGATGACAGTTGAACCTACCTTGGAGAAAGAAATCCGTGAGGGTCAATTGAAAGATGAGAAATTGCAAGAGATAGCAGAGAACATAGTGCTTGGGAAGGCACCAGGTTTCAGGATGGATGATAATGGGACACTATGGTTTGGAAAAAGGATATGTGTGCCTGAAGTGAAAGCTATCCGTGATGCCATCTTGCGAGATGCACATGAATCTGCCTACTCCATACATCCCGGCAGCACCAAAATGTACTTAGATTTGAAACAGAAGTACTGGTGGTATGGTTTGAAGCGAGATGTGGCAGAATATGTAGCCCTATGTGACACCTGTCAGAAGGTCAAGGCTGAACATCAAAGACCGGCAGGATTATTGCAACCTATGCAGATACCCGAGTGGAAATGGGAAGAAGTGGGAATGGACTTTATCACTGGATTACCCCGCACACAAAGAGGCTATGACTCTATATGGGTAATAGTCGACCGGCTCACCAAGGTCGCTCACTTCCTACCAGTTAAAACCACTTATAATGGAGCAAGGTTAGCAGAGCTGTACATGGAGAGAATTGTGTCTCTGCATGGTGTTCCGAAGAAAATAGTGTCTGACAGAGGAACACAATTCACATCTCATTTCTGGCATCAGATACACCAATCATTGGGAACCAAGCTGAATTTCAGTTCTGCATATCACCCACAAACAGATGGGCAGACTGAAAGGATAAATCAGATCTTGGAGGACATGTTGAGAGCATGTGCACTTCAGCATGGGGCTAGTTGGGATAAAAGTCTGCCATATGCCGAATTCTCCTACAATAACAGTCATCAGAAGAGTCTCAAAATGGCTCCTTTTGAAGCTTTGTTTTGGAGAAAGTGTAGAACTCCTTTATTCTAGAATCAGACAGGAGAAACTCAAGTGTTTGGACCGGATGTTCTTAGAAATGCTGAAGAACAAGTAAGAATGATCCGGGATAACTTGAGGATAGCTCAGTCCCGACAAAAGAGTTATGCGGATACTCGCAGGAGGGACTTAGTTTTCAAAGTGGGAGACTATGTGTATTTGAAAGTGTCACCCATGAGAAGCGTAAAGAGATTCAACATGAAAGGAAAGTTGGCACCCAGATACATAGGTCCTTTCCGGATCCTGGCCAGACGTGGAGAAGTGGCCTATCAGCTTGAGCTACCCGAGAGTTTATCAGACGTTCATGATGTGTTCCATGTCTCTCAGCTGAAGAAATGTCTGAGGGTGCCAGAAGAGCAAGTTCCCCTGGAAGAGATCAAGATAGGAGAAGATCTCACTTATGAAGAGTACCCTATCAAAGTCTTAGAGACAGCAGAGAGAGTTACCAGGAGTCGAGTTATCAAGATGTGCAAGGTTCAGTGGAACAGATATACAGAAGAAGAGGCTACCTGGGAAAGAGAAGAAGATCTTCGGAAATCTTATCCGCAGTTGTTTGAGTAAACTCCAGTCGAATCTCGAGGACGAGATTCATCTTAAGGGGGGTAGAGTTGTAACACCCTAAAAATTTCTCCAAAATAAAATAGGTGAAAATGATTTAGTTATGATCTTGTGAGCATTTTACCTAGGGGTTAAATAATTTTTGTGGAATTAAAATAAAGGTGGCAACATGTTTTTGCATTCATGCTGGTGCATCATATTTATTGAAGTGATTGGTTTTTTGCCAAAATTTGAAATGAATTCAAATTTCATTTGAAAAAGATTTGAAATGCTTTGAAAAAAAGGAAAAGAGTTTTTATTCTTTTCTCCTCCTCTCCTCGCTTTCGGCCTGGGAAGCCTTGCGGCCCAGCCCGCCGGCGCCTCCCTCCCTTCTCCCTCTTTCCCCCGTTGGGCCGGCGCTCTCCTTCTTCCCTTCGCCCGCGCGGCCCGCAGGCCGGCCTAGCTCGGCGCTCGCTGAGCAACCGCCGCCTCTCTCCCTTCTCCCAGTCGCAGACACGCCGGGCCCGCTTGTCAGCCGAGTCTTCCCCTCCGCGCTTGCGCAGTCCGAGCACAACTGCAGCAGCCGCACGCCCCCGAGTCCACCGCGAGCTCGCTCCCACGTCCTCGCTCCCTCCCTCGTCCTTTAAGTGGACGCGGTCTCTCCCCCGCTCCCCCTTTCTCTCTTCTCGCACTCCTCAGCGCCCTAGAGCAACCACCCGAGCACCTCCAGAGCCTTGCCGCCGCTCGCCGCCGTCGCTCCGGCGAATCTCCGCTCCGCAGGCCGATTCGTCACCCTCAGAGCTCCGCGCCGAAGTGGTGACGACCCCGAACCACCTTTCTCTCTCCCTTGCGCTCGATTTAGCCCTAACCGCCGACAGAATTCTTGCAGGAGGACCTCGCCGGCCGCCGTCCGCCGGACTTCGTCGTTCGCCGCCGTTAGTGCCTCCCCGCCGCCTCCTTAGCCACGGTGAGAACCCCCTTGTCTCCCTCTATCTCCCTGTCCGCTTGTCTTGGCCTAGGGCAGGCTCTTCGGCCGAGTCCGTGAGCTCCGCCGCGCCGGCCATGGCGGCTGTGCGCACGGCGTCGCGCGGGAAGCCGCGATGTCGCGGCGCGGGCGCACCGTCGGCCCAACCCGCGGGCTATTCTCTTGGGATCTAATCAGCTCCGTCCGTCTTTGATCCGACGGTCGTGGCTCGTCGGTACCCCTTCGCCGACCGTTTTGCGTAAGAGCCCCCGAAGAACTTGTGAATCAACCCGCAATCCATCCGGCACTGTTCTCTGTGTCTTGAAAAGTTTTCAACCAGGCCCCTGTGTTTCGGTTGAATTGAGGCGCAGTCCAGCCGGCCGTGATTTCCTTTTAAAAGTTCAGTTTAAATTCCGAATTGAATTCAAATTAATTTCAGTCTATTTACAGAATTGCCACTACATTAAAATGCTTATAAAATCCACGTTTTAGCTCCGTTTTGACCCGTTCAAGTTGCGTTAGGTTCGTAATTTAGTTTCCTACCTGTTTATGCCTCTGTTAGTCGGCGTAGATCTGTTTAGTTTCAGAGCTTATGTTAATCTTGTTTAGGGCTCTAGAAACACCGTTTCGGCCGTATCTTTCGCATAGTAACTCCGTTTTCGGTGAACCAAAATTTGTTTTGATCGTAGAAATGCGTACTTCAGTTTTATCAAAGATTTATTTCTGTTTATTACTGTTTGGTGTACTATTCTAATGATAGCCTTGTTTGCTTTGTATATGTATGCGTCTGGAATGCGTGGTGATGTTTTGTGATCGAGTAGACGGTGAGTCGGTGTGGTACAACCAGGAACCTTCTTTCGACGACCACCAAGAGGACCAGTCTTTCAACAACCAAGGCAAGTTAGCATGGGATCTCCTTGTTACCTATTTCACTTTACCATTAAATTACTCATTCATGCATGTGTCCAATTGAGCAACCTTAGAGACCCACTTAACTTTGTTATCTGTGATGTTCTTGACTCCGTGGGATATATGCATATGGGTAGAATGCTAGTGCTAACTGACTTATAACTGATCCAGTCCAATGATGAATTTTGTTCTCATAATGATATGTTGTTAAACGGTTAATAAAACTTGCTGTTAGCAAAAGCTGGGATTGACAGTGCTACCATGAGTGCTATATGGCTCTGGTTTTAGCTCAGTACACTGGACCTTTTCTAACTTGTTAGCGGTGACCCGAAAGGGCGCATAAGGGGCTTGCCACTTTGGGTGTAGGGCTGCTCCTGTTCCTATGTGTATAGCTGCGATGGCCTTATGCCATAGGAAAGGGGGGTTACTACATCTGCTTGCCAAGGAAACCTAGCGGCCCTAACATGTTAGACGAACCAACAAAAGGCTTCATAGTGTGCCCCGCCGATCTACCTCGGAAGTGGATCAAGAGGTTGGCCGCCTCGGGCACAAGGGTAACACGGCTTGTGGGTAAAGATGCACAACCTCTGCAGAGTGTAAAACTGTTATAACAGCCGTGCTCACGGTCACGAGCGGCCCGGGAAACTAGCAGAACTTTGATACTTGAATAACTGTTTACTTTATGTTGATGGTACTCTATGATGTTATATTTTATCTTTGGTGGACAAATGGATCATGGGTTAAGGGTTAAGCACAATATTCATTTACCTTAATGCTAAAACCTGCCAACCTAAAAGCTATCTGCAGTCAGACAGTGTCAGCCTTTTGAGCCTCATGAACCCTGTGTTAGCTTGCTAAGTACGTGGAGTACTTACGCTTGTTGTTTATCTTCTTTTTGGGCAAATCCCGTATGGGTAACAAATGAAGGTGCAGTTGGTGACTTCCCAGAGGACTTCTAGGCTAGCTGTTCCCCCAGTCAGCGTTCCCTGTGGAGTTGTTCTTTTTAGCAGTTCAGTTATCTTTTGTTTCGCTTGATGTAAGACATGTGATGGTACTATCGTTATGTATTAAACAATGTGATGATGCCACCTTTTTGTAATTTGTCTAACTTATGTGTGTGATTGTTTCCTGGGCACACATGAGTATTTCGCCTCAATTTTATCCTTAAAGTTGGGGTGTGACACTAGGCAAAGATTTGACGCCGTCGACCAACACCGGTTTTGTTTTTTTTCTTTTCTTTGCCTAGCGCAACACTCGGTAAATAATTTTTATTTTATTTTTAAAAAAATATCTTTGCCGAGTGCTACGGCTCAGGCACTAGGCTTTGCCTAGTGCCTCTCCTAGTGCCTCTTCACCAGAAAGCCTATATTCTTTGCCGAGTGCATTGTTAATGCACTAGGCAAAGCCACCTCTAAAATTCTTTTTTTTTGCTTTTCCATGTAAACAACAATGCACATATATATATAATGGAAACCACAATTCAACAGCACAATTGAACAGCAATATATAAAAAACGATATTTATATATAACAAACGACCAAATTTGTCCGAAATCATAATATATTTCAAACAAGTTGAAATCCACAAGCTCCCTAGTTCACAAGTTCAATACATAGAAACTACTCCGCAAATGGCTTAAGGTGACAGTGCCCCAGTGTGCGATCTCGGCGACGGTCCAGGTGCGGTTGGCCTAGCGTGCGATGCCGGTGACCCTCCGACCTGGTTCGATGCCACCCCCGATTGACGCTGCGAAAAAAAGAAGAGATTGCACGTGAGTGAAGATAAAAATATAAGGAATATAAAGAAAAGTTGAAAATTTTGGCAACACCTCCCCTGCATCGGGAGGTTTCCAAAACCTGCAAGAAAAAACGTCGACACGAAGGCCGACAACCACATTTTCGGCACGAAGGCCAACACATGAACAAATCCGGCACGAAGGTCGACACATCAACTAATTCGGCACGAAAGCCCATCACTAGGTTTGACACTAAGCATGAGCAAAGGAAGTAAAACATCTGTACTCATACTTCCAACTACGCATCCGCAGGCTGTCAGAAAACGTGGACAATCCGAAACAGATACGATCGCGGATATGCAAAGATATACATACCTCCAACCGTATCTCTTTCGGACGGGAGACACCTAACTAGGTTACGCGACCAAAGACCACATACGGATAGAGGGGTTATGATGAGGACATCGCCACGCTGGACTCACCGACGCCATGGTCTTCCCCAAGTTGCAATCCGTCTCCAACTCAGCTACCTCGTCACCCTCGGAATTCAGGAGCAGTCCCGGGTAAAATCAACGTCCCGGATGCATACGGACTCCGTTTTCGACAAACCAGATATGCTTGGAAAGATAATTTGATAAGCTAACCAATGGCTTTGGAATCACGTCAAAATACGTCCGGAGTCAACGGCAATCGTCGAAACAAGTCAGCGTCCAGAATCTGCCGGGGTGCTGCGTCACCGTATTTTGGTCCGTTGGGCCGTGTATCGTCTTAGAGCCCATTAGGGGGCGCGTCCAGCATAGATGACGTCCTAAACCCTATAATTAGCCGCCGTCGTCATCGTTAGGTCTTGGGTTTTGTTTTGAGTTTAGTTTTCCACCGAGAAACTGAATCGTTCATTGTAACTGTGGTGACAAATCCTTTTACAGTGATCCAGGGCCCCCGTTCTTGATCTCCTCCACTGTGTCGATTAGTCCTTTGGAACCGAGTTCTCGAACCCCTCTTGATAAATCACGAAATTCATATCTACAATTTCAGATTGTGTGTGTTTTACCCTCTTGCTTGTGTTCTTCGATTTGCTTGCAGGAATAGCCTTCTTGGCGAGGTCAATCAAGTTGTGTTTGGTTGATAACCAACGGAGCAGTGCTGTAACGGTTGCAGGGTTCGAATCGTGATGATTTGAAGCCGGATCGCCAACGTCAAGATCTCCACCAATCGAACTTACCAGTTACCTCACGGAAGATCGGGCCGTCCTTCATCAGGTTATACCTAGGGTGCCGATGAGGTCAGGGTAGCGGGGCGGCGGAGAGTCGATGCAGTGGCGAGTCAACACGGTGCAAGAAGACCCGCAACGCTTTCACAAACAAGGCTTTCAAAATTTTGGGTTAGTTCCTGGATACGGCCTGAAAATATACGCTTCAACATGAATATCATTTTTTGGATGGCTAGATTTCATTATTTCATGCACCTGCAGTTCAAGTTTACATTTTAAGAAAAAAATACATGTAAACAAAATTAATTCAAGAAATATAGCAAAAAGTTATAAAAAGATCTCAAATTTAAACATGTGCTTGTATACAGTATATAAGGCTTACAAAAAAAATTTGAAAGCAAAACTAAAAAAAACAAAAATTCTTTGCCCTAGTGTCCGGGTTGACACTAGGCAAAGATGTACTTTACCGAGTGCCAGATTACAACCCTAGGCAAAGCACGCTCCTTTGTCGAGTGTCGTAGGCCGGCACTAGGCAAAGTGCCTCTTTGCCAAGTGTCGACCACGACCCTAGGAAAAGAATCTGACGGCGTCGGTCAGATGCCCGTCAGCGGACGCCGTCTTTGCCGAGTGTTACCTTTGCCGAGGGTTGCACTAGGCAAAGACCATCTTTGCCTAGTGCTGGGCTTCGCCGAGTGCCGTCAGCCCCTCGGCACTAGGCAAAGGCTTGTTTCGCTGAGTGTTTTGTTTTGCCTAGTGACTGACTTCGCAACACTAGGCAAAGCCTGGCTTTGCCGAGTGTCTGCGTTTTGGCTCTAGGCGAAGCCAGAGACACTAGGCAAATTTCATGTTTCCCGTAGTGATTCGTTGTTCACGTGCACAAAGTTAACATAGCACTACCTGATATAAATTTGCGCCACCCAGATAATTAATTGCTTTATTCCCCATTGCTTCTTTATTACGGAGTACTACACATGAGGAGAGGTTGATATTGACAAACCTCTCACTACAGAACAGATCTTTGGTCAATCGGCAAAATCAGCATTAGTCTTGGTAAAATTTACGTCCGGGACTAGAAAGCTCTTTAGTCCCGGGAACCACTGTAATCTTTTTATATCTTGTACAGTGGGTTCTACGGCAACCACCGGAAAACGGTTTATATGCATACTATGTTTGCGAGTTCCTGACGATGTATAAAAAAAAAGAACTCCTCTATAGTCAGGTATAGTCCGGAAGTACGTAACATGTAAATAAATCCATTTTATTTATTTGTTGCTATTACGTAAATATTATGTATGTTAATACTTTCTTTATTTAACGTGGTTCTAAAATTTGGATAAGTACGGATCTGAGTTTACATAGGAAAATATCATTATTTATATCTACTAACTAGATTAATATGAAAATATGTTTTATAATTAATGTTAGTATTATAAATGTTATAATATTTTGTATAAATTGGTTAAACTTAAAATTATTTGACTTCAAAAAATAAGATAAAAAAAATCTGGAACTGAGAGAATATTTGTATGTGCATTATTGACCCATCAGGTTTTGCATACATGCAGGGACTGGCTCGGACACATCTGGGCTTGTTTAGATGCTGAATTTTTTTTTAACTTTGCTACTGTAGTACTTTCGTTTGTACTTGACTCAAAAGTAAAGAAATCAATTATGTGCTAACTAGGCTCAATTATTTGACAAATATTGCATACATGCAGGAATCTTTTGTAAAGGAATATGCCAGGTTTTTGTCTGTTTGTATATAAGTCACAACTATAACTCTGGAGTTTCTTAACTTCCTGAAAGACTTCAAACATCTTTTAACGTGTTTTGTTGACTTCGCATTATCCATAGCACTATTTACTTTAGTGATCATGTTTGATTATCACAGTTTATAAGGATAGCCCATATTGTTTTTCAACCAACGATAAGTCATACAAGAGCACATGCAACCATTCTGCCTCTGCAGAAGCTGTATCTAAAGCAGCAAGTTCTGCTTTCATGGTTGATTTAGTCAAAATAGTCTGTTTACAAGACCTCCATGATACTGCACCATCTCTAAGGGTAAAAACATACCCACTAGTGGTGTATAGATCTAATCAATTTCAGAAATCTAGTTTGCATCACTATATCCCTCTAGCACAGCTGGGTGCCAAGAATAGTGAATTCCAAAACTCATTATACCTTTGAGATAACACAAAACTCTTTCAAGTACATGTCAATGACTATCACCCGGGTTAGACATGTACCTACTCAACTTACTCATAGCAAATGAGATATCTGGTCTGGTTGCGCTAGCTAGATATATGAATGAACCAATGATCTGAGAGTACCTCAATTGATCTCTAGCAATCTTTCTGTTCTTTCTCAAAGTCACACTAGGATCATAAGGTGTTGGAGAAGGTTTGTTATCCATAGAGCCAAATTGACTCAAGACCTTCTTAACATAGTGAGACTGCAATAAAGTAATCCCACTCTCATCCTTAATCAACTTAATATTCAGAATAACATTAGCTTCACCCAGATCTTTCATGTCAAAGCTCTTTGACACGAAAGACTTAACCTCATTAATAACATCAATATTTGTTCCAAAAATAAGAATATCATCAACATATAAACATAATATAACATGCTGACCCCACCATGTCGATAATACACACATCTATTAGCTTCATTAACAGCAAATCCTGCACTAATTAAAGTAGTGTCAAACTTCTCATACCATTGTTTAGGTGCTTGTTTCAAGCCATACAAAGATTTCAATAACTTACACACTTTTTGCTCTTCACCTTTTACTACAAACCCATCAGGCTAATCCATATAAATCTTCTCATCCAACTCTCCATTAAGAAAAAGCTATCTTCACATCCATTTGATGAACGAGAAAACCATATGAGGCAGCCAGGGAAAGTAATACTCGAATAGTGGTTAATCTAACAACAGGTGAATAAGTATCAAATAAATCCTCGCCTTCCTTCTGGGTATAACCCTTAACCACAAGCTGAGCCTTGTACTTGTCAATAGTACCATCAGGTCTAAGCTTATTCTTGAACATCCACTTACATCCCACATGTTTACAACTGAAAGGACCGTGACGCCTAAGAGGGGGGGGGTGAATTAGGCAACTAAAAACTTTACTCTAAACTATGGCCTCTAATTTCCACCTAGTCAAAACCTATGCAAAAAAGTAAACTATCCAAGGTGCAACTAAGGTTTTGCTAGGTGTGTTTGCTATCTCTACCGCAAAAAGAAGTTATGCAACCTATGTTCCAATCCTATCAACTAAGCTAGGAAAGGTAAAGCACATAAACAAGGTAGCAATAGATGCGGAAGCTAAAGAGTGAGATAGAGCTGCAAACTCCCGTCGATGACTCCGGTATTTTTACCGTGGTATCGAGAAGCACGCAAGCTTCCCCCTAGTCCTCGTTGGAGCCCCTCGCAAGGAATCCTTCGCAAGGGCCAAGCTCCCGGTCGGGTAACTTCGTGGATAGCTCCGGTCCTTCCCCACGCGCAAGTGGGTCTCCGGTTAAGCCACTCGTGGCAAAGCCTCTCCCCGATGCTTCCCGCCGTCTTCACTGTCAAGCTTTCGGCCGAACCGCCGCGGGCCTTGTCCCCTTCGGTACACGGAGGCGGCCACACCACAAACGCGGTTGGTGTGGTCTCGCAAGACTACAAGCCCCGCCGATGTACAACAACGGTGCACGCAAGCACCGGTAGATAAGAGGTTTTCAACCTCACTAAACACTAGGCCTAACACCTAGAGCAAGCGCAAAGCGGTGGTCTACTAGCCTAAGCACTTCGCAAAGCACCTACACTAATCACCTAGTATATCACTTGAGCACTTTGGTGGCTAGAGCAACTAAATATGTGTCTAAGCACTTAGTACACTTCCTTGAGCTCCAACCAACTTGTTTTGGCCGGCCATGGGGATATATATAGAGCCCCAAGCAAATAGAGCCGTTGGAGAAAGTCATGGACTTCACAACGTAGCATCGGGCGCTCGAGTCATGACCATCAGACGCGTCCGATGCTCCTTTAACGGCTAGATGCCGACCTGGCATTGTGTCGCAACGGCTAGTCAGCGTCCGATGCCTGACCATCGGACGCGTCCGATGCTGCCAGAGCCTCTCTGGAACCTTTCTGTACAGGCATCGGACGCATGGTCGCAGCGTCCGATGACTCGGTCTCAGCGTCCGATGCTCTGCTGGCGCTGTCATCGGCTAGGGTTTACCACCGGACGCGTCTGATGCCTGAGAAGGCAGCATCCGATGTCCCTTTCTTCTCATTTCTTCGCGGTTTCTTGCGCCGTCTTGGTTCCATTCTTGTGCCTTGGACTTTGCTTGATCTTGAGAGTCTTATTCTTAGCTTCAAATGTCTTTCTTGAGGTGTTGATCATCGGATCACCACGTCGCCTTAGTCCAAGTCACATTTGCACCCTATTGGACTACAAAACAAACACTTGCAAACTCATTAGTCCAATTTGGTTATGTTGTTCATCAAACACCAAAATCCGAAGTTAAATGGTCCGAGGTCCATTTTCCTTACAATCTCCCTCTTTTTGGTGATTGATGACAACACGACCAAAGCAAGCAAATAAAAGATACAAAATTTAAAATGAATCTACTTGCTAGGATGCAATGCAAAGGCAAGACCATATGATGTTTAAAAGATACCAAATTGAAACATACTTATTATAACATATCTTGCCTTTTGCCATTGAGTTCCTTTTAGTGGCTTTATGGATTAGTTCTCCCCCTAACTCCATAATCCACTTCCTCCCTTTTTGAACCATTCCCATGAAAATAACCATAGAATTTTTGAAAATTTGATTTTGGTTATTTTGTTTGTTTTAGTTTGGGCTTGGTTTTGGTCCTACACATTCTCCCCCTTTGGAATCAAACACCAAAAAAGAAGACATTTAAAAGTACAAGGGAGGAAACATTATATAGGCTAAACTCCCCCTAAGCATATGCATACATATGGTGTAAGGCAAAGCATATGCATAACGAGCAAATTTGAGCACAAAGGAGTTTACTCTATATAATGCATGGAGAAAGCATATAAGAGTATCAAAGTGAAATCAACATAATGTTAACAGTTAGGAATACCATATGTAGATACCAAATGAATTATTGTCACTCATGATGCTTGTCTCCGGGAACTCCATTTTCCTTGCAATGAGACTACTACACACATGATAAACTTGAAGATTGTGTTAGTCTCAAAGCTTCCAAAATGTAGAGTAAACTCCCCCTAGAAGTGTGCATACAAGTTTGTCATACTTGTAGGAGTCATGCACAATGACTTGCAAGGTCAAACTACCATTTTCCATATTGACATCACAAGAAATGTGACACTAATTGAAGATGGTAATCGGGGTAGTTTATCTAAAATTTGGACTTTGGCACATATAAGATAAATACAAAGTAAAAGAAGCTATGTGTCGTGCTTCTAACCAATTAAAACCATGTAGGTTTGCTCTAAGAAAAAAAAAAGAAACCGAGCAATCCTACCATATGATAAGCCTAAGGTGTTCATGACAAAAGATATGAATATACCAATGCAAACCTAGACAATGAAGTAACTAGATGCTCAAAGAATTTGTAAGAATTTAAATCTAGTTACCTATCATGGGAGGGGGAACTTGGGTCCATAGTACCCACTAACATACTTGGCAATGACAGGATCCAATGATGATGCACCCCATGATATGCACCCAAAATTTTGCCAAGTCTCCAAATTCCCCGGAGTCCACTTGACTACTTACTTCCCTTTCGGGACCCAAACCTTTTTGGTGGTCTTCATGGTTGTGATAATATCCTTAGGCACCCAAATGCGTTTGGCTCCATTGTTGGCTTGCTTGTTCACCTTGATGGCCACCACCTTGTCATTCTTCTTCTTCTTCAAAAGATAAGGTGTGGTGGCCTTCTTGTTCACCTTGTTGGTGTAGGTGTTGGAGAGCTTGCTTGTTTGTTTTTTGTTTTTCTCTTTCTTCTTTTCTCCCCCATGCTTCACCTTGCACTCATAGGACTTGTGGCCTTCCTTGTGGCAAACATAACAAACCACGGTTTGCTCCTCATCAAGCTTCTTCACTCCCTTGATGGTGTTATCTTTATGAGTTCGGGTTTGCTTTGTCTTGCCTTTTGCTTGAGTCAAGTCCTTGGTGAGGCGAGCCACTTCTTGCCTTAGAAGCTCATTTTCCATTGCAACTTCTTGTGTGCAAGTATCTACAATCACATTCTCAACACAAGCTTGTTTGCACATGGGTGAGTCTAAATCAAGTAAGTCAATGCAAGAAGTAGAGGCATCCTTTTTAGGCATGTCAAAGATAGATTTTTCAATTTTAGGAACCTCGGTGGGGTTTGCTCTGATGGTTTCAAGATTGGCAACTTTGTTAGTTAGCTCATCACAATGCTTGCACATAATTTCCATTTTAGCAAGCAAACTCTTGTAAGCCTCTTGTGTGCTAGCTAACTTTGCTTTTAGTTTTTCATTTTTCTTAACAAGTTGCTCATCATTACTTGTGCTATCACATATGCTTGTACTAGCTTCAAGGTTCTCAATTTTGTTAGATAGCTCAACATTCAAATTTGAAAACATTTCATATTGTTCAAGCATAGTATTGTAGGCTTGTTGAGAGCTATCTATTTTTTTTAACGCATTAATTTTCTTTTGTTGACTAGTACAAGCTTTAGCATAATTGAGATTATCTTGCACAAGTTCATTATAAGAAGGTAGCTCATCATCACTATTACTATCACTATTACTAGAGATAGAGCTTGAGTTACCTCGTGCCATAAGGCACATACGTGAGGAGCTTGATGATGAGTGCTTGCGGCCATGTCTCTTGTGATGGGCTTCATCATCACTTGATGAATCATCCCATGTCTTGATGGTGGTGAGAGCTTTGGCCTTGCATCCCTTCTTTTTCTTGTCGTTGGGTGTGGGCTTTTGTTTTGGAAAATCTTCCACAAAGTGCCCTTTCTTGCCACATCTATAACATCCCTTTTTCTTTGCTCTCTTCTTTGATTGGTGAAGAGGCAATCTTCTATGGTGATGGGCACCCCCTTGACATTGAGCTTGCGGATCATCCTCTTCACTCCTTTCATAAGCTTGATTGTTTCTTCTTCATCTAAGGAGGAGTTGGATGAGGTGGAGGCTTGATCATCACTTGATTCTTCATCTTCATCATCCTCTTCTTCACTTGAGGAGCTTGAGCTTGTCTCAACTTGCTTTTTGCCCTTCATCTTTTTGTGCTCACATGATAGAGCAATGTCTTTGCTTGATGAGGTGGCTTCTTCTTGACCCATTTTGCGTGACATCTCAAATGCCACCAATTTGCCAATGACAATGGCCGGGATCATGGTGCTCAAGTCCTCCATGTTGTGGAGGATGGTGATGATGGTTGCATACTTGTTCTTTGGAAGGACGGAGATGATCTTACTCACAATATCCGCATCACCTAACTTTGTAATTCCTATAGAATGGAGCTCATTGATAATTAGATTCAAACGAGAATACATATCACGAACAAGCTCATTATCATTCATTTTAAAGGAATCATAATTTGTTCTAGTTAGGTGATGTTTTTGCTCACGCACATTACTTGTACCATCATGGAGCTCATGTAGTTTTAACCAAATTTCATGAGATGTTTGCAAAGTAAAAACTTGGTTAAAGACATCCATGCTAATAGATTCAAACAAGCAGATTTTAGCTCTAGCATTAAGATGAATTTCTTTTTCGTCACCCGCGGTAGGCTTTTTGGGATTCTTAATGGGTTTCATCCCGTCGCGGGTGACTCTCCAAACACCTAGATCAACGGCTTCTAAAAAGCAAGCCATCCTAGCACTATAGTAAGGGAAGTTAGTGCCGTCAAAGTGTGGAGGCCTAGAGATATCCATCCTAACCTCTCTTAGGGGCGTCGGCTCGAAGGCGATTAAGCCAAGAGTCCACAAGAGAGCCAACCGGCTCCGATACCAATTGAAAGGACCGTGACGCCTAAGAGGGGGGGGGGGTGAATTAGGCAACTAAAAACTTTACTCTAAACTATGGCCTCTAATTTCCACCTAGTCAAAACCTATGCAAGAAAGTAAACTATCCAAGGTGCAACTAAGGTTTTGCTAGGTGTGTTTGCTATCTCTACCACAAAAAGGAGTTATGCAACCTATGTTCCAATCCTATCAACTAGCCTATCAACTAAGCTAGGAAAGGTAAAGCACATAAACAAGGTAGCAATAGATGCGGAAACTAAAGAGTGAGATAGAGATGCAAACTCCTGTCGATGACTCCGGTATTTTTATCGAGGTATCGAGAAGCACGCAAGCTTCCCCCTAGTCCTCATTGGAGCCCCTCGCAAGGTATCCTTCACAAGGGCCAAGCTCCCGATCAGGTAACTTTGTGGATAGCTCCGGTCCTTCCCCACGCGCAAGTGGGTCTCCGGTTAAGCCACTCGTGGCAAAGCCTCTCCCCGACGCTTCCCGCCGTCTTCACTATCAAGCTTTCGGCCGAACTGCCGCGGGCCTTGTTCCCTTCGGTACACGGAGGCGGCCACACCACAAACGTGGTTGGTGTGGTCTCGCAAGACTACAAGCCCCGCCGATGTACAACAATGGTGCGCGCAAGCACCGGTAGATAAGAGGTTTTCAACCTCACTAAACACTAGGCCTAACACCTAGAGCAAGCGCAAAGCGGTGGTCTAACTAGCCTAAGCACTTCGCAAAGCACCTACACTAATCACCTAGTATATCACTTGAGCACTTTGGTGGCTAGAGCAACTAAATATGTGTCTAAGCACTTGGTACACTTCCTTGAGCTCCAACCAACTTGTTTTGGTCGGCCATGGGGATATATATAGAGCCCCAACCAAATAGAGCTGTTGGAGAAAGTCATGGACTTCATAGCGTAGCATCGGACGCTCGGGTTGTGACCATCGGACGTGTCCAATGCTCCTTTAACGACTACATGCTGACCTGGCACTGTGTCGCAACGGCTAGTCAGCGTCCGATGCCTGACCATCGGACGCGTCCGATGCTGCCAGAGCCTCTCTGGAACCTTTCTGTACAGGCATCAGACGCATGGTCGCAGCGTCCGATGTACTCGGTCGCAACGTCCGATGCTCTGCTAGCGCTGTCATCGGCTAGGGTTTACCACCGGACGCGTCCGATGCCTGAGAAGGCAGCGTTCGATGTCCCTTTCTTCTCATTTCTTCGCGGTTTCTTGCGCCGTCTTGGTTCCATTCTTGTGCCTTGGACTTTGCTTGATCTTGAGAGTCTTCTTCTTAGCTTCAAATGTCTTTCTTGAGGTGTTGATCATCGGATCACCACGTCGCCTTAGTCTAAGTCACATTTGCACCCTATTGGACTACAAAACAAACACTTGCAAACTCATTAGTCCAATTTGGTTATGTTGTTCATCAAACACCAAAATCCGAAGTTAAATGGTCCTTGGTCCATTTTCCTTACAACAACCAAAAGACAGCTCAGATAACTCCCAGGTTCCATTAGAAAGAATCGAGTCCATCTTACTATGAACAACTTCTTTCCAATCATCTGCATGCTTGTGTAATAGAAGTAGGAATATCATCCAGAAGGTACACAATGAAATCATCACCAAAAGATTTTGCAATCCTTCGTCTCTTGTTCCTCACAAGAACTTCATTGTCATCCTCCTCAAGGACTTCATTAAGTGGTTGCTCAAATGACTTAAGCGGAGACTCGATAGGTGTAGTAAAATCAGGAGTTAATTTAGAGGAAAACTTAGCATTGCTACACATATCTTTCATAGGAAAAATGTTCTCATAGAATGCAGCATCACAAGATTCAAAAATTGTATCCACATCCATATCAGAGACTTCAGATTTTACTACTAAAAATCTATAGACAATGTTATGATGTGCATATCCTAGAAAGACGCAATCCACAATTTTTAGCTCAAGCTTACACTTCTTAGAAATTGGAACATTGACTTTCACCAAACATCCCCACATGCGTAAGTATGTAAGTGATGGTTTCCTTCCAACCCAATACTCACATGGAGTTGTCTCTTTATTTCTGTTTGGAACTCTATTAAGGACATGACTTGTGGTCAATAAAGTTTCCCCCACCATGCCTTAGATAGACCAACAATATCTAACATGGTGTTTGTTGACACTTCTTAATGCAATTGCTCATAATAAAATTTAATGAACTGATTCTAGCAAAGGCCTTCAAAAATGTACAAGACACTCCTAGCATCACTTTATGTCAAGTTGTCATCCCCAACATGATACTAGAAATGTAAATTATATGTGACACTAGCTCAAAAGATATAAACAAATATTTATCCGCAAGCGCACAGATAAATATACCTGTTGTAGGAGCATTTCACCCAGGTTATCTAGGTATCGTTTATTTATATTTTACCGAAGATAGTAACGAAGCTGGGAACTAGTAATTAAATATGATTCAAAGGTAGCAGAGATTATTATTCATTCATTCATTCACTACTCATATGTCTAAACAGGGGTAAGACAAGGTAAAGATAAATAATGATAATGATAACAGCGGGAATTCTAGAGATAGAGCGAACTACATAGATCAAGTAGAGAGTCAGGTGATTAATTAAGAGATTCGAATCCTAAATTACTTCATATCTACTAAGCCTAGTGATTACTCTAGTTAATATACAATCATTTATAGCCAACTAATCTATCATCCATGATCAAGGGACATTACTAAATTAGAATCAAGAACAAAGTAATGAATTCTAACTTGCAACCGTGTCCTACTAAGGTCTACACTCGGAGGGAGGACTACAAAGGACTCAATAGGACTGTCACTCCTGCGATCTACCTCTCGACCCGGAGCATAGGATGTATTCGCAGGTAAACTTAGTCTAAACACCATGTTTACACTAGTTCGACCACTTAACTCTATCCGGAATAAAGCTAAGTACTTTACGAACATGATCATAAACTCTATCATAATCAGATCTATATTAAATATATAACTAGAATAAACTCCAAAACTAAATAAACTGAAATATATTAAAGTAGCATAAAGTCGAATAAAGATACAAATTACCGAGTCTTCGACAATGATCTGGAGACTCAGACGAAGCTTCTAGCCGGATATGCCGACGAAGTCGCCTGCTTCTACTTGAATCTAACTAGACTAAACTCTAATCTTGATGTAGAGCTCTAACTCTCTCTCTAGAAACCCTAATTTCTGTCTTGTCTTCTGATCTTGATCTGCCTGATGATCTAGAGAGGGGTCAGGGGTCTGGTTATATAGCCCTGGGCGTGGAATCGTGATCGTTGGATCAAACCGACTTGAGGTACGGTCGAGATGCATCCTAGAGGTTGGTGGAAGTAGCTTGTAGAGGACGGAAGCGAGAGGCCTCCGTGGCCGACCGACCGGTGGGCCCTGTGGGACCGGTCGGTCCCACAGGTCAGCCTCCTGTGGTGCCTCTTCTCGTGGTGTCTCGTGGAGTCTTCTAGAGATAACCCGACGTGGCGGTGAAGAAATCTGCATCGGGTTCCTTCTTGGGGAAGCAATGTGGTTGGTTTTCCTGTTTAATCCCTGGAAAATGTAGAATCACCAAAACTTATGGAATTTGTTAGTTTAAACCTCCTATTTCTAAGTTAGCAATCCTTTTTGACATTTATTCAAGTCTTGTTGACGGTAAATAATGATAGTTAATAGACGTCAACAAACTCCCCCAAGCTAAACTTTTGCTAGTCCCTTAGCAAACATCGGGTTCTGAGAGTAAAACTATAAATTGCTTTAATATACAAGCCATCAACTGAAAACTTTATTGAAAAGAATTTGGAAATTTGTTTTACATGTTTCTTTCACCAATCTTTTACCTTAGTTCAGAATAATTGAAAGTTAGAAGCAATTAAGTCAAGCACTATGTCTCAAATTCTTCATTCCAACTTTTACTCCGGAGTTTTGCAAGGTTTTCATAAAAGCTCAGAGAACTCCTGTATGACATTTTTCATATATATTTTGAATTAAAACATACCTTACTAAGTCGAAGTTCTGGGCTTAGGGAGAGAAATGTCATACTCTTAGATCAAGCATTTGAAACCTTTTAAAATTTGTCAACTCTTACTGGTATATTATAATTAGAGGGACCATGGGCTATCATTCTTTTTCTTTTCATATTTTTGCCACACATCTTTCTTTTCTTTTCTTTTCTTTTCTGAGGTAGTCGGACACTTGTCCTTTTTTTTCCTCTTTATCATATTTTTGCATAGCCCATGCCTCTAACACAATACTACTTCGGAAGAGTGAATCTTTTACTTTTATAGAAACTTGATCTTTAGAGCATGATAAACCTCTATACCATAGCTAAAAACTTAAACAGAGCAGGCAGCCTTAAAGTATGAATCATTTATTATCAGGCTTATGTCATACAAGTTCTCGTCATATGTTTGAAGTTTTCAAAATTAAAATTCCGGAGATTTGTTGAAACTAAGAACAAGATAAATAGCAGCTTAGACTTTTTCATCTCTAATTCTCAACTATCCAAACTTTTGGTTAAGATTATAAGATTTTTCAATTAAGAACTTGGAAGAAAACATGTTGCAGTTGAAGCTATATTAAGCAGTTTTTTTTATATTCTACATCAAGATTATTTTATTTGAATACTAAACAAATATTAGCTAAACATAAACAAAAAGTAAAAAGAGGGGTACAACATACTTACCTCGGGAATAGGGGTCCTCCCCCAAGCTAGTTTTATTCGTACGGTGGTGGTGGCTGAGGTGGATTGATTCCCATCTGCCCGAAGAGGTAGCAGAAATTCTGGTTCGTCTGGGCGCCTTGATGATGTATTTCTTCAAAAGTGTGGCGCATATCTTCTTGACCCGTCTCAAGATGAGTAAGACGAGTGTTGATGCCCTGAAAGTAAGGGTCTCTGTGGTACGGGAACTGGTGGTGTGGCTGGTATTCTGGGTAACCATGGGTAGCATGGTAAGAGTATGGATGATGAGTGGCGTCATGAATACCTCTCCCAGAGAAAGACATTCGTCCTCCCTGGAAGTCATACATTGTATCCTCTTCGCGATGTGGTGGAGTGTAGTTGCGAAAATTTCCTTGCCCCCATGAATCTTGTGGTGTATGTGGCTCATAGGCAGTAGTATCTTCCCATGCTTGATGGTGTGATGAAGATGGTCCAGCTCGTTCGAATCCTTGATAGTGAGTATAAGGTGGTCCGGCTGGTGTAGCGTCTTCTCCTTGATATCTTGGGGCAGTGTTTCTAGTGAATCTTGCAGAGGGGCTTCTTCCTACTCCCGCGTCAGGTCTCTGCAGGTTAAGCAAAAAGGTTTCCACGACATACAGACCAAGTGATCTGTTTGGCAACTCATATTCATTTGTATAACCTTTATATTGCATATAGAGTTTGTTATTTCTTTTCTTAATAAGATGTGCTTGGCTGAAGAAGTAGAGACCTATGACTTGTCGTGGAGTGGAGATGTACATAATATTTCCATTCAAGTTGAGATTTCCAGCAAGACGAGTAACCCAAGAAGTGATGGATATAAGGCCTTGTAGAGTGTGAATGTAAGGCCAATAGTCTACCAGGAGTTTTACAAGTGAAATTTTAGTTTTCTTAACCATAGCATACATAATCTTTAACTCCTCAGTTCTAACAATACGCCCTTCTTGTCTAGGAAAGAGAGTAAAGCCTAACCACTTGTGCATCACCCTTAATGTGGGGTTGTGTATATCATTGGTGCAAGGGTGATGGTCTGTTTTCTTACCAGTGATGTCCTCCCAGAAGCTATTTCTGTCAAAGTTTCTTAAGGCGACATCTAAATCTACAGTGCAGGTTTCAGGAAAGCCTAGATTTAGGCTGAACTGCTTCAAAGTGAGAGTGAAAGGTTCATTGACAGCCTAAAATAGACATACGTGTCATCCGAAGAAAGAGTGCAAAGAAATTCTAGAGTGAGCAATCTACAACCTTCTTCGGAGAGCTCCCAAGTGTTCTCCCACCCAATGTTATGGAAGACTAGATCAAACTCAGAGTCCATACCTGTGTCTCGGAGAAATTGTGAATCAAAGGTGGGGGTGTGAGTGTACTCTTTATCGTGGTAATGCCTGAATAGGTCCTTCTCGTAGGCTGTTTGGAGCTTGATGTGCCTTTCATGAAGAAGATCACGTGGCTCGGACCGGCTTGTGGTAGAGGATCGGGGCAAGGATGACGTATCCATGTCCGAGCCTCCTTGTGATGAGCCAGCTCGCGAACGACTTCTTGTTGATCGGAAGGTGAGCGTGTTCTTCGCCTTCTTTAAGAAGTTGCTCATCTTTGCTGCAGGAACAAGAGAACACACAAACAAAGCTAGTGGAACAAGTGAGGGTTAGAGGAAATAGATGTCAGAGAGTTAGCGGTCCAAAAGTTAGTAGTCCAGGAATACGTTAGTCGTTCAAGTTGATAATTTTATTTCAACTCTCCTAGTTTATTAACTAATTGGGCAGCACTTCCCCTCTCTTATCGATTGCTTGATCCCACTTTCCCTTGCTAGAGCTTTCTACTTGCTATTTGCTTCAAAGCTTCCTCCTCCCTACTCTTTATTTTTCTCACTCAGAAATTACCCAAAATGAAGAGCTAAGCAAACTCGAAATTGGAATTCTGAATTTCGAAGTGAGGTTGGTGTTTCTGAAGAGTGGAGTGTGTGAAGAGTGTGAAGAATGCTTGCCAATTTATAGGGGGAGAAGGGGGTGGCCGGTCGGTCTAGTGGTGGGACCGACCGGTCCCCTGTGGGGCCCACTTTCTTCCACCTTGCTCCCTTACCTACCTTGCTCAAGTTCCCACTCTTTGGAGGATATGCCGACGGTTGCATGTGGTGGTAGGTGGGATGAGTGGTTGTGAGTGCATGTGATAATATGAAATGATATGAGGTGGGTCCCAGGTGACTGTGGGTCCGTATGTCTCCCGTATTTGTACAATGCAAGTATAAAGAAAATTGCTTTTATGAAACTATAGAAAATGAAGATTCTAAAGATGAAATTCTTATATATTTTTGTTGCCGTAGTAAATAATACTTACGGGATTCGTAAATATTAATTACGTGGGGCTAATTTTATGATGCAATAAATTTTTATTATTATATATTTTTATATGCATGAGGAAATAAATATGAAGGTGCAAAAAGTAAATGCTGATAACTACCGAGTTACCTCCGGCGAAGGTTCGGGGTTTTAAGTCCACCGAATTGGACTCTCCAATCTTCTTCATTCTTCTTGATGGGTCTCCACTACCGGAGATGGTAGTTTCGTTTCTTGAGCTTTATGGTCTACTAGAGTTGAGCATTGTTCGGGCCGTGGTTTGAATGAGAACTTTTCTTCCTTTCCATTTATGGTGAATTTGATTTCTCCAGCTCCGACATCAATATGGGCCTTAGCGGTGCTCAAAAATGGTCTTCCGAGAATGAGTGATACCTTTGAATCTGGGTGCATTTCTAATACCACGAAGTCTACTGGTACGAAGAACTCTCTAATCTTGATTGGGATGTTCTCAGCAATCCCTATAGGGTATCTGAGTGATTGGTCAGCTAGTTGAAGACACATTGGTGTTGACACAAGTGCTGAATGGTTGAGCTTATAGTAGACTGATGCAGGCATCACACTAACACTAGCTCCAAGATCGCACAGTGCATTGCTAAACCGTTGATTTCCAATTGAACACTCAATAGTGGGGCATCCTGGGTCCTTCTTCTTTTCTGGTATTTGATTGAGGATGGCCGCACTACATTCTTCTGTTAGCTCGATTACTTCAGTAGTTGGCAGTGGTCGTTTGTTGTTAAGTATATCCCTCACATACTTGGCATAGGTAGGTACCTGTAATGCATCTAGCAAAGGAATATTGATATATAGTTTCTGAATTACTTCAACAAACTTACTGAACTGTGCATCTAGCTTTGTGTTTCGATTTCTGCGTGGAAATGGTAGAATGTTGGTGTCTTGAAAATCTATCGGTCTTTCTTCATTTTGTACTTGAGTTTCTTGAACTTCGTCATCTTTTTCTTCTGTCCTTGGAGGTGTTACTGGTGTTGTCTGTCTTCTTTGTGCTCCTTCTGGGTATGGCGGATCTCGAGTGGTTCTCCCATGTCTAGTGGTAATCCCCTTAATCTGCTCATGGTTAGTGGTAACAGGCAAAACAACAATCAATTGTGATATTTAGGTTTCTATTCTCTTATTATAATTGAGTTGATCTTTAATGGCAGAAGAAAATTCATCCATCTTAGCATTTATGTTTTCAAGAGTTTTATCATTTAAAGCAAGTCTTCTAGTAATATTATTATTTATTCTGGCTTGTTCTAAAATCAAATCTCTTAAAGCAGGTTGCTTAGAGTTGGAAGAACTAAAATTACTGGTATACTTATCTGGGTTGGAAGGTTGTTGTTGACGCAATCCTTGCTTGTGCAGAATGGTGGAGTTGTAAACTTCTTCCTGATCTTCAGGTTGCTTAGAGTTGGAAGAACTGAAATTACTGGTATACTTATCTGGGTTGGAAGGTTGTTGTTGACGCAATCCTTGCTTGTGCAGAATGGTGGAGTTGTAAACTTCTTCCTGATCTTCAAGAAATTCTATTCCCAAATACTTTCCACTTCTAGCTTGAGCATCAAATGCATCTTGAATAGCTTGACGTTCTTCCTTGTAGTTGGTTCTCTGAATGAGTCGATCCATAAGTACATCCATCTTTGTTGATAGCGCACACACTTCTTCTGGAACTTCTTCAATTTGGTGACAGCGTTGAGTAGTAGCTTGTTTCCAGCTTTGATTCTCAGCTATCTTATCCATTAGACATTCTGCTTTTTCGAAAGTGAGTGACATAAATGATCCTTCAGCAGTAGCATCAAGTTGCTCTCGTGCCCTTGGTAATAATCCATGATAAAACAGTTGCATGAGCAATTCATTCCCTATTCCATGATGTGGGCATCTTAAGATTTGTTCCTGAAAAACGCTCCCATGTTTCTGGAATAGTTTCTCCTTTTTGTTGCTAAAAGTGGTAAATCTTTCCCCTTAAGATATTGACTTTGCTAATTGGGAAAAATCTTGATAGAAAGGTCTCTGAACACTTCTCCCATGTCTTGATGTTGTCCATGTTTGAATAGAACCACTGCTTCGCTTTTCCTTTCACTGAGAAGGGAAAAAGACGAAGAAGTATAATGTCCTGGGGAACGTCCTTGATGATGATGGTGCCTCCAATCTCCAAGAAATCTTGTAGATGAGCAGTTGCATCTTCTTCTTCCTTTCCACCAAATGTAGTAGCTTGCACCATGTTGATAAGACTTGGCTTGAGTTCGAACTCAAGGTTGTTTGTCTGGAGTGTAGGTCCAGTGCGAATGTTCCTGACACTTGGAGTCGAGAACTCTAGCAGAGCCTTGTTAGCCATGGCTTGACTACTGATGTAGATCTTTCACACGATCAAGTTGATTTCTGATTTAAAAGTGATGAACTGCAACTGAATCCTGTGTTACCCTGTATATGATATAAACAAAGGAAGGCAAGGGTAAGCCTGCCAAGACAGAGGTACAAGTGAATGAATGAATAAATAATCTCCTTTGTTAAATTCCTAATAAGTTTTGTTTAGTTCCCGGTGGCTTCCGTTACATAAATAGATATCCCCGGCAACGGCGCCAGAAATGCTTGTTGACACTTCTTAATGCAATTGCTCATAATAAACTTTAATGAACTGATTCTAGCAAAAGCCTTCAGAAATGTACAGGACACTCCTAGCATCACTTTATGTCAAGTTGTCATCCCCAACATGATACTAGAAATGTAAATTATATGTGACACTAGCTCAAAAGATATAAACAAATATTTATCCGCAAGTGCACAGATAAATATACCTGTTGTAGCAGCATTTCACCCAGGTTATCTAGGTATCGTTTATTTATATTTTACCGAAGATAGTAACGAAGTTGGGAACTAGTAATTAAATATGATTCAAAGGTAGCAGAGATTATTATTCATTCATTCATTCACTACTCATATGTCTAAACAGGGGTAAGACAAGGTAAAGATAAATAATGATAATGATAACAGCGGGAATTCTAGAGATAGAGCGAACTACATAGATCAAGTAGAGAGTTAGGTGATTAATTAAGAGATTCGAATCCTAAATTACTTCATATCTACTAAGCCTAGTGATTACTCTAGTTAATATACAATCATTTATAGCCAACTAATCTATCATCCATGATCAAGGGATATTACTAAATTAGAATCAAGAACAAAGTAATGAATTCTAACTTGCAACCGTGTCCTACTAAGGTCTACACTCGGAGGGAGGACTACAAAGGACTCAACAGGACTGTCACTCCTGCGATCTACCTCTCGACCCGGAGCATAGGATGTATTCGCAGGTAAACTTAGTCTAAACACCATGTTTACACTAGTTCGACCACTTAACTCTATCCGGAATAAAGCTAAGTACTTTACGAACATGATCATAAACTCTATCATAATCAGATCTATATTAAATATATAACTAGAATAAACTCCAAAACTAAATAAACTGAAATATATTAAAGTAGCATAAAGTCGAATAAAGATACAAATTACCGAGTCTTCGACAATGATCTGGAGACTCAGACGAAGCTTCTAGCCGGATATGCCGACGAAGTCGCCTGCCTCTACTTGAATCTAACTAGACTAAACTCTAATCTTGATGTAGAGCTCTAACTCTCTCTCTAGAAACCCTAATTTCTGTCTTGTCTTCTGATCTTGATCTGCCTGATGATCTGGAGAGGGGTCAGGGGTCTGGTTATATAGCCCTGGGCGTGGAATCGTGATCGTTGGATCAAACCGACTTGAGGTACGGTCGAGATGCATCCTGGAGGTCGGTGGAAGTAGCTTGCAGAGGACGGAAGCGAGAGACCTCCGTGGCCGACCGACCGGTGGGCCCTGTGGGACCGGTCAGTCCCACAGGTCAGCCTCCTGTGGTGCCTCTTCTCGTGGTGTCTCGTGGAGTCTTCTAGAGATAACCCGACGTGGCGGTGAAGAAATCTGCATCGGGTTCCTTCTTGGGAAGCAATGTGGTTGGTTTTCCTGTTTAATCCCTGGAAAATGTAGAATCACCAAAACTCATGGAATTTGTTAGTTTAAACCTCCTATTTCTAAGTTGGCAATCCTTTTTGACATTTATTCAAGTCTTGTTGACGGTAAATAATGATAGTTAATAGACGTCAACAGTGTTCACCAAGGCAGTCAACGTGCGGTTTTTCCTCTCGGCAATCTCGTTTGATTTAGGAGAATAGGGAGTTGTCCTCTTATGAATAATACCATGTTTCACACAGAATTCATCAAAAAGTATAGGAATATACTCACCACCATGATTTGACCTTAGACGTTTAATCTTTCTCTCTAGTTGATTTTCAACTTTAGCCGTATAGATTTTAAAGTAGTCTAGTATTTCATCTTTAGTTTTAAGCAAGTAAACATAACAAAATCTAGTTGCATCATCAATTAAAGTCATGAAATATCTCTTTCCACCTTTTGTCAACACACCATTCATCCCAAAGATCAGAATGTATAAGTTCTAGAGGTGCCAAGTTTGTATCCTCTGCTGTCTTATGAGGCTTTAGAGGTTGCTTTAATTGCACACAACTATGGCACTTAGAACCTTTGGCAATAGTGAAATCTGGAATTAAACTCAAGCTAGCGAAACATGACATCAATCCAAAGTTCACATAACATAAACGATAATGCCAAACATTAGAACTATTATCAATTGTGCCACAAATATGATTAACTGATTTATTACAAAAATCTGTAAAAAAGAGGCATAACAAGCCTCTACAATAATAGCCTTTACCGATAAATTATCCATGCTTAGACATAACTACTTTATTAGATTCTAAAACTACTTTAAACTCATCCCTCAAAAGAAAAGAGATGCTTACAAGGTTCTTGCATATTATACGGACATGCTGCACGTTCTTCAGCTGCATGATCTTCCCTGAAGTGAACTTCAGATCTTCCCTGAAGCATGTGACCCATTCCCCATTAGGATGGAGGAACTTTGTACACAGAGATGTTAACACATATGTGAATATTAGCACCTGTATCATCCCATAAACTTGGTGATTGAAACATTGATATTACAGTAGGAAAATTATCATACCCATCTGAAAGGACCGTGACGCCTAAGAGGGGGGTGAATTAGGCAACTAAAAACTTTTACTCTAAACTAAGGCCTCTAAAAGCCACCTAGCCAAAACCTATGCAAGAAAGTAAACTTTTCAAAGCGCAACTAAGATTTTGCTAGGTGTGTTGCTATCTCTACCGCAAAAGAGTTTTGCAACCTATGATCCAAACCTATCAACTAGCCTATCAACTAAGCTAGGAAATGTAAAGCACATAACAAAGGTAGCAAGTAAATGCGGAAGCTAAAGGGTGTAGTAGAGATGCAAACTCCCGTCGATGACTGGTATTTTTACTAATGTATCGAGAAGCGCGCAAGCTTCCCCCTAGTCCTCGTTGGAGCCCCTTGCAAGGAATCCCTTGCAAGGGCCAAGCTCCCGGTCGGGTAACTCCGTGGATAGCCCCGGGCCTTCCCCACACGCAAGTGGGTCTTTCTCTCCCGGATGCTCCCCACCGTCTTCACTATCAAGCTTTCGGCCGAACTGCCGCGAGCCTTGTTTCCTTCGGTACACGGTGGCGGCCACACCACAAACACGGTTGATGTGGTCTCGCAAGACTACAAGCCCCTCCGAGTACAACAACGGTGCGCGCAAGCACCGGTAGATAAGAGGTGTTTAAACCTCACTAAACACTAGGCCTAACACCTAGAGCAAGCACAAAGCAGTGGTCTAACTAGCCTAAACACTTCAAAAAGCACCTACACTAATCACCTAGTATATCACTTGAGCACTTTGGTGGCTAGAGCAACTAAATATGTGTCTAAGCACTTGGTACACTACCTTGAGCTCCAACCCTATTGATTTGGCCGGCCATGGGGGTATATATAGAGCCCCAACCAAATAGAGCCGTTGGAGAATGTCTTGGACTTCACAGCGTAGCATTGGACGCTGAAGTCGTGACCATCAGACGCGCGTCCGATGCTCCTTTAATGGCTAGATGCCAGCCTGGCACTGTTACACAACGGCTACTCAACGTCGGATGGTCGATCACCTGACGCGTCCGATGCTCACAGAACCTCCCTGGAACCTCACTACATAGCCATCGGACGCATGGACTATAGCGTCCGATGTACATCGTCAGCGTCCGATGTAACGTTGTGCACGATGCACAATGTTACAGTTGCGTCCGATGTAACCATATCGGTGCGTCCGATGCTTCAGCTGGCGCTGACATGAGCTAGGGTTTGCCATTGGTGCGTCCGACGCCTGCGTAGCCAGCGTCCGATGCAACGTCTGATGTCCCTTTCTTCTCGTTTCTTCGCGATTTCTTGCGCCGTCTTGGTTCCATTCTTGTGCATTGGACTTTGCTTGATCTTGAGAGTCTTCTACTGAGCTTCAAATGTCTTGCTTGAGGTGTTGATCATGTCGCCTTAGTCCAAGTCACTTTTTGCACCCTATTGGACTACAAAACAAACACTTGCAAACGCATTAGTCCAATTTGATTATGTTGTTCATCAAACACCAAAATTCAAAAGTTAAATGGGCCGAGGTCCATTTTCCTTTAAATCTCCCCTTTTTGGTGATTGATGACAACACAACCGAAGCAAGCAAATAATAGATACAAAGTTTTAAAATGCAATCTACTTGCTAGGATGCAATGCAAAGGCAAGATCATATAATGCTAAAAGATACCAAATTGAAGCAATACTTATTAAAACATATCTTGCCCTTGCCATAGAGTCCCTTTGTGGCATTATGGTTTTAAGCCTCCCCCTAAATCCATAATCCACTTCCTCCCTTTCTTGGACCACCCCAAAGTCATAACCAAAAAATTTGAATTTGTGGTTTTGGTTGTTTATTTGTTTTGGGCTTGCTTAGGTCCCTCAATTTCTCCCCCTTTGGAATCAAACACCGAAAAGGAAGACATTAGTGGCACAAGGGAGGGTCAAATTTTGTGATCCTTATGATGTGAAGTGAACTTGATCACAAAACTTGACTCTCACATTATATAAACTAAACTCTCTCTAAGTGTATGCATACATATGGTGTATGGCAAAGCATATGCATAACCAGCAAATGAATGCTCAAAGGAGTTTAATCTATATAATGCATGGAGAAAGCATATAAGAATATCAAATTGAAATCAACATAATGATATTGGAGGAATACCACATGTAGACACCAATTGGATTGTCGTTACACATGATGCTTGTCTCCGGGAACTCCATTTTCCTTGCAATGAGACTACTACACACATGATAAATTTGAAAGTAGTGTTAGTCTCAAAGCTTCCAAATTGTAGAGTAAACTCCCCCTCAAAGTGTGCATACAAGTTTGAAATACTTGTAGGAGACATCAACATTGACTTGTAAGGTCAAACTACCATTTTGCAAGTTGACATCACTAGAAATGTGACACCAATTGAAGATGGTAATTGGGGTAGTTTATCTACTATTTGGACTTTGACACATATAATATAAATACAAGGTAAAAGAAGCTATGTGTCGTGCTCCTAAACAAATTAAACCATGTAGGTTTGCTCTAAGAATGTGAGTGGAGCCGAGCAACCGTACCATATGATAAGCCTGATGAATGCTTGACAAAAAATATGAAAATACCAATGCAAACCTAGGCACTGAAAGGAACTAGATGATAAAAGAAATTGCAAGAATTTAAATCTAGTTACCTAACATGGGAGGGGGAACTTGGGTCCATACTACCCACTAACATACTTGGCAATGACATGATCCAATGTGATGCATCCCATGATATGCACCCAACCTTTGCCAAGTCTCCAAATTCCCCGTAGTTCATTTGACTACTCACTTCCCTTTTGGGACCCAAACCTTTTTGGTGCTCTTCATGGTTGAGATAATGTCCTTCGGCACCCAAATGCATTTGGCCCATTGTTGGCTTGCTTGTTCACCTTGATGGCCACCACCTTGTCATTCTTCTTCTTCTTCAAGAGATAAGGTGTGGTGGCCTTCTTGTTCACCTTGTTGGTGTAGGTGTTGGAGAGCTTGCTTGTTTGCTTTTTGTTTTTCTCTTTCTTCTTTTTCTCTCCCCCATGCTTCACCTTGGACTCATAAGACTTGTGGCCTTCTTTGTGGCACACATAACAAACCACAGTTTGCTCCTCATCAAGCTTCTTCACTCCCTTGACGGTGTTATCTTGATGAGTTCGGGTTTGCTTTGTCTTCCCTTTTGCTTGAGTCAAGTCCATGGTGAGGCGGGCCACGTCTTGCCTTAGTTGCTCATTTTCCAATGCAACTTCTTGTGTACATGTTTCTACAATCACATTCTCAACACAAGCTTGATTGCACATGGGTGAGTCTAAATCAAGTAAATCAATGCAAGAAGTAGAGGCATCCTTTTTAGACATATCAAAGATTGATTTCTCAATTTTAGGTGCCTCGGTGGGGTTTGCTCCGATAGTTTCAAGATTAGCAACTTTGTTAGTTAGCTCATCACAATGTTTGCACATGATTTCCATTTTAGCAAACAGACTTTTGTAAGCATCTTGTGTGCTAGCTAACTTTGCTTTTAGTTTTTCATTTTTCTTAACAAGTTGCTCATCATTACTTGTGCTATCATATGTGCTTGCACTAGCCTCAAGTGTTTCAATTTTATTAGATAGCTCAACATTTAAGTTTGAAAAAGTTTCATATTGATCAAGCATAGCATTATAGGCTTGTTGAGAACTATCTAGTTTTTCTTTTAAAGCATTAATTTTCTTTTGTTGGCTAGTGCAAGCCTTAGCATAGTTGAGATTATCTTGCACAAGTTGATTATAAGAAGGAAGCTCATCATCACTATCACTATCACTATCACTATCACTAGAGATAGTGTGTGTTACCTCGTGCCATAAGGCACATACGTGACGAGCTTGAGGATGAGTGCTTGTGACCACGCCTCTTGTGTTGGGCTTCATCATCACTTGATGAATCATCCCATGTCTTGATGGTGGTGAGGGCTTTGGCCTTGCATCCCTTCTTTTCTTGTCCTTGGGTGTGAGCTTTTGTTTTGGACAATCTTCCACAAAGTGCCCTCTCTTGCCACATCTATAGCATCCATTTTTCCTTTTCTCTCTTCCTTGATTGGTGAAGAGGCATTCTTCAATTGTGATGGGCACACCCTTGACATTGAGCTTGCGGATCATCCTCTTCACTCCTTTCATTAGCTTGATTGTTTCTTCTTCATCTAAGGAGGAGTCAGATGAGGTGGAGGCTTGATCATCATTACTTGATTCTTCATCTTCATCATCCTCTTCTTCACTTGAGCTTGAGCTTGTCTCAACTTGCTTCTTGCCCTTCATCTTTTTGTGCTCATCACATGTGAGAGCAATGCCTTTGCTTGATGAAGTGGCTTCTTCTTGACCCATCTTGCGTGACATCTCAAATGCCACCAATTTGCCAATGACAATGGCCGGGGTCATGGTGCTCAAGTCTTCCATGTTGTGGAGGATGGTGATGATGGTTGCATACTTGTTCTTTGGAAGCGCAGAGATGATCTTCCTCACAATATCCGCATCACCTAGCTTTGTGATTCCTATAGAATTGAGCTCATTGATAATTAGATTCAAACGAGAATACATATCACGAACAAGCTATTATCATTCATTTTAAAGGAATCATAACTTGTTTTAGTTAAGTGATGTTTTTGCTCACGTACATTACTTGTACCATCATGGAGCTCATGTAGCTTTAACCAAATTTCATGAGATGTTTGTAAAGTAAAAACTTGGTTAAAGACATTCATGCTAAGCGATTCAAACAAGCAATTTTTAGCTCTAGCATTTAGATGAATTTCTTTTTCATCACCCGCGGTTAACTTGATGGGATTTTTTGTGGGTCTCATCCCATCGTGGGTGACTATCCAAACACCTAGATCAACGGCTTCTAAAAAGCAAGCCATCCTAGCACTATAGTAGGGAAAGTTAGTGCTGTCAAAGTGCGAAGGCCCAGAGGTATCCATCCCAAACACTCTTAGGGGCGACGGCTCGAAGGCGGTGAAGCCAAGAGTCCAAAAAAGAGCCAACCGGCTCTGATACCAATTGAAAGGACCGTGACGCCTAAGAGGGGAGGGGGTGAATTAGGCACTAAAAACTTTTACTCTAAACTAAGGCCTCTAAAAGTCACCTAGCCAAAATGTATGCAAGAAAGTAAACTTTTCAAAGTGCAACTAAGATTTTGCTAGGTGTGTTGCTATCTCTACCGCAAAAGAGTTTTGCAACCTATGATCCAAATCTATCAACTAGCCTATCAACTAAGCTAGGAATGGTAAAGCACATAACGAAGGTAGCAAGTAAATGCAGAAGCTAAAGGGTGTAGTAGAGATGCAAACTCCCGTCGATGACTCCGGTATTTTTACCGAGGTATCGAGAAGCGCGCAAGCTTCCCCCTAGTCCTCGTTGGAGCCCCTCGCAAGGAATCCCTTGCAAGGGCCAAACTCCCGGTCGGGTAACTCCGTGGATAGCCCCGGGCCTTCCCCATGCGCAAGTGGGTCTCCGGCTAAGCCACTCGTGGCACGGCCTCTCCCAAATGCTCCCCGCCGTCTTCACTATCAAGCTTTCGGCGAACCGCCGCGTGCCTTGTTCCCTTCGGTACACGGTGGCGGCCACACCACAAACACGGTTGGTGTGGTCTCGCAAGACTACAAGCCCCTTCGAGTACAACAACGGTGCGCGCGAGCACCGGTAGATAAGAGGTGTTTAAACCTCACTAAACACTAGGCCTAACACCTAGAGCAAGCGCAAAGCGATGGTCTAACTAGCCTAAGCACTTCGCAAAGCACCTACACTAATCACCTAGTATATCACTTGAGCACTTTGGTGGCTAGAGCAACTAAATATGTGTCTAAGCACTTGGTACACTTCCTTGAGCTCCAACCCTATTGATTTGGCTGGCCATGGGGGTATATTCTAACACCCCGGGTGTTAAATTAATTAAAATAAATTAGAATTTAATTAGGAAATGGCCGAAACCCTAGATGGAGGAAAATTTCTATCCAGATGTTTGTTGCATTCATGCCGTTGCATACCTTTTATTGGGTGAAAAAGAATTTATTAAACCCGTTCAGGGCGGAACAAATTTATTCTATTTAGAAAAACAAATAAAAGATTTATGAAAATTTCACAAAATCAAAATCAAAGTTTTAATTGAAAAACCTAGGAAAAATATTTCAAAAATTTGCAAAAGTCATTTGATTTCAAACTGATTTAAAATTGGATTTCAATTGGTTTTATAAAGTTTGAAAAAAAGGAAAAGGGCGAAGGGCCCCAAACCCCCTTCCCATTCCCTCCAGCCGGCCCGCCTCCCTTTTCCTTGCTTTGGCCCAACCGGCGCCCCCTTTCTCACTCTCCCGCTCCCGGCCCGCAAGTCAACCGGCCCGCTCCCTTCACCCCCTTTTTCTTCTCTCCCTGGGCCCGCCCCACATCTCCCCGCCGGCCCATCCCTGCATCCCTCTTCCGGCCCAGCCGTTTCCCCCGCTCCCTCACCCCTCGCCCGCGCACCCGCTCACCGCTCGTGGCCCACTCCTCACCGCGGCCCACGCGCGCGCCCTGCCGAGCCCTCCCCTTCGCTCTCTCCCACTGCCACACCGGCCCCATGACTTCCTCTCGCTGACTGGTGGGGCCCACCTGTCAGGCTCGCCCCCAACCTCCAGCGAGATCTTCGCTCCGCCCTACGCGCTATCGCACCCACCACCGCTCGTCCCTCCCTCTCTCGCCTCTCCTCAAATAGGCCTCGAGATCGACTTTTGCTCGAGCCGCCGCCACACCTCATCATCTCCCCGAGCCACTTTTTCCCTCCGGTGTGACTCGGCTCGACACCGACGCCGCAGACGCCATAGCCGCCGCCACTGCTCCCCGCGACTGGGCCTATTCGGAGCACAATCGACAACGCGAACACAACGAACGGACTCGCGGTGAGATTCTTGGTCGAACCCACCCCTCCTCTCAGTCGCTACTGGCCCCTAGGGCTTCCTCCGAGCGATGCCGAACCCCTCAACCATGGCGCTGCCGTCCCAGTCCACCTAGCCGAGCCATCTTCGACGAAAAGGAAGCCTCCAGCGAAGTCGGGGTGAGATCCTCTTTCGATCCCGCCCAACCCCATCAACCCTACTACCCCCTAGCCCCGCTCCCATGCACAGCCGCGTGCAGTGTCCATGGCGCCGCCGCGGACTGAGTCCCCGCCGCCGTGGTATTTGGCGCCGGCCGGTGAGCAGCTCCCCTCCCCTCTCTTGCGCCCTCCGATCTCGCACCGACGGCCGAGATTAGATCCAACCGCGAAGCGGTATAGACCGTGTCTACGGACCTGTGGACCGGGCACCTCTTCACCGCGTCAGCGCGTCCATGCCACGCGTGGTGCACCGCGCCAATCGCGGTGTGCCGCGTGTCCGCCACGCCAGCGCTGGCGAAGCTCCTTGGCATATTTCCAAATAAGCCCTTCATATTTCTCAGAATAGACCCGCACTCCCACTCCACTGTTTCATGAGTCTTGAGATTCTTTCGATCTAACCCCTTCGAATATGCTGAAATGAGGCCCGGTCCAGCTCCTTTTTTATTTTAGTTTTTATTTATTTCAAATGCGAAAACAAGTTCCAGCTATTTACAGTTTTGCCACTGAAATTCAAAAGCCCATAACTTGTTCATTTTAACTCCGTTTCGACCCATTCAACTTGCGTTAGATTCGTCTCGTCGAGCTCTACGCAGTAGATCCATTTACGTTCTATTTTCCTAATGTTTGATGTACTGTTTCTTATATTGCCTTGTTTGGGCCATGTATTGATGTGTGGTCCAGAGAGTGCGGAGTACGAGGACGCTCCAGACCCTTCTTGTGATCCTGCAGTTTCGACCCAGCCCGAAGGCAAGTGTCCTTGAACACTTGCTCCTGTATTTATTTTATTTTGAGTTTAGAGTAGTTAGATCCAGTAGATGCATGCAGTCTTAAATTGAATCCCATGTTAAGGTTTTCTAGAACTTGTTTATATTATCCTTGTCACCTGGTTTGGGATGTGTTGGGTAGAAGTCATGCTTAGCCCTGCTGTCTTGGGATGGGATGGTGGTTTAATAATAATCTTGATTAATGATCTATGGAACATGGACCGGTAATGAGTAGTATGGTGAGTAGGTAAATCCGGCAGGATGGACCCGCACTGGTGGTTTTTGTGCCGTGGGACTCGGCAGCTGCCTTTTGGTTTTGGTTCTGGGCTTGTGCTAGACATATCCTGCCTGGATCCCTAGGACCCAGTTCTTGGACAAGTAACCCGGCAAAACAACGCAACCATGAGATCTGGATGGGCTGGACCTGGCTAATTAATTAGTTACCTCTAAGTTGAGGGTCCACACGGGGTTTGTTTTAGTGGCTCACGAGGGGGCCCTGGGGGTCGTAGACCTTTGTACGGGGTGAAACCTTAGAGGTACGTGTGGAATGAGCTTGGAGGGGGCTTTGTAAAGGCCTTGCAGTGCAACCCGCTATGCACCTTGGCAGTGTTTAGCGTGACGGGAAATGCACGACTCATGGGTAACGATGTGCAACCTCTGCAGAGTGTAAAATTGATATATCAGCCATGCTCACGGTCAAGAGCGGGCTTGGACTTCTTCGAGATTAGTTGGTTACTGGTTGGTGTGGTTCGGGTCATCTGATGGACTTCAGGTGTGGTTTGCCTGATGGACTTCAAGTGTGGGTTTTGCTCGGTGTGACTCCGAGTGTGGTTTGCTCGGTGCGACTCCGAGTGTGGTTATTGTTACAGATGGAGACTGTGGTTATAACCTAGTAAATAGGTGCATAGGAAATAGGATTTAATAGGATGTGTTGCTTTAGGCGCTTGAGTCAAATAAAGTCAGCCTACGTTTGTTAATAGCCTCATAAGCATATATTTCCTACACTTGCGGAGTACATTTCGATGTACTCACCCTTCCTCTTTGAACCCCCTGCTACCCCACCCAGACGTTGGAGTCTACGACGCGGAGTAGGAGTACCCAGAAGACGGTGGATCCGACCCCGACAACTTGTACCCAGAAGACGGTGGTCACAACCCAGATGACTTGCACTAGGATGGCGCAGCTCCCGGTGGACCTTCCTGTGGAGATGGCGTCCAGTTTCCGCGAAGACTACATTAGAGTTAGACTGAGAGTCTGTACTTTTCTTTTAGACCTGAGGGTCATTTTTGTAATAATGTTCGATATATTAATAAAGCATTTTTTTGATATTTACTATGATGTGGATATATGTATGAAAATTGATCCTGGCATACATATATTGTGCTCCAATTTTGTTCTTAAAATTGGGGTGTCACATATATATAGAGCCCCAACCAAATAGAGTCGTTGGAGAATGTCTTGGACTTCACATCGTAGCATCGGACGCTGAAGTCGTGACCATCAGACGTGCGTCCGATGCTCCTTTAACGGCTAGATGCCAGCCTGGCACTGTTACACAACGGCCACTCAGCATCCGATGGTCGATCACCTGACGCGTCCGATGCTCACAGAACCTCTCTGCATAGCCATCAGACAAAGGGACTGTAGCGTCCGATGTACATCGTCAGCGTCCGATGTAACGTTGTGCATGATGCACAGTGTTACGGTTGCGTCCGATGTAACCATATCGGTGCGTCCGATGCTTCAGCTGGCGCTGACATGAGCTAGGGTTTGCCATTGGTGCGTCTGACGCCTGCGTAACCAGCGTCCGATGCAGTGTCTGATGTCCCTTTCTTCTTGTTCCTTCACGATTTCTTGCGCCGTCTTGGCTCCATTCTTGTGCCTTGGACTTTGCTTGATCTTGAGAGTCTTCTACTGAGCTTCAAATGTCTTGCTTGAGGTGTTGATCATGTCGCCTTAGTCCAAGTCACCTTTTGCACCCTATTGGACTACAAAACAAACACTTGCAAACGCATTAGTCCAATTTGATTATGTTGTTCATCAAACACCAAAATTCAAAAGTTAAATGGGCCGAGGTCCATTTTCCTTTCACCATCATTAGCATCGCTAGTAGTCACAAGGTTGACACCCTTCTTTTTCCCTCCACGGTCTGCTTGCTTCAGAAACTCCTTGGAAAAATGCCCAAGCTCTTCATAAGTGAAGCAAGGCAACTCTGCTTTACTCTTTTTTTATTCTTAAAGGCAGTTGTAGTTTTGGCATTAAAAGACTTAAACTTTTCTTCATTCTTGCTATAGTTTTTTAGTTTATATTATTTACCAGCATAATAAAATAGACATAACATGATCTTAAACATGACAACTAGTGTAAGCATAGCCCGTACACCAGATCGATTAAACAGTAAGAACAAATACATTATATCTGGTGTAAGCATAGCTTGTACACCAGATAAATTGAATAGTATAAACCAAAACATTGGATCACGAGCAATGGACCTTTCCGTTGTTGGAGAAGGTGGTGGTGGAGACGGTGCTGACAGATCATTGATGAGTGGTGGAGGAAGAGCTCGGAGTAGTTTGAAAGGATCAAGATGCCCAAGAGGGGGGTGAATTGGGCTTTTGTAAAACTTCTTGCAAGAATAAAACCTATCAAGCCCCAATTAACCCCCTAGTGCCTAGAAGTGTGTTTCTCTTTATTCTACCGCACAAAAGACCAAGTCTATGCCACTCCTACTCTAGCAAAGCAATTCAATAGTGAATGAACAACAAGTATAATGCAGAATTGAATTGCTTGAAAGTAAATGCGTAAGTAAAGGAGTAGAGATGACAAGACGATCTTTTTGCCGAGGTATCGAGGTGTCGGCACACCCCCCTAGTCCTCGTTGGAGCACCCGCGCAAGGGTATCGCTCCCCCTTGATCCGCGCAAGGATCAAGTGCTCACTATGAGCTGATTCTTCGCCGCTCCGGCCTGGTGAATCGCTCACTACCGGTCACAAGCTTGCTTGGGTCATCCACAATGCCACCGGATGCTCTCCAAGCTTCACGATCGCCACCAAGCCGTCTAGGTGATGCCGATCACCAAGAGTAACAAGCTAGAACTCTCACTTGACTAACACAAGGCCAAAGAGATGGATGGATGCACACTTGCTACTCAATTCTCACTAGGAGGTGTCTAATTCTCACAATTAGCAAATCACTCAACCTCACTAGGGCTCTTGCACTATCTCACACTCACAATGTGTCTCTCAGCAGATGGAAGTGGCAAGAACACTCAAATGGATGGAGGGAAGGAAGTATATATACTTCCCCAACCGGCCATCCAAAAACAGGATAAGACAGGGTTTCTGCGGGGGCATCGGACGCTCCGATGCCTGGCATCGGACGCGCCGATGACCTCGACCAATGGTCGACTGTACCCTCTTGTCAGACCTGTTAAAGGGACATCGGACGCTGGGCAGCGTCCGATGCCACCACATCGGACGCGTCCGATGTGGTTTTACCCTCTCTGGAATCTCTCTGGATGGCCATCGGACGCTGGCCCTCAGCGTCTGATGCCAGCATCCGATGCGGCCTCCAGTTCACGCGCACGTGAACAGTGGCATGGGCGCGTCCGATGTGAACACATCGGCACGTCCGATGCCACGCACCAAACTAAACCCTAGTCGGGGTGAGCATCGGACGCGTCCGATGCCCACCTGGCCAGCGTCTGATGCCCATAACAAGGGCAGACTCAACTCGGATCGCGACGCGGCCAAAATGACTTTTGATCCACTCGACTTAAGGCATCTCTCTGAGCTACCTAGGGCTATGAAATAACAAGTGTGCACCACACCTACCTCAATAGACTCATCTAGGTCAAGCTACTGATTCATGCTCCCCTTTATAGTACGCCCAAAGGAAAAACAAAGACCTAAGACTACCTAAGTGTCCTCCAACACCATATGACACTTAGCCTAGTCTACCACCGTCTTCGTCGTCCGTCCTTTGAAAACCGAAACGATATCCATCGCCAGGGGACATGAACTCCATATGCCCGTATCGTCGCCATTACCGTGACCTAACTCAATCCTGTTTCTGCAAAACACACGTTAGTCACAGTAATCTTGTGTTTCATCCAATCACCGAAACCACTAGGGGCCAAGATGCGTTCAATCTCCCCCTTTTTGGTGATTGATGACAACACGAGATCGAGTAGAGAGAAGAGGTTTTTTTAAATCATGACATGTATGAACTTGCAATGAATAAGAGAAAATGATTAGAGACAAGTTCATACATATCATGCCATCATCCTGCACTCAACAAGTTAGAGTGAATAGCAAGTGCAAGAGTAAAGAGCTCGAATACATAACAAATGAGAATTAAGTGCAAGTAAATGAGCGAAACGTAATGACATGACATTTCATATATCATAGTGAGCACATACATGTCAAAAAGGTCCATAGCACAAGTATATAACATAAACATAGTGCCAAAAGATGCGATAAGTAAAGAGCGTATGTGTATGTAACACAACATAAGACATCGAAACCCTCTCACATCGCTCCCCCTATCGCTATACTCATCCCCTCTCCCCCTTTGGCATCAAGCGCCAAACTAAATGTCGGAGGGCGGAGGTGGTGCAGACGAGTCAGGTGCCGCCTCCGGAGTGCGCTGAGTAAACTCGAACTGCTGGAGGTACTCCTCGGAGTCGGACGAAGACATGCCAGTAGCCTGCTGACCCTCTGAAGCTGGAGGCTACTGAGTAGCGGTCTGGGTCGGCTCTGGCACGGACTGCTCTGCCTGCTCTGTCTCTATCGCAGTCGCAATAGTGGTGTCAACCTGAGTATCAGAGTGCAGAAGCTCTGGAATAACTGACAACTCAGGCTGAACTATCATAGTCGTCTTGGACTGCACAGGCTCTGTCTGCTCTGAAGACGCGACGGAGCTCGGGAGGGTCTCAGTGGTAGAAGTCACTGGAGCCGTTGATGTCTGCACTGGATCCGGAAGATCTGGCGTGGGGAACCCAGTGAGCTCACTAAAGCTGGCAAACAAGTCCCGCGTCACTGTGGTGGTCGTCGCGAACAGAGACTCTGTCGGACGTGGCGTGAAACCAGTGCACAAAGGACTGAACACAGGAGCTCCTCTAGGTGGCGTGGTGAAACTAGTGAACTGGGAGGAGCTCTGCGAAAACTGTTGCTGCTACCCAAACTGCTGTGGAGGAACGGGTGGCTGCCACTGAATCTGCTGCTGAGGAGGGGGCTGCAGCCACTGCCACTGCCACTGAGGAGGTCCGCTGGCCAGTCGCTCCATGAAGCTGAGCGTCTGCTGCTGGAGTGCCATCATCTGTCGCTGCAGGGCGTCTGAGCGCTCCTGAGCTTGCTGCTGTGCCAGGGCCTGCTGCTGTGCCAAGCGCTGCTGCTCCTGGGCTAAACGCTGAACGTCCTGAGTCACGGTCCTCTGCTGCTCCTCCATCCGTGCAAGTATAGCAAGTAGCGCTGGGTCGGAGGAGGCAGTACCACTAGTCCCAGCCTGTGAGTCGTGTGCACGCGGCTAAAAGGGGGTGGGAGCTGGTAATCCTCGTCTGAGCTGTCGGTGGGGTCCTCTGCGACGTACGTGTCACCACCCTCGAGCTCTGCTAGCTCCTGCTCTACGAGTGCCTGAACGGCCTCGTCCTGTTCCTGAGCGGACTCTGGTACCTCAGGCCTCTATCGAGAACTGGACGGAGCGTCCTGCTGCTGCTGCTGCTTGCGATCCCGGCCGTGTCCCAACAGCTGACTCACGTTGTACTCGGGGAACACGGTCGCGGACCCAGTGAGCGACTGACTGGGGTGAGAGCCTGTACTAGCAGCTACCTTCCACAGAATATAGGAGATCCAATGTGCATAAGGTAGCTGTCTCCGGGCCTTGATGCCCTCTGCCACTGTATCCTCCATCTCACACAAAATCACATCCCAGACGTTGAACTCCTGCTGCCTGACCATGTAAGCTAGTAACCACAGCTGCAGTCTGGAAAGGCCCTCTTGGAAACCAACCCTGGGAAGCAAGGTTCGCCGAAGAACCTCGTTGAGGATCCGAGTCGTAGGGGTGAGATCCCTAGGCGCGCAACTCGAACCCTCACCGAAGGGCTCAGTAAAGCAGGGGCGGACCAAGTCAGTTGACGGCTGGGCACCACCGTGAGGGCGGCGGGGTGGCTCCGTCTTGTCGTAACACAAGTCATGGATCCGGGTCTGTGAGTGTCTCAAGCCAAACCAACCCCGGATCTCTGACGAGAACAGCCTGTAGTGCTCCCCCTCGAACGCGAACTCAATCTTCTCTCTGTCCGGGTGCACCCAAAGGGAGGCGTAGAACTGGAAGACCCAATCCTCAATGTACGAGCCAGACCACCCTAGAAGGTCTGCCAGACTGGGTAGATAGGTGAGGATGGGACGGATCTGCTCTCCCGCTGCTGTAACCACGGCCTCTAGCGGACACACGCGCTGAGAGCGAAGACAAATACCGGCGTTCCGGTAGCCCTGGTAAAAGTCCTCCTGCAGCACGGTGTAGAAGTCTGCGCTGGCCTGCTGCTGCCTCTCTCGAGGAAACCACTGCTCAACTGGCCCCAGGCGGAGGGTCTGAATCTGGGAGCAGGTGGCCGCCCGGAGGTCCAGTCATGGGATCGGCGGGGGCGCACGCCTCGACGGAGCACGTGCTCCCCGCAGAGGGACATCGGGCCGGGGTGGCACCGCTGTCCTGCGACGCGTGGACCGGCGCCAGGGAACCTCCTCAGGGACCTCCTCCTCTGCCTCGGCCTTGGGTGCCTCTGCCTCAGCTGTCTCGGCCTCTGCCTGGCCCTGCCCCGAGCTCTCGGGCTCAACTCCAGGTGAAGTGAACGTGGACCGACGGTCGACAGCCATGAGTGTGCCAGTCGGCGAGCCGTGGCGTCGCTCAACCTCCTCAATAGCTCTGCGCTGCTCTGGGGACAACTGATCCTCGATCCTGAGTCCGCCAGCACTGCCACCACGCTCAGCACGCTCTACGGCGGCTGCAACCTCTCTGGCCTGATCTGCCTCTCTCTGGTCCCGGGTGCGCTTCCTGCGCGTGATCAGCTTACCCTTCCCAGGCCTCTGACCGGGAGGGGGACGTGGAGGTGAGTCCCCTGGGCCACCACCAACGTTCTTGCAGCGCGACATGGCTGACAAGAACAAGAAATACTGCGCTGAACTGCCGGTGAAGACCAACTGTCACTGAAAGACCTTGGACAAGTCCAACTGACAACTGAACTGACAACTCCCCCTGTCACTGACCATAGATGGTGACTGTCACTCGCGAGGCTTGGCCTCGATCCGTACCCGCGGGCTTGGCCCCGGGTGAACTGACACTGCTAAGCTGTCAACTAAGCAAACCACTGACTCGCTGCAAGAGAAGAGGGGATATATAAGAAATATATAGGCTAGAGATGAGCAAGTCCTATGGAAGCAGAGCAATGAAGATAAGAGGGAGGTTGGCTTTGCTACCTGACGAAGCGACGAACCGAACCCAAGAAAAGGTGAGAATCGACGTTCGGGGACCCACACGTCACACCAAGGCGGTCTGCAAGGGATTTGAGGTGAAACGAGGGTCAAAAACAACGGGAACGACTTTGGGACAATTCGTCGAACACTTAGTGAGCATAGGATATGGGGGTAGAGGAAGAAGCTCACTGTTGAGGGGCTAGCGGCCGGAGTGGAAGTCGCCGGAGAAGGAGAATGGCTCGGGGACGAGGGATGAGCACCAGCGAGTTGGGCTCGGTCATCGGCGAGGAGCTCTGGCGAGGGGGCTCGAAGCTCCGGCGAACGCGCGTGCGGGTGCGGGCTCGAGTGCCTGCGCGGTGAAGTGGCGGATCAGGGGCCGGTGGCGAGGGGCACGGCGGCCGGCGGGGAGGACGTAGGCTAGGGTTAGGGTCGGGAGCACGGGAGCGAGACGGCGGTGGCGTGCGAGGAAGACGATGGGAAAGGTATGACGCGTGGGGACGGACTGTCAATGTAAGAACGCAACGCGCCGCTTAAAGGGGCATCGGACGCACCGATGGTTTCACATCGGACACTCCGATGCCTGTCCAGAGAGGTTCAAAATGACCAAAATCACATCGGACGCGTCCTTTGCCCCGGCATCGGACGCGTCCTTTGCCCCGGCATCGGACGCTGGGCAGCGTCCGATGGAGCATCGGACGCTCCGATGAGAACACATCGGACGCTACCCTGACACTGTTTCAGCCGGAGCTGGCTACAGTGCAGGGCATCGGACGCTGGGGGAGCGTCCGATGCCGCATTTTGAGCAGATTTGAAGATTTCTGTTGCGGCTCCCTCTCCCAATCAAGTTCCAACTCAAAAAGGAGGCAAATAAACACCAGTTGGAACCTAGTATGAGCACCCTCGCATAAACCCTCAATTTTAAAAATATTTTGCCATAGGCTACATATCATTTTTAGAGAAAATAGGCGATAAAACTCGAGGAGACAACATGTGGCCACCAAAACTAGGGGTATCAACCATTAGGAGCCTCAAATGCTCCCCCTAGCGGTGGACGAACACAGCGGTTGCTCAAGGCCTAACCGAAAAGAAACGGCAAAGCAACAAACATGCATATGCAATGCAATACGGAATTTGAATCTAGGTTGCTTGTCAAGTTTGCTCATGGGTAAGCTTCTTCACGCGCTTTTTAGGGCGGTTATCTTAACCACGTCTGACAAGCCTATGTGCATAGCATAATTTAATCATGGCATATAGTACAATGCAATGCAAAGACAACCCCCTTTCATGTTTTGACAAAGTTACTTAGATCAAGCACATTATGCTCACTTCGCAATCTACAAAGAGTGTTTTCATCTAGGGGTTTTGTGAAGATATCCGCCAATTGATCTTCGGTTCTAACTCCTTCTAAGGATATGTCTTTCTTTGAAACATGGTCTCTAAGAAAGTGATGGCGAATATCTATGTGCTTTGTGCGAGAGTGTTGAACCGAGTTGTTAGCAAGCTTAACCGCGCTCTCATTGTCACACAACAAAGGTACCCTTTCTAGAACTACACCATAGTCTAAAAGGGTTTGTTTCATGTAAAGGATTTGTGCACAACAAGCACCCGCGGCTATGTATTCCGCCTCGGCGGTAGACAAGGCCACACTATTTTGCTTCTTAGAACTCCATGAAACTAGTGATCTCCCAAGCAAATGGCACCCTCCGGATGTGCTTTTTCTATCTACTTTGCAACCCGCGTAATCCGAATCGGAATACCCAACGAGTTGGAAGTTAGCTCCTTTGGGATACCAAAGGCCAATGCTTGGGGTGTGCTTTAGGTACCTAAGGATTCTCTTCACCGCTATGAGATGTGATTCCCTAGGATCGGCTTGAAAGCGAGCACACATGCACACACTAAACATGATGTCGGGCCTAGATGCGGTCAAATATAACAAGCTACCAATCATAGAACGGTAGAGAGTTTGATCAACCGGGTTACCTCCCACATCTAGGTCGAGGTGTCCATTTGTTGGCATTGGAGTCTTGATAGGCTTGCAATCATCCATGTTGAAGCGCTTGAGGAGGTCTTTTGTATACTTCTCTTGAGATATGAAAGTCCCCTCCTTCAATTGCTTGACCTGGAAGCCTAGGAAGAATGTGAGCTCTCCAATCATGGACATTTCGAACTCCTTCGACATCAAGTCACCAAATTCCTTGCAATAGCCTTCATTTGTTGACCCGAAGATGATATCATCAACGTAGACTTGACAAATGAAGATCTCTCCATCAAGCTTCTTGGTGAATAGTGTGGTGTCGACCTTCCCAATGGTGAAGCCCTTCTCAATGAGGAAGTCCCGGAGGCGCTCGTACCATGCTCTTGGGGCTTGCTTGAGCCCATATAGCGCCTTGGGCAACCTATAAACATGATTAGGATATCTAGGGTCTTCAAACCCGGGAGGTTGATCAACATAGACTAATTCATTTATGAAGCCATTTAAAAAATGCACTTTTCACATCCATTTGATATAATTTAATGTCATGATGTGATGCATATGCAAGGAGGATACGAATGGCTTCGAGTCTTGCAACCGGTGCAAAGGTCTCTCCAAAATCCAAACCTTCAACTTGAGAGAACCCCTTTGCCACTAGCCTTGCCTTGTTTCTAACAACCTTGCCTTGATCATCTTGCTTGTTTCTAAACACCCATTTTGTTCCAATGACTCTTGCGCCTTTGGGTCGCTCTTCAAGTGTCCAAACTTGGTTGCGGGTGAAGTTGTTTAATTCTTCATGCATAGCATTCACCCAATTCGGATCACCTAGAGCTTCATCTACAATGGTAGGCTCAACAAGAGACACAAAGGAGTGATGTTCAATAAATAAAGCAAGTTTTTGAGATCGAGTCATTACACCCCTTGTTGGACTCCCTATGATAAGATCTTGAGGATGAGCTTGTAGAAGAGGAGTAGTCCTTTGATCAACCACTTGAGGGGCCGCTTGTGGAGCATCAACATCTTGAGCTTGTACCACCATTTGATCATGGGAGACATATGTATCTTCAAATGGATTCCTCCCATCTTTGTCATCATCAAGTGGTACATTGGATGAGGATGGCTTGTCAATGACTTGCACATCATCATCATCATCTTTAGGCTTGATGGCTCCAACCGGCATGTTCTTCATGGCTTCCCTCAATGGTTCATCACCTACATCATCAAGATTTTCATGCTCTCCTTGAGAGCCATTAGATTCATCGAATTCCACATCATATGTTTCTTCTACCATCCCGGTGGCATGGTTGAATACTCGATATGCTTTGGACTTCAATGAGTAACCAACAAGAAAACCAATATCACATCGGCGTTGAAACTTCCCTAGGTGTTGGCGCTTCTTGTAGATGTAGCATTTGCACCCAAACACTCTAAAGAATGATATATCCGGCTTCTTGTTGTTAAGTAGCTCATAGGGGGTCTTGCCAAGGAGACGATGGGGGAACAACCGGTTTGATGCATAGCAAGCGGTATTGATTGCTTCCGCCCAAAATCTTTCCGGTGTAGTGTACTCATCTAGCATTTTCCTTGCTAGGGTGATTAGTGTCCGGTTCTTCCTCTCAACTACCCCATTTTGTTGTGGTGTGTATGTTGCGGAGACTTCATGCTTGATCCCAACTTCATCACAATATTCCTCAATGTGGGTGTTGTCGAACTCTCTTCCATTGTCACTTCTTATCTTCTTGATTTTCAAGTCAAACTCATTTTGGGCTCTCTTGGCAAACTTCTTGAATGAAGGGGTTGCTTCGGATTTGTCATGAAGAAAGAATACCCAAGTGTATCTTGAATAGTCATCAACAATCACTAGGCAATATAGATTTCCACCCAAGCTAGCATATGTTGTTGGCCCAAATAGATCCATGTGAAGTAGCTCTAACTCTCTTGATGTTGACACAAAGGCTTTGCTTGGATGAGTGTTTGCATCTTGCTTGCCGGCTTGACATGCACTACACAATTTGTCCTTCTCAAATTTGACATCCTTCAAGCCCCTAACCAAATCCTTCTTCAATAGCTTGTTGAGAGTGTTCATTCCAACATGTGCCAATCTTCTATTCCCTAGCCAACCAAGTGATTGCTTAGTGAACAAACATGTCTTTAAGTTGGCATCTTCGGAGGTGAAATCCACTAGATAGAGATTGTTGTATCTAAAGCCTTTGAATATCACTTGTGTATCATCTTTCTTGGTCACAACCACTTCCTTGTCGGTGAACAAACATTGAAAGCCAAGATCACATAGTTGCCCAACGGATAGCAAGTTGAAGCTCAATGATGCAACAAGAAGCACATTGGAGATGGTATGATCATTTGATATAGCCACTTTGCCCAATCCTTTGACATTGCCCTTTGAGTTGTCACCAAATGTAATCTTTTCTTGGTCATTGACATTCTCTTCAAGTGAGGTGAACATCCAGGGATCACCGGTCATATGTTGTGTGCAACCACTATCAATCACCCAATGAGACCCACCGGTCTTGTAGTTCACCTACACACACAAGAAATCAAGCTTGAGCTTTTGGGACCCAAACTTGTTGAGGTCCCTTAACCTTCTCTACTAGTGACTTTGCAACCCAAATTTGCCTTGGCCTATTCTTGTTAGGAGGCCCCATGAACATAACTTTCATCTTGCCACTAGAGTCTTGTCTAAGCATGTAGTGAGCATTGAAAGCAAAGGGCCTAGCATGCTTGGGCAAGGGTGTGGGCTTTGGCTCTTCACAATCATGAGCAAAGTGACCTTCCTTTCCACACTCATAGCATCTTCCAATCTTCTTCTTCTTTGGCTTTGTGATGCTCTTGCGTTGCTTCATCTTCTCTTCAAGAAATCCAATGCCATTTCTATTGGTCTTCATGACGGTCTTCATGAGTAGCTCACTTTGAAGACATTGCCCCTTGGTGAATTTCTTCAACCCGGTGGTGAGGTGCTCCTTCTCTCTCTTGAGCTTGTCATTCTCTTGTTGGAGCTCTAATTGAGATGGTGTCATCTTGTAATCCCTCTCCATCTTCAATCTCTTGTTCTCTCCTTTTAGCATGTCTAACTCAAAGTGACATGCTATAATCATCATCTTGGGTCTCAACAATGACTTGCTTTGTGGTTGCAAGCTTCTCTAGATCAACCTTGAGCTTTGCATTCTCATTCTTGAGCTTGACATAATCATCATAGTGATCGGCCACAACCACATTCTTGCCCTTGCCACTAGCTCTTTGCTCATCATGCTCACTAACTAAGTCCTCACAAGATGTTGCTATGTCACACTTAACAACAAGGTTAGGAGCATCATGTGTCTCATGTGAAAGCATATCATAAGCAATGGTGAGAGTATCATAGTCAACTTTCACTTGAGTGTATTGTTCTTTGAGCAAAGCATAACTAGTGGTAAAGTCACTATGCATCTTATCAAGTTTTTCATTTTTAGCTTTGAGCTCTTTGTTAGAGGACTTGAGCTCCTTGATAGTGGATGACATAGTAGCAAGTTCATCTTTTAGCTCATCATTAGCATGAATAGCATGATCATATTTCTCAACAAGAGATTCATTTTCATCAACAAGCTTTTCATTTTTAGCTCTAGTCTTTCTTATGATTTTAGAGTAGTTGTTTAGAAATGTAACAAGCTCATCATAAGTGGGTGACTCAAATTCACCATCACTATCACTATCACTAGAGTCATCATCGCTTTGTACCTTTCGATCACCTTTAGCCATGAGGCATAAGTGTGTAGATGATGATGGTGACGATGGTGGTGGTGGTGTAGAGGAACCAATGACTAGAGCAGCCACTTTCTCCTTCTCATCATCACTATCTTCATTGGATGAGCCACCGGAGGAGTCAATGTCGATGAGCCAATCACCAACAATGTATGCTTTACCACCTTTCTTGTGATATTGCTTCTTCTTGCCATCTTTCTTCTTGTAGGGCTTGTCATTCTTCTTCTCATCTTCACTTGATGAGTCATACTTCTTGCCCTTGTTCTTGTTCTTGTAGTTGTCCTTCTTGGGCTTGGTGCATTGGTGGGCAAGATGGCCAAGGTATCCACAATTGTAGCAATCCATTTCGGAGATTGGCCTTCTCTTGCTACTAGTGAAGAACTTCTTCTTTCTTGAGTCAAAGTTGACTCCATTCTTGTGAAGCTTCTTCAACATCTTGGTGGTCTTCCTCACCATGAGAGCAATGTTGGAATCATCTTCATCATCACTTGTGCTCTCATGATGCACCTCAATAGCCTTGGACTTGCCCTTCTTGTCATGACTTGCTTTGAAGGCCAAGTCCTTCTTCTTGTCGGTGGAAGAGCCTCCACTTGGTGTGATGTGCATGTACATCTCATGCGCATTGATCTTTCCCAAGATTTGAGTTGGTGTAGCGGTGGAAAGATCACCTTGATGTAGCACCGTCACAATGTGTCCATATTTGTCAATTGGGAGGACACAAAGGATCTTCCTCACAACATTGGATGGTTGCATTTGTGTGAGGCCAAGTCCATTGAGTTCTTCTACAAGAACATTCAAGCGTGAGTACATTTCATTTGCACTTTCATTAGCATGCATATCAAAAGAATGAAGCTTTTGCATAACTAGATGATATCTCTCCTCACGCTCGCTCTTGGTCCCCTCATGGAGAGCACAAATGTTATCCCATAGATCATGGGCATTCTTGTGGTTTCGGACGCGGTTAAACACATCCTTGCAAATGCCTCTAAAAAGAATGTTTTTGGCCTTTGCATTCTACTTTTCATTTTCTTCCTCATGTGGAGTGAGGCTAGTGCCCTCCTCGGGTTTGGGGAACCTGGTTATGGCGGCTTCGCGGCATTTAACATCAACCGCCTCTAGGTACAACTCCATACGGATTTTCCAATATGGAAAGTCGTCTCCCTCGAACATGGGAGGCGGTCCATCACCTCCGGACATCTTAACTCTAGGCGGTTAAGCCTAAACTGAGAGCATGAGGCTCCGATACCATTTGAAAGGATCAAGATGCCCAAGAGGGGGGGGGGGGGTGAATTGGGCTTTTCTAAAACTTCTTGCAAGAATAAAACCTATCAAGCCCCAATTAATCCCCTAGTGCCTAGAAGTGTGTTTCCCTTTATTCTACCGCACAAAAGACCAAGTCTATGCCACTCCTACTCTAGCAAAGCAATTCAATAGTGAATGAACAACAAGTATAATGCGGAATTGAATTGCTTGAAAGTAAATGCGTAAGTAAAGGAGTAAAGATGACAAGACGATCTTTTTGCCGAGGTATCGAGGTGTCGGCACACCCCCTAGTCCTCGTTGGAGCACCCGCGCAAGGGTATCGCTCCCCCTTGATCCGCGCAAGGATCAAGTGCTCACTGTGAGCTGATTCTTCGCCGCTCTGGCCCGGTGAATCGCTCACTACCGGTCACAAGCTTGCTTGGGTCATCCACAATGCCACCGGATGCTCTCCAAGCTTCACGATCGCCACCAAGCCGTCTAGGTGATGCCGATCACCAAGAGTAACAAGCTAGAACTCTCACTTGACTAACACAAGGCCAAAGAGATGGATGGATGCACACTTGCTACTCAATTCTCACTAGGAGGTGTCTAATTCTCACAATTAGCAAATCACTCAACCTCACTAGGGCTCTTGCACTATCTCACACTCACAATGTGTCTCTCAGCAGATGGAAGTGGCAAGAACACTCAAATGGATGGAGGGAAGGAAGTATATATACTCCCCCAACCGGCCATCCAAAAACAGGATAAGACAGGGTTTCTGCGGGGGCATCGGACGCTCCGATGCCTGGCATCGGACGCGCCGATGACCTCGACCAACGGTCGACTGTACCCTCTTGTCAGACCTGTTAAAGGGACATCAGACGCGTCCGATGTGGTTTTACCCTCTCTGGAATCTCTCTGGATGGCCATCGAACGCTGGCCCTCAGCGTCCGATGTCAGCGTCTGATGCGGCCTCCAGTTCACGCGCATGTGAACAGTGGCATGGGCGCGTCCGATGTGAACACATCGGCGTGTCCGATGCCACGCACCAGACTAAACCCTAGTCGGGGTGAGCATCGGACGCGTCCGATGCCCACCTGGCCAGCGTCCGATGCCCATAACAAGGGCAGACTCAACTCGGATCGCGACGCGGCCAAAATGACTTTTTATCCACTCGACTTAAGGCATCTCTCAGAGCTACCTAGGGCTATGAAATAACAAGTGTGCACCACACCTACCTCAATAGACTCATCTAGACCAAGCTACTAATTCACGCTCCCCTTTATAGTACGGCCAAAGGAAAAACAAAGACCTAAGACTACCTAAGTGTCCTCCAACACCATATGACACTCAGCCTAGTCTACCACCGTCTTCGTCGTCCGTCCTTTGAAAACCGAAACGATATCCATTGCCAGGGGACATGAACTCCATATGCCCGTATCGTCGCCATTACCGTGACCTAACTCAATCCTGTTTCTGCAAAACACACGTTAGTCACAGTAATCTTGTGTTTCATCCAATCACCAAAACCACTAGGGGCCAAGATGCGTTCATAGTTGACGATGAATACACCTAGACGTAGCGCCACCTGACTTGGATGGTAGATGACCCGTTGTGAAAGACAAGAGCAGTCGCGTGACGAGCGCTTCCCAAAAACCTTATTCGTCCTCTCCCGGTGCAGGATCGTAAAAACAAGGGTTCCAGAGACCTACTCATCCGGTCACTGGTGCACGCAAGAGAACGGACTGTAGAAGACTAGACGACACCGCAAAAGCGAGATGAGGCAAAACCCTAACTCGAGAGATATCAAGGTACATTTTGGTGTGGCCGATAGGCTACTTATATAGTCCTGTTCAGCCGACCTCGTGTCGCGATCATGATCTAAATCGTTTTAGGACTCTAAATTTGTAACCGTATAGGACTCTGCAACTTGAAGGCCAAGAAACCAAAACTAAAACTGCAAAAGGAGACCACGTTCCCGCAAGGCGAGGAGCCACATTTCGGTGAACCATTTACGCAGGTGCCGCGTGGCTAGTCGCTCTGCCCCGCCCCGGCTCGGTCCGGTCCGGCAAGGTGAGGCGAGCAAGCGCGCGTGTGGCTTCTATTTCTCGTCCCCACACTAGACTTGAGAAAGTGGAGATGACTTCTATATTTATATTTAAGCAAGTCTTCCTCCTCGTCCACTAGCAAGATAGAACTAAAGAGTTTCCACTTTCCCTCTTTGCACACATGAATGAGCTTTGAGATTTAATAGGAATTTCTGAATTTGCTATTGGGCCAAGCCCATATAAAGTTCTAACAAGAAAAACATAGTGGTGAAATCTATTATGCATTTTGATAAAGTTCCAAAACCGTTAATCTAGATTCGATATATTTATTTTTGATAACTTTTGGTTTTTATCTAGACAAGGGTTTTTTTTGATAGAAAAAGAGACATACTTAACGGAGTATTACCGGATGTGGGTAAAGATGACAATGGGTAATTACCCACTGAGTATGAGTTGTCTATATCCTTACCTACGAAAAAATATTTTACCTGTTAATTTACCCATATCCATACTTGGGTAGAAGTTATTTTCCATACCCTTACCCATGCGGGTAACGAGTACCCTTGGGTTACCTATAGTTAACAATATTTTCAATTCAAAATTACATATACCAATATATCAGGCTCCCAATTTCAACCAAAATATCACAATTTATAAAATCAATGGTAAATTCATCAAACAAACTAGCTATATGAATCAACAGTAAATAATTTGAGTATTATTAAGCTTAAATTATAGGGTGGTAATTTTTGACCCATGATTTGTATAAATTGAATTTGTTTCAATTTACCCATGGATTAACGGGTGTGGCCAGTACAGTCTTATACTATTACCCGCATTACCCGCATAGGACTTTTTTCTATTAACTTACTATAAGTAAAAAATTAGTTATATCCTTATTTTAATAGGGGTTTTACCCATCGGGTTTTAAAAAATTGATATCTTTAGATGCGAAGGCTTTTACCTATATACCATTATAAAAGATGGCTCAACCTCTATGTCACTAAAAAGATTGAACGCACCTTAGTGTCATCGTCATTTTTATCTTGTCTTTTACGCCATTCCGTCCACTTTTATGTCTAACAGTGTCAAACCACGATAGAATAAGTCAAAAATACCCTCGGATCTGAATACCACTTAAAAGTTCGCTATTCCTCACGTGCCACTGAGTCACTGACTTTCATAGCACCTAGGCCTTGTTTAGATTGAAAAAGTGAGATTTTTTTGCAACTGTAGCACTTTCATTTGTATTTGACAAATATTATCCAATCATGTGCTAACTAGGCTCAAAAGATGCGTCTCGTGATTTATAACTAATCTATGTAATTAGTTATTTATTTTACCAACATTTAATGCTCCATGCATGCGTCCAAACATTGATGTGATGGTAATATGATGGAGAGAGTAAAAAAATTGATAGTTTGGGGTAAAGTGAACAAGGCCCTGGACATAGGCTCACTGTTGTCATGCGGGAGTGGGACAGACCCTTGTCGAACACCCAGTTGAAAGCCCTAGTTTGGTTTTGGTTAATTGATGAAACCTATTTAGTCTAATCCTATTGCTAAGCATGTGTGTAGCTTATAAGAAAGGATTGAGATCAAGCCAAGTGGTGGAGTTAGCAAGCTGGCAACCATGGAGGATGTAGACGGCCATATGCAACTCAAGTGATCAAGTGCTCTACCTTTGGTGAATCGCAAGAAGAAGAGAAGAGATGGAGCAAAGAGGCACGGAGGCAAAGGTATAATCTATAAGGTTCTTTGTTTTAGTGATCAAGACACTTAGTGAGTGTGATCACATTTAGGATACATAGCCATACTATTAAGGGGAGATAATTCACGGCTTATGCGATGTTCAAGTGCCACTAGGAGTTCTCTAACATATTGATGCTATAGACCTAGTGAATGACTAACAAAACCCCTCGTAAAATGCTTTGCAAAATGCTAACACACTTGCATACAATGATGTACACTTGGTGGTGTTGGCACTTTTTGGATAAGGGGATGCTGAGGAGTTGTGGAGAAGTGGGAGAAACTAGTGTTGAAGGACCGAAAGTGCTACCAGAAAGCGACCAGAGGGGGGGGGGGGGGTGAATGGGAGCTCCAAATTTTCCTTTCGGAAACTTGTTGCCACTGTCCCGAAAATCACCCCAAGAGCAAATCTAGAGCTTGCAAGTGTCCATGACCCTAGAGGTAGGGTGGATGCTTCCACAAAGCACAGCGGGACACTACACAACCCTATAAGACCAATGCAAAAGACGGAAACCAAAACCGACAACGTACGAACGAACCGAGGACGAAACAGCGCAGAACAGCAGTGACCGGACTCTCCCTGCGTCCGATCAGTAGGGACCGGACGCGTCCGGTCAAGCCAAAACAGTTTTGGGACCTCTCTGTTGGTGACCGGACTCACTGTCACGGAGCGTCCGGTCACTGCCTCAGAGTCCGGTCAATTCAAACAAATCGAGGAACAGTGTGACTGATGCGTCCGGTCAGCTATGAATAGAGCGTCCGGTCAAGACATGAGCATAGACTTTGCTCAACGACCGGACTCTTGGACTCAGCATCCGGTCTGCTCGACGGCAGCGTCCAGTCACCCCGACAATCCTCTGTTCATCCACCGATTCGATCCAAACTCACCCAAAACGAAATCTCTAGGGTTCTAACTTGGTGAGAGGAGTCACAAGGAGGATAGTGAGCTATCTCTAAGTGATCATGGCTCGAACCTATCTCCAAACCGATGAATCGAAGAAATTCGGGGAAGGGAGAAAAAGCGCCATGAAAACGAAATCAACCCGATCTACTTGTTCGTGAGGAGTTAGATGAATTCCTTTGGTGGAAAAGATATCCTCACTATGAAGAACAAGTTGATTCAAGTGGAATTCGAAAAGACGCAGTAGAGAGGGAGATCGAGTGACAGGAAAATCATGGAGAAACGAAGAACGCGAAGAACACGAACAAAACGCGAATCAACACATCGATCTGCAACTGTGTGGCTACCACACGCTACAACAGTGAGATTACGGTCTCACTTCCTCAAAATCTCCAGTACACAGTGGTATGGTTCTCTGCGGATCTCAGTTGCTACAGCAGGGGATTAGGAGAGCAGGAAAACCTAGAAGGCAAAGAGCAAATGACTGAGATAAATGGGGAGGTGGGTGTCTCCCCCTACTTATACTAATTCTAGTTCCCACTCTACCCCTAACTACTAACAGAGCGAACCAGCTAAACCCTAGGGTTATTCTGGACCAACTCGTGGTAGGTGGTGATCCGACGGCCACGCCCGCACAACTGGTAGCGTTGCCTCGACGCAACCTCACCGATTGCCGCCACGTGCCGCCACCGCTCCGCTTGTCCTTTTCCCGGACTTTGCCCCCGGTTTTGAGGCCCAAACCGGGAAACCTGTTGTTGACGCTGGTTATCTATCAAAATTAAAGGATAAATAAATATGAAAAGGGCATGAATTTAATCACCAACAAAGGTTTAGGGTTTTAATTGACAATATTCCATGAGTTTTGGTGAATTGTGATTCTGCAGGGACTAAACCAGGAAACCAGCGCTGATTGCTTCCACTAGAAGGAAACCGACGGGAGATAACGCAACCGCCACGTCAGGATTATTCTAGAAGACTCCAGAGGACGCAAGAAGACACCAGGAGGTCGACCACCGCGAGAGGCTACCAGGTGGGACCGATCGGTCCCACCCTATGACCGGTCGGTCACCCACCGGGCCCATTGGCTTTCGTCTTCTGCAAGCTTCCTCCACCGACCTCCAGGATGCATCTTAGCCGTACCTTAAGTCGGTTTGATCTAACGGCCGCGGTTGATCCCTCATGGCTATATAAGCAGCCCCAGACCCCCCTCTCCAGGCATCTCCCTCTTCATTATTCATCTCCACATCAGAAATTAGGGTTCCAATGTAGAAGTAGAGGTCCCTCTAGATGAATCTCTTCTAGTTCATCTAGAATTAGATCTAGTTCATCTAGTTGTAATCAAGAGTTAGCTTTCAAGTAGAAGACTAGATACCCCTCTAGTAGGATTAGAACCTAGTCTTATTCTAGAACTAGAAGAGAGAGAGAGGGGAAGAGATTAAGAGGAAGCTCCGACCTGTCGGATCAACTTCTTCATCTTGTACCTGTGGATTCAAGTTCTTCATCGACTTGCTTCAACGATTGTTTCGGTAATCAACATCTATATTTAAGTTTGAGCCATTGTTCTTATTGTTCTTAAGGTTTATGACTCTCTTTTGAGTACTTTAATTCTAGTCGCTCTAGAGTTAGAGTAGTTGGATAGTATAAGCGTAGTGCTTAGACTTGATAGCTCATATTTACCTCCTATAACGCCAGTAGTAGTGGTAGTTCGCAAGGGTGACTCTTATAGCCTTGTTGATTCTTCTATAGTCCACTTACCCGTGTGTAGGCTCGGTAGGATTATACATTTGCATAAAAGAATCATACTCTGTTGTGACCTTTTATGGCAACTTCCCCATTAAGAATAATAAACATATCACTCTTAAGTTGGATTTAGATAGCCTTAGTGATCCCCTCTATACTTTTAGATTCTCCGTCCTTGTACACTTGAGACTCATCGCTATCCATTCCTTTAGGTTCGATATTAAAACTGGGTTACTCCGGTGAAGTGCTACATCGGTAGATTTTATCTGTGTGCTTGCGGATAAAGTAGAGTGTGCATTAATTTTACCAACAATCATTTCTGGCGCCGTTGCCGGGGAACGGTAGATCATCTTAAGTCTTAAGTTTAACCTTGTAATCATACTTTTATCTTTTCCTTTTTTGTCCCAGTCTTTTCATTATTTTTGTGTTTCATTCTTATGAATGTTGTTTTTGAATTCCACTCTTATCTATCAATACCCCATGAGCAAGCTATAACCAGTAGAATCCTTATACCCCATCATAATACCTGGTTATTAGCTATGCCTACATTTCTGCTGCACTATCCTTGTAATGAGCATAGAAATATAATTATGAAAATATTCCTTCGGGTATTTTTGTCACTAACCTTCCCAGGTCTAGAGCAGAAAAGAATGAAGGAACAACAAATACAAGGTATGTCCAACCAATTATCATGTAACATTAAACTTTCTATGAACATCTCTTGCCATGTTGCTATGTTGGTTGTCCCTACTTTAAGATATGCTCATTATGCTCTTTCATCACCATCTGACTAAATCTCTATAATACTTTCATTCTACCCTCATTCGCTATATTATATGTTTAGGTTTGGAGTACTTTCATACATCTCTTAAATTAAGCATGGTGCCTAGTTTAGGAGTGGTGATCTTGCTTTCAAAGGCTTTTAATTTAAGCAATGAAGTTAAAATACCTTCCTAGATCAAATTAGACGTGGTGTCTAGGTTGATTTTTGAACTGATTGTATGCTATAGTGGATGTTGGATATTTTGTTGGACTAACCACTGTAGGGAAACTTTCAATATCAATTTGGGAAAGTCCGGAGATGAACTCACACTGGAGATGAAGAGACACATGAACTTTAACAACTTTGCCCAATGAAGACTCAGCTCATTCATTATGGATGGAAGAACTGTGAGTATCAAAGTTTATTTTGTCTTCTACTGCAAGTTATCTTTTGCCTTGAATCATGTTAAAGTGCTGCCAACACATAAAATGCCAGTCTATGCTAAAGTAATCCTAAAAACATCTTTTATTAGCATAGATGCACAATACATATGTTATGGACAATAACCCATGCTTTAAATTCTTGCAATCCTTCAGGTATATATCCACTAACATTATGCAGGAGAGAGATTTTGTTCATCCATGGTTTGGCCTGAACATTGAAGATCTGTTAACACCAGATTTTCGCACACATAAGGGTATGACAGATGGGCTCGGCCAGCAGAGAGAAAAGGATTCAGCAAGCAATCGGGCAGCTGTTTGGCCCTCAAGGTTTCGGCGGTTATCTGTGCAGTCGGCTATTTCACAAAGCGACGGCTCCATTCGGGAAACGCGTGTTGTGAATAAAGCCGGCTTACGCGAGAAGATACATGACGATGGAAGACGCCGAAAGGATTAGGAATAAGATTTGTATCTTTTCTATGTTTTATTATGTAAGTCGTAATCATTTAGGACTCGTGTTTCGTCCAGGGTATAAATATAAGCCCTCGACCATTGTAAAATTGTTCACAACCATATCAATACAAACCGGCCCCGTGCCACCTTCGAGTCCTTAGTCGTGTCGTCGAGTTCTTCGAGAGGAATCATCGATCCGTCGACCTCCGTAAGTACTGGCAACCTTGCTATCATATCTAGTATCATGCGGTGGATTTAGATATGATGCAAGTAGTCTCGTATTTTAAGCTTAGTATCGTGCGACGGATTTAAGCTTATGACGGGAAGTTTTTGCTTATGCCTTGTATCGTGCGGCGGATTAAGTCATGAGTAAAAATAGTTATCGGCTCTGTTAGATTTGGCAGATCTAATAGATTCATTATGTTATCATGTGTTATTTATTTAATTCCTATAACACTTTTTGCCCAATCTAGATTGATCTTTGTTCGGCCTTGCTGCATGAGTTTACTTATGCTTTGTTAATCATAAGATCGTGATGGCCGAATTAACTTTCAATCTAGATTGTTACATGTTGTGGGTTCATGCATTTTGACCATGTTTAGGCTTTGATAGAGCTGGGTACCGTGCGACAGGTGCAGGTTTTAGATTAGTTTAATCATGCTTTGCTTGTATGTTCCTTCTTCATGGACCCCAGTTCGGCTAGTTTGCCAATTCTGGTTAAGCTTACATGAGTAATGAGTTTTTATAGATCTGTTCAGATGTATGTATGCTTTTAGCTTCTTATAATTAGATTGTATCATGCGGTGAATTAATCTAATTATAAGGAGTGGTGTGGACTTATAGCAAGTGGTATCATGCGGTGGATTAGCTTTGCTTGAGTTTATGCTTGACGGGTTCATGAAGGCTAAACGTGCGGCAGATTAGTTGGATTAGCCTATGCATATGTTATTTGAATAGATTTATATTTACAAATTGCCCTTTTTATATCCTTTTGTTACTTATGTGTTCGGCATTCAACATATTTATGAGCTTTGTCTTTATACTTGCCGAATGACATTATAAACCTGTTTTTCGACAAACAGCTTTTATAGCTGTGTGTCGTCTAGATTGGCTTTCAAAGCCGTACATATGGAACTGTCTGGTCTCACCCGGCATGTTCCAAGGTATTCTCACACTTTTATCCCTTGTTGGTTTTCAGGTCAAACCGACTGGCACGTCTCCGGATTCAGAACACTCCGGGCACTCGATTGAAGCCAGCCTCGTTCGGCTTGCTGTGTGCCTGACGTGAAGCGTCACGTTTTGCGTCAACAAGATCCAAAACCCAAACCATAGACACACAAACCAACTCTCAGATCACAAATGGTGCTAGCCTAGCTTTGAGTCTTGCTTGGGCACTAATGACAAACAGGATGCAACTTACCTCGTATGAAACAACCTATGCCTGCAACCATTATTGCCCAAGACATCAAGACAAGAAGTGGAAAGTTATTTTCTCTTCTAATCAAGAGCTAGCTTGGGAGACAAGATGGTACGACTACAACAATAGCAAGATCTACAACTCAAACACATGAACATGTTGTTGGAAGTCCATCTACATCACAAGCCAGCCTGGGAGAGACAATTCCGTTGTCTAGATGTGTTTCACAATCAAAGGGAGGAAGGAGAAACCCAACTGCAAGACATATTGATCTTCTACCCACCACTTTGATCAATACAAACCACTAGATGCTATCTCCATCGAGAAGAAGAATATGATCCACCACTCATTCTTGGAAGATCGTTCTTGAACGCCATCAATGTTATCATCTATGTCGGACCTAGAAAAGTCAACTCTTAGATCTTTTGCTGATTCTTCAACATCTACATCACTTATAAACAGCCAAAGAGAACCAGGAGAAGACCTCGAAGGGAGAACCAACTGCCAAGAATTGAGGAGGGCATCATGAAGGATGAAGCCATTGCACCACAAGAGTTAGAAGATGGAGAGATAGTACCCGAGCCAGAAAATCAAAAAGAACAGCCGATAAGATCTCCATCATCTAGACACTGTTGAGAGGACAAGTCTCAGTTGTGGCATTACAAGACAAAGACTCTCATGGAGGCACTCAAGTAACAGTTCTAAATTCAAGTCTCTTGCCAACCCAATGATTAAAGGAAAACAAGAAAGGTTGACAAGAGAAGAATGTGGAACTGTCCCTACATCCTCATAGTACAAAATTAATACAAGAAAAAGAGAGGATCCAAGTCAGCATACTTAAGGAACAATGCGCCTTCACTGATAAGTCGACACAAGAGAAGGAAGGTCAATACCTCTAAAGATGATTCCACTGTGATCTTCCTCCTCTCAATCACACTGTGAGACAAACAAGAGAAGACAAGCTAGCTAGACAAGAGAAGCTTCCACAAGGTGGTTCGACACATCACTCTTCAATGACAAAGTAATATTTCAAGGTAAGTAACCATCACTTTAAAAGCTTCATCTTGATTCTAGTATGAACATAAACAAAGAACTAAACATGTTTAAGTTGTACCTCAATTAACCCAGCCTAATCAACTCAACATGTTTAGTCCTTTAATCTTTGTTCCTAGCTCTACTCTCTTGAATCTCACTGTCTTAATTAAATGAGCTAAAATATTATGCATCTAACCTTTGGAAGATGATATATCTCAATTATGAAAAGATTAACACTTTATGCATAGATTATCCTTCCTTTGGTTAAGTAATCTGATCTGTTAAATATTTAAATATGCTACTTTTATGCTCATCCTCTGATCCTGTCACTCATGTTAAGATTGAATAGAACATATAAACAATAAGTTTGTCTTGTGCAATGTGCCTAAGGTTAGAGGAGAATAAACAAAACTTTTGGTTCTGTTGGTGTTTTTCCACCAACAGAGCCCATGCACTTGATCTATACCTTGTCTTTATGAGCAGGACACACTCTTGAGCAAACAGGGCGAAGTTTGTCAACTCCTAAATTCTATAGGGTGAAGGTCCTAGATCTACAAGAACATGCACACTGAGCAAGATACTGCCAGCTTCCATAATTAACGCTTCACTTCAAACTGCTGGACGAACGAAGAACAAGAGTGACACTATATCAAGAGGCATAAACAAGAAGGAATGATGGAAGATGTCATAGTCATAATTGGAGGTCGTAAAGTCCCCACAAACTTATTGATCCTCGACATGGGAGAAGACGATGATGTCCACCTCATCCTAGAAAGACCATTCCTCTACGATACAAGTGCAATCATCTACAAGAGGAAATCTATTTCCTGGAGAAAAGGCACGATGCTACTTCATCAACTAAATGCCTAATAAAGCACCCAAGAAGAATAGAAGTGAAAGACGCCGCTCTCAACGCCAAAGAACACAAACTATCAAGAATAGAGAGGCCAATCACAAAGAAGAAGCTATCGACACTGTCCCAGAAAAGAAAGAACAAAAGAAATCTCAAGACAGTGAGCCACAGGAAGTGAAGACTCAGACCAAGAAAGTATGGAAGAAAATGTCTGCACCTAAGAGGTACAATCGATAACAACTTTCTAAACGTCTGACATACCTTGGGAGGTCTGAACCAAGGAAATGTCCGGTTCGTCGGACCTAAATATCCGAACCTTCGCCAAAAGGTAAAAATCGGTAGTTATCCTCATATTTACTTTTCTGCATATTTCTCATATTTAATTCTTAGTTATTTATTGCATCATCATATTTAATCATTGCATCATCATATTTAATTCACAAACATTTTAATTTCTACATTGCATTAGAAAAGAAAATAAAAATGTTGCAATTGTTACACTACATCATAAATCATAAAGCCCCATGTGAATAAATCTTTGGTGTGTAAAAACCCACAGGAATATTCACCGTGGTGGCATAAAAATAATAAAAATAAATATGCATGCATTCATCTTGTTGCATTTCCTCTTGCATCATAAAAGTATAAAAATACAAAATTATTGAGAAAGAGATCTTACTGAAATTCTAGACAGCTAAGGCTTGAGTGGCCAACCGCTAATGCTTAATCTGTTCCACAAGTTTTGTTGTCTATTTGAGTTTCACAGGATTTGAAAGGTCAAGAAAAGCTGACAAGCAAGTGAATGTTCCATCCACTGTTGGAGCACTGCCTCAACATACATCAACATCAATCAAAGCTCTAATAGAGGAAGGACATATGCACTGCAAGTCCGCTACATTGCAAGATCGAATGACTTCGTCACATTTAGCTTGGGGGAAGGCACCCCTATGTATCCACGTAAGTATCTCTATCCTCTTAAGTTTTTCATTCTATAAACAAATTCAAAACACCAAAAAAAAATGTGAGCACATGAAGGCTCACCCTTAAAAAGAAAAAGAACAAAAATATGTGAGCACATGAAGGCTTACCATTAATTAAAAAAGAGACAAAAATATATGGGCACATGAAGGCTCAACGCTATTAAGGGAACCAGCTTGGGGGAGACGCACCCCCGTTACCTTCACGATTCAGGTATGTCTTTATTATTATTAATACTACTATTATTAGCTTATATCTTAAAGTGTGTTAGATCAAATAAATAAAATAGTGCGTCTAGTTTATTTTAAGAAGTTGATGACTAAAGAAGAACCCTCTCTCTCTAACCTTTTGCATGAAAATGATGAATAGTTGCTCTATCTAATTTCTTTCAAGTACCTAGCCTTCAAAGCATGAGTTCTCCTAATTAATAATGATGCCTTAAAATAAAATACATGGTTGGCAAATACTTAATCTAAGGTCTAGGTAATTGGGATATGACATGTGATGATCTGAGCTGCTATTATCTTGTTCTAAACAACACTAAAGTTCCGGCGATTCCTAAATATAAACATGACTAATAGATTAAGCTTTGTGACCCTATGAGTAGTTTATCATACCATTGAATTAAGATCACTTACACATTTCATCCATCTTCCGCATAATGCTCATAATTATCTGTTGCTATACTCTCTGAAGTTTGTTGGAAACATGTGGCTATGAAAAAAAAGAAGAAGAAAAAGAAAAAAAAAAGAGAGAAAGATCTGAGGAAATAAAAAGGGATAAGTGTCTGAAACCTCAAAAAGAAAGAGATCCGAGGAAATAAAAAGGGACAAGTGTCCAGAACCTCGAAGAAAAAAAAATGTGTGTCAGAAAAAATGGGCACGTTCCCGATAGTAGAATTAGCCTGATAGCCATATGTCTCTAATAAGCAGAAGAGAGTGATATATTCAAAAGAGCATCCGCCTCCATTTTCCATACACATGCACTTCTCGACTCAATAGTGTGGTTGACTTTCTCTTTGGATCCTTTGTTTAATTTGGCAACATATGTTCTTAAACTTTTGAAAATTCATAAAAACTCTGGAATAATGGTGAAGTGAAAGAGCTAGAGACATGGTGCTTGATTTGATCATTCAATCTCTCAATTATTCAAGATCCAAGGTAAGAGTAATAAGCCCCATGAAGAATAACATGATATGTTTCGGAGAATTTTTGTTTAACAGCAGGTATACTTGTGGGAAGTGAAGATATTGTAGCAACTCCTGATCAATTGATAAATTTTGGTTTTGCTAAGGGACTAGCAAAGGGTAAGCTTGGGGGAATTGTTGACGCTGGTTATCTATCAAAATTAAAGGATAAATAAATATGAAAAGGGCATGAATTCAATCACCAACAAAGGTTTAGGGTTTTAATTGACAATATTCCACGAGTTTTGGTGAATTGTGATTCTGCAGGGACTAAACCAGGAAACCAGCGCTGATTGATTCCCATAGAAGGAAACCGACGGGAGATAACGCAACCGCCATGTCAGGATTATTCTAGAAGACTCCAAAGGACGCAAGAAGACACCAGGAGGTCGACCACCGCGAGAGGCTACCAGGTGGGACCGACCGGTCCCACCCTATGACCAGTCGGTCACCCACCGGGCCCGTTGGCTTTCGTCTTCTGCAAGCTTCCTCCACCGACCTCCAGGATGCATCTTAGCCGTACCTTAAGTCGGTTTGATCTAACGGCCGCGGTTGATCCCTCAGAGCTATATATGCAGCCCCAGACCCCCCTCTCCAGGCATCTCCCTCTTCATTATTCATCTCCACATCAGAAATTAGGGCTCCAATGTAGAAGTAGAGGTCCCTCTAGATGAATCTCTTCTAGTTCATCTAGAATTAGATCTAGTTCTTCTAGTTGTAATCAAGAGTTAGCTTTCAAGTAGAAGACTAGATACCCCTCTAGTAGGATTAGAACCTAGTCTTATTCTAGAACTAGAAGAGAGAGAGAGGGGAAGAGATTAAGAGGAAGCTCCGACCTGTCGGATCAACTTCTTCATCTTGTACCTGTGGATTCAAGTTCTTCATCGACTTGCTTCAACGATTGTTTCGGTAATCAACATCTATATTTAAGTTTGAGCCATTGTTCTTATTGTTCTTAAGGTTTATGACTCTCTTTTGAGTACTTTAATTCTAGTCGCTCTAGAGTTAGAGTAGTTGGATAGTATAAGCGTAGTGCTTAGACTTGATAGCTCATATTTACCTCCTATAACGCCAGTAGTAGTGGTAGTTCGCAAGGGTGACTCTTCTAGCCTTGTTGATTCTTCTATAGTCCACTTACCCGTGTGTAGGCTCGGTAGGATTATACATTTGCATAAAAGAATCATACTCTGTTGTGACCTTTTATAGCAACTTCCCCATTAAGAACAATAAACATATCACTCTTAAGTTGGATTTAGATAGCCTTAGTGATCCCCTCTATACTTTTAAATTCTCCGTCCTTGTTAGTTACTCAGGGGTTATACACTTGAGACTCATCGCTATCCGTTCCTTTAGGTTCGATATTAAAACTGGGTTACTCGGGTGAAGTGTTATATCGGTAGATTTTATCTGTGCGCTTGCGGATAAAGTAGAGTGTGCATTAATTTATACCAACACCTGTCTTCACGACCAACCCCCGGTTTTGAGGCCCAAACCGGGAAACCAGCCATCCATGGCCTGAGTTTTGTGGCCCAAACTCAGCAAACCCGCAGCACCCAGGTTTTGAGGCCCAAACCTGGAAACCGTCCTCAGCCCGAGTTTTGTGGCCCAAACTCGGAAACCATTAGCGCCCAGGTTTTGAGGCCCAAACCTGGAAACCGTCCACTCGGTGGTTTTTCTGTGACTCAACCACCAAACCGAGCCATAGAGGGGATGCACCGCTCGTGCACCCCGTCCACCCGCAAGTCTTCGCTCGTCGCTGTCCCAGGCTGTCAGCCACCATAGCTGATCCTCAGGCCACCGTCCCTCAGTCCAAGCCTCACGTCCGCCCTTCGCCACTCTCGGACCATCGGCATGGCACGTCTCTACTTGACCTTCACCTTGCCTTTGATCACTGTATCCATGCTCGACACCTGCATAACACAAGCCAAAGAACATGCGCATTATCCCAGTTGACAATCACTCATCACTCAGAGACTCAGCATACACCCATGTATCCGCAATCTCCCCCTTGATGAAGAAGGAGAGTGAGCTCGACCAAATGACCCAAAAGCATAACAAAGCCGAAGAAGGTCAAGTGGAAAGAGCGAAACAACTTGGTTCCCAAAGACATGGGCAACGGCTCGACGCAACCAAGCAAAGCAAAGCTAGCCCTCAAGAAGAGGTAGAACAGGCTCAACACCGCTAGCGTGAAAAACTTGATACCAATTGAAGGATCAACTGAAATCCAAGCAAAACAGAGCTAGACCTCAAGAAGAGGCAGAACGGGCTCAACATCGCTAGCGAGGAAGCTCGATACCAACTGAAGAAAGCTTGATACCAACTGAAGAAAGCTTGATACCAATTGAAGAGCATAAAAGCAAAGGTGCTAGTTCCTCAAGAAAGAGGCAAAGGCTCAACACAACTAGCTACCAAAAATGCTCCGAACCAACTATTACCAGCTCGAAAACTCAGCAACTCCCCCTCAATTAGTGCACACAACCAGGAAAGCACATGATTTGCAATATTTTCTCCCCCTTAGTTGAAATTGCACCATCAAGGAACTCCCCTCCAAATGCATATGAGGAAAATGCAAGTTAGCAGCTGCAGAAATATAGTCGATAGAATATGAAGATGCTCTACAAAGTGCTAATCCAATGACTCAACAATATGCACAGAATGCTAGCAAAAGCTCAAACTGATCACTAAATACGAAATCTGAACATTAGAGCAAAATGAGCAGTTTTCAGCCAAAAAGGTATTCACCATCAAAATAGCACTAAGCATGTATAGACAGGAAGTCAAACAAGTGCTAAACATGTATACAAGGTGAACTACCCCTAGCACAGTTCAACCATAATGCTATAGAATGAAACATAGACTTGTGTATCCAGATTTTATCGGAGTTGCAGCGGTTAAGAATTACACAAGTTCAAATTTCAGTATGTGATTGCGAGAGGTTGAAAGCTTGTCATTGCCTAACTTTTCAACTATGCGAAGCCTATGCAGAAGCAATTAGAAGCTTAAAGCAACAGTTTTGGTCATACACTACACAGCTCAAGTTTAACTCAAAGTGCAAGAAACAGTCTCGAAACTGTGATGTGTTGACAAGCAATCCCATCTCGATCTTTCCAAAATTACTAAACTTGGTTTATTTTAATAACAGAACATGAACAAACCAAGCAAGTGAAAGACTCAGAACTAGAGACAGCAACCTAGCATATATGAAAAGCACAAGTGAATTCCACACATTCTACACAGGCTAGTTGCATATCTCAATGGTGAACATTTTCAAGTTTTATGTTCATTAATCAAATTCACCATTTAGAAAATAGCTCAGCTCACAACATGTATAAGTGATCAGAAAGAGCATAAGCTACAAGCATCATCATATAGCATCGGGGCATACACTAAACAGAGCATAGTTACATTCTAAATATTATATAACTGAAGCTTGAGAATGTAAACATGTATGATGAAAAGCGAAAGAAAAGATACCAAATAAAAAACGAAAAGTCAGTGTATGATACAAAAACCAAATGGTTTCCCCCATCTAAAAGGGGAAACATACACCAAGCTCACCTCTCAACCTAGCAAAAGTTGATTGGTCCAAAGGCTTGGTGAAAATATCAGCCAACTGATGATGAGTATCGACATGGCGTGTGACACCCTAGTGTCAAGCACTGCATTAGGAATTGCAATTAGCTACTAAGAAGCATAAGCAATGCATTGCATCATTTCATGTGCATGAGAGTGCTTTTGTCTTTTGTTTATTTGGATTTGGATTTCTATTTGACTCGATGATTTAAGTGGATCTCTGCTTGGGCAAAGAGTTTTATAAAATAGAGTTGGAGTTTTTGACCTAGTTCAAAATAGTTTATCAGATAAAAAAAATGAGGCAAAGAAAATGGTTTATGTTGCAAAACTGGCTTTATTTTTGTGGAGGATTTAAAAACTGGTTTTCAGAAAAAGTGTCCTATATGAAAGTTGTAGAAAAAATTATTTTGAGCAACTTTCATATTTGGGTCAAAACCTAGTTTGGAGTTTTGAAACTGTTTTGAATGGTCAAAGTTTAAAAAGAATTTGGAAAAAGAAAAAGGAAAACAATTTTTTTTCCCGGCGCCAACCCTTTCGGCCCATCTAGCCTTTCGGCCCAGCTAGCCCGCGCCCGCGCGCCAGCCCGCTCCCGCACTCGCCCGCGCGCCGCGCGCTCGCCGCGCACCGCCGCCCGCCTGACGCCCTTGCCGTACGCCGGCCGCAACCGCCACGTGGCCGCCGTATCCTGCCGAGGATCCTCGCCGGCCACTCCTCGCTCGATCCCCTCTCATCCGAGCACGCAAGCTATCTTCCCCGGCCACTCTCCGCTCGCCTCGCCTGCCGCGCCCGCTCGCCGTGCACGGCATCGCCCGCGCTGCCTCGCCGACCGCGCCGCCGTGGCCCCGCCACGACCACCGGCCTGTCAAGCCGATCAAAACCCCGAGCGCACCGCACTCCCCTCTCCCCACTGCCATTCCAGCTCGCCCGCTCTCACTCCCGCTCTCCCTCACAGCTCCCACAAACGCGCAAGCATCCGCCACTCTCGCCGACCGTTCACCACCATCACTCCCCTCCACCGTTCCGGCCACACCCGACCACCACCATCCAATCCCTCTCGCCAGCCTCTCCGCCTACGCCGTGCACACGCCATGCACACGTCGCCATCCCCGACCGAGCCCCGACGCCGCCGGAGGACGAAGCGCCTCTTTCGGACCGTCAGTCGCCACCGCCGAGCCGCAACGCCGTTCTTCCCCAACCCGAGCTCCACCGACTCCTCTTCTTCATCCTCGAGCTTCACCGAGCCAAGGCAAGGTGAGAACACCACCCAGTCTCAACGCTACCGTCTTCTACCACCCGTTTCTCTCCGGCCGAGCGCCATGGGCGCCGTCGCGGACCTCGCTCGTGGCCAAGCTCCTCTGGAGCCACCCGGGCCAAACCAACCCCATAGCTTTGCTCCTTAGGGTTCACTCGAGCTTTTGTCTCCCCCAATTTCTCCGGCCGCCGCCGGAAACGGCGTAGCCGCGCGTTGCCGCATCACCGTGCGCCGCCGCTCGCCGCCGGCATGCTCCGGCCGTGCGCTAGCCAAACCACCTACACCACTCGATGCGCCTCGTCGAGTCGAGTTCACAAGCCTAGCTTCCCCGCCGGCGACCTCACCGTCGGCGAGGAATCGACGGTCAAACCTCTCCCCTGTTTCCGTCTCGCCCGAGCCCTCGAGCCAGGCCTCGGACGGGCGGTTGTTTCCGTCTCGCCCGAGCCCTCGAGCCAGGCCTCGGACGGGCGATTGTTTCCGTCTCGCCCGAGCCCTCGAGCCAGGCCTCGGACGGGCGATTGTCTCCGTCTCGCCCGAGCCCTCGAGCCAGGCCTCGGACGGGCGATTGTCTCCGTCTCGCCCGAGCCCTCGAGCCAGGCCTCGGACGGGCGATTGTCTCCGTCTCGCCCGAGCCCTCGAGCCAGGCCTCGAACGGGCAATTGTTTCCGTCTCGCCCGAGCCCTCGAGCCAGGCCTCGAACGGGCGGTTGTTTCCGTCTCGCCCGAGCCCTCGAGCCAGGCCTCGGACGGGCGATTGTCTCCGTCTCGCCCGAGCCCTCGAGCCAGGCCTCGGACGGGCGATTGTCTCCGTCTCGCCCGAGCCCTCGAGCCAGGCCTCAGACGGGCGGTTGTTTCCGTCTCGCCCGAGCCTCCGAGCCATGCCTCAGACAGACGTTGTTTCCGTCATCTCGCTCGAGCTAGGCCTCGAGCGAACCTTCGGGCGCTGTCACGTTCGAGCCGGGCCTCGAGCGAACGCACACCTATTCCGTGCGCCGAGTGTTTTCCGGAAAACGTTTTCCAAAATGTTTTTCTATTTCCAGTAAATGCTTGTTTATTTTGTAGATCCTGTTTTGTTAGTCCAAATGGAGTGCTTTCAGTTTTGTTAGCTTGTTTGTGAGTAGATCTGCCATGGAAAAATATAAAAGTACTTTTGATAGAAGTTTATTTTACTGTTTTCATTTATTCCAGTTTATATGCTTTTGCTAAGATAAATGGTTATATATGTTGTCTGGTTGAGTTAATTCCTGGAAAATTTTGTGTAAGTTTATTATCATGTTTTACACCTGTGAAAAATATATGATGCACTGTTTATGTGGAAAAAGTTTCTGTTATGGTTTAAAGTCCTTTTTGGCTGATTTCTTAGAATAAATGTTAAGGTGTTTTATATGCTGAAATAAAATATGGGAAAATTTGTGTAGTCTCTGTTCACGAGGTTTAAGCTAAGAAAAATATAAGCATGATCTGTTAGGTGAAGAAATATGAAGTTGCTTTACAAAGGTGCTTTTCTGTGTTTTCCTTTGGAAATTCATGTAAGAAATAATATAATGTTTCTGTTCATGGAACTTTCTTGATAAGCATAAAATGTGAAGTAAAATCTGGGAAAAATATGAAATAGAGTTGTGCACCCTTTTACAGTAGGGTTGTAGTTCAAAGTACCTTTTTGGGGCTGTTTGCTTGTCATTTTGGTATCTGCAGTTCGGTATTTTATTTTTGGCTGAAATTTGTTCAGTGGAGTCCAGCAACTGTTGTTTGCCTTCTGGAATTTTCGTGGATTTTTCTGAGCCAAGAAAAGTGCACTTGCAGTTCAAACCTAAGTTTCTTTTGATTTATTAAATAAGAAAAAGGTGAATAAATGGATTTTGTTTCATGAATTAAATAAGTATTTACCTCAATGGTTCAACAAGTTGGTTTTGTTGGTTTGCAAGAAATGCTCTTTCTCATACCTTCACATCTTGCACCCGCATTGTAATTATTTATTATTCGTCGCATGCAATAGGATCGACACTCCCGGAGCCCGAGCAGGAGCCAGAAGCAAACGCCGAGCAGCAGATCCCAGAGCTCCAGGAAGCCGACCCCGCCTGTGACACTAACTTGCCCGAGTGCCCCTCCCACGAGGCCTCGGTCTTCACCCAAGGCAAGCCTCGGAGCATTCTAAGTCTCCCAGTATTTACAATTAAATTACTTGAGTCCTTTTATATTGTGATGCATTAGGTTTAGGCGTTGAATGAATCCTATTTGCTGCATTACCATTCCTTGATGATTGGTTAGTATCTACCTTGTTATCCTGTTATTTTATTTGCAATGTAGAATTGCTTAGCCTGCTTAATAAAAGTAGTAGTTAAGGATGTCTCCGTAATACCCTGATGGGTACTTACCGGATCACGGTTGGCTATATTTGCTATCGTGGAAAAGAACCTGAGTTGTAGTGAAATACGGTCAACTGGAAGGCAAGGCACAAGTTTGGAAACTTGGGGCAGTCCGTCCGTTGGATCGTGTAGGTTTGTATCGATGTTGGCCCTCGTTCATTTTTGAACGCGCCCTTTTACTTAGGGATATGTCGGTGCCGTAATCATCGACCCCAAAGCCGGTTAGAAGCTGTTCGGGCCGGTCTCAACCCGTGTCGTGCCCTCTAGTATGGAAATTGCGATCTGCCACGTGAGGCCATCGCCAGGTTCCAATTGGGCGGTCCGTGCTTGAACCGCGGCGAATACCACCACGAACAAGCGTCGAGCGGTTGCCCAGTGCATGGACCCGACGGGGAAAGTGTGGGCTGGTATTAAAGGTCTTTCATCAGCTGATTTGGAATTCGATTTGAGTCGCCATCTCCCCCGGTTAGTGGGAAACTATGTCGAGCTTCACCACGATACAACTCCATGTGATACCTAAAGGTTCAACTAAAATGTGGACAAGTCAACTGGATATGGTTATATTATTTGTCTGCTAGACTCAAGTGTGTGCAATAGTTCAGGTGCAAACCTAGAAGAAGGAATAGGTATAAAAGATGACAGCTCATCATTATCATTAATTACCGCTTATCTTAAATTGAGCTTTTCGCAAATTCAAGATCCCAGCTCCACCCAAAAAGGCCTTGCATGTCCTTGGTGTCTTTATTTTCAGTTGGACGGGTAAGTCTAGCTGAGTACATTCCCGTACTCAGGGTTTATCCCGTTGTTGCAGATGGCCAGGTCTACTTTGGCTATTGTAAGTACTGCCTCTACCCCGTGGAAGGTGATGAGGAGTAGGCCCAGGGCAGGGTCGTCCAGAAGCTTCCCTTTTTCTTTTGCTGGTCTGAGAATTCTAGTGGCACATTATCTAAAAAGGGAAGAGTGAGTTATGTGAGTTGGTTTATCAAACAATGTTTTATTTGGACCACATGTGTAGTGGTCGTGCTTTAAACTATTTTCAGCTTCCGCACTTTCAAACTCGGTATTGTAATAACTCTGTTTTAAATTCGCACTCTGATATTTTAAATTCGGTTTCGTTTTCGTTATGATGTATCTTTACGAATGTAATCCTTGAACGATGCGATCCTGTATGATGTATGGTGTTAGAAATCCTTCGAGATTTCCAGACTACCGGGGTTGTATGGGTTCAAGTATCAGTCGAAGTCAGACGGATTTGGCTAAGATAATACTTGAGCTCTTATAATCAGGACGGTTCCACCACAGCTTGGTATCGGAGCATGGTTCAAGTGATTACCTCCGTAGAAGAGCTATTTTTGAACTAAATGGGTATTTCAAAACTATTTTCAAAGCTATTTTCAATTACTAAGTGTGCCCAGTCTCGTCCTTAAGCCCTATACTAGGATTCAGGTGGCTTAACTGCTAACAGGGTTCAGGGTTTTGCTTCATGCTGGATCTTTATTTGTTGGTCCATTCTCGGGGAAAAGAGAATGCGTCGATCGCGAAAACATGCATAAAATGATTTTGTGAGATATGAGAGCATGACCGTCCAACCGTCGGTCTAGGTGAGAGTTCTTATACCAAGTATGTGCGAGCTCCACGCGGACACATACGAGGGTATCAATGTTTTCAAGGGTGTGTTCTATGTTGGTGCATGGTGTTTAGTGTTGGCTTCTATGTATTTTGCGCATATTGGCCAATACTCAATTGTTTTATCATTGGGAATTTCTTTGGGCTGAAATGAATCTTCTGCAGGTACACTAACTATGCGAACGAGTAGAACGTGTAGATAACGCATGAGAGATCGTTCTTGCCATCGACTAGAACGTTAGGACTTATGAGTCATATTAGTGAGTGAGAACGTAAGTACGATCATGCATCATGTTTAAATTCATGCATCTACATTACCTCCCCTTAAATTAAAAGTTGTCTCTTTTCTATAAAATTTGCCAACTTAATATCCGTCTCACGAGAGTTCGAAACCCTTTTGTTCTACAGATGGCCCGGACTAAGTTGACTGCTCGCAAGGCCACCGGAGGCAGAGGAGTTCCGCGTCACCGCTTGGCCACCAAGCTGACCCGGAAGACGTTCTTGTCCTACTTCGGGTTGCCGACTATCCTTTGGAGGATTCTGCAGGCCGTAGGCTATGAGGACGGACAGGAGCCCAGGTACTCATGGCAGAAGGAGATCTACGGGCAGGATTCCTTGGTCATGGTGGAGATCAAAGTCAAAGCTTTGCCTGCCAAGCCTCACTGGACAGGGTGGACAGAGATCACCAGAGGCACTTGTGCCAAGGATGGAGCCAACAGGGCAGCATACCTAGTGCTGAAGGATATCATCGCCCGCTTCCCCGCCGACCTGGCAAGTGCGATGGCAGGAGTGTTTCCCCGTGGATCACTTTTCCCATTGCGCTGGAAGCAGACTTCGGAGTCAGTCTTGACAGGGAGCCCAGAGGAGAGGTTCTACTGTGAGACGCCTGCGATGAGCGCCACTGGAGCTTTGCTAGGTGTATGTGAGAGTTTGGAGCGCACTCTTGAGAGCGTGTCCTTCACCCTCACCGCCACCTACCAGAGAAAGAGGAAGCTACAGGAGGACTTCGACGCTGAGGTTGCTCGTCTGCAGGAGAGGATTCAGCAGCTCACTCTTGAGCGTGATGACGCCCGCACCACAGCAGCAGCACAGTCCACTGCCAGGACAGTTGCAGAGCAGATGTACCTGACTACCGCTCTTCAGAGGGATGAGGCCCGCACCACGCTCGACCAGCTCAGAGAGGGAGCCCACCTCTTGATACAACAGATCCATGGACAGCAGGCCTACATCGACCAGCTCCACGAGGCCATCCATCAGATGCACCACGCCGCGCAGGAGGCCGCCGCCCCAGCAGCTGAGGTCCCGGATCCCCAGGACGGAGAGGTCCTTGGTCCCGACGCCCCACCAGAGGACGCTGCACCCACCGCTGGAGACCCCTGAGCGTTAGTTGTTAGAGATCGTTTTCTTTTGTATAGCTTGAGCTTGCTCGCTAAGTGACGTAACACCCGAGACATGTGATGGTTTATGTTTAAATGTTTGATGGCATGTAAGCTTTTGGACAAAGTCCGAACTTCGATCCGACATCTTTTATGGAAATCCGTCGTTTGCATGTCTAATTTTGAGCGATTGTTTTATGATGTTGTATGGAAATGAGTAATTATACTTGGTCGTGTGCTAAATTTTTGAATTAGGTACAACGCAGTATTTATTCATGATCGATGTAACATCACCTAATGATTGCTTACTAATGGATGTGCAGATGCCGGCACACACTCGTAGCCAGCGTGGACAGGGGGTAGGACAGGAGGAGAATCTACCACCTCCCCCACCGCCGCCGATGACGCCGGAAGCGTTCTTTGGCCAGTTCTTGGGTAGCCAAAGGAATATGGAGGAAATGCAGAGGCACATGGAGGCCACCCTCCGCAATATCGCTAACAACACTGCGCAGCAGCATCATCAACGCCAAGGCCCAGAGCCCAACCAGTACAGCTCCTACCGTGACTTCTTGGACACTCGCCCTCTTGTGTTCAAGGAAGCCACCGAACCGCTCGAAGCTGATGAATGGCTCAACTCCATCACTCAGAAGTTCCGTCTGCTTCGTCTGACGGAAGAGCTCAAGGCAGAATACGCCGCGCACATGTTGGAAGGACCCGCAGGTTTGTGGTGGGCCCAGTACCATGCATCCTTGCCAGCAAATGCACGTGTCACTTGGGATCAGTTCTCCACCGCCATGCGCAACCATTACATCCCTAGTGGTCTGATGGAAATGAAGGTCGCAGAGTTCATGAGGTTATCCCAGGGAACTAGGTCTATGTCCGAGTACCTCCACAGTTTCAACAACCTAGCTCGCTACGCCCCAGACTTTGTTGATACTGAGGCCAAGAAGATCGCAAGCTTCAAACGTGGCATGAGTGCTGCCATGCTTTCCAAGATGGGCAACAGTCACCGCACCACCTTCAGTGACTTCGTCAGCGACTGCCTAAATCAAGAGGCCAATGACAGCCGGCTAGCGACAGAGACGCGCCGTCGTGCAAATGAAGGAGGCTCATCCCAGCAGAGGACCCCTTTCGGAGCACGTACCCCGTATCGCCCGCCTGTTACAGGAGCAAGATACCGTCCCCCACAGAGGAAGATCACCACCAACCGTCCTCGTCCCAGTTTTCAGAAGCCCTACACCGCTCCCATGAGGCAGAACAAGAACAAGGCAGGAAGTGCCGGAGGTCCCAAGACTCCTTATGTGATTGGTCCATGCTATAATTGTGGTCAGACTGGACATCTATCACGTCAGTGCCCTCGCCCAAAGAAGCAGTACACTCAGCCCCCACCTCGTACGGGTCATGTGCATCACACCACCGTGGAAGAAGGTACCTTTTCTTGGTCACATCCTTTCAGAGGAAGGGATCTCTGTAGACCCTTCTAAGGTACAAGAAGTTATGGATTGGGAAGCACCCATGAGTGTTTTTGAGGTTCGCAGCTTTTTAGGTTTGGCAGGATACTACTGTCGGTTCATTCCAGATTTTTCGAGAATAGCCAAGCCTATGACCCGTTTAACGCAGAAAAACAAGAAGTTCGAATGGACTCCAGAGTGTGAAATAGCTTTTCGCACTCTGCGAACGTTGTTGACATCCGCACCTGTTTTGGCTCAGCCAAACGTGGAGGAACCTTTTGATGTGTTTTGTGACGCATCCAAGATCGGACTTGGATGTGTACTCATGCAGAACGGGAGAGTTATTGCCTATGCTTCTCGCCAGTTGAGACCGCACGAAGAGAATTATCCCACTCATGATTTGGAATTAGCAGCCGTCGTGCATGCACTCAAGATTTGGAGGCATTATCTTATGGGAAATCTATGTCATGTGTACACGGATCATAAAAGTCTGAAATATATCTTCACCCAGCCAGAGTTGAACATGAGGCAGAGAAGATGGTTGGAGCTAATTAAGGATTATAACCTTGAAGTGCATTACCACCCCGGAAAAGCAAACGTTGTAGCCGATGCCTTGAGTCGCAAGACTCATTGCAACTCCCTACAACCACTTTTGGAAGATAGATTTAACCTTATGCACCCCGTTATGGTGAACAACATCACTCTTCAGTGTACCTTGGAAAGTGACATCATCGAGAGACAAAAGACCGATGAAGAGATCTGTCAGATTAAGAAGAGGTTGGAAACCAGTAGTTCTTTGAACTTCAGAACGGATGAACAAGGAATTCTATGGTATAATCAGAGGTTGGTTGTTCCTAAAGACACCGAGCTGAAAGAAAGAATTCTGAATGAAGCTCACAAATCAAAGTTATCTATCCATCTAGGAAGCAGTAAGATGTACCAGGATTTGAAAACAAGGTATTGGTGGTCAAAGATGAAGAAAGAAGTAGCAGCCTATGTCGCCAGATGTGATACTTGCTGCAGGATAAAAGCTATACACTTGAGACCTGCCGGATTGTTACAACCGTTATCAATCCCAAAGTGGAAATGGGAAGAAGTTAGTATGGATTTCATCACAGGTCTTCCCACTACTCAAAAAGGAAATGATTCTATCTGGGTTATCATAGATCGGTTGTCTAAAGTGGCTCACTTCATACCAGTTAAGACTACGCACCGCCCTCATCAGTATGCAGACTTGTATATTCAGAATATCTTGAGATTGCATGGAGTTCCAAAAAGGATTGTCTCTGATAGAGGACCCCAGTTCATTGCACGTTTTTGGGAACAGTTGCACAAGGAACTAGGAACTAAGTTGGTAAGGAGTTCCGCTTATCACCCCCAAATTGCAGGACAGACGGAGAGAGTGAATCAGATTCTGGAAGATATCCTAAGAGCTTGTGTTCTATCGTCAGGAGAATCATGGGAAAAATGGTTACCCCTTGCCGAGTTCTCGTATAACAACAGCTACCAGGAAAGTATAAAGATGGCACCTTTTGAAGTTCTATATGGACGAAGATGCAGAACCCCGGTTAATTGGGTTGAATCCGGAGATCGAGAATTTTATGGGTCAGATTACGTAAAGGATGCGAAAGAGATTGTGCAAACAGTACAGCAACACATTAAGGTAGCACAATCCAGACAAAAGAGTTATGCCGACACACGAAGAAGACCCTTGGAATTTCAAGTAGGAGACTATGTGTATCTTAAGGTCTCACCCATGAGAAAAGTCCAACGTTTTGGAATTAAGAAGAAGCTAGCACCTCGATATGTGGGACCTTACCAGATCATAGCAAAGAAAGGAGAAGTGGCATACGAAGTACAGTTACCCCCAGAGATGAGCACAGTTTTCCCAGTGTTCCACGTATCACAGTTGAAGAAGTGTCTTCGAGTTCCAGAACAAGAAGAAGTTCGGATTCCAGACGTCACCATCAGATCGGATCTGGAGTACTACGAGCAGCCCAAGGAGATTTTGGATACTAAGACCCGAGAGACGCGTCACCGAACAGTGAAGACTCACAAGATTCTTTGGAGCAATCACGGACCCAATGATGCAACTTGGGAAACTGAGGAGTACTTACGCGTAAACTACCTCGCTTTTTATAAAGATTGGTACGTAACTTAAATCTCGGGACGAGATTTCTTTAAGGGGGGAAGGGCTGTGACACCCTAGTGTCAAGCACTGCATTAGGAATTGCAATTAGCTACTAAGAAGCATAAGCAATGCATTGCATCATTTCATGTGCATGAGAGTGCTTTTGTCTTTTGTTTATTTGGATTTGGATTTCTATTTGACTTGATGATTTAAGTGGATCTCTGCTTGGGCAATGAGTTTTATAAAATAGAGTTGGAGTTTTTGACCTAGTTCAAAATAGTTTATCAGATAAAAAAAATGAGGCAAAGAAAATGGTTTATGTTGCAAAACTGGCTTTATTTTTGTGGAGGATTTAAAAACTGGTTTTCAGAAAAAGTGTCCTATATGAAAGTTGTAGAGAAAATTATTTTGAGCAACTTTCATATTTGGGTCAAAACCTAGTTTGGAGTTTTGAAACTGTTTTGAATGGTCAAAGTTTGAAAAGAATTTGGAAAAAGAAAAAGGAAAACGATTTTTTTTTCCCGGCGCCAACCCTTTCGGCCCATCTGGCCTTTCGGCCTTTCGGCCCGCACTCGCCCGCGCGCCGCGCGCTCGCCGCGCACTGCCGCCCGCCTGACGCCCGTGCCGTACGCCGGCCGCAACCGCCACGTGGCCGCCGTATCCTGCCGAGGATCCTCGCCGGCCACTCCTCGCTCGATCCCCTCTCATCCGAGCATGCAAGCTATCTTCCCCGGCCACTCTCCGCTCGCCTTGCCTGCCGCGCCCGCTCGCCGTGCACGGCATCGCCCGCGCTGCCTCGCCGACCGCGCCGTCGTGGCCCCGCCACGACCACCGGCCGGTCAAGCCGATCAAAACCCCGAGCGCACCGCACTCCCCTCTCCCCACTGCCATTCCAGCTCGCCCGCTCTCACTCCCGCTCTCCCTCACAGCTCCCACAAACGCGCAAGCATCCGCCACTCTCGCCGACCGTTCACCACCATCACTCCCCTCCACCGTTCCGGCCACACCCGACCACCACCATCCAATCCCTCTCGCCAGCCTCTCCGCCTACGCCGTGCACACGCCGTGTTCACGTCGCCATCCCCGACCGAGCCCCGACGCCGCCGGAGGACGAAGCGCCTCTTTCGGACCGTCAGTCGCCACCGCCGAGCCACAACGCCGTTCTTCCCCAACCCGAGCTCCACCGACTCCTCTTCTTCATCCTCGAGCTTCACCGAGCCAAGGCAAGGTGAGAACACCACCCAGTCTCAACGCTACCGTCTTCTACCACCCGTTTCTCTCCGGCCGAGCGCCATGGGCGCCGCCGCGGACCTCGCTCGTGGCCAAGCTCCTCTGGAGCCACCCGGGCCAAACCAACCCCATAGCTTTGCTCCTTAGGGTTCACTCGAGCTTTTGCCTCCCCCAATTTCTCCGGCCGCCGCCGGAAACGGCGTAGCCGCGCGTTGCCGCCATCACCGTGCGCCGCCGCTCGCCGCCGGCATGCTCCGGCCGTGCGCTAGCCAAACCACCTACACCACTCGATGCGCCTCGTCGAGTCGAGTTCACAAGCCTAGCTTCCCCGCCGGCGACCTCACCGTCGGCGAGGAATCGACGGTCAAACCTCTCCCCTGTTTCCGTCTCGCCCGAGCCCTCGAGCCAGGCCTCGGACGGACGGTTGTTTCCGTCTCGCCCGAGCCCTCGAGCCAGGCCTCGGACGGGCGATTGTTTCCGTCTCGCCCGAGCCCTCGAGCCAGGCCTCGGATGGGCGATTGTTTCCGTCTCGCCCGAGCCCTCGAGCCAGGCCTCAGACGGGCGATTGTCTCCGTCTCGCCCGAGCCCTCGAGCCAGGCCTCGGACGGGCGATTGTTTCTGTCTCGCCCGAGCCCTCGAGCCAGGCCTCGGACGGGCCATTGTTTCCGTCTCGCCCGAGCCCTCGAGCCAGGCCTCGGACGGGCGGTTGTTTCCGTCTCGCCCGAGCCCTCGAGCCAGGCCTCGGACGGGCGATTGTCTCCGTCTCGCCCGAGCCCTCGAGCCAGGCCTCGGACGGGCGATTGTTTCCGTCTCGCCCGAGCCCTCGAGCTAGGCCTCGGACGGGCGGTTGTTTCCGTCTCGCCCGAGCCTCCGAGCCATGCCTCAGACAGACGTTGTTTCCGTCATCTCGCTCGAGCTAGGCCTCGAGCGAACCTTCGGGCGCTGTCACGTTCGAGCCGGGCCTCGAGCGAACGCACACCTATTCCGTGCGCCGAGTGTTTTCCGGAAAACGTTTTCCAAAATGTTTTTCTATTTCCAGTAAATACTTGTTTATTTTGTAGATCCTGTTTTGTTAGTCCAAATGGAGTGCTTTCAGTTTTGTTAGCTTGTTTGTGAGTAGATCTGCCATGGAAAAATATAAAAGTATTTTTGATAGAAGTTTATTTTACTGTTTTCATTTATTCCAGTTTATATGCTTTTGCTAAGATAAATGGTTATATATGTTGTCTGGTTGAGTTAATTCCTGGAAAATTTTGTGTAAGTTTATTATCATGTTTTACACCTGTGAAAAATATATGATGCACTGTTTATGTGGAAAAAGTTTCTGTTATGGTTTAAAGTCCTTTTTGGCTGATTTCTTAGAATAAATGTTAAGGTGTTTTATATGCTGAAATAAAATATGGGAAAATTTGTGTAGTCTCTGTTCACGAGGTTTAAGCTAAGAAAAATGTAAGCATGATCTGTTAGGTGAAGAAATATGAAGTTGCTTTACAAAGGTGCTTTTCTGTGTTTTCCTTTGGAAATTCATGTAAGAAATAATATAATGTTTCTGTTCATGGAACTTTCTTGATAAGCATAAAATGTGAAGTAAAATCTGGGAAAAATATGAAATAGAGTTGTGCACCCTTTTACAGTAGGGTTGTAGTTCAAAGTACCTTTTTGGGGCTGTTTGCTTGTCATTTTTGTATCTGCAGTTCGGTATTTTATTTTTGGCTGAAATTTGTTCAGTGGAATCCAGCCACTGTTATTTGCCTTCTGGAATTTTCGTGGATTTTTCTGAGCCAAGAAAAGTGCACTTGCAGTTCAAACCTAAGTTTCTTTTGATTTATTAAATAAGAAAAAGGTGAATAAATGGATTTTGTTTTATGAATTAAATAAGTATTTACCTCAATGGTTCAACAAGTTAGTTTTGTTGGTTTGCAAGAAATGCTCTTTCTCATACCTTCACATCTTGCACCCGCATTGTAATTATTTATTATTCGTCGCATGCAATAGGATCGAGACTCCCGGAGCCCGAGCAGGAGCCAGAAGCAAACGCCGAGCAGCAGATCCCGGAGCTCCAGGAAACCGACCCCGCCTGCGACACTAACTTGCCCGAGTGCCCCTCCCACGAGGCCTCGGTCTTCACCCAAGGCAAGCCCCGGAGCATTCTAAGTCTCCCAGTATTTACAATTAAATTACTTGAGTCCTTTTATATTGTGATGCATTAGGTTTAGGCGTTGAATGAATCCTATTTGTTGCATTACCATTCCTTGATGATTGATTAGTATCTACCTTGTTATCCTGTTATTTTATTTGCAATGTAGAATTGCTTAGCCTGCTTAATAAAAGTAGTAGTTAAGGATGTCTCCGTAATACCCTGATGGGTACTTACCGGATCACGGTTGGCTATATTTGCTATCGTGGAAAAGAACCTGAGTTGTAGTGAAATACGGTCAACTGGAAGGCAAGGCACAAGTTTGGAAACTTGGGGCAGTCCGTCCGTTGGATCGTGTAGGTTTGTATCGATGTTGGCCCTCGTTCATTTTTGAACGCGCCCTTTTACTTAGGGATATGTCGGTGCCGTAATCATCGACCCCAAAGCCGGTTAGAAGCTGTTCGGGCCGGTCTCAACCCGTGTCGTGCCCTCTAGTATGGAAATTGCGATCTGCCGCGTGAGGCCATCGCCAGGTTCCAATTGGGCGGTCCGTGCTTGAACCGCGGCGATTACCACCACGAACAAGCGACACTAGACTGCTTGCGAGAACCGCGGCGATTACCACCACGAACTTGCGACACTAGACCGCGGTGATTGTCACAAAGCAAAGGAACACGAGAAAAACTCAGACCAAAATCACGCAAAGTGGCCATCATCCAGAGCAACTAGGAACAGCAGCTAGCCGCAGCAACATACTCAGCCTCCGTGGTAGACTGGGCGACACTAGACTGCTTGCGAGAAGACCACGATACAAGAGAAGAACCAATAAATTGACAAGTCCTAGAAGTGGACTTGCGCTCAATGCGGCAACCAACAAAATCAGCATTAGAATAACCGCAAAGGGAGAGGGTGGAGGAAGTAGAATACCAAATCCCAAACTCAGGGGTGAAGCATAAGTACCTCATAATGCGCTTGACTGCTTGACGGTGAGAGGTGCGCGGCGACGACTGGAATCGCGCGCAAAGACACACCGCGAACTAAATGTCCGGGCGTGTCACCGTCAGGTACAACAACGACCCGATCATACTCTGATACTCCTTCTAGTCCATAGCTTCTCCATCCTTGTCCGCATCCAGGGCCGTCGTGGTTAACATGGGTGTTGGAAGAGGCTTGGCCTCACCCATATCGAATTTCTTCAGGATGTCCTTGGTGTACTTGCCCTGGTGCACGAACGTCCCCTCTCGGGATTGCTTGATTTGCAACCCGAGGAAAAACGTCAACTCGCCCATCATGCTCATCTCAAACTCCCTGCTCATAGTATCTGCAAACTTGGCAATCAAAGGGTGAGAAGAACCACCGAAAATGATATCATCCACGTAAATCTGGACCAAGAGTGTGTCATTGCCTTGCCTGAGGAGAAAAAGCGTTTTATCCACACATCCCAGTTTAAAACCCTTAGCAAGCAAAAAGGTTTTTAACCTATCATACCAGGCTTTAGGGGCTAGTTTCAAACCATATAAAGCTTTGTGAAGTTTGAAAACATGGTTTGGAAACTTGGGATTTTCGAAACCGGGGGGTTGTCTCACATAAACTTCCTCTTCTATGTAGTCGTTTAAGAAGGCACTCTTGACATCCATTTGAAAAAGTTTGAAACCTTTGGATGCAGCAAAAGCCAAGAGGATCCTAATTGCCTCCAAACGAGCTACAGGAGCAAACGTCTCCTTATAGTCTATCCCCTCCTTCTGACTATACCCCTGGGCTACTAGTCTGGCCTTGTTTCTCACAACATAGCCATCCTCTCCTTGTTTGTTTTTGAAAACCCATTTTGTACCAATTGGGTGACACTCAGAAGGAGGTGAAACCAAAACCCAAACCCGATTTCTTTCAAAATTTTCTAACTCCTCATGCATGACATTGACCCAATCTGGATCAGATAAAGCATGTCCAACATCTCGGGGTTCAAAATCAGCAACAAATGCAGAATGAGCAAAGTGAGAGATTTGCCTAGACCGAGTGACGCGTTCGTCGATGCTGCCGATCATCTGTTGAGGCGGGTCATGGCGCTGAATGTGTTGTGGTGCCTCCCTTGCCGAAGTGGCCTCCCCCTCAATAGCAGCTGGTGCCTCCTCGGGTACAAAAGGTACTGCTCAAGGTGGCGGATCACACGGCCCCCAAGTGGTAGAGGAAGAAGGGTCGGGGTCGTGAGTCGTAGTAGAAGCCGCTCCTTGCGGCACAACAGGTGGAGGAGGTGCTGGATCATCTATACCTTCAGCACCCTTGTCCTCGTCATCAAAAAGAGGCTCACCAACCTCATGATCACCTGCACGCTCAAAACGAGAAGAAGGACAAACCATGGTCTCATCGAAGGTGACATCGGATGTCTCCATGACTCGGTTAGTGTCAAGGTTAAGTACACGATAAGCACGAGTATGAGCGCCATAACCCAAAAACACACCGTCAGAAGAGCGAGACTCAAATTTGTCCAGGTTGCCTTTCTTAAGTATAAAACAGTGGCAACCAAAAACTCTAAAGTAACTCACTTTGGGCTGTCTTCCAAAACGCAACTCATAAGAGGTCTTTTTCAAGAAAGCTCGGAGAAAAATGCGATTGGAAATGTAGCATGCAGTGCTCATAGCTTCGGCCCAATATCGCCTAGGAGTCCTATGCTCATTGAGCATCGTCCTGGCCATCTCTACAAGGGTCCGATTCTTCCTTTCTACAAAACCATTCTGAGGCGGTGTGTAGGGAGAAGAAAACTGATGCTCTAAAGCCAAAGAGTTACAAAACTTCTCAAAATCCGAATTCTTAAATTCGGAACCATTATCACTCCTAATAGCTCGCATCGAGTTCAAAGGGAACTCGTTCTGAAGAAGCAAAATCAGATTGCGAGCAAAGGAGAAAGTCTCAGTTTTCTCAGCTAAAAACAAAACCCACGAATATCTCGAAAAGTCGTCAACAACAACAAGCACATACCACTTCCCCCCAACCGAGCTCACCCGAGCCGGACCAACAAGGTCCATGTGCAAAAGCTCTCCAGGGTGCTTGGTCATGACCTGAGTCACTGGATGGTGGCGAGCGGCAACCATCTTCCCATGTCTACAAGAATGGCAAACAAGATCCTTCTCCATGGATAACTTGGGCAATCCTCGGATTAGGCCAAGTGAACTAAGTCTTGCAAGCAAGTCAAAGCTCAAATGTCCTAGTCTCCTATGCCACTTCCAAAGATCAGAGGAGGAAGGTCCAGCCAAAAGACAATGAGAAACTCCAAACGACACATAGAAGTTCGCACGAAAGACTTTCCCAAAGGGCGAAATCAAACAAATAAGATTGCCCTGAGGATCCAAAATACGACTGAGATTCGGCTTAAAACGAATCTCATAGTCGTCATCGAAAAGTTGCGAAACAGAAAGAAGGCTAAAATGCAAGTTAGAAACAAGAGCAACATCGCACAACACAAAATGCTCATTAACTCGCACAGACCCTCGAGACAACACCTTACCTTTGCTATTGTCGCCGAAGGTGATATACTCCTTTCTGGCAACAGGACTAAGACTGGAGAACCAGTTGGCATTTCCGGTCATGTGCCTCGAACACCCGGAATCCACCAACCAAACATTCTCCAATCGTTTTACCTACATCAATAAAAAGACATAGGGTGAGCATACGGTCGAACACTGGGGTTAGTGAAGTAGGAAGAATACCAGTGTTGGGCCGGCTGCTCAAAAAAATGGTTAGCAGAAAAACCATTCCTAGCACGCCTACAGGGAAAGCGATCACCACGCTGAGGAAAATGTGGTCCGCTAAGGGAAGAGCGTCCATCGCGATACTCAAAACGAGGTTGGGGAAAACTCTCCACAACAAAGCTACCGCCACGGGGTCCATAGCCTACAACTGCAGGCTCCCGCCGGGCACGTCCTCTCCGCTGCCTAGGCCTAGGAACTTGAGGTTCTGGACCTCTAGGCCTAGCAGCACGCCTCTGAACATTCAGCACATGTACATCATGGAAAGGATAGTACATGTCTGCATTGTTCATCTCCCTAGCACGGCGCCTCTCTCTTGCGCCGAAAGCAGAACTCACTCAAGTGACCATCTCTCCCACAGTGCTCACAGTGGTACCTCACCACTCTCATAGGGGGTTGTTGGTACTCACGGTAGTGGGTGTGGATCACTTTGCCCTTCTGTGGCATCATCTCCTCACGGATGGGTGGCATGGTGTCCAGCTTGTTTTTGAGGTGGTTGGGCTTGGGAGACCATGTTTGTTTCTTTGGTGGAGCTCTCGGAGGTTCAACAAACACCCCATCCTTGGTGTTAGGCTATAGAGGCTCTTTGGGTGGAATCTTGGTAAGCATGGGAGTAGTGGTGGAGTTGGGCTTCTCACTCGGGTTCAGACCACTCGACTCTCCAATCTTCCCAAAAGAAGAAGCATCAACACCTTGAGCAAAACCTACACCAGGACCTCCAGCAGCACGCTTGAACTGAGAGATCATCATCCCAAGCTGTGGCTCTCCACTAGACACCCATGACAAGATGGTCCGAAGGTATGTGTTTTCCTCCTCGGTTTGCATCTTGTCATGCTTCACATTGGCAATCTCCATCTCCAAGCCCTCACACAGGAGACACCTAGCCACACAAGTGCTACCTGAGCTGGCCTCTTCAAGAGACACAATCTTGGCATTCTTCTCTGCCAACTCGGATTGCAAGCCCGCACAGGACTTGCACGCACCCAACAGAGAGGATCTAGCCTTCAGCTCATCCACCTCTCCTACCAACACAGCATACTTGCTTCTCAAAGTGAGAAGGTCAGTCATGTGTGTGGAGCACATCTCACACTCCTCCTCATCAGTGACAACTACGGTGGACTTGACAGACTCAAGTTCCTTCACCGTATCCTCCCACTTCTACCTAAACTCCTTGCGCTCTCTAGCAGCACGCCTAAGCAGCTTATCTTGACTAAAAAGCGTGGCAGTAAGTTTCTTGACCTCAGCAGAAAGCTCGTCAGGGGTCTGAGATACCTGGGAGGTGTTGTCGTTGTCATCGTCGTTCCGAGGAGTGTCCTCCAGCTCGCCGTCGACCTCCTTGCCGAGGGCCATGGTGCAGAAGCCCTCGTCGTCGGCGAAGAAGCAGAGGCCGTTCAGCTTGTCCTCGATCCTCTTCTTCTTGTCAGACTCGTCGTCGCTTGAGGAAGCGGAGTCGTCGTCCGAGTCGTCGACGTCGCTGAGCGTGGCGAAGAAAGCACGCTGCTCAGCCTGGGCCTTCTCCAAGTACTTCGTCTTGATGTACTCCTTGTTGAAGCCGCCCTTCCGCTTGTGCTTCGCGGGGATGTACTTCTCCTTGTGCTTGCCGGAGTCGTACTTGTGCCCATGATCGCCCTTCCCAAATGTGTGCTTGTTCTTCTTGGGACAGTTGGCGATGAAGTGGTCGGGGTCGCCGCACTCAAAGCATCCTGAGCGTCCTCCTCCGCGGCGACGGTTCATGTGGTTGTTGTGGAACCGCGAGAACCGGTTGACGAGCAAAGCCAACTTGTCATCCCCCAAAGACTCCAGCTGCTCCTCTATGACATAAAGAAGTGAAGAGATTGCAAATCCTCCAAAGGGGTTAGCAGAAGAGCCAGAAACCAAAGCCATGGACGGGCTAGAAGGATTTTCATAAGAAGCCCTCGTCATGGCGTCAATCTCACTGGACTTAAGCTTACTAAAGATCTCGTCGCAAGTGAGGGTCTCATAGTTAGGCGATTCGATGGTTGCCTGGACCTTAGAGTCCCACACCGACCGATCAAGAGTATGCAAAAGCTTCAAAGCTCTCTCATGATCGTCGAAAGGCAACAACTCCTTGTTCGCCCTCATCCTGTTGACAATCACCTAAAAGCAAGCGAATAAACTCTCTATGCTCTCACCAGGCATATGTCGAAAGTTCTCATACTCTCTCTTGTGCGACTCGTAGAGATGGGTTTTGACTTGAGTGGTTCCCTCATGGAAACTGTTGACACTTCTTAATGCAATTGCTCATAATAAACTTTAATGAACTGATTCTAGCAAAAGCCTTCAGAAATGTACAGGACACTCCTAGCATCACTTAATGTCAAGTTGTCATCCCCAACATGATACTAGAAATGTAAATTATATGTGACACTAGCTCAAAAGATATAAACAAATATTTATCCGCAAGCGCACAGATAAATATACCTGTTGTAGCAGCATTTCACCCAGGTTATCTAGGTATCGTTATTTATATTTTACCGAAGATAGTAACGAAACTGGGAACTAGTTAAATATGAATCAAAGATAGCAGAGATTATTATTCATTCGTTCATTCACTATCCACATGTCTAAACAGGGGTAAGACAAGGTAAAGGTAAATAGTGATAATATTGATAACAGCGAGAATTCTAGAGATAGAGCGAACTACATAGATCAAGCAGAGAGTCAGGTGATTAATTAAGAGATTAGAATCCTAAGTTACTTCATATTTACTAAGCCTAGTGATTACTCTAGTTAATATACAATCATTTATAGCCAATCAATCTATCATCCATGATTAAGGGACATTACTAAATTAGAATCAAGAACAAAGTAATGAATTCTAACTTGCAACCGCGTCCTACTAAGGTCTACACTCGGAGGGAGGACTACAAAGGACTCAACAGGACTGTCACTCCTGCGATCTACCTCTCGACCCAGAGCATAGGATGTATTCGCAGGTAAACTTAGCCTAAACACCATGTTTACACCAGTTTGACCACTTAACTCTACCCGGAATAAAGCTAAGTACTTTACGAACATGATCATAAACTCTATCATAATCAAATCTATATTAAATATATAACTAGAATAAACTCCAAAACTGAATAAACTGAAATATATTAAAGTAGCATAAAGTCGAATAAAGATACAAATTACCAAGTCTTCGACAATAATCCGGAGACTCAGACGAAGCTTCTAGCCGGATATGCCAACGAAGTCGCCTGCCTCTACTTGAATCTAACTAGACTAAACTCTAATCTTGATGTAGAGCTCTAACTCTTCTCTCTAGAAACCCTAATTTCTGTCTTGTCTTCTGATCTTGATCTGTCTCTCTTCGAGGAGGGGGGTCAGGGGTCTGTTTATATAGCCCTGGGCGATGAACCGTGATCGTTGGATCAAACCGACTTGGGGTACGGTCAAGATGCATCCTGGAGGTCGGTGGAAGTAGCTTGCAGAGGACGGAAGCGAGGGGCCTCCGTGGCCGACCGATCGGTGGGCCCTGTGGGACCGGTCGGTCCCATAGGTCAGCCTCCTGTGGTGCCTCTTCTCGTGGTGTCTCGTGGAGTCTTCTAGCGATAACCCGACGTGGCCGTGAAGAAATCTGCGTCAGGTTCCTTCTTGGAGAAGTAATATGGTTGGTTTTCCTGTTTAATCCCTGGAAAATGTAGAATCACCAAAACTCATGGAATTTGTTAGTTTAAACCTCCTATTTCTAAGTTGGCAATCCTTTTTGACATTTATTCAAGTCTTGTTGACGGTAAATATTAATAGTTAAAAGACGTCAACAAACTCCCCCAAGCTAAACTTTTGCTAGTCCCTTAGCAAACATAAGGTTCTGAGAGTAAAATTATAAACTTCTCAAGCCGTCAACTGAAAACTTTCTTAAAAGAATTTGGAAAAAATTTCACATGTTCCTTTTGCCAAACTTTTACCTTGGTTTAGAATAATTGAAAGTCAGAAGCAATCAAGTCAAGCACTATGTCTCAAATTCCTCATTCCAATTCTTTCTCCGGAGTTTTTGCAAGATTTCATAATAAAAGCTCAGAGAACCTCTATATGACATTTTTCGTATATATTTAAAAACATACCTTACTAAGTCGAAGTTCTGGGCTTAGGGAGAGAAATGTCATACTCTTAGATCAAGCATTTGAGACCTTTTCAAATTTGTCAACCCTTACTGGTATATTGTAATTAGAGGAACCATGGGCTATCATTCTTTTTCTTTTCATATTTTTGTCACACGTTTTTCTTTTCTTTTTCTGAGGTAGTCGGACACTTGTCCCTTTTTCTTTCCTCCTTATCATATATTTTGTATAGCCCATGCCTCTAACACAATACTACTTTGGAAGAGTGAATCTTTTACTTTTATAGAAACTTGATCTTTAGAGCATGATAAACCTCTCTACCTTAGCTAAAAACTTAAACAGAGTAGGCAGCCTCAAAGTATAAATCATTTATAATCAAGCTTATGTTATTATGTCATACAGGTTCTCATCGTATGTTTGAAGTTTTCAAGGTTAAAATTCCGGAGATTCATTGAAACTCAGAATCAAGATAAACAGCAGCTTAAACCTTTTCGTTTCTAATTCTCAATTTTCCAAACTTTGGTTAAGATTATAAGATTTTTAATTGAAAGTTTTGAAAGGAAATGTCTTGCAGATGCGGCGATGTAAGGCGATTCTCTTTGAATATACTACATCAAGATTATTTTATTTGAATATTAAACAAACTAGTAATACTGAATATAAACAAACAAAGGGGTACAATATACTTACCTCGGGAATAGGGGGTCCTCCCCCAAGCTAGCTTATTCGTACGGTGGTGGCGGTTGAGGTGGATTGATTCCCATTTGCCCGAAGAGGTAGTAGAAATTCTAGTTTGTCTGGGTGCCTTGATGATGTATCTCTTCAAGAGTGTGTCGCATATCTTCTTGACCCGTCTCAAGATGAGTAAGACGAGTGTCGATGCCCTGAAAGTAGGGGTCTCTGTGGTATGGGAATTGGTGGTGTGGCTGGTGTTCTGGGTAACCATGGGTGGCATGGTAAGAGTGTGGATGTTGAGTGGCATCATGAACACCTCTCCCAGAGAAAGACATTCGTCCTCCCTGGAAGTCATACATCGTGTCCTCTTCGCGATGAGGTGGAGTGTAGTTGCGAAAATTTCCTTGCCCCCATGAATCTTGTGGTGTATGTGGCTCATAAGTAGTAGTATCTTCCCAGGCTTGATGGTGTGATGAAAATGGTTCGGCTCGTTCAAATCCTTGATAGTGAGTATAAGCTGGTCCAGCAGGTGTAGCATCTTCTCCTTGATATCTTGGGGCAGTATTTCTAGTAAATCTTGCGGAGGGGCTTCTTCCTACTCCCGCGCCAGGTCTCTGCAGGTTAAGCAAAAAGGTTTCCACGACATACAGACCAAGTGATCTGTTTGGTAACTCATATTCATTTGTATATCCTTTATATTGCATATAGAGTTTGTTATTTCTCTTTTTAATAAGATGTGCTTGGCTGAAAAAATAGAAACCTATGACTGGTCGAGGAGTGGAGATGTAAATGATATTTCCATGTAAGCTTAGATTTCCAGCAAGACGAGTAACCCAAGAAGTGATGGATATAGGGCCTTGCAGAGTGTGAATATAAGGCCAGTATTCTACCAGGAGTTTTACAGGTGAAATTTTAGTTTTCTTAACCATAGCATACATAATCTTCAACTCCTCAGTTCTAACAATACGACCTTCTAGCCTAGGAAAGAGAGTAAAGCCTAGCCACTTGTGCATCACCCTTAATGTGGGGTTGTGTATATCATTGGTACAAGGGTGATGGTCTGTTCTCTTACCAGTGATGTCCTCCCAGAAGCTATTTCTGTCAAAGTTTCTTAAGGCGACATCTAAATCTACAGTGCAAGTTTCAGGAAAACCGAGGTTGAGGCTGAACTGTTTCCAAGTGAGAGTGAAAGGTTCATTGTACAGCCTAAAATAGACATATGTGTCATCCGAAGAAAGAGTGCAAAGAAATTCTAGAGTGAGCAATCTGCAACCTTCTTCGGAGAGCTCCCAAGTGTTCTCCCACCCAATGTTATGAAAAACTAGATCGAACTCAGAGTCCATACCTGTGTCCCGAAGAAATCGTGAATCGAAGGTAGGAGTGTGAGTGTATTCTTTATCACGGTAATGCCTGAATAGGTCCTTCTCGTAGGCTGTTTGGAGTTTGATGTGCCTTTCATGAAGAAGATCACATGGCTCGGACCGGCTTGTGGTAGAGGATCGAGGCAGAGATGACGTATCCATGTCCGAGCCTCCTTGTGATGAGCCAGCTCTCGAACGACTTCTCGTTGATCGGAAAGTGAGCGTGTTCTTCACCTTTCTCAAGAGGTTGCTCATCTTTGATGCAGGAATAAGAGAACACAAACAAAACAAGTGGAACAAGTGAGGGTTAGAGGAAATAAATGTCAGAAAGTTAGCGGTCCAAAAGTTAGTAGTCCAGGAGTCAGTCGTTCAAGTTGGTAATTTTATTTCAACTTCTCCTAGTTTATTAACTAATTGGGCAGCACTGCCTCTCTCTTGATGATTTCTCTTACTTGCTTCCACTAGCTATTTGCTCAAAGCTTCCTCCTCTCTACTCTTATTTCTTCTCTCGCTTAGAAACTACCCAAAATGAAGAGCTAAGCAAACTCAAAATTGGAATTCTGAATTTCGAGGTGAGGTTGGTATTTCTGAAGGGTGGAGTGTGTGAAGAGTGTGAAGGAAACTTGCCAATTTATAGGGGGAGAAGGGGATGGCCGGTCGGTCTAGTGGTGGGACCGACCGGTCCCCTGTGGGGCCCACTTTGTGCTATCTTGCTCCCTTACCTACCTTGCTCAAGTTCCCACTCCTTGGACTATATGCCGACGGTTGTATGTGGTGGTAGGTGGGATGAGTGGTTGTGAGTGCATGTGATAATATGAAATGACATGATGTGGGTCCTAGGTGTCTGTGGGTCCGTATGCCTCCCGTATTTGTACAATGCAAGTATAAAGGAAATTGCTTTTATGAAACTATAGAAAATGAGGATTCTAATGATGAAATTCTTATATATTTTTGTTGCCGTAGTAAATAATACTTACGGGATTCATAAATATTAATTACATGGGGCTGATTTTTACGATGCAAAAATAAATTTTTATTTTATTATTATTATTATTTTTCTATGCATGAGAAAAATAAATATGAAGGTGCAAAAAGTAAATGCTGATAACTACCGAGTTACCTCCGGCGAAGGTTCGTGGTTTAAAGTCCACCGAATTAGACTCTTCAGTCTTCTTCATTCTTCTTGATGGTCTCTACTACCGGAGACGGTAGTTTTGTTTCTTGAGTTTTATGGTCTACTAGAGTTGAGCATTGTTCAGGCCGTGGTTTGAATGAGAACCTTTCTTCCTTTCCACTTATGGTGAATTTGATTTCTCCAGCTCCGACATCAATATGGGCCTTAGCGGTGCTCAAAAATGGTCTACCGAGAATGAGTGATACTTTTGAATCTGGGTGCATTTCTAGTACCACGAAGTCTACTGGTACGAAGAACTCTCTAATCTTGACTGGGATGTTCTCAGCAATTCCTATGGGGTATCTGAGTGATTGATCAGCTAGCTGAAGACACATTGGTGTTGACACAAGTGCTGAATGGTTGAGCTTATAATAGACTGATGCGGGCATCACACTAACACTTGCTCCAAGATCGCACAGTGCATTGTTAAACCGTTGATTTCCAATTGAACATTCAATAGTGGGGCATCCTGGGTCCTCCTTCTTTTCTGGTATTTGATTGAGGATGGCCGCACTGCATTCTTCTGTTAGCTCAATTACTTCAGTAGTTGGTAGTGGTCGTTTGTTGTTAAGTATATCCCTCACATACTTGGCATAGGTGGGTACCTGTAATGCATCTAGCAGAGGAATATTGATATATAGCTTCTGAATTACTTCAACAAACTTACTGAACTGTGCATCTAGCTTTGTGTTTCGATTCCTGCGTGGGAATGGTAGAATGTTGGTGTCTTGAAAGTCTATCGGTCTTTCTTCATTTTGCACTTGAGTTTCTTGAACTTCATCATCTCTTTCTTCTGCCCTTGGAGGTGTTACTGGTGTTGTCTGTCTTCTTTGTGCTCCTTCTGGGTATGGCGGATCTCGAGTGGTCCTCCCATGTCTAGTGGTGATCCCCTTAATCTGCTCATGGTTAGTGGTAACAGGCAAAACAGCAACCAATTGTGATATTTGAGTTTCTATTCTCTTATTATAATTGAGTTGATCTTTAATGACAGAAGAAAATTCATCCATTTTAGCATTTATGTTTTCAAGAGTTTTATCATTTAAAGCAAGTCTTCTAGTAATTTATACTGGCTTGTTCTAAAATTAAATCTCTTAAAGTAGGTTGCTTAGAATTGGAAGAACTGAAATCACTGATATACTTATCTGGGTTGGAAGGTTGTTGTTGACGCAATCGTTGCTTGTGTAGAGTGGTGGAGTTGTTGATGATGTTAGCTTCTTCTTGATCTTCGGGAAATTCTATTCCCAAATACTCTCCACTTCTAGTTTGAGCATCAAATGCGTCTTGAATAGCTTGATGTTCTTCTTTGTAGTTGGCTCTCTGAATGAGTCGATCCATAAGTACATCCATCTTAGTTGACAGTGCACATACTTCTTCTGGAACTTCTTCAATTTGGTGACAGCGTTGAGTAGTAACTTGTTTCTAGCTTTGATTCTCAGCTATCTTATCCATTAGACATTCTGCTTTTCCGAAAGTGAGTGTCATAAATGATCCTTCAGCAGTAGCATCAAGTTGCTCTCGTGTTCTTGGTAATAATCCATGATAAAACAGTTGCATGAGCAATTCGTTCCCTATTCCATGATGTGGGCATCTTAAGATTTGATTCTGAAAATGCTCCCAAGTTTCTGGAATGGTTTCTCCTTTTTGTTGCTGAAAGTTGTAAATCTTTCCCCTTAAGATATTGACTTTGCTAATTGGGAAAAATCTTGATAGAAAGGTCTCTGAACACTTCTCCCATGTCTTGATGTTGTCCATGTTTGAATAGAACCACTGCTTCGCTTTTCCTTTCAGTGAGAAGGGAAAAAGACGAAGAAGTACAATGTCCTGGGGAATGTCCTTGATGATGATGGTGCTTCCAATCTCCAAGAAATCTTGTAGATGAGCAGTTGCATCTTCTTCTTCCTTTCCACCAAATGTAGTAGCTTGCACCATGTTAATAAGACTTGGCTTGAGTTCAAACTCAAGGTTGTTCGTCTGGAGTGTAGGTCCGATGCGAATGTTCCTGACACTTGGAGTAGAGAACTCGAGCAGCGTCTTGTTGGCCATGGTTTGACTTCTGATGTAGATCTTTCACACGATCAAGTTGATTTCTGATTTGAAAGTGATGTATTACAACTGAATCTGTGTTACCCTGTATATGATGTAAACAAAGAAAGGCAAGGGTAAGCCTGCCAAGACAGAGGTACAAGTGAATGAATGAATAAATAATCTCCTTTGGTAAATTCTTAATAGGTTTTGTTTAGTTCCCGGTGGCTTCCGTTACTTAAATAGATGTCCCCGGCAACGGCGCAAGAAATGCTTGTTGACACTTCTTAATGCAATTGCTCATAATAAACTTTAATGAACTGATTCTAGCAAAAGCCTTCAGAAATGTACAGGACACTCCTAGCATCACTTAATGTCAAGTTGTCATCCCCAACATGATACTAGAAATGTAAATTATATGTGACACTAGCTCAAAAGATATAAACAAATATTTATCCGCAAGCGCACAGATAAATATACCTGTTGTAGCAGCATTTCACCCAGGTTATCTAGGTATCATTATTTATATTTTACCGAAGATAGTAACGAAACTGGGAACTAGTTAAATATGAATCAAAGATAGCAGAGATTATTATTCATTCGTTCATTCACTATCCACATGTCTAAACAGGGGTAAGACAAGGTAAAGGTAAATAGTGATAATATTGATAACAGCGAGAATTCTAGAGATAGAGCGAACTACATAGATCAAGCAGAGAGTCAGGTGATTAATTAAGAGATTAGAATCCTAAGTTACTTCATATTTACTAAGCCTAGTGATTACTCTAGTTAATATACAATCATTTATAGCCAATCAATCTATCATCCATGATTAAGGGACATTACTAAATTAGAATCAAGAACAAAGTAATGAATTCTAACTTGCAACCGCGTCCTACTAAGGTCTACACTCGGAGGGAGGACTACAAAGGACTCAACAGGACTGTCACTCCTGCGATCTACCTCTCGACCCAGAGCATAGGATGTATTCGCAGGTAAACTTAGCCTAAACACCATGTTTACACCAGTTTGACCACTTAACTCTACCCGGAATAAAGCTAAGTACTTTACGAACATGATCATAAACTCTATCATAATCAAATCTATATTAAATATATAACTAGAATAAACTCCAAAACTGAATAAACTAAAATATATTAAAGTAGCATAAAGTCGAATAAAGATACAAATTACCAAGTCTTCGACAATAATCCGGAGACTCAGACGAAGCTTCTAGCCGGATATGTCGACGAAGTCGCCTGCCTCTACTTGAATCTAACTAGACTAAACTCTAATCTTGATGTAGAGCTCTAACTCTTCTCTCTAGAAACCCTAATTTCTGTCTTGTCTTCTGATCTTGATCTGTCTCTCTTCGAGGAGGGGGGTCAGGGGTCTGTTTATATAGCCCTGGGCGATGAATCGTGATCGTTGGATCAAACCGACTTGGGGTACGGTCGAGATGCATCCTGGAGGTTGGTGGAAGTAGCTTGCAGAGGACGGAAGCGAGGGGCCTCTGTGGCCGACCGATCGGTGGGCCCTGTGGGACCGGTCGGTCCCACAGGTCAGCCTCCTGTGGTGCCTCTTCTCGTGGTGTCTCGTGGAGTCTCGTGGAGTCTTCTAGCGATAACCCGACGTGGCCGTGAAGAAATCTGCGTCAGGTTCCTTCTTGGAGAAGTAATATGGTTGGTTTTCCTGTTTAATCCCTGGAAAATGTAGAATCACTAAAACTCATGGAATTTGTTAGTTTAAACCTCCTATTTCTAAGTTGGCAATCCTTTTTGACATTTATTCAAGTCTTGTTGACGGTAAATAATAATAGTTAAAAGACGTCAACAGAAACGCATGAGGGATGCCCAAATCTCCCGAGCCGTAGCGAGATGAGAAACTCGATCAAACTCTGTCATTCTCAAACACGAGAAAAGAGCATTACGGGCTTGGCTATTGGCATCATGCTCATTGATCTGACGCTGAGTAGCACGAGCAGCCACGACCACGTAATCGGCAAAGTTGCAAATATCCCAGATGGAAGAACTCATACTCTGCAGATAGGCCGACATGCGTAACTTCCAATACGCATAGTTCGTCCCATCAAAGAACGGCGGTTTGCCCACGCCGCGATCCATGTCGCCTTCTGTGGATCTAGAACCGACTAAGGTGGAAGATCCTTAACCCGCTCTGATACCAATTGAAGGACCGAACGTGCTACCAGAAAGTGACCAGAGGGGGGGGTGAATGGGAGCTCCAAATTTTTCTTTCGGAAACTTGTTCCCACTGTCCCGAAAATCACCCCAAGAGCAAATCTAGAGCTTGCAAGTGTCCACGGCCCTAGAGGTAGGGTGGATGCTTCCACAAAGCACAGCGGGACACTACACAACCCTATAAGACCAATGCAAAAGACGGAAACCAAAACCGACAACGTACAAACGAACCGAGGACGAAACAGCGCAGAACAGCAGTGACCGGACTCTCCCTGCGTCCGATCAGTAGGGACCGGACGCGTCCGGTCAAGCCAAAACAGTTTTGGGACCTCTCTGTTGGTGACCGGACTCACTGTCACGAAGCGTCCGGTCACTACCTCAGAGTCCGGTCAGTTCAAACAAATCGAGGAACAATGTGACCGATGCGTCCGGTCAGCTATGAACAGAGCGTCCGGTCAAGACACGAGCACAGACTTTGCTCAACGACCGGACTCTTGGACTCAGCATCCGGTCTGCCCGACGGCAGCGTCCGGTCACCCCGACAATCCTCTGTTCATCCACCGATTCGATCCAAACTCACCCAAAACGAAACCTCTAGGGTTCTAACTTGGTGAGAGGAGTCACAAGGAGGATAGTGAGCTATCTCTAAGAGATCATGGCTCGAACCTATCTCCAAACCGATGAATCAAAGAAATTTGGGGAAGGGAGAAAAAGTGCCACGAAAATGAAATCGACCCGATCTACTTGTTCGTGAGGAGTTAGATGAATTCCTTCGTTGGAAAAGATCTCCTCACTATAAAGAACAAGTTGATTCAAGTGGAATTTGAAAAGACGCAGTAGAGAGGGAGATCGAGTGACGGGAAAATTGTGGAGAAACGAAGAATGCGAAGAACATGAACAAAACGCGAATCAACACATCGATCTGCAACCGTGTGGCTACCACACGCTACAACAGTGAGATAACGGTCTCACTTCCTCAAAATCTCCAGTACACAGAGGTATGGTTCTCTACGGATCTCAGTTGCTACAGCAGGGGATTGGGAGAGCAGGAAAACCTAGAAGGCAAAGAGCAAATGACTGAGATAAATGGGGAGGTGGGTGTCTCCCCCTACTTATACTAATTCTAGTTCCCACTCTACCCCTACTACTTACAGAGCGAACCAGCTAAACCCTAGGGTTATTCTGGACCAACTCGTGGTAGGTGGTGATCTGACGGCCACACCCACACAACTGGTAGTGTTTCCTCGACGCAACCTCACCGATTGCCGCCACGTGCCGCCACCGCTCCGCTTGTCCTTTTCCTGGACTTCGCCCCCGGTTTTGAGGCCCAAACTGAAGGACTGAGAAAGCACTAGCAAGGCGACCAGAGGGGGGGTGAATGGGAGCTCAAAAATTTCTCTCGAAACTTTGGCCAAATGTCCCAAAATCAACCCCCGAAAGCTATGATCGAAACCGTGATGCCCACGACCCTTGGAAGAGGGTGGATGATCCCTAGGATCACAGCGAGGCACCACAAAGCGATAGCAACCCAAACGCCGAAAGCACCGAGACAAGTTCGACCCTCAAAAACCAAGTCCCGAACGTAGATAGACGGCTACGTCGAGAAATCTCCAAATACCTATGCTAACAAGTAGCAAAGATACCTAGAGAGGTTCCTTGGTCAACTACAAGGCCAAACGAGAAGTCCGGAAACCAAGCGAAGAAGCCGGGAGAAGAAACGCACTAAAACGCAACCTTCAGGCAAGTCCCGGACTGTCCGGCCCTGGGGTCCCGGACTGTCCGCGGTACTGCCGGACTGTCCGCGAGCGAGTGGCGGACTGTCCGTCGGCAAAACTCGCCAAACAGCAAAGTTGTTGAAGTCCCCTGCTCAAGTCCCGGACTGTCCACAAAAACCAACGGCGGACTGTCCGCCGGTCAAATCAGACCAAAGTGGCCGAGGCCCGCAGCCACTGGATTGGCTCGACCCCGACGCGCGGACTGTCCGCGACTGGGACGGCGGACTGTCCGCGAGTTCCCAGAAAGGGCGATTTTGGTCGCCCAAGACCCAAATCTTCTCCAAATTGATTCAAACCAAAATCCCACGTTCCCAAACTTGGAGAGGATGATCACGGAGTAGTTAGGAGACTATCCCCAAGAAATCATCCGCTCAAATTGAGTCATTCACCGGGAAATCGAAAGGGGAGGAGGATGAACCAAAAAGCGCCACAAAAACAAAATCAACCCGATCTACTTGTTCGTAAGGAGTTAGATGAATTCCTTCGGTGGAAATGATCTCCATTCAAATACGAACAAGTTGATTCAAATGGATTTCGCAAAGATGCAGTAGGGAGAGAGATCGAGCGATGGGAAAAACGCGGAGAAATGAAGAACGCGAAGAACACGAACCAAAACGCGAATCAACACATCGATCTGCAACCGTGTGGCTACCACACGCTACAACAGTGAGGTTACGGCCTCACTTCCTCAAAAACTCCAGTACACAGAGGTATGGTTCTCTGCGGATCTCAGCTAGCTACAACAGGGGATTGGGAGAGCAGGAAACCCTAGAAGCAAAGAGCAAAATGACTGAGATGGGAAGGGAGGAGGCTGTCTCCCTCTACTTATCCTAATTTCTAATTCCTACTCTACCCCTCAACTAATTACACAGCGAACCAGCTAAACCCTAAGGTTATTCTGGACCAACTCGATGGTAGGTGGATCCGACGGCCACGCCCGCACAACTCGTAGCGTTGCCTCGATGCAACCTCCCGATTGCCGCCACGTGCCGCCCTCGCTCTGCACCCCCGGTTTTGTGGCCCAAACCAGAAAACCAGCCTTTCCAGCCAACCCCCGGTTTTGAGGCCCAAACCGGGAAACCAGCCTACCAGCGTCTGAGTTTTGAGGCCAAACTCAGCAAACCCTCAGAGCCCAGGTTTTGAGGCCAAACCTGGAAACCGTCCTCAGCCCGAGTTTTGTGGCCAAACTCGGAAACCATCCGCACCCAGGTTTTGAGGCCCAAACCTGGAAACCATCCACCCGATGGTTTTTCCCTGGCTCAACCACCAAACCGGAGCTGTAGAGGGGATGCACCACCCGTCCACCCCATCCACCGACACGTGTCCCCAAGTCCTCGACTTAGGCAACACATGACCGCAAGTCTTCGCTCGTCGCTGTCCTAGGCTGCCAGCCACCACAGCTGATCCTCGGGCCACCGGTCCCTCAGTCCAAGCCTCACGTCCGCCCTTCGCCACTCTCGGTCCATCGGCACGGCACGTCTCTACTTGACCTTCACCTTGCCTCTGATCACTGTATCCGTGCTCGACACCTGCACAACACAAGCCAAAGAACATGCGCATCATCCCAGTTGACAATCACTCATCACTCAGAGACTCGGCATACACCCATGTATCCGCACAAACCAGGAAACCTGTCTTCACGACCAACCCTCGGTTTTGAGGCCCAAATCGGGAAACCGGACATCCATGGCCTGAGTTTTGTGGCCCAAACTCAGCAAACCCGCAACACCCAGGTTTTGAGGCCCAAACCTGGAAACCATCAGCGCCCAGGTTTTGAGGCCCAAACCTGGAAACTGTCCACTCGGTGGTTTTTCTGTGGCTCAACCACCAAACCGAGCCGTAGAGGGGATGCACCGCTCGTGCACCCCGTCCACCCGCAAGTCTTTGCTCGTCGCTGTCCCAGGCTTTCAGCCACCACAGCTGATCCTCAGGCCCCCGGTCCCTCAGTCCAGTCCTCACGTCCGCCCTTCGCCACTCTCGGTCCATCGGCACGGCATGTCTCTACTTGACCTTCACCTTGCCTTTGATCACTGTATCTGTGCTCGACACCTGCACAACACAAGCCAAAGAACATGCGCATTATCCTAGTTGACAATCACTCATCACTCAGAAACTCGGCATACACCCATGTATCCGCAAGTGTGTAGTTCTTCTCCCTCCTGTCGAGCTTGCGAGGCAGGGTTCAGCGTTTTTCGGAAGAGAAGTAGTGTGTTCAGAAGCATCGGACGCTGGTCCGAGGAGCATCGGACGCTAGCTGAGCGTCCGATGGTTAACCCTAGTTTCTGACAGAAGTTGAAGGAGCATCGGACGCTGGCAACGGACGCTGAGGAAACACTGTTGCAGAGTCCGATGCAAGTGACGTGGCGCGAGCTTGTTTTCCAGGAAGCATCGGACGCTGGCCTGCGTCCGATGCCAATCCATTGAACGCGTCCGATGTGATTTGACCCTTTCTGGAACCTCTCTGCATGGTCATCGGCCGCAGGGGTTGAGCGTCCGATGTGAGGGTGCCGGCACGTCTGATGTGGCGCAGAAAAGAGCATGAAAAAAAGTAGTGGCATCGGAGCGTCCGATGCCTGGCATCGGAGCGTCCGATGCCTGGTGTTGGCACCAAAAGTGGCGCACTGTGCCAATCACACAGCAAGCCGGAGAAGCTGGCTTCAAATGTGGCCCGGGTGCTCAGAAGTCTGGTGCGTGCCAGTCAGTTTGCCCTGCAACTAACAAGGGAGATAAACTGTTAAATACAAAGCTGGAACGTGCCGGGTATGACCAGACAGTTCCAAGATGTACGGCCCTGAAGCCACTTACGACGACATATAGCTATGAAAGCTATCTGCCAACAGGTTTAAAAGATTGTTCGGCAATATGAACAAAGTTACGTGAATAACAGGTTGCCGAACACGTTTGCATGAGAATCGTACTCGCATGACGTATTAGATATAAGTTAAAACTTAACCAATCTCGATTGTACAACCGAGTTGGGATCCATGGAGATTGAACATACAAGCTAAGCGTGACTAAGCTAATCTAAAGCCTGCGCCTGCCGCACGACACCTAGCCTTGTCATAGATCAAACACACTTAACATGCATGAACCCTCACCACGTGGCAATCCAGATACGATCCGATCGGCTATTATGAACAATAGATCTACTGCATAACAGACCTTTCAATAATGAACGTGAGAGAACAAAGCAGATCTATAAAAGATAAAGCCGAACCGAACGGTATCTAGATTGGGCAAAAGTGTTATGATGAAATAAACATAACAAAACATATAACACAAGGTAACTTAATGAATCTACCAGACTGCCACGTCTAATAGAGCCGATAACTATTTTTGCTCATGACTCAATCCGCCGCACGATACAAGGCATAAGCAAAAACCTCCCGTCATAAGCTTAAATCCACCGCACGATACTAAGCTTAACGTACGAGACTACTTGCACCATATCTAAATCCGCCGCACGATACTAGACATGATAACAAGGTTGCCGGAACTTACGGAGGTCGACGGATCGATGGCCCCTCTCGAAGAACACGACGACACGACTTGGACTCGAAGACGGCACGGGGCCGGGTTGGTTGTATTGATTGTGAACGTTTTTACAATAGTCTCAGGGTTTATATTTATACCCTGGTGTCCTACGAGTCCTAGGAGGACACGATTACAACGACAAAACAGGAAACTTATCTAAAATACGATGCTTTTTATTCTAAGCCTCCCTTAATAATCGGCACATGCTAACAATGACAAGATCTTCTGTTGCCGAATCTTCTGATATGCCGTATTTGTCGCAAACCGACTTAACCCGAGGTAGCCGACCGCAGCGCCATATTGCCGAACCCGCTCGCCATTGACTAGTCGCCTTTACAGCCTTGCCGAATGCATCGAGTTAGCCGACCGCGTTCACTGTCTGCCGAATCCTTCAAGCGGTGGCGTTCGCCGAATCTTCATAGTGCTGGTCCACTTGTCATAGTGCGAAAATTCTGTGTTAACACATGCCCCCTCAATTTTTGAACAAAGGCATTTGTTCTGAAATTGACCACAAGTCCTCTTTCCTCTAGGTTTCCGCGTTCTAGCACTGCAGCCGCCAACCAAGAATCCCAAAATTTTTGCGCAGTCGACCTTTACCTCAAGCTTCTGATGGCGACTCAAGACAAGATTCCAGAGGTAAACTTCACTTACTTATCAATTTCCCCTCAGCCTTCTCCCCGACTCATTCCTTCGCCCCTTTTGCTATTTTCTGAAGGAATATGAGAACCAAATTCTGATCCCTTATGCTGCCAATCCCGACTTTTATCTTCTTGGTCCAATGGGAAACCCCAATCCGGCGGACATCATCGAGAAAGAAACTGAAAGAATTCCCTTCAAGTCCGGAGTTACTCCACCGAGTCACTGGCCAAACACCTTCAAGAACTGGCCCTTTCCCCCAATTGTCGGATGGCGGAATTGGTATCGGAGGGTACTTGAAAAGAGAAGCAACCACTGGGAAAACCAGGACATTGGTCACTGCCTAGAATTATCTTTATCAGAAATGCCTAGAAATGACTCCCTTCTGATAGCGGTATCTCATTTCTGGTCCAATGCTATTAATGCATTTATCTTTGGCCATGGTATGATGACCATCACCTTGGCCGATATCTTTATGATGACGGGTCTGAATACAACCTTACCGGTATATCCATATAAATACAAGAACAAGAGCAGTCAAAGAGCCGTCAGTTCCGGATGCGGATGGGCCAAATACATTCAGACCTATATGGAGTCATCCAATACTGTTTCTGACAAAGAATCGAAAGCTTTTATGAACATGTGGCTATGCAGATTTATTTTCTGCGGAAAATCCAATGAACCTACTCTAAACCATATGGTGATGGCCGAGGATTTATCGGCAGGCATTCAAATTCCACTAGGCAAATACCTCCTGGGGTCCGTTTATCACATGATGCATCAAATTTCTATCCAGATGCACACAGGCAGAGAGGTCGCTTGTGTCAACGGCCCTTGGTGGTTGGTCCAAATGTGGCTTCAACTATATATGCATCAGATAGTATCCGTGAGTTTGCTTAACTTGAGCTTCCCTTCAGTCAATTACGCCGAAGGCCAATCAGCAAGAGTTAAAGCCTGCCAAACCTACGGAGAAGCAGCATCATCCATCAACATTGACATGGACACTGGCCACCTCTTCAAACTATTCTTCAAAGGTTTTGGTAACGTGCTTTGGTTTCCTTACAAGGAGAATGAGAACTTGACCTTCCCTTGTAAGTTTAATTATGAATTCGGCTGTGTGGATCAAACATCTATAGATATCTTCAATTCCTTTATTAGGCCCTGCGCCCTGCCAGCCGAATTCCATCACGGAAGACTGGTACAGTCTACCTATGAATTTTATTACCCAAACACAGCAGCCAGACAATTAGGATGCGGCCAGTTGCCCCCTAGATTCTTCTTTTCAACAGTAATAAGGCCCAGGGAAATCATCACAGAAGGTATAATGGCCAAAAAAGTTTTTGAGCTTGGATGGGAGCTGCCAACATACAAGCCATCTCCATTTGGGATAATAGATGCAACTCACTCCTTCTTCACTTCCTGGTGGGGAGAATGGCATACTCATATTTTCAACGTGCCAATCCATCCTCTATGTCAGAGTTTACAGTCTGACTTCGCCTCTGATAGTGAGGTAATTTCATTACTCTTATCATTCTCTGTTTCTGAATCCAATCAGTCTTTAACATTCGGTCATATACAGGATCCCGAGCCTATACCTCCTGCCAAAGTGCCCAAATATTATCAGGCTGGGCCGAATCCTACCCTTGGATTTAACGCTCCAAATCTGGCCAGCTTTATGAAGATCCCTGCAACCTCTACTATCATGTTCCCAGAAGGAAAAGGCAAGAGGAAAGCATCTGAAATTGTCTCTTCATCTAAGAAAACAAGGACTAAAAGAGCGAAACCATCCTCCGAGGTATGAATTTTCACTCAGCGCCAATTAATCTCATTTGGCAATGGATCTGACCAAACCTCCGTTTTATTATTCGTTTTAGCCACAGGTTGAAATTCTGAAACCCAGTGATACCTCAACAACTGCCGAAACATCCTCTGAGACCCCCGTAAGGAATGTTCCAGATGAAGATGAGAATCAAAAATCTCCTGATGCTTCTAGGAATGAAGATGCTGACCGAACCATAGGTGCTATATTTAGTTATTCTTCCTTCTGCTACTATATGTCCATATTCTCTACCTGAAACAGATACCATTTTGAAAGCACTAGGAACAAAGTCACCCCTCGATCGCATTCCAAGTTCCCCTCCGGAATTTCAACAGAGTCCTCAAGTGAGTCAAGGTGTAGCACCTTCCAATGATCAATCAATTCAACAGGTAAAGCTCCTCTTCTTTTCTGCATTTTACCAAAAACATCTACTCGGCCAACTCTTCCTCTTTCTTCTCCAGAAAAACACCAAAGAGCCGAGTACAAGTTATTCCTTTCCTACCGAAGACTACATCACTGAGAGAGGTGAGGAGAGTACCTCCCGACAGACCCTATCAAAGGAGAACCAGGCCCGGTTGAAAGAAATAACCAATTTTCTGAATAAAGACATCGTTGACTTGGTTCAAAACGCAGATCAGATAAGGGACACTCTGGAGCTCATTGATGAAGACATTCCCCCTGCTTCTTTAGCTCATCTAGAATCTGCAGCTTGTCTTGATGATTTCTTCAGTTCAGTGAAGAGAGCGATCAAAAACATATCATCCAAAACTGCCCTGCAGCATAGTAGGTCTTCCAAGAAACAGGAAGTAAAGAACCTGCATTCTGACATCCAGATTGCAAAAACTTCCCTGGAAACCTTGGAGTCCGAACTGAAAGTAATGGAGGAAAAGAAAAGCAAGCTGGAAGCTCAGTTAGCCGATCTTAACACTAAAATCCAATCTCACAAAGCTCGCATGGTTGATCTACCGAGGAACATAAGGACAGCTTCACTGAAGGTAACTTCAATCCTCAAAGAAGATCAGCAAATCAAGATCAGACTCTCCAAGATCCAAAACTCCGCAGATGAAGGTCAACAGGTGTTAGATGCCGTCAGCCGAATTAGAGCAGAAGCCATAAAGTCGATCAACCAGCTTTTGAACGAGTGAATTGATAATTTCTGTAACAGATCGAGCATAGCATGTTTTGTCCATTCTCCTATTTTGTGCTTGTTGAGTGTTTGATTTATCTAGCCGATTGCACAGCACCGCGTGCACTTGGCCCTGTATTTCTGCGTTTTCTGCGCTAGAGGCGACACATGCCGTGCCGGCTGTTTTTTGTTCTAAGGACGATAGAACCTATCGGCCATTTTTTATGCTAAGGGCGATACAACCTTGTATCGGCCGTCGGTGCCCGCTAGTCCTTGATTCCGTTATGCACCGACCTCCACGCTAGGATGAAATCTCTTTAGATAGCGTCCATTAATTGCCCTAGTAAACTCTTCTCCTTGGAGGGTTTTCAGAATGTACGCATTACCCGGAGCACGTCTCAGAATTCGAAAAGGCCCTTCCCAGTTAGGGGACCATTTGCCGAATACCTTGTCTTTGGTACCGATTGGCAAGATAATTTTCCAAACCAAGTCTCCTTCTTCGAATCCTTTTTCTCTCACTTTCGAGTTATAGTACTTGGCAACGCGTATCTTGTTCCTTTCAATATTTTCCAAGGCTTTGAGACGAATCAAATGCAAATCCTCTAGCTCATCCATCATCAAATCCTTATAATTCTCCTTAGCCAGATCGTTCTGCAATGTAACTCGCCTTGACCTCGACTGCAACTCCCATGGTAGAACTGCGTGATGCCCATAGACCAACTCGTAAGGTGACGTCTGAGTTGACCCATGACAAGCCATTCGGTAAGCCCACAAAGCTTCGTTGAGCACCAAGTGCCACCTTTTGGGTTTCTCTTCGATCTTCTTTTGAATGATCTTAATCATGATTTTGTTAGAAGCCTCTGCCTGTCCATTGGCCTGTGCATAATAAGGGGAAGAATTATAGAGTTTAATCCCCATCTCTTCGGCAAAGTCACAAAACTCCGAAGAAGTGAACTGAGTTCCCTGATCGGTAGTGATGGACTGAGGGATGTCGAATCGGTAAATGATGTGCTCCCTGACGAAGGACACCATGTTCTCTGATGTCACCTTCTTCAATGGGATGGCTTCAACCCACTTAGTGAAATAGTCCGTGGCCAACAGGACAAACTTATGTCCTTTGCTAGATGGAGGGTGAATCTGGCCGATCAAATCAATGCCCCATCCTCTGAAAGGCCAAGGCTTAATGATTGGATTCATGGCCGATGCTGGAGCCCTTTGCACATTCCCGAACCGCTGGCAATCCCGACAACCTCTGTAGTACTCAAAGCAATCTTCGAGCATAGTCGGCCAAAAATATCCAGTCCTCCTGATTAACCATCTCATACGGTGAGCCGACTGGTGTGCACCACATACGCCTTCGTGCACCTCATACATCAGTTTCCTAGCCCCGTCTTGGTTCAGGCATTTAAGCAAAACCCCATCTATGGATTTGTAGTACAATTGATTGTCCAAGAGCGTGAACTTAAGAGCCTTGTACCTGAGTTTTCGGGAGACTTTCCTGGATGGGTCCCTGAGGTAATCGGCAATGTTGTCTCTCCAGTCTTCAACTGCCTGATTATCACTTGGGACTGCTTGATCACCTTCTGGGGTTGTTTGCTCTCCCTCAAGTGCAAAAATGTTTTGATTCTCCCTATACCCGGATGCTGCCTGAGCCAACTGGTTTGCTTCTTCGTTTTGCCCCCTAGGAATATGTTGCAAGGTTGCCGATCGAAACTGTCTGAGGAGCTCTTGGCAACCTTCGAGATATTCCTGCAGCGTGTCGTTCTTGCACTCGTACTTGCCGGTCAATTGCTTGATCACTAACTCCGAGTCACCGAAGATCTCCACGGCGTCTGCCTTAATGTCCACAAGCAACCGCAGCCCTCGGAGCAGTGCTTCGTACTCTGCTTGATTATTAGTCACCGGGTACTCGATCGGTATAGAGTACTTGAAGAGTGCCCCCTTGGGAGAAATCAACACGATCCCGACTCCACCACCTTTGCTGCACGAGGATCCATCAAAAAACAATGCCCAAGGGATAATGGTTACCATGTTAGCATTAGGATCACGGTGGTGAGTGACAAAATCAGCCATAATCTGGCCTTTAACAGCCTTTGCCGATTCAAAACGCAAGTCAAATTCAGAAAGGGCCAAAACCCATTTGCCGATCCTTCCACTTAAAATCGGCATTGATAACATGTGCTTGATTACATCAAACTCTGATACTACCACGCATTCGGCATTCAGTAGATAGTGCCGAAACTTGGTACAGGAATAGAAAACGCACAAGCACAACTTTTCCGTAGCCGAATACCTTGTTTCGGGGTCCAGTAGCTTTCGGCTAAGATAGGCTACGACTCTCTCTTTTCCTTCGAATTCTTGCATGAGGGCCGACCCTATCGTTAGGTTGTCGGCCGCCACGTACAACTTGAAAGGCTTGTCGAGTTGTGGAGGAACCAACACTGGTGGCGCCTTCATGTATTCTTTGATTTCATTGAAAGCCTTCTGTTGCACGTCACCCCACACGAACTCCTGATCTTTCTTGAGCTTCAACAGTGGAGAGAATGGTAACACGCGCTCGGACAAGTTGGATATGAACCTCCTGACAAAGTTGATCTTGCCGAGCAGTGATTGCAGCTCCTTGAGATTGGTCGGCGGCACTACCTTATCAATTGCTTCCATGCTCTTTTTGCCAACCTCGATACCTCTTTTGTGGACTAAGAATCCCAGAAACTCACCGGCCGACACCCCAAATGCACACTTGGTTGGATTCATCTTCAAACCATGTTTCCTCGTGCACTCCAGGGTCTTCCTTAAATCGGCTAAGTGTCTTTCTTTGCTTCTCGACTTGACTACCACGTCATCAATGTATATCTCTACCACTCTGCCGATCAACTCATGAAATATGTAATTCATGGCCCGCTGGTAAGTAGCACCGGCATTTTTCAGACCAAAAGTCATGAAAACCCATTCAAACAACCCTAAATGGCCAGGGCACCTGAAGGCGGTCTTTGCCACGTCCTCCGCGGCCATGAAGATCTGGTTGTATCCCGCATTGCCGTCCATAAAGCTTATAATTTCAAAACCGGCCGAAGCGTCTATTAGCAAACCGGCCACTGGCATCGGATAACCGTCCATAGGAGTGGCTTTGTTGAGGTTTCGGAAGTCGATGCAGACTCTCATCTTCCCATTCTTCTTGTACACCGGGACAATATTGGAGATCCATTCCGCATATCGACACGGCCGAATGAATTTAGCCTCTAGTAATCTTTCCACTTCCTTTTTCACGTCGGCCAATACCTCCTCCTTGTAGATCCTGCGTGGAGGTTGTTTGTATGGGCGTTATCCAGGCTTGATCGGCAGTTTATGCTCAACAATGGACCGATCTAATCCGGGCATCTCTGTGTAGTCCCACGCAAAACAGTCTTTGAACTCCTTTAAAAGATTTACTAGTAGCAATCTGAAATCAGGGTCTAAATTAGAACTTATGAACATCGGCCTTTTTTTACTTGTGTCGCCAACATCCACTTCTTCCAGTTGATCGGCCGATGCGAAGCCACGTCCCAGTTTGCCCTCGCTGCTGTCAGTTGGGTTGCCCATCTAAAAGAAGCTTTGAGAGCCGACTGCTTGGATCGGCTGTTGATCCCTGCCGTAGATGTTGACAGGACCTTCTCCCCACACACGATCGGAGAAGCAATCTACTTCATCAAATTCCCAGTAATTAGGCTCAATGGTAGCAACACTCACCGAGTCATCAGCTTGGACAATCTCGATGTCATCTCCAACCCACTGAATGAGTATTTGGTGCATGGTCGAAGGTATGCAGCAGTTGGCATGGATCCAATCCCTGCCCAAAAGCAGGCTGTATGCCCCCTTGCCGTCAATGACAAAGAAGGTCATGATGAGCGTCTTGGATCCTATCATCAGTTCCACGTGCACGGCACCCCGAGTGTCTGAGGGATTACCGGCGAAGTCCCGGAGTACCATATCCGTTTTGAGCAGGTCTTCATCGTTCATGCCCAGCTTTCTGAAGGTGGCGTAAGGCATGATGTTGATCGCTGCACCACCATCGACAAACATCTTGGTCAGCGGTTTTCCATTGACGTACCCTTTGACATACAACGGCTTTAAATGCCGATGCTTGGCTGGTTTGTCAAATGCTGCCTTCTGAGACAACACGAGCTGTGCCGCGAGCTCGTCGAGCTCGTCCTCGTCAGAATCCGTATACACCTCGTCCTGTGCCCCCCGGCCGGCAGGAGCCATGAACTCCAGGGGAAGGAAGAAAGTCATGGCCACGTCAGCGCCCTCGTCGGCGTCATCTGGTTTTTCCTCCGGGCGCCATTCTTGCTTCTTCCCGTTGGCAGCTGCTTCTTCCAACTCCCTATTCCGGAGGCGTTGCACTCTCCTTTTCTGGCTTTTTCTGAGCCCTGGTGGGCACCACTGCCCCTTTTGCCACCTATATGGGCGGGGCTGTACCTTCTTGCTGTCGTCCTGGTGATGCACCCACTCCTGGTCGGCATATCTTTTGGCTTGCCAACCCGGGCTTCTCATTTTTAGGCGCCGATCGTCCATTGGGATGCGTGCTCCCAACCTTTCATGGACGGGACGGCGGTTGACCCGATCCTGCCTATACCCCTTGTACTGATCGCTGCATTCGGGGCAGTTGTTGACGGCAGGCAGTTTCAAGCCTTCGTTCCAGCAGTGGCGGAAGAACGGACAGCCCCAGTGAGCTTGCTCCCGCTCTTGGAGGTGCTCTTGTCTCCAGCGACGGGCCTGTTCTCTGTGGTAAGCCCTCTCCTACAGATGATACCGGTGCTCTCCCGTGCGACCGTCTTCACGCTGGTATTCCCCCGCGAGTTCCCGCTCTTCGCGTTGGAAACGCCTCTGCTCTTTCTCACTTTGCCGGCGCCACTTGTTAAGGAGATCTCTGTAGGTAGGCCTGCGCCTGGAAGACGACTCTCTGTGTTCGTATCGGCTATTCGCGGCTTGGGCGTGCTGTCGGAGCTCATCGCCAGTGATTTGCTGATCGGGGTCCACTGCGCCAGACTCGCGCGCCTTGTTGGAGGTGAGGACTTTGACCTTGCCCTTGCCTCTAGGATCCTCCGGGGCTACCATGTTCACTGAGACGAACACGGAGTTCTGGGCGAAGGGGTTGGCATCGATCTTCATCTTGCCATTGAACTTGATGTGCCCATCCTGGATGGCCTTCTGGATCCTTGTCCTGAACACACGGCAATCATTAATAGAATGAGTGTTAGTGTTATGAAAGCCACAGTATTTCTTGTCTTTAACCCCTCCAGGACGCAGCATCGGGTGATCCGAGGGTAGCCTGACTCTCCCTTCGGCGATCAGAAACTCGAAGAGCTTGTCGGCTTTGGTGACGTCGAAGTCGTATGCCCCTTTCTGCTGGCGCAGCCATTGCTTGTTGGCCTGGGTCGGCTCTTTATCCCAGTTGAGCTCTGCAGCGGCCACCTCATCTTCGGCATCGGTATAGTCATCGGCCTCGTCCAGGAAAGCTTGATACATCTGGGCCGCGACATTGTCCCTCTGGAAGCGCCCTTCCCTCCGGAAGCCTTGCGCTTGGATAGTCATTTCATTCAGCCGGCGAGAGAGATGACCCAGGTCCTCGAACTCCTGGCCGAAGAGCTTGTCTCTGATGCTTGGGAGCATGCCTGCCACGGCCAATGGTGGAAGCTGGTCGTCCGGCAGGTACATGCCGAAGCACTGGCTTTTGACTTCCCTAAACCTGCGTAGGTAGTCCTGCGGTGTCTCATTCGGCCTCTGGCGCACATACATGATGTCCACCAGCTTCTTCTCCTTGGTGCCCGTGTAGAAGTGCGTATGGAACTTCTGTTCCAAGTCTGCCCAAGAGAGAATAGAGCCCGGTGGCAGAGACGTGAACCAAGCGAACGCCGGCCCAGTGAGCGATGACGGGAAGTACCGAACCCTGAAGGCATCCTCGGTATTGGCCTCTCCAAGCTGGAGCAGATAGCGACTGATGTGCTCCACCGTGCTAGTGTCGTCTAAGCTGGAGAACTTGGACAGGTCTGTCGGCACTTTGACTCTGGGAGGTAGAGCCACACGGTGGAACCATTCGGGGAACGGAGATCTGTAAGCATAAGTGCCCTTAGGCTTCAGGCCGAAAGTGCGCTGCATCATATCTGCCATCCTCTCTAGCATGACGTCGACATCAGAGTCGGCGGCCTTCTCGGCCGTCGGCTTCCCGTACCCTGGATGTGGGGCACCCTCTATGTTGTGAGGCTCAAGCATCTCATGGTACCCGTTTCCATAGTAGTCCTTTATGAGCCTATAGGTTTGCGGGGAGATCTTGCGTGTTGACTCTGGCGGCTGACCCTTAGCGCCGAACGTGAGCTGACCCATGGTCGGCAACTGGCCTTCTGGCGTGTGCTTCTCCTGAATGGTCATTCCGCTCGATTGAGCCTTAGGCGGGGTCTCCTCACCAGCAGTTCCTGCCCCCTTGAGGTGATTCGGCAGGTTGAAAAGATGTGGTCCTGCTATAGGGCCAAACTCGGCCTCCATAAGTTCATCGGCCTTGGGGCCGAATTGGGCGATCATGATGGTGCGGAAAGTGTTGAGAAACGCCCCATGCATGCGACCGATGGCACCAGAGACAGTTTCGTTGATTATGTGAGACATTTTCAACACTGCCTCCGCCTCCCCGGGATCATTCGGGTTGAGCTGGACGGGTTTCGGCAGATCGTGCAGACGGCGAACCTTTCCGCTCTTGTTCTTGGAAAAGGCTTCTAGGCACTTGGCCTGGAATTCGGCACAAGCATCCTCCACCTGCTCTCTGTACTCGTCAGGTAGTTCGGTGAGCTGCACCTGCACGAGCCCCGCCTTGTTGCTGGCCTCGGCTTCAGTGACTTCGACCATCGCTGCAGGAAAAAAGGGTCCCACCAGGCGTGCCAAAAAGTGTGTTGGCACCAAAAGTGGCGCACTGTGCCAATCACACAGCAAGCCGGAGAAGCTGGCTTCAAATGTGGCCCGGGTACTCAGAAGTCCGGTGCGTGCCAGTCAGTTTGCCCTGCAACTAACAAGGGAGATAAACTGTTAAATACAAAGCTGGAACGTGCCGGGTATGACCAGACAGTTCCAAGATGTACGGCCCTGAAGCCACTTACGACGACATATAGCTATGAAAGCTATCTGCCAACAGGTTTAAAAGATTGTTCGGCAATATGAACAAAGTTACGTGAATAACAGGTTGCCGAACACGTTTGCATGAGAATCGTACTCGCATGACGTATTAGATATAAGTTAAAACTTAACCAATCTCGATTGTACAACCGAGTTGGGATCCATGGAGATTGAACATACAAGCTAAGCGTGACTAAGCTAATCTAAAGCCTGCGCCTGCCGCACGACACCTAGCCTTGTCATAGATCAAACACACTTAACATGCATGAACCCTCACCACGTGGCAATCCAGATACGATCCGATCGGCTATTATGAACAATAGATCTACTGCATAACAGACCTTTCAATAATGAACGTGAGAGAACAAAGCAGATCTATAAAAGATAAAGCCGAACCGAACGGTATCTAGATTGGGCAAAAGTGTTATGATGAAATAAACATAACAAAACATATAACACAAGGTAACTTAATGAATCTACTAGACTGCCACGTCTAATAGAGCCGATAACTATTTTTACTCATGACTCAATCCGCCGCACGATACAAGGCATAAGCAAAAACCTCCCGTCATAAGCTTAAATCCGCCGCACGATACTAAGCTTAACGTACGAGACTACTTGCACCATATCTAAATCCGCCGCACGATACTAGACATGATAACAAGGTTGCCGGAACTTACGGAGGTCGACGGATCAATGGCCCCTCTCGAAGAACACGACGACACGACTTGGACTCGAAGACGGCACGGGGCCGGGTTGGTTGTATTGATTGTGAACGTTTTTACAATAGTCTCAGGGTTTATATTTATACCCTGGTGTCCTACGAGTCCTAGGAGGACACGATTACAACGACAAAACAGGAAACTTATCTAAAATACGATGCTTTTTATTCTAAGCCTCCCTTAATAATCGGCACATGCTAACAATGACAAGATCTTCTGTTGCTGAATCTTCTGATATGCCGTATTTGTCGCAAACCGACTTAACCCGAGGTAGCCGACCGCAGCGCCATATTGCCGAACCCGCTCGCCATTGACTAGTCGCCTTTACAGCCTTGTCGAATGCATCGAGTTAGCCGACCGCGTTCGCTGTCTGCCGAATCCTTCAAGCGGCGGCGTTCGCCGAATCTTCATAGTGCTGGTCCACTTGTCATAGTGCGAAAATTCTGTGTTAACACCTGGCATCGGCGCGTCCGATGTCACTTTAACCGTGGCACGAAGGAAAATGACCGTTGGGATAGGGCGGCCTGTATTCATATCAGGGAGACACGTGGCTTCATCGAGAGCATCAGACGCTGGGGCAGCGTCCGATGGTTAAGCATCGGCGCGTCCGATGCCCCTGATTTCAGCCCAACGGCTAGGCCGACTTGAGTGGCCTATTTAAGGGGTTTGGCCGGCTCACTTGGTTTCTCTCTTGCACATTTCGATTTCTAAGCATTCTAGTGAGCTTTGGCAAGCCTCCCAACTCATCTCCCAAGTTGATTTGATCAAGCCAAGTGAGATTGAGTGATCTAGTGCGTGATTTGAAAGAGTTCAATCTAGTGGCACTAGCTCTTCGCATCGGCATTGAATTTTCTTGTTACTCTTGGCATTTGTCGGTGCCTAGACGGCTTGGAGGTGTTGAGGTGGTTGATTGGCAAGATTGGTGATTGTTCTTGGCCACCACCGTTCCAGATTGTGAGAGGTTTTGCAGCCTCACCTCACCGGAGCGGCAAGAGGCATCCTTAGTGGATTGCTCGTGTCATTGAGCTACCTCACTAGCGGTAGATTCTTGTGGCGCTCTTTGTGAGCTTGGCTTTGTGCCAATTAGCCACCGGGTCACCTAGTGTTGGTCGACACAATGGGGAGTAGCGTGCCGGCAAGCACATGAACCTCGGGATAAATATTGGTGTCCCGTGTGCTTATTGTGATTGCGTTCTCATCTTGGTGATTGGTCTTCATATTCACATTCTTGGTGATTGGCATCACAAGTGGATTTCACCGGTGATTGGCTCTCTACTAGACGGTCCCGAAGGCTCGATGAAACCATCTCTATCTAGCTCATTTCCTTTGTGCAACTACCTTGAGCTATTTCATTTATCTAGATACTATTACTTGTTGTATTCATATATATATATATATATTGTATAGCTAGTTGTGTTTAGTTCATCTTTCACACACACTTGTCTCATATACATTCTTGTATATCATACTTGTGCTAGAGCTAGATTGTTTTATTCCGCATTTGATATTAGGTCTAGTTGATTGTGTGACATAGTTTTATTAGGTAGAATTGTTGGATAGGTGGCTTGCAACACACTATTAGGCTAGCGCAAAAAGCTTCATCATTTGTTATACTAATAGTGTTTGCCTAAGTGATTTTGTAGTTTTTTTAATTCCGCTATTCACCCCCCTCTAGCCATTTTGGACCTTTCAAGTGGTATCGGAGCCGTGGTCACCATTTGTTTGAGGCTTAACATCCTTCGGTGTAACAATGGCTCAAATCAACTATATGGGGAATCCACCACATTTTGACGGTATCAACTTTGATTGTTGGAAGAGGAAGATGTGTGCATTCACAAGAGGAATGAATAGAAAGATTTGGGATGTAATTTGAGCATGACTTTGCGGTAATTGACACCGTCGATCCAACTCCAAGAGAAGAAGAGAAGCTTCAATGGAATGATGTGGCAATCAACTTGTTCTATGAAGGATTTGACACAAAGGTGTTTGAGCAAATCAAGGACATTGAAAGAGCAAGTGAGATATGGGAAAGATTGGAGGAGACATATGAGGGCACCAAGGCCGTGAAGGGAGCCAAGCTATACATTCTCAAGAACAAGCTTGCTACCTTAAAGATGCAAGATGATGAGAGCATACCGGAGATGTTTCACCGGTTGCAAGTGATCATAAATGACTTGAAGGCTTTGGGAGAGAAGGTGGAGGACAAGGACTTTTCTCACAAGTTCTTGAGATGCTTGCCACCAAGGTTTGATACTTTGGTGACTATCCTAGTAAGGGAAGGATTGGATACGGTAACCCCAAACCAAGTACTAGGTGATGTGGTCACACAAGACACATACCGTGTGGAAAGGGATGAGGGAGCCCAAGAGGAAGAGAAGAAGAAGAAGACCGTGGCATTCAAGGCTTCATCCTCCAAAAGCAAGAACAGAGGCAAAGCAAAGAAGAAAGAAAGTGATGATGAAGCTTGCACAAGCTTAAGTGAAATGGATGATGAAGAAATGGTTCTCTTTGTGAAGATGTTTGGCAAGTTCATGAAGAAGAAGGGCTATGGAGCAAGAAAGAGAAGAGATGCAACCAAGAGCACAACTAAAAGGTGCTATAGATGCAAGAGCAAGGATCACTTCATTGCGGATTGTCCATACTCTAGTGATGAAGATGATGATGACCGCAAGAAGAGCAAGAAGAAGGACAAGAAGGAGAAGAAATAAAAGAAAGAGAAAAAGAAGGAGAAGAAGAAGGGTGAATCCTATGTTGTGACATGGGATAGTGATGCTTCCTCAAGTGATGATGATGATTCTAGTGATGAAGAGAGGAAGACCACCAAGAAGAAGGCTATGGCTAGTCTTGCTATCTCAAGCAAGCCTTCTATCTTCGACACTCCATCGACATGCTTCATGGCTAAGGCCACTAAGGTATCATCCGATGAGAGTGAGAGTGATAGTGATGATGATGAGAAGTACTCAAAGGAGGACCTCATGAGCATGATACAAGATGCTCACTCTTACATTGAGACTAAGAGGAAGGAGTGCAAAGAATTGTGCAAGGCCAACAAGGCTCTTGAGCAATCCTTTGATGAACTCAAGTCGACTCATGTGAGGCTAGAGGAAGCCTATGAGAAGCTTGATCAAGCTCACACTAGGCTTAAGGAAGCCCACTCCTCCCTCCTTGATCAAAGTAAGATTGAGGATGTTGTAGAGACATGCAATGTAGGAGTAACATGTGATATTCTTGATGAATCTTTTTTTGCTCCTATTATTGTTGCTCCCACAAATGCATCATCATCATCTAGCTCAACTAAAATTCCTACTTCTACTACTTGTGATTCATCATTAGTGGTAGAAAATGAGAACCTTAAGAACAAGGTTGTTGAGCTCACTCATGCCTTCGGCAATGCCTATGGTGGAGATGCTCGCTTGCTAAAGTGCTTGGGTAGCCAAAGGTGTCCACTCAACAAGGAGGGACTTGGCTATACCCCCAAGAAGGGCAAGACAGCTTTTGCTCCTCACAAGACTTGTTTTGTGAAGAGCAATGGTTGGTTTTGCCATAGTTGCAAGCAATCCGGGCATATAGAGCAAAATTGCTTTAACAAGAACAAGAACATTGCTCATGTCTCATCCATTCGATTTGATTCTTGTTATATGCTTACAAAGGGCACTAATGTTGTGAAGGCTAAGTACATTAGTGCACCCATGGTTGGCCCAAAGAAGAAGGCAATTTGGGTGCCCAAGAGCTTCGTGACTAACCTTGGAGGACCCAAAAAGGTTTGGGTACCTAAAAAGAATTAATCTCTTTTGTAGGTGAACTATAAAGCAGGAGGAAGGCATTGGGTGCTTGATAGTGGGTGCACTCAACACATGACAGGAGATGGAAGAATGTTCAAATCAATCAACACTAGTGGCAATGATCATGCGGATGCTATCACATTTGGTGACAATAAAAAGGGCAAGGTCAAAGGCTTAGGCAAGATTGCAATATCCAATGACCTTAGCATCTCCAATGTGCTATTAGTAGAATCTCTCAACTTCAATCTTTTGTCCATGGCACAATTGTGTGATTTGGGATTCAAATGCATATTTGGTGTTGATGATGTGGAGATAGTGAGTGTTGATGGAAGTGACTTGGTGTTCAAAGGATTTAGATATGAGAATCTCTATTTGGTGGACTTTGATGCTAGTGAAGCTCAATTGACAACATGCTTATTCACCAAATCAAGTATGGGTTGGCTATGGCATAGGCGCTTGGGACATGTTGGAATGAAGCAACTAAAGAGGCTAGTGAAGCATGACAAGGTTAGAGGACTAAAAGATGTTCACTTTGAAAAGGACAAGCTATGTAGTGCATGCTAAATGGGAAAGCAAGTTGGAAACACCCATCCAAGCAAAGGAATGATGAGCACTACACATGCACTTGAGTTGTTGCACATGGACTTGTTTGGAACAACTACATATGCAAGTATTGGGGGAAACAAGTATGGTTTTGTGATAGTGGATGACTATACAAGATACACATGGGTCTTCTTTCTCGTTGACAAGAGTGAAGTGTTTGGGATATTCAAAACCTTTGTCAAGAGAAGTCAAAATGAGTTTGATAGAAGAATCAAGAAAGTGAGAAGTGACAATGGAAGTGAATTTAGAAACACAAGAGTTGATGAGCTATGCGATGAGTGTGGAATCAAACATCAATTCTCGGCCAAGTATACACCTCAATCCAATGGGATAGTTGAAAGGAGGAATAAGACACTCATTGATATGTCAAGATCCATGCTTAGTGAATACAATGTGAGTGACTCTTTTTGGGCAGAAGCAATCAACACGGCATGCTACTATAGCAACCGGCTCTATTGTCACCCTCTATTGAAGAAGACACCATATGAGCTCCTCAATGATAGAAAGCCCAACATTGCTTATTTCGGGTCTTTGGGTGCAAGTGCTACATATTGAAGAAGGACAGAAGACTTGGCAAGTTTGAGAAGAAATGTGATGAAGGGTTTCTACTTGGTTACTCCACTACAAGCAAGGCATATAGAGTGTGGAACAACACAACAAGAATAGTTGAAGAAGTCCATGATGTTGAGTTTGATGAAACCAATGGCTCTCATGAAGAACAAAATAATCTAGATGATGTGAGAGGAACACAATTGGTGGAAGCTATGAAGAACATGGACATTGGTGATATAAGGCCAAAGCAAGTGATTGACATTGAAGATGACAAAGATCAAGTGCTCTCTCCTCCAAACATGCATGGCAATGATGTTGCAAGCTCTAGTTGTTCTCATGATCAACAAGATGCTAGTAGCTCTCAAGTGACTCATCCAAGTGCAAGTACAAGTGTCCAACCGCAACAAGTACTCCAACCAACACATATTGCAAGAGATCATCCTTTAGATCAAATTGTTGGTGACATAAGAAGAGGTGTGCAAACAAGATCAAAATTGGCTTCATTTTGTGAACACTACTCATTTGTATCATCTATTGAGCCAACAAAGATTGATGAAGCTTTGATGGATGTTGATTGGGTAAATGCAATGCATGAAGAGTTGAACAACTTTACCCGCAATGATGTTTGGGAGTTAGTGGAAAGACCAAAGAACACAAATGTTATTGGTACAAGATGGGTCTTCCAGAACAAGCAAGATGAAGATGGGATTGTTGTTAGAAACAAAGCAAGATTGGTTGCACAAGGATACACTCAATTGGAAGGCATTGACTTTGGAGAAACCTATGCACCAGTTGCTAGATTGGAGGCAATTAGAATCTTACTTGCATATGTTTGTTCTCACAACATCAAGCTCTATCAAATGGATGTGAAAAGTGCTTTTCTGAATGGGTTCATCAATGAGCTAGTGTATGTTGAACAACCTCCTGGATTTGAAGATTTGAAGAAGCCCAACCATGTGTACAAGCTCAAGAAGGCATTATATGGGTTGAAGCAAGCACCTAGAGCATGGTATGAAAGATTGAGGGATTTCTTGCTATCAAAGGGTTTCAAGATGGGGAAGGTTGACACCACTCTCTTCACCAAGAAGATTGGAAGTGACTTGTTTGTGTTGCAAATCTATGTGGATGACATCATATTTGGATCAACGAACCAAGATTTTTGTGAAGAGTTTGGAGAAATGATGGCTAAAGAGTTTGAGATGTCTATGAATGGAGAGCTTAGTTACTTCCTTGGTCTACAAATCAAGCAAATGAAGAAAGGAACATTTGTTAGTCAAGGCAAGTACATCAAGGACATGCTCAAGAAGTTTGGATTAGATGTCTCTAGTGTGGATCAAAAGTTATATCGGTCAATGATTGGAAGTTTACTCTATGTGACCGCATCAAGGCCGGATGTCATGTTTAGTGTGTGCATGTGTGCAAGGTTCCAAGCTTCACCTAGGGAAAGTCATTTGAAGGCAACCAAAAGAATATTGAGATATTTGAAGCACACTCCAAATGTTGGACTATGGTATCCCAAGGGCTCTCATTTTGAATTGATTGGATATTCGGATTCCGATTATACGGGATGCAAGGTGGATAGGAAGAGTACATCGGGTACGTGTCAATTGCTTGGAAGATCACTTGTCTCATGGTCATCAAAGAAGCAAAATAGTGTTGCACTCTACCGCCGAAGCCAAATACATATCCGCGGGTAGTTGTTGTGCACAATTACTATGGATGAAAGCTACATTGCAAGATTATGGAGTCAAGTTTGGACAAGTCCCATTGCTATGTGATAATGAGAGCGCCGTCAAAATAGCCACCAACCCGATTCAACATTAAAGAACAAAGCACATTGACATAAGACATCACTTCATTAGAGATCATCAAGCAAAGAAAGACATATCTATTGAGAGTATGGGCAACAATGATCAACTTGCTGATATCTTCACCAAGCCACTAGATGAAAGAAGGTTTTGCAAGCTAAGGAATGAATTGAATATCCTAGACTTCTCCAACATGAGTTGAATGCACCCCCACTTATGACATGCCTCTCCTTCAAGAAAGCAAAGGTGAAATTGTTTGGCATGTGCATTCATTCTTATTAGGTTGTGATCTAGTTCATATAGCCACCACATTGCTTATTTAGGCTCATTCATGGTAAATCAAATGAATTTGATGTATATATGGTACCACTATTGCTTCTATGTTTGACTTGATCTAGTGGTAGCATATAACTTGTTTGTGAGCTTGTAACTCTAGTGTTTGGTCTAGTAAGTGAGCAATGGGTGTTTCACCAACGTGAGTAAGATAACCATTGTAAGATGTGTGAAGAAGCTTACTCTAGAGCAAACCGTGTTAAATATCCTATGCTCATGAGCTAGATTAAGCCATAACTTGACTTAGTTTGATCCCCACATAATGAAAAGATTGTTTCCTTTCATTAAAACTTGCCCCACCTTTGTGGAAATTGTTGACAAAGGGGGAGAAAATGCTACAAAGATAAAAGAGACATGCTCTTCAAGTAGGATCGGAGCATACAAATAGGGGGAGCAAGCTCATAAACATGCTTTTTGCATTTTAAATATGCATATTTATATGATTGATTGCATTGCATAAGCTATTTGTTTCGCTATTCATGCTTATGTGGTGAATGCTAGTGTTAAGAACATGATTGATGCTATGACTTACTAGCATGTATATCTCTACAACTAAACATATTTGTTTTTCAAGTGGTTCAAGAGCCTTATTATAATGTTGATCTCACGGGGTTCTTGAGTTTTGATGTATGTCTAGTGATAAATGGTGCTAAGGATGGTATAACATGTGCACTCCGATTGGTATCACGCTTCAAAGGTCCATTCTTATGCCTTAGCATCATCATTGGTAGTATTGCTCACCCACAATCCATATCCATACATATGTGTCAAATTTAGAACCAAACTCTATAGCACATATGTAGGGGGAGCTAATACTATCAATGTGGTTACTCAAATTTAAATCACATATCTTTGTATAGGTTGTCATCAATTACCAAAAAGGGGGAGATTGAAAGCCCTAGTTTGGTTTTGGTTAATTGATGAAACCTATTTGGTCTAATCCTATTGCTAAGCATGTGTGTAGCTTATACGAAAGGATTGGGACCAAGCCAAGTGGTGGAGTTAGCAAGGTGGCAACCATGGAGGATGGAGATGACCATATGCAACTCAAGTGATCAAGTGCTCTACCTTTGGTGAATCGCAAGAAGAGAAGAGATGGAGCAAAGAGGCCCGAAGGCAAAGGTATAATCTATAGGGTTCTTTGTTTTAGTGATCACGACACTTAGTGAGTGTGATCACATTTAGGATACATAGCTGTACTATTAAGAGGAGATAATTCACGGCTTATGCGATGTTCAAGTGCCACTAGGAGTTCTCTAACATATTGATGTTATAGACCTAGTGAGTGACTAACAAAACCCCTCGGAAAATGCTTTGCAAAATGCTAACACACTTGCATACAATGATGTACACTTGGTGGTGTTGGCACTTTTTGGATAAGGGGATGCTGAGGAGTTGTGGAGAAGTGGGAGAAACTAGTGTATAGTTCTTCTCCCTCCTGCCGAGCTTGCGAGGCAGGATTCAGCGTTTTTTGGAAGAGAAGTAGTGTGTTCAAAAGCATTGGACGCTGGTCCAAGGAGCATCGGACGCTGGCTGAGCGTCCGATGGTTAACCCTAGTTTCTGACAAAAGTTGAAGGAGCATCGGACGCTGAAGAAACACTGTTGCAGAGTCCGATGCAAGTGACGTGGCGCGAGCTTGTTTTCCAGGAAGCATCGGACGCTGGCCTACGTCCGATGCCAATCCATCGGACGCGTCCGACGTGATTTGACCCTTTCTGGAACCTCTCTGCATGGTCATCGGACGCAGGGGTTGAGCGTCCGATGTGAGGGTGCCGGCGCGTCTGATGTGGCGCAGAAAAGAGCATGAAAAAAGCAGTGGCATCGGAGCGTCCGATGCCTGGCATCGGCGCGTCCGATGTTACTTTAACCGTGGCACGAAGGAAAATGACCGTTGGGATCGGGCGGTCTATATTCATATCAGGGAGACACGTGGCTTCATCGAGAGGATCGGACGCTGGGGCAGCGTCCGATGGTTAAGCATCGGCGCGTCCGATGCCCCCGATTTCAGCCCAACGGCTAGGCCGACTTGAGTGGCCTATTTAAGGGGCATGGCCGGCTCACTTGGTTTCTCTCTTGCACATTTCAATTTCTAAGCATTCTAGTGAGCTTTGGCAAGCCTCCCAACTTATCTCCCAAGTTGATTTGATCAAACCAAGTGAGATTGAGTGATCTAGTGCGTGTTTTGAAAGAGTTCAATCTAGTGGCACTAGCTCTTCGCATCGGCATTGAGTTTTCTTGTTACTCTTGGCATTTGCCGGTGCCTAGACGGCTTGGAGGTGTTGAGGTGGTTGATTGGCAAGATTGGTGATTGTTCTTGGCTACCACCGTTTGAGATTGTGAGAGGTTTTGGAGCCTCACCTCACCGGAGCGGCAAGAGGCATCCTTAGTGGATTGCTCGTGTCATTGAGCTACCTCACTAGCGGTAGATTCTTGTGGCGCTCTTTGTGAGCTTGGCTTTGTGCCAATTAGCCATCGGGTCACCTAGTGTTGGTCGACATAACAGGGAGTAGCGTGCCGGCAAGCACGTGAACCTCGGGATAAATATTGGTGTCCCGTGTGCTTATTGTGATTGCGTTCTCATCTTGGTGATTGGTCTTCATATTCACATTCTTGGTGATTGGCATCACAAGTGGATTTCACCGGTGATTGGCTCTCTACTAGACGATCCCGAAGGCTCGGTGAAACCATCTCTATCTAGCTCATTTCCTTTGTGCAACTACCTTGAGCTATTTCATTTATCTAGATACTATTACTTGTTGTATTTCCTTTGTCATATATATATATATATATAGTATAGCTAGTTGTGTTTAGTTCATCTTTCACACACACTTGTCTTATATACATTCTTGTATATCATACTTGTGCTAGAGCTAGATTGTTTTATTCCGCATTTGATATTAGCTCTAGTTGATTGTGTGATATAGTTTTATTAGGTAGAATTGTTGGATAGGTGGCTTGCAACACACTATTAGGCTAGCGCAAAAAGTTTCGTCATTTTTTATACTAATAGTATTTACCTAAGTGATTTTGTAGTTTTTTTAATTAGGCTATTCACCCCCCTCTAGCCATTTTGGACCTTTCACCAGTCTTCGATCATCTCCTGCGCCGCCCGCGGCTGCGCCGCCGGCACCAAGTGCCCGACCTCGTACACGGCGACGTGGACGAGCGCCCCATGCTTCTGCACGTACCCGGCGAGCTTCTTCTGTCCTTGACCATCACCGCTGCCGCTGCTCCTCCGCCACACGGCGCTGGGGGCGTCCTGGAACACGGCGAGCTCGTCCCAGTGCAGCTCCTGCAGCCATGCCTCCGCCATGGACACCACCACGACCTGCGCATCACGGATCCCCTCGTAGAGGAGCACACACGTGGAAGAGGACGACGTCGCCGTGGCCGTGGGCGGCCTCCGCAGCAGCGCCTCCACGCCTCGCTTGGCGCTCTTGATCACGTCGTCGTGCAGCGCCGCCTCGACCGCGGGGCTGGCGAGCTGCCACGGCGCGTTGTCGCGGACGCCCAGCGCCGCCGTCACCCCGACATCGTTCATGAACTCCGTGGCGCCGGCGAGCAGGGTCTCCGTTGACGACGTGTCCACCGCCACGTCGAACAACGACGAGAGCCCCGTGGCGTTGTGCAACCACGACACGACGAGAAACCACGCGTTCGTCGCCTCGTCCCACCGCTCCGCGACGGCCAGCGTCGCCGCCTCCGCCTGCATGGCCATGGCCTCGCACCGCTGCTCCGCGCCGATGAGGCCCCCAAAGTAGAGGACGTCGGCGAGTCACCCTCCCTCCTACGCTCTGCAGTACCCCTCACTCGCGCTATTGCGCTACTGGTGACTGTTGCTGCCGTCGCCATGGCCACACCATAGTGGGCGCGAAGGCAGAGCACCGGCAGCTCCCGTAGTTGTGCTCGGTGGTCCCCTGCGAAGCGTACTTCGATGACTCCGGCGGCCGCGCCCCGAGCTCCGGCTACCGAGCACCCACGCGGTGGCAAGCCCCAACGGTCGTGTGCCTAGGGATGGATCATGGTCCTTATCACTCCTTCACAATCCAACTTGACTCTTTCCATTTTTAGTTTAAAATCATACTCCCTCCATCCCAAATTATAAGGCATTCCAAGAATCTTGGAGAGACAAAGTTTTTCAACTTTGACCAAATTTATATAATAAGATAATAATATTTATGATACCAACTAAGTACAATTAGATTCCTTATTAGTTATATTTTTATAATATACATATTTGATTTCATAAATCTTTATGATTCTTTCTAGACTTTTGGTCAAAGTTAAAAAAATTTGACTCTCCAAGATTCTTTGAATGTCTTATAATTTGGGATGGAGGGAGTATAATATTACGGTCCGATCCTTAAATTGGGCTGGGCTAAATTATAGGGCCCTTTATCACCCCTACGTGTGCCCGACTGCCCACGCAACGCAGCGTGCCCTGAGCTCCGGCAACCGCACGGCGAGCCTTGGTGATAGGATGCCCACGCGCTGGCGAGCCCCGACGGTTGGACGCCCACGCGGCCATGGCACCACCTCCGTGCCGCTGGGCCGAGCTCGCCCGCGGCCACGGCCCGCTGTGCCACCACACGCATGCGTGAAGAGATGGAGAACGCGAGTCAGAGAGAGCGAGGGAGAGGATAACGACGAAAGAGGCATTTTGGACTTTTTCGATGGTCGGGCCCCATGTCAGGGCTCACAAACAGCAAGAAAGTGACCAATGGTGGACAGAATGGCGTGAACAGCAAAAGAGTCAGGGATGCATTCGAACTTTTTAATGACATGAAGATTGGTGTCATCTTTTATAATGGCACACAAGTAAAAGGTTCTTAGGGCTTGTTTAGTTTCGGAATTTTTTTGAGAAAAGTGTTGTAGCACTTTTGTTGTTATTTGATAAACTTTGTGTAAACATAGACTAACTAGGTTTAAAAGATTCGTATTGATATATACATACTAAAAGTACAATTAATTATTTTTTAACCAATATTAAATGCTCCATGCGTACCTCTAAAAATTGACCGTGATAGGAATGTAGAAAATTTTTGGTTTTTTAACTAAACTAGAATTTCCTATATTATCCTTGTTACCTGGTTTGGGAAGTTTTGGGTAGTCCTTGCTTAGCCTTGCAATCATGGTTGGGATGGGATTGGTGGTCAACTATAATTAATCTTGATTAATGATTTATGGAACAATGTGGTCATAGTAATTTTGTAGTAACATGGTGATTAGAAAAATCCGGCAGGATGGACCCGTACTGGTGGTTTTTGTGTCGTGTGACTTGGCAGCTATTTTTGGTTTTTGGTTCTGGGCTTGTGCTAGATTATCCTGCCTGGATCTCTAGGACCCGGTTCTCGAAGCCTGTGACCCGGCTTAACAGCGCAACCATGAGGTTTGGAATGGGATGAACCTGGCTAATTAATTAGTTACCTTCAAGTTGAGGGTCTACACGGGGTTTGTTTTAGTGGCTCAAGAGGCGCCCATGGGGTCGTAGACCTTTGTACGGGGTGAAACCTTAGAGGTACGTGTGGAACGGACTTGGAGGGGGCTTTGTAAAGGTGTTGACACTTCTTAAAGCAATTGCCTATAATAAACTTTAATGAACTGATTCTAGCAAAAGCCCTCAGAAATGTACAGGACACTCTTAGCATCACTTAATGTCCAGTTGTCATCCCCAACATGATACTAGAAATGTAATTCACATGTGACACTAGCTCAAAGATATAAACAAATATTTATCCGCAAGCGCACAGATAAATATACCTGTTGTAGCAGCATTTCACCCAAGGTATCTAGGTACCGTTATTTATATTCTACCGAAGATAACAGCGAAGCAGGGAACCAAAGGATAAATGTGATTCAAAGATAGTGGAGATTCATTCACTACTCACATGTCTAAACAGGGGTAATACAAAGTAAAGATAAATGATAATGATAGTAGTAATAATAACGGGAATTCTAGAGATAGAGCGAACTACATAGATCAAGCAGAGAGTCAGGAGATTAATTAAGAGATTTGAATCCTAAGTTACTTCATATTTACTAAGCCTAGTGATTACTCTAGTTAATATACAATCATTTATAGATAATTAATCTATTATCTATGATCAAGGGATATTACTAAATTAGAATCAAGAACAAAGTAATGAATTCTAACTTGCAACCGCGTCCTACTAAGATCTACACTCGCAGGGAGGACTACAAAGGACTCAATAGGACTGTCACTCCCGCGATCTACCTCTCGACCCGGAGCATAGGATGTATTCGCAGGTAAACTTAGTCTAAACACCATGTTTACACCAGTTTGACCACTTAACTCTATCCAAAATAAAGCTAAGTACTTTACGAACATGATCATAAACTCTATCATAATCAGATCTATATTAAATATATAACTAGAATAAACTCGAAAACTGAATAAACTAAAATATATTAAAGTAGCATAAAGTCGAATAAAGATACAAATTACCGAGTCTTCGACAATGATCCAGAGACTCAGACGAAGCTTCAAGCCGGATATGCCGACGAAGTCGCCTGCCTCTACTTGAATCTAGCTAGACTAAACTCTAATCTTGATGTAGAGCTCTAACTCTCTCTCTAGAAACCCTAATTTTTCGTCTTGTCTTCTGATCTTGATCTGCCTGATGATCTGGAGGGGGGTCAGGGGTCTGGTTATATAGCCCTGGGCATGGAATCGTGATCGTTGGATCAAACCTACTTGAGGTACGGCCGAGATGCATCCTAGAGATCGGTGGAGGAAGGTTCCGGAAGGAGGAGGCGTGGGGGCTTTGGCCATGACCGACCGGTGGGCCCTGTGGGACCGGTCGGTCCCACAGGTCAGCCTCCTGTGGTGCGTCGCCTCGTGGTGTCTTGTGGTGTCCTCTGGAGTCTTCTAGAAACTTCCTGATGTTGCGGTGAAGTAATCTGCGTCGAGTTCCTTCTTGGGGAAGCAATATAGTTGGTTTTCCTGTTTAATCCCTAGAAAATGTAGAATCACCAAAACTCGTGGAATTTGTTAGTTTAAACCTCCTATTTCTAAGTTGGCAATCCTTTTTGGCATTTATTCAAGTATTGTTGACGGTAAATAATGATAGTTAATAGACGTCAACAAACTCCCCCAAGCTAAACTTTTGCTAGTCTCTTAGCAAACATCGGGTTCTGAGAGTAAAACTATAAACTACTTTAACACTCAAGCCATCAACTGAAAACTTTCTTGAAAGAATTTGGAAGAATTTTCACATGTTCCTTTCACCAATCTTTTACCTTAGTTCAGAATAATTGAAAGTTAGAAACAATCAAGTCAAGCACTATGTCTCAAATTCATCATTCCAACTTTTTCTCCGGAGTTTTGCAAGGTTTTCATAATAAAAGCTCAGAGAACTTCTGTATGACACATATATATATATTAAGATTAAAAAGCACACTTTACTCAGTCAAAGTTTAGAGCTTAGGGAGAGAAATGTCATACCTTTAAATCAAGCATTTGAAACTTTTTTTAAATTTGTCAACTCTTACTGGCATATTGTAATTAGAGGAACCATGGGCTATCATTCTTTTTCTTTTCATATTTTTATCACATATTTTTCTTCTTCTTTCTTTTTTCTGAGGTAGTCGGACACTTGTCCCTTTTTCTTTCCTCCTTATAATATTTTTGCATAGCCCATGCCTCTAACACAATACTACTTCGGAAGAGTGAATCTTTTGTATTTATATAAACTTAATCTTTAGAGCATGATAAACCTCTCTACCATAGCTAAAAACTTAGAACAGAGTAAGCAGCCTCAAAGTATGAATCGTTTATTATCAGGCTTTAGTTATTATGTCATACAGGTTCTCATCATATGTTTGAAGTTTTCAAAATTAAGATTCCGGAGATTCGTTGAAACTAAGAACAAGATAAAAAGTAGCTTAAACTTTTTCTGTTTCTAATTCTCCACTATCCAAACTTTGGTTAAGATCGTTGTTTTGAGATTTTTCAATTAAAAATTTGAAAGGAATTATTCTGCAGTTGAGGTTATGAAAAACAGCTCTTCTTTTTTTATATATATTCTACTTCAAGATTATTTTATTTAAATACTAAATAGATACTAGCTAAACACAAACAAAACAAAAAAACAAACAGAGGGGTACAGCATACTTACCTCGGGAATAGGGGGTCCTCCCCCAAGCTAGTTTCACTCGTACGGTGGTGGCGGCTGAGGTGGATTAATTCCCATGTGCCCGAAGAGGTAGCAGAAATTCTCGTTCGTCTAGGCGCCTTGATGATGTATCTCTTCAAGGGTATGTCGCATGTCTTCTTGACCCGTCTCAAGATGAGTAAGACGAGTGTCGATGCCCTGAAAGTAAGGGTCTCTGTGGTACGGGAACTGGTGGTATGGCTGGTGTTCTGGGTAACCATGGGTGGCATGGTAGGAGTATGGATGATGAGTGGCATCATGAACGCCCCTTCCAGAGAAAGACATTCGTCCTCCCTGGAAGTCATACATCGTATCCTCTTCGCGATGTGGAGTGTAGTTATGAAAGTTTCCTTGTCCCCATGAATCTTGCGGTGTATGTGGCTCGTAGGCAGTAGTGTCTTCCCAGGCTTGATGGTGCGACGTAGATGGTCCAGCTCGTTCGAATCCTTGATAGTGAGTGTAGGCTGGTCCGGCTGGTGCAGCATCTTCTCCTTGATATCTCGGGGCAACGTTTCTGGTGAATCTTGCGGAGGGGCTTCTCCCTACTCCCGCGCCAGGTCTCTGCAAGTTAAGCAAAAAAGGTTTCCACGACATACAGACCAAGTGATCTGTTTGGAAACTCATATTCATTTGTATATCCTTTATATTGCATGTAGAGTTTGTTATTCCTCTTCTTTATGAGATGTGCTTGACTGAAAAAGTAGAAACCTATGACTGGTCGTGGAGTGGAGATGTACATAAAGTTTCCATTTAAGTTCAGATTTCCAGCAAGACGAGTAACCCAAGAAGTGATAGATATGGGGCCTTGTAGAGTGTGAATGTAAGGCCAGTAGTCTACCAGGGGTTTTACGGGTGAGATTTTAGTTTTCTTGACCATTGCATACATAATCTTTAACTCCTCAATTCTAACAATATGACCTTCTTGTCTAGGAAAAAGAGTGAAACCTAGACACTTGTGCATCACCCTTAATGTGAGGTTGTGTATATCATTAGTGCAAGGGTGATGATCTGTTTTCTTGCCAGTAATGTCCTCCCAAAAACTATTTCTGTCAAAGTTTCGTAAGGCCACATCTAGATCTACAGTGCAGGTTTCAGGAAAACCCAGATTTAGACTGAATTGTTTCCATGTGAGAGTGAAAGGTTCATTGTACAGCCTAAAGTAGACATATGTGTCATCCGAAGAGAGAGTGCAAAGAAATTCTAGAGTGAGCAATCTACAACCCTCTTCGGAGAGCTCCCAAGTGTTCTCCCACCCAATATTATGGAAGACTAGATCGAACTCAGAGTCCATACCTGTGTCTTGAAGAAATTGCGAATCGAAGGTAGGAGTATAGGTGTACTCTTTATCTCGGTAATGCCTGAACATGTCCTTCTCGTAGGCTGTCTGGAGCTTGATGTGCCTTTCATGAAGAAGATCACGTGGCTCAAACCGGCTTGTGGTAGAGGATCGAGGCAGGGATGAGGTATCCATGTTCGAGCCTCCTTGTGATGAGCCAGCTCGTGAACGGCTTCTCGTTGATCGGAAAGTGAGCGTGTTCTTTGCCTTTCTCAAGAAGTTGCTCATCTTTGCTGCAAAAATAAGAGAACACACAAACAAAACTAGTGGAACAGATGAGGGTTAGAGCAAATAAATATCAGAGAGTTAGCGGTCCAAAAGTCAGTAGTCCAGGAGTCAGTCGTTCAAGTTGACACTTTTATTTCATCTTTTCCTAGCTTATTAACTAATTGGGCAACACTTCCCGTCTCTTATTGATTTTTCATGATTCTTCTCACTATCCCTTTCTACTTGCTACTAGCTCAAAGCTTCCTCCTCTCTTCTCTCGTATCTTCACTACCCCAAATGAAGTGCTAAGTGAACTCGAAATTGGAATTTTGAATTTTGAAGTGAGGCTGGTGTTTCTGAAGAGTGGAGTGTGTGAAGAGTGTGAAGAATGCTTGCCATTTTATAGGGAGAGAAGGGGATGGCCGGTCGGTCTAGTGGTGGGACCGACCGGTCCCCTGTGGGGCCCACTTTCTTCCATCTTGCTCCCTCACCTACCTTGCTCAAGTTCCCACTCTTTGGAGTATATGCCGACGGTTGCATGTGGTGGTAAGTGAGATGAGTGGTTGTGAGTGCATGTGATAATGTGAAATGATATGATGTGGGTCCCAGGTGTTTGTGGGTTCGTATGTCTCCCGTATTTGTACAATGCAAGTATAAAAGAAAATTGCTTTTATAAAACTATAGAAAACAAGGATTCTAATGATGCAATTCTCATATGTTTTTGTTGCCATGGTAAATAATACTTACGGGATTCGTAAATATTAATTACATGGGGCTAATTTTATGATGCAATGATGTTAATTTTGTTTTTCCTATGCATGAGAAAATAAATATGAAAGTGCAAAAAGTAAATGTTGATAACTACCGAGTTACCTCTGGCGAAGGTTCGGGGTTTAAAGTCCGTCGAATTGGACTCTTCAGTCTTCTTTATTCTTCTTGATGGGTCTCCACTACCTGAAACAGTAGTTTTGTTTCTTGAGCTTTATGGTCTATTAGAGTTGAACATTGTTCGGGCCGTGGTTTGAATGAGAACTTTTCTTCCTTTCCATTTATGGTGAATTTGATCTCTCCAGCTCCAACATCAATGTGGGCCTTAGCGGTGCTCAAAAATGGTCTTCCGAGAATGAGTGATACTTTTGAATCCGGCTGCATTTCTAGTACCACGAAGTCTACTGATACGAAGAACTCTCTAATCTTGACTGGGATGTTCTCAGCAATTCCTATTGGGTATCTGAGTGATTGATCAGCTAGCTGAAGACACATTGGTGTTGACACAAGTGCTGAATGGTTGAGCTTATACTAGACTGATGCGGGCATCACACTAACACTAGCTCCAAGATCGCACAGTGCGTTGCTAAACCGTTGATTTCCAATTGAGCATTCAATAGTGGGCATCCTGGGTCCTTCTTCTTTTCTGGTATTTGATTGAGGATAGCCGCACTACATTCTTCTGTCAGCTCAATTACTTCAGTAATTGGCAGTGGTCGTTTGTTGTTAAGTATATCCCTCACATACTTGGCATAGGTAGGTACCTGTAATGCATCTAGCAGAGGAATATTGATATATAGTTTCTAAATTACTTCAACAAACTTACTGAACTGCGCATCTAACTTGGTGTTTCGATTTTTGCGTGGGAATGGTAGAACGTTGGTGTCTAGGAAATCTATTGGTATTTCTTTATTTTGTACTTGAGTTTCTTGAACTTCATCATCTTTTTCTTCTGCCCTCGGGGGTGTTACCGGTGTTGTATGTCTTCTTTGTGCTTTTTCTGGGTATGGCGGATCTCGAGTAGTCGTCCCACGTCTAGTGGTGATTGCGGATACATGGGTGTATGCCGGGTCTCTGAGTGATGAGTGATTGTCAACTGGTATGGTGCGCATGTTCTTTGGCTTGTGTTGTGCAGGTGTCGAGCACGGATGCAGTGATCGAGGGCAAGGTGAAGGTCAAGTTGAGACGTGCCGTGCTGACGGACCGGGTGCGATGAAGGATGGGCGTGCCGTGCGGCGGACGTGCCATGCCGATGGATCGAGCGGTGAAGGGCGGACGTGAGGCTTGGACTGAGGGACCAGAGTGCCTGAGGATCAGCTGTGGTGGCTGACAGCCTGGGACAGCGACGAGCGAAGACTTGCGGGGCACGGTGTTGCTCGGGTCGAGGACCTGGGGACACGTGTCGGTGGACGGGGTGCACGGGTGGTGCATCCCCTCTACGGCTCCGGTTTGGTGGTTCAGCCACAGAAAAACCACCGGTGGACGGTTTCCAGGTTTGGGCCTCAAAACCTGGGTGCTGAGGGTTTCCGAGTTTGGCCACAAAACTCGGGCTGAGGACGGTTTCCAGGTTTGGGCTTCAAAACCTGGGCTCTGAGGGTTTGCTGAGTTTGGCCTCAAAACTCAGATGCTGGTGGGCTGGTTTCCCGGTTTGGGCCTCAAAACCGGGGGATAGCTGGAAAAGGCTGGTTTCCCGGTTTGGGCCAAAAAACCGGGGGTGCAGAGCGAGGGCGGCACGTGGCGGCGATCTGGAGGTTGCGTCGAGGCAACGCTTCGAGTCGAGCGGGCGTGGCCGTCGGATACACCTACCACCCGAGTTGGTCCAGAATAACCCTAGGGTTTAGCTAGTTCGCTCTGTAATTAGATTAGAGAGGGGTAGAGTAGGAATTAGACTTAGGTTAGAATTAGGATAAGCAGTAGGGAGACACCCTCCTCCCCTTTATCTCAGTCATTTGCTCTTTCGCACATAGGGTTTCCTGCTCTCCCATCCCCTGCTGTAGCTAGCTGAGATCCGCAGAGAGACTTGCCTCTGTGTACTGTTGATTTGAGGAAGTGAGGCCGTATCTTCACCGTTGCACTGCAAGATCGTTGTGTCGATTCGCGTTTTGATTCGAGTTCGTTGTGTTCTTCGCGTTCTTCGTTTCTTTGCGATTTTCCCGTCACTCGATCTCCCTCTCCGGTGCATCTTTGCGAAATCCGTTTGAATCAACTTGTTCGTATTTGAAAGGAGATCATTGCCACCGAAGGAATTTATCTAACTCCTTACGAACAAGTAGATCGGGTTGATTTCGTTTTCGTGGCGTTTTTTCCGTTCATCCACCTTCCCTTTTGATTTCCCGTTAATTGGATCAATTTGAGCGGATGATTTCTTGGGGATAGTCTCCTAACTACCCCGTGATCATCTTCTCCAAGTCTGGGAACTTGGGATTTTGATTTGGATTGGATTTGGAGAGTTTTGTGAGAAGGGTGATCAAAATCGCCTTCTCTGGACACCCGCGGACAGTCCGCGGTTTGACCGGCGGACAGTCCGGGCGTCGGGGATCAGCCTGACCAGTGGCTGTGTTCTTCGGCCGGGGACTGTTCACGTGACTGGCGGATAGTCCGCCGTTGTGGTCCGCGGACAGTCCGGGACTGGTCCAGCAGACTTCAGCAAGTTTGCGTTGTTGGGTTTTTTACCGGCGGACAGTCCGCCGTTGGATCTTGCGGACAGTCCGGGAACGTCCAGTGGACTTGCAGCAGCACTGTGTTTTGCTCGTTTGGCCGGCGGACAGTCCGCGACCTGAGCCCGGACAGTCCGCCACTGGGCAGACAGTCCACGACCGAAGTGCCGGACAGTCCGGGACTTGCCTGAAGCTTCCGGTTTTGTGCGTTTGCTCTCCCGGCTTGCTCGCTTGGTTTTCGGACTTCTCGTTTGACCCTAGAGTTCACCAAGGAACCTCTCCAGGTATATTTGCTACTTGTTAGCATCGGTATTTGGGGACTTCTCGACGTAGTCGTCTATCTACATTCGGGACTTGGTTTTTGGGGTTGCGTTCGAGCCGGAACTTTTGGAGTTTGGTTTGCTTCTTCTTGGTGGTGCTCCGCTGTGATCTTAGGGATCATCCACCCTCTTCCAAGGGTCATGAGCATCACGGTTTCGGTCGCCGTTTCTCGAGGTTGATTTTGGGACACTTGGCCAAAGTTTCGAGAGAATTTTGATTGGCTCCCATTCACCCCCCTCTGGTCGCCTTGCTAGTGCTTTCTCGGTCCTTCAATTGGTATCGGAGCGGGTTAAGGATCTTCCACCTTAGCCGGTTCCAGATCCACCGAAGGCGACATGGATCGCGGCGTGGGCAAACCGCCATTTTTCGATGGGACGAACTATGCGTATTGGAAGATACGCATGTCGGCCTATCTGTAGAGTTTGGGTGCTTCCATTTGGGATATTTGCAACTCTGCCGATTACGTGGTCTTGGCTGCTCGTGTCACTCAGCTTCAGATCGATGAACATGATGCCAATAGCCGAGCCCGTAATGCTCTCTTTTTGTGTTTGAGCATGTGAGAGTTTGATCGCGTTTCTCACCTCTCTACGGCTCGGGAGATTTGGGCCACCCTCATGCGTTTTCATGAGGGCACCTCTCAAGTCAAAACCCGACTCTACGAGTCGTTCAAGAGAGTATGAGAACTTTCGACATCAACCTGGCGAGAGCATAGAAAGTTTATTCGCTCGCTTTCAGGTGATTGTCAACAGGATGAGGGCTAACAAGGAGCAGTTGCCTTTCGACGATCATGAGAGAGCTTTGAAGCTTTTGCACACTCTCGATCGGTCGGTGTGGGACTCAAAGGTCCAGGCGATCATCGAATCGCCTAACTATGAGACCCTCACTTGCGACGAGCTCTTCAGTAAGCTCAAGTCCAGTGAGATTGACGCCATGTCGAGGGCTTCTTATGCGAATCCTTCTGGCCCGACCATGGCTTTGGTTTCTGGCTCTTCTACTAACCCCTCTGGTGGCTTTGCTCTTTCATCTCTCTTTTCTGTCACAGAGGACCAGCTTGAGTCGTTGGGGGATGACGAGTTGGCAATGCTCGCCAACCGGTTCACGCGGTTCCACAACAACCGCATGAACCGTCGCCGCGGAGGAGGACGCTCAGGATGCTATGAGTGCGGCGACCCCGACCACTTCATCGCCAACTGCCCCAAGAAAAACAAGCATTCGGGGAAGGGCGATCATGGGCACAAGTACGACTCCGGCAAGCGCAAGGAGAAGTACATCCCCGCGAGGCACAAGCGGAGGGGCGGCTTCGACAAGGAGTACATCAAGAAGAAGTACTTGGAGAAGGCCCAGGCTGAGCAGCGTGCGTTCTTCGCCACGCTCAGCGACGTCAACGGCTCGGATGAAGACTCCGCTTGTTCAAGCGACGACGAGTCCGAGAAGAAGAAGAGGATCGAGGACAAGCTGAACGGTCTCTGCTTCTTTGCCGACGACGATGGCTTCTGCACCATGGCCCTTGGTGATGAGGTCGACGGCAAGCTGGAGCACTCCCCTCGGGACGACGACGATGACGACAACTCCCAGGTATCTCTCACCTACGACGAGCTTTCTTCCGAGGTTGAGAAGCTTACTGCTGCCCTCCTTAGCCAAGATAAACTGCTTAGGCGTGCTGCTAGAGAGCGCAAGGAGTTTAGGCAGAAGTGGGAGGACACGGTGAAGGAGCTTGAGTTCGCTCGGTCCACCGTGGTTGTGTCGGAGGAGAGTGAGTGCGAGTCGTGCACCAAGCACATGACTGATCTCCTCACCCTGAGGAGTAAGTATGCTGCTTTGGTTGGAGAGGTGGATGAGCTCCGTGCTAGGCCGCAGCTGTTGGGTGCGTGCAAGACTTGTCCTGTCTTGCAATCCGAGTTGGCAGAGAAGAATGCCAAGATTGAGTCTTTAGAGAAGGCCAACTCGGGTAGCACTTGTGTCATGAGGTGTGCTTTGTGTGAGGGCTTGGAGATGGAGATTGCAAATGTGAAGCATGGCAAGATGCAAACCGAGGAAGAAAACACATACCTTCGGACCATCTTGTCGTGGGTCTCTTGTAGTGAGCCACAGCTCGGGATGATGATCTCCCAATTCAAGCGAGCTGCTGGAGGTCCTGGTGTAGGTTTTGCTCCGGGTGTTGATCTTTCCGCTTTTGGGAAGATTGGAGAGTCTAGTGGTCTGAACTCGAGTGAGAAGCCTAACTCCACCACTACTCCCAAACTTGCCAAGCTTCCACCCAAAGAGCCTGCCAAGCCTACCACCAAGGATGGGGTGTTTGAGGAACCCCCGAGAGCTCCGCCCAAGAACCAAGTGTGGGCACCCAAGCCAAACCACCTCAAAAACAAGCTTGACACAATGCCACCCATCCAGGAGGAGTGCTTGCCACAGAAGGGCAAAGTGATCCACACCCACAGCCATGAGTACCAACAACCCCCTTTGCGCGCGGTGAGGTATCATTGTGATTTCTGTGGGAGAGATGGACACTTGAGCGAGTTCTGCTTTCGGCGCAAGAGAGAGGCGCGCCGTGCTCGGGAGATGGACAACCCGGACATGTACCACCCTTTCCATGGTGTGCATGGGCCGAACGTCCAGAGGAGAACTGCTAGGCCCGGAGGTCAAGTTCCCAGGCCTAGGCAGAGGAGAGCTCCGAGGAGAGAGGCTAGGCCTAGAGGTCTTGAACCTCAAGCTCCTAGGCGTAGGCCTCGTAGAGAATGTGCCCGGCGGGAGCCTGCAGTTGTAGGCTATGGACCCCGTGGCGGAGGCTTTGTAGTTGAGCGCTTTCCCCCACCGCATTTTGAGTATCGCGGTGAGCGCTCCTTCCCTAGCGGACCACGTTTTCCTGTGCGTGGTGATCGCTACCCCCGTAGACGTGCTAGGAATGGTTTTTCTGCTAACCGTTCTTTTGAGCAGCCGGCCCAACACTGGTATTCCCCTTTCTTCACTAACCCCAGTGTTGGACCGTATGCTCACCCTATGTCTTTCTATTGATGTAGGTAAGACAGTTGGAGGACATTTGGTTGGTGGATTCCGGTTGTTCGAGGCACATGACCGGAAACGCCAAGTGGTTCTCCAGCCTTAGCCCTGTTGCCGGAAAGGAGTACATTACCTTCGGCGACAATAGTAAAGGTAAGGTTTTGTCTCGTGGGTCGGTGCGGGTTAATGAGCACTTTGTGTTGCGCGATGTTGCTCTTGTTTCTAACTTGCATTTTAACCTTCTTTCTGTTTCGCAACTTTTTGACGACGACTATGAGATTCGTTTTAAACCGAATCTCAGTCGTATTTTGGATCCTCAGGGCAATCTTGTATGTTTGATTTCGCCCTTTGGGAAAGTCTTTCGTGCGAATTTCTCGGAGTCGTTTGGCATTTCCCGCTGTCTTTTGGCTAGTCCTTCCTCCTCTGATCTTTGGAAGTGGCATAGGAGGCTCGGTCATTTAAGCTTCGACTTGCTTGCAAGACTTAGCTCACTTGGCCTAATCCGAGGATTGCCCAAGCTTTCGATGGAGAAGGATCTAGTCTGTCATTCTTGTAGACATGGGAAGATGGTTGCCGCTCCCCACCATCCAGTGACTAAGGTCATGACCTCGCACCCTGGAGAGCTTTTACATATGGACCTTGTTGGTCCTGCTCGGGTGAGCTCGGTTGGTGGCAAGTGGTATGTTTTAGTTGTTGTTGACGACTTTTCGAGGTATTCATGGGTCTTCTTTTTAGCTGAGAAGACCGAGACTTTCTCTTTTGCTCGCAATCTGATTTTGCGTCTTCAGAACGAGTTCCCTTTGAACTCGATGCGAGCTATTAGAAGTGATAATGGTTCCGAGTTTAAAAATTCGGATTTTGAGAAGTTTTGTAACCGCCTTGGTTTGGAGCATCAGTTTTCTTCCCCCTACACACCACCCCAAAATGGTGTTGTAGAGAGGAAGAATCGGACCCTTGTTGAGATGGCCAGGACGATGCTCGATGAGCATAGGACTCCTAGGCGCTATTGGGCCGAAGCTATGAACACTACATGCTACATTTCAAATCGCATTTTTCTGAGAGCCTTTTTGAAGAAGACCTCTTATGAGTTGCGTTTCGGTCGCCTGCCCAAGGTGAGTTATTTTAGAGTCTTTGGTTGCCACTGTTTTATTTTGAAAAAGGGCAACCTGGACAAGTTTGAGTCTCGTTCTTCGGACGGTGTGTTTTTGGGTTATGGCACTCACACTCGAGCTTATCGTGTACTTAACCTTGACACTAACCGAGTCATGGAGACATCAGATGTCACCTTCGACGAGACTCTTGTATGTCCTTCTTCTCGTTTTGAGCGTGCAGGTGATCATGAGGTTGGTGAGCCTCTTTTCGATGACGAGGAAGAGGGTGCTGAAGGTATAGATGATCCAGCACCCCCTCCACCTGCCGTGCCGCAAAGAGCGGCCTCGACGACGACTCACGGCCCCGACACCTCTTCTTCCTGGGGGCCGTGGGATCCGCCACCCCGAGCGGTACCTTTTGTACCCGGGGAGGCACCAGCTGCTGTTGAGGGGGAGGCTACTTCAGCTCGGGAGGCGCCACGACACATCCAGCGCCAGCACCCGCCTCAGCAGATGATCGGCAGCATCGACGAACGGGTTACTCGGTCCAGGTCACAGCACATCTCTCACTTCGCTCATTCTGCTTTTGTTGCTAATTTTGAGCCCCGAGATGTTGGACACGCCTTGACGGATCCGGATTGGGTCAATGCCATGCATGAGGAGTTAGAAAACTTTGAGAGAAATCGGGTTTGGGTTCTAGTTCCTCCTCCTCCTAACTGTAATCCTATTGGGACAAAATGGGTTTTCAAAAATAAACAAGGAGAGGATGGCCACATTGTGAGGAACAAAGCGCGTCTTGTGGCCAAGGGTTATAGTCAGAAGGAGGGGATAGATTTTGAGGAGACTTTTGCTCCTGTAGCTCGTTTGGAGGCTATTAGGATACTCTTGGCTTTTGCTGCATCCAAAGGTTTTAAACTCTTTCAAATGGATGTCAAGAGTGCCTTCTTAAACGGCTACATAGAAGAGGAAGTATATGTTGAGCAACCCCCCGGTTTTGAAAATCCCAAGTTTCCAAACCATGTTTTTAAACTTCATAAAGCTTTATATGGTTTGAAACAAGCCCCTAGAGCCTGGTATGATAGATTGAAAACCTTTTTGCTAGCTAAGGGTTTTAAAATGGGATGTGTAGATAAAACGCTCTTTCTCCTCAAGCAAGGCAAAGACACTCTCTTGGTCCAGATTTACGTGGATGATATCATTTTCGGTGGTTCTTCTCACGCTTTGGTTGCCAAGTTTGCAGATACTATGAGCAGGGAGTTCGAGATGAGCATGATGGGCGAGCTGACCTTCTTTCTCGGGTTGCAAATCAAGCAATCCCGAGAGGGGACGTTTGTGCACCAGGGCAAGTACACCAAGGACTTGCTGAAGCGGTTCGATATGGGTGAGGCCAAGCCTCTTCCAACACCCATGTCGACGATGACTGCCCTGGATGCAGATGTGGATGGAGAAGCAGTGGACCAGAAGGAGTACCGAAGCATGACCGGGTCGCTCCTCTACCTGACGGCGACACGCCCAGACATTCAGTTCGCGGTGTGTCTGTGTGCGCGCTTTCTGGCGTCGCCGCGCACTTCTCACCGTCAGGCGGTGAAGCGGATTTTCAGGTACCTTCGTTTCACACCTGAGCTCGGGATTTGGTATTCTGCTTCCTCCACCCTCTCCCTTTGCGGTTATTCGGATGCCGATTTTGCTGGTTGTCGTATTAAGCGCAAGTCCACTTCTGGGACTTGCCAGTTTATTGGTTCTTCTCTTGTTTCGTGGTCTTCTCGCAAGCAGTCTAGTGTCGCTCAGTCCACTACAGAGGCTGAATATGTTGCTGCGGCTAGCTGTTGTTCCCAGTTGCTTTGGATGATGGCCACTTTGCGTGATTTTGGTCTGAGCTTTACTCGTGTTCCTTTGCTTTGTGACAGCACGAGTGCTATTAGCGTTGCTAAGAACCCCGTGCTTCACTCGAAGACCAAACACATTGATGTGCGCTTTCATTTCTTGCGAGACCACCAGGAGAAGGGTGATATCGACCTTCGCCATGTCGATACTCATCATCAACTGGCTGATATTTTCACCAAGCCTTTAGACGAATCAACCTTTAATCGGTTGAGGGGTGAGCTTGGTGTGTGTTTCCCCTTTTAGATGGGGGAAACATTTTGGATCTTGTATAGCAGACTGACTCTTTTTCGTTTATCTTTCTTCTCTTTTGCATTTTAGCATACGCATTCACATTCTGAGCTTCATGTTTATAATCACTAGAATGTAACTATGCTCTATGTAGTATGCTTCGATGCTTATGTTGATGCTTGTAGCTTATGCTCTTTCTGATCACTAGTACATGTTGTGAGCTGAGCTATTTTGAAATGGTGACTTTGCTTAATGTAAATACAATCTGAAAATGTTCACCATTGAGATATGCAACTAGCATGTGTAGGATGTGTTGAGTTCATTCATGCTTTTCATATATGCTAGGTTGCTATGTCTCTAGTTCTGAGTCATTCACTTGCTTGGTCTGTTCATATCATGTTTAAAATTTGAACCAAGTTTTAGTGAATTGAAAAGATCGAGATGGGATTGCTTGTCAACACATCACGGTATCGAGACGGTTTCTCATTGCACTTTGAGTTAAACTTGAGCCGTGTAGTGTATGACCGAAACCGCAGCTTTAAGCTTCTGATTGCTTCGGCATAGGCTTCGCTCGGTTGAAAAGTTAGGCAAAGACAAGCTTTCAACCTCTCGCAATCACATGCAAATAATTGAACTTGTGAATTTTCACCGCTGCAACTCCGATATAAAACTGAAATCACAAGTATATGCTTCATTCCTATGCATGATGATTGAACTTTGCTAGGGGTAGTTCACCCTGTATACATGTTTAGCACTTGTTTGGATTCCTGTCTATACATTGCTAGTGCTATTTTGATGGTGAATACCTTTTAACTCAAAACTGCTCATTTTCTGCTCATATGTTCATATTTCATATCTGGTGATCAGTTTGAGCCTTTGCTATTTGAGTGCTTAGTTTTGTCATTAGAGCTATACTGTTTAGAGCATCTTTGCACTCTTTTGACTATATGCCTGAAGCTGCTAACTTGCATTTCTGACTTCATATGCATGTTGGAAGGGGGAGTTTCTTGCCTTGATGCCTTTTTTCTTGATTAGTGCATTTCCAACTAAGGGGGAGAAATTGCAAATCATATACTCCTGGATGTTCAACTAAGGGGAGTTCTCCTAGTTGTTTGCACTTGTCGAGGGGGAGATTGCTAGTTGTGTTGAGCCTTGCCTCAGTCTTGAGGAACTAGCAAACATTTTCAGGGTTTTCCGATCTCGATTGGTTCTCTTTTGGTTTGGAGTCATTCCAATTGGTTCGGAGCATGTTTGGCCGAAAGGATTTGGTATCGAGCTTTCTTTGCTAGTTGTGTTGAGCCTTTGTGCCTCTATCTTGAGGGACTAGCATTTTGCTTCGATATTTTCGATTGGCTTTTGCTAGCGGTGTTGAGCCTGTTCTACCTCTTCTTGAGGGCTAGCTTTGCTTTGCTTGGTCGCGTCGAGCCGTTGCCCATGTCTTTGGGGACCAAGTTGTCTTGCTCTTTCCACTTGACCTTCTTTGGCTTTGCCATGCTTTTGGGTCATTTGGTCGAGTTCTCTCTTCTCCTTCCTCCTTCTTCTCTTTCTACTATGATTTGTGTTGGTAGTTGACAATGCACTCATCAAGGGGGAGATTGCGGATACATGGGTGTATGCCGGGTCTCTGAGTGATGAGTGATTGTCAACTGGTATGATGCGCATGTTCTTTGGCTTGTGTTGTGCAGGTGTCGAGCACGGATGCAGTGATCGAGGGCAAGGTGAAGGTCAAGTTGAGACGTGCCGTGCTGACGGACCGGGTGTGATGAAGGATGGGCGTGCCGTGCGGCGGACGTGCCATGCCGATGGATCGAGCGGTGAAGGGCGGACGTGAGGCTTGGACTGAGGGACCAGAGTGCCTGAGGATCAGCTATGGTGGCTGACAGCCTGGGACAGCGACGAGCGAAGACTTGCGGGGCACGGTGTTGCTCGGGTCGAGGACCTGGGGAAACGTGTCGGTGGACGGGGTGCACGGGGGGTGCATCCCCTCTACGGCTCCGGTTTGGTGGTTCAGCCACAGAAAAACCACCGGTGGACGGTTTCCAGGTTTGGGCCTCAAAACCTGGGTGCTGAGGGTTTCCGAGTTTGGCCACAAAACTCGGGCTGAGGACGGTTTCCAGGTTTGGGCCTCAAAACCTGGGCTCTGAGGGTTTGCTGAGTTTGGCCTCAAAACTCAGATGCTGGTGGGTTGGTTTCCCGGTTTGGGCCTCAAAACCGGGGGATAGCTGGAAAATGCTGGTTTCCCGGTTTGGGCCAAAAAACCGGGGGTGCAGAGCGAGGGCGGCACGTGGCGGCGATCTGGAGGTTGCGTCGAGGCAACGCTTCGAGTCGAGCGGACGTGGCCGTCGGATACACCTACCACCCGAGTTGGTCCAGAATAACCCTAGGGTTTAGCTGGTTCGCTTTGTAATTAGATTAGAGAGGGGTAGAGTAGGAATTAGACTTAGGTTAGAATTAGGATAAGTAGTAGGGAGACACCCTCCTCCCCTTTATCTCAGTCATTTGCTCTTTCGCACTTAGGGTTTCCTGCTCTCCCATCCCCTGCTGCAGCTAGCTGAGATCCGCAGAGAGACTTGCCACTGTGTACTGTTGATTGGAGGAAGTGAGGTCGTATCCTCACCGTTGCGCTGCAAGATCGTTGTGTCGATTCGCGTTTTGATTCGAGTTCGTTGTGTTCTTCGCGTTCTTCGTTTCTTTGCGATTTTCCCGTCACTCGATCTCCCTCTCCGGTGCATCTTTGCGAAATCCGTTTGAATCAACTTGTTCGTATTTGAAAGGAGATCATTTCCACTGAAGGAATTTATCTAACTCCTTACGAACAAGTAGATCGGGTTGATTTCGTTTTCGTGGCGTTTTTTCCGTTCATCCACCTTCCCTTTTGATTTCCCGTTGATTGGATCAATTTGAGCGGATGATTTCTTGGGGATAGTCTCCTAACTACCCCGTGATCATCTTCTCCAAGTCTGGGAACTTGGGATTTTGATTTGGATTGGATTTGGAGAGTTTTGTGAGAAGGGCGATCAAAATCGCCTTCTCTGGACACCCGCGGACAGTCCGCGGTTTGGCCGGCGGACAGTCCGGGCGTCGGGGATCAGCTTGACCAGTGGCTGTGTTCTTCGGCCGGGGACTGTTCAGGTGACTGGCGGACAGTCCGCCGTTGTGGTCCGCGGACAGTCCGGGACTGGTCCAGCAGACTTCAGCAAGTTTGCGTTGTTGGGTTTTTTACCGGCGGACAGTCCGCCGTTGGATCTTGCGGACAGTCCGGGAACGTCCAGTGGACTTGCAGCAGCACTGTGTTTTGCTCGTTTGGCCGGCGGACAATCCGCAACCTGAGCCCGGACAGTCCGCCACTGGGCAGACAGTCCGCGACCGAAGTGCCGGACAGTCCGGGACTTGCCTGAAGCTTCCGGTTTTGTGCGTTTGCTCTCCCGGCTTGCTCGCTTGGTTTCCGGACTTCTTGTTTGACCCTAGAGTTCACCAAGGAACCTCTCCAGGTATCTTTGCTACTTGTTAGCATCGGTATTTGGGGACTTCTCGACGTAGTCGTGTATCTACATTCGGGACTTGGTTTTTGGGGTTGCGTTCGAGCCGGAACTTTTGGAGTTTGGTTTGCTTCTTCTTGGTGGTGCTCCGCTGTGATCTTAGGGATCATCCACCCTCTTCCAAGGGTCGTGAGCATCACGGTTTCGGTCGCCGTTTCTCGGGGTTGATTTTGGGACACTTGGCCAAAGTTTCGAGAGAATTTTGATTGGCTCCCATTCACCCCCCCCCCTCTGGTCGCCTTGCTAGTGCTTTCTCAGTCCTTCAGTGATCCCCTTAATCTGCTCATGGTTAGTGGTAACAGGCAAAACAACAGCCAATTGTGATAGTTGGGTTTCTATTCTTTTGTTATAATTGAGTTGATTCTTAATAGCAGAAGAAAATTCATCCATCTTAGCATTTATGTTTTCAAGAGTCTTATCATTTAAAGCAAGTCTTTTAGTAATGTTATCATTTATTCTGGCTTGTTCTAAAATTAGATCTCTTAAAGTAGGTTGCTTGAAATTGGAAGAACTGAAATTACTGGTGTACTTATCTGGTTTGGAAGGTTGTTGTTGACGCAATCCTTGCTTGTGTAGAGTGGTAGAGTTGTTGATGATGTTAGCTTCATCTTGATCTTCGGGAAATTCTATTCCCAAATACTCTCCACTTCTAGTTTGAGCATCAAATGCGTCTTGAATAGCTTGACGTTCTTCTTTGTAGTTGGCTCTCTGAATGAGTCGATCCATAAGTACATCCATCTTGGTTGACAGTGCACACACTTCTTCTGGAACTTCTTCAATTTGGTGACAGCGTTGAGTAGTAACTTGTTTCCAGCTTTGATTCTCAGCTATCTTATCCATTAAACATTCTGCTTTTCCAAATGTGAGTGACATGAATGATCCTTCAGCAGTGGCATCGAGTTGCTCTCGTGTTCTTGGTAATAATCCGTGATAAAATAGTTGCATGAGCAATTCGTTCCTTATTCCATGATGTGGGCATCTTAAAATTTGCTCCTGAAAACGCTCCCAAGTTTCTGGAATGGTTTCTCCTTTTTGTTGCTGAAAGTTGTATATCTTTCCCCTTAAGATATTGATTTTGCTAATTGGGAAAAATCTTGATAGAAAGGTCTCTGAACACTTCTCCCATGTCTTGATGTTGTCCATGTTTGAATAGAACCACTGCTTCGCTTTTCCTTTCAGTGAGAAGGGAAAAAGAGGAAGAAGTATAATGTCCTAGGGAATGTCCTTGACGATGATGGTGCTTCCAATCTCCAAGAAATCTTGTAGATGGGCAGTTGCATCTTCTTCTTCGTTTCCACCAAATGTAGTAGTTTGCACCAGGTTGATAAGACTTGGCTTGAGCTTGAACTCAAGGTTGTTCGTCTGGAGTGTAGGTCCTGTGCGAATGTTCCTGACACTTGGAGTAGAGAAGTCCAGCAGAGTCTTGTTGGCCATGGCTTAACTACTGATGTTGATCTTCCACACGATCTAGTTGATTTCTGATTTGTAAGTGATGAATTACAACTGAACCTGTGTTACCCTGTATATGATATAAACAAAGAAAGACGTACAAGGGTAAGCCTGCCAAGACAGAGGTACAAGTGAATGAATGAATAATCTCCTTTCCTAATGAGTTTTGCTTCCACTGATTTACTGGTTTCTAATTGGTTCCCGGTGGCTTCCGTTGCTTATATCCCCGGCAACGGCGCCAGAAATGCTTGTTGACACTTCTTAAAGCAATTGCCTATAATAAACTTTAATGAACTGATTCTAGCAAAAGCACTCAGAAATGTACAGGACACTCCTAGCATCACTTAATGTTAAGTTGTCATCCCCAACATGATACTAGAAATGTAATTCACATGTGACACTAGCTCAAAAGATATAAACAAATATTTATCCGTAAGCGCACAGATAAATATACCTGTTGTAGCAGCATTTCACCCAATGTATCTAGGTATCGTTATTTATATTCTACCGAAGATAATAGCGAAGCAGGGAACCAAAGGATAAATGTGATTCAAAGGTAGTGGAGATTCATTCACTACTCACATGTCTAAACAGGGGTAAGACAAAGTAAAGATAAATGATAATGATAGTAGTAATAATAACGGGAATTCTAGAGATAGAGCGAACTACATAGATCAAGCAGAGAGTCAGGAGATTAATTAAGAGATTCAAATCCTAAGTTACTTCATATTTACTAAGTCTAGTGATTACTCTAGTTAATATACAATTATTTATAGCTAATTAATCTATTATACATGATCAAGGGATATTACTAAATTAGAATCAAGAACAAAGTAATGAATTCTAACTTGCAACCGCGTCCTACTAAGATCTACACTCGGAGGGAGGACTACAAAGGACTCAACAGGACTGTCACTCCCGCGATCTACCTCTCGACTAGGAGCATAGGATGTATTCGTAGGTAAACTTAGTCTAAACACCATGTTTACACCAGTTTGACCACTTAACTCTATCCGGAATAAAGCTAAGTACTTTATGAACATGATCATAAACTCTATCATAATCAGATCTATATTAAATATATAACTAGAATAAACTCCAAAACTAAATAAACTGAAATATATTAAAGTAGCATAAAGTCGAATAAAGATACAAATTACCGAATCTTCGACAATGATCCGGAGATTCAGACGAAGCTTCAAGCCGGATATGCCGACGAAGTCGCCTGCCTCTACTTGAGTCTAGCTAGACTAAACTCTAATCTTGATGTAGAGCTCCAACTCTCTCTCTAGAAACCCTAATTTTCTGTCTTGTCTTCTGATCTTGATATGCCTGATGATCTGGAGGGGGTCAGGGGTCTGGTTATATAGCCCTGGGCGTGGAATCGTGATCGTTGGATCAAACCGACTTGAGGTATGGCCGAGATGCATCCTAGAGGTCGGTGGAGGAAGGTTCCGGAAGGAGGAGGCATGGGGGCTCTGGCCATGACCGACCGGTGGGCCCTGTGGGACCGGTCGGTCCCACAGGTCAGCCTCTTGTGGTGCGTCGCCTCGTGGTGTCTTCTGGAGTCTTCTAGAAACTTCCCGACGTGGCGGTGAAGTAATCTGCGTCGAGTTCCTTCTTGGGGAAGCAATATAGTTGGTTTTCCTGTTTAATCCCTGGAAAATGTAGAATCACCAAAACTCGTGGAATTTGTTAGTTTAAACCTCCTATTTCTAAGTTGGCAATCCTTTTTGGCATTTATTCAAGTATTGTTGACGGTAAATAATGATAGTTAATAGACGTCAACAAAAGGCCTTGTAGTGTGACCCCGTTATGCACCTTGGCAGTGTGCAGCGTGACCGGGAACTCATGACTCATGGGTAACGATGTGCAACCTCTGCATATTGTAAAATTGATATATCAGCCGTGCTCACGGTCACGAGCGGGCTTGGACTTCTTCGAGATTAGTTGGTGGTTTAGTTCTGGTTCGGGTGGCCTAATGGACTTTAGGTGTGGTTTGCCTGTTGGACTTCAGGTGTGGGTTTGCTTGGTGTGACTCCAAGTGTGGTTGCTTGGTGGACTCCAAGTATCGGTTGCTCGGTGTTTTTCTGAGTGTGGTTTTGCTCTGTGCGACTCCGAGTATTGTTACTTTTCTATGGAGAATGTGGTTATAACCTAGTAAATAGGTGCATACGATTAATAGGATTAATAGGGTTGTGTCGCTTTAGGCGCTTGAGTCAAACAGAGTTAGCCTATCTTTGATATTAGCCACATGGCATATATTTTCTACACTTGTGGAGTACATTTCGATGTACTCACCCTTCCTCTTTGTCCCCCCTGCTTCCCCACCAAGACGTTGGAGTCTACGACAAGGAGCAGGAGTACCCAAAAGACGGTGGATTCGACCCAGACGACTTGTACTAGGATGGCGCAACCTCCGGTCGACCTTCCTATGGAGATGGCATCCTGTATCCGTGGTCTACATCAGAGTCTAAATTAGAGTCTGTTGAGAGTTTGTACTTTTCTTTTGGACCCGAGGGTCATTTTTGTAATAAATGTTCGAAATATTAATAAAGCATTATTTTGATATTCACTATGATGTCGATATATGTATAAAAATTGATCCTGACATACATATATTATGACCTCGATTTTGTTCTTAAAATCAGGGTGCGATAGTCAACAAGGGAGGTGTGGTTTAATTGGTGTCCAGAGCCTTGCATAGCCTTTGTGTTGAGGCTTCCTTTCATGCGGAGTTTGCACTGTTTTCACCTACTTTGCTAGTCATGTTGAGCCATTTTACTTCTTTCTTGAGGGACTAGCAGTTTTTGGCGCTTTGATCTTTGAGCTATTGGTGTTGAGCCCTTTCTGCCTCTTCTTGATGACTAGCTCATTTTGACTTGGTTGCGTCGAGTTGTTGCCCATGTCTTTGGGAACCAAGTCTTTCCTCTTTTGATTGAGTTTATCGCTCCTGTGTAGTTTTGCTCTGATCTTTTGCTTGGTTGCGTTGAGCTGTTGCCCATGTCTTTGGGGACCAAGCTTTGCTTATTTTGAATTGCCCCTCTTCGGCTTTTCGGCATTCAGCTGAGCATTCTCTCTCTTTTGTTTCTTTTATTTTAGTGTTTGTGTGTTGTGTTGACGATGCACTCATCAACGGGGAGACTGCGAGCACAAGGTTGATATGTGCCCTTGTGGTTCGTCCTTATCATAAGTGAATGATCAACAGGCACACATGTTGGTGTGAGTGTGCAACATGTCTCTTGGTTGTGTTGCTGTGGAGCTCGGAGGCAATGGTCCATGGCGAGGTGAAGATCAAGTAGAGACGTGCCATGTCAATGGACCGGGTGTGGCGAAGGACAAACGTGAGGCTTGGACTGAGTGACTAGGAGGCCGGAGGACCAGTTGCGGTAGTTGGCATGTGGCATCGACAAGCAATAATACATGGGGATGAAGACAACATCAGTCAAGTCGAGACGGAAGGTGATGGCATCGTGGTACCTGGAGGAGGTCGGACACGGGCTTGCATGGGAGATGCAGGTGTCGTTAGTCGAGTTAGGAAGGAAGATGAAGGTGTCATGCTTGGTGGAGGCTGAACATGTGTTGTCGTCGGTGTCGGCAGACGGGGTTTAGCACCTACGCTCCTTCTACGATGCGGGTTTGGTAGTTGAGCCTTAGAAAACCACTGCAACGATTTCCAGAATGCCGACTTCTGAGTTTGGGCCTCAAAACTCAAGTTGGCGGGTTTGCCGGTTTGGGCCTTAAAACCAGGCGGAGGTTCCGAGCAGGAACGAGGTGACGCATGGCAGCACCGTGAGGTCTGCGTTGATGCGGAGCTAGCGGTGAGAAGGCTCGTGGTCGTCGAGGCGGCATGTGGTGGCATCGTGAGGCTTAAGTTGCGACAAAGCTAACGATGAGGAAGGTGCATGACTGTTGATGGAAATCCTGACAAAGTTGGACTAGAATGCCTCTAGGCTAGCTAGTTTGCTCTTTGTACCCTAGGGGTGGAAGGAGTATTATGTAATAGGCTGTAAATAAGGGATGACACCCCTGATCCCTCTTCATCTCTCCAGACAGAATATTTTGCATTCTCTTGTTAGGGTTTCCTCTCCCATAGTTGCACTAGAGATCCACAGAGTGTTCATCCCTCTGTCTACTTGGATTCCAGGAATGGTGACCGTAATCACCTTGTAGCCTTCTTGGCTATTTTGCTGAATCTTTGGTTTGCATTTTGTTCTTTGCGTTCTTGTGTTTTCCTCTCTCTTGGCTTCTCAAGATCTTTTGATTCAAGGGATGGATTGTTATTCTATTTGAACCATCTTGTGCTTTGTCATGAGAGACATTGTTCCATTGAAGGATTTACTCCAATTCCTCATGAGCACATAGATCAAGCGGATTTCATTTTTGATCTCGTTTTGCCCGTTCTTAACCGATTTCTTTTGATTCCTCGATTTGCAGTTAGGTTTGAATCTCCTAGGAGTAGCTCACTAACTTGCTTGTGATCCCGAGCCCAAGTGCTCAAGATTTGATGGAGATCGGGTCGATTCGGTGAACGAACAATGTGGTTTCAGGGTGAGCGGACGCTGCTGTTGAAGTGACCAGACACGCCCTGTCAGAGTCCGGTCGTTGAAAGTCTGTGTTGTCTAGTTCTACGCACTGACTAGACATTGACCTGGAATCGACTGGACATCCTCCTAGCCGAGTTCGGTCACTTCCAGAGAGCTCCTGGATCGACCGGACGTGTTTTTTGCATCATGACTGGACACGTTGTAGTCACTGTTCATCGGGCGACTGTGACTGGACGCTGTCACTATTTTGACTGCACGCTCCCCTGTGCAGAGTCTGGTCATAAACAGAGAGGTCTAGAAACTATTTTTTGTGACCATACGCGTCCAATCAGGCCTGACCAGACGCACTTAGAGTCAAGTGAGTGACCTATCAGCGTGTTTTCGTCTGCGGTTTTCTTTGTTTAGCTTTTGTTTTGTGATACGTCTTTTGCGTTGGATTCCTGAATTTCGTGCCTTATAGAAATCAGGCTTCCCGCTTTGGAAAATAGTCTGAATCCCCCTCGTGTTGCTCAAGGGAGGTTGAGGTAGCCCAAAGTTCATCTTGTCTCTAGTTGACTCGCGTGAGCTAGGGCGTGGGAGTTTTGTGGTGTTCTGTTGTGTTTCTAGGGAACATCGACCCAATCACTTGGGTCGTGGACATCACACGGTTGGCTCTTTCTTTTGGGGATTGTCTTTAGGACAAAGGCTATCTATTTATGAAAAGAAATTTGAGGGTCCCATTCACCCCCCTTGTGGTCACCGTTTCTGGTCCTTCAAGGATGGAGCCACTACAACTTTTGGATCAAATTGGCCTTAATCAACAACGTAAATGCAATCTCCAAGGTGGTTAGAAACTGATCTAGTGAAGAGAGGTTGAGAGGTGGGCACCAAGGGCTGGTTGGCCTATAGGTGGGGCCGGCTGGCCCCACATGTCAGCATCCTCCTCTCTACTTCATCGTGTGGTCTCTGGTGACTTCTAGAAGGTTCCCACGTTGGTGTTGTGGCAGAATTCTAATAATTAATATGACATGCGGGTCCACCATGATTGTTTTCTGGATAACCTTCTATAGAAATACAGTTTCACCAAAACTCATGGAATTTGTTAGTTTAAACCCTAAACCTTCATGGGCGATTCATTTTATACCCTTTTTTAGTTTATGTTGATGGTTTAAAATGGTTGTTAACTACTATCAACATCTCCCCAAGGTACATTTGCTCGTCCCTGAGCAAAGCTCAGCCATGGATTAGTAGTTGCTTCAATGCTTTCATGCCTCAAAAGCACACATACGCTCAATGAAAAATTGTCCTCTGAATTAGAGTAAACTGTTCTGACTTCCAAACTTACCCATATTACCTTTAACCATGAGGCTTTTGCCTTCACATGGGTCTTGAGCAGTTGAAAGGCAGACATGACAAGTCAAGCACTATGTCTCGGGTTCTTTAAATTTAATTAGCATCTAGTTCCTTTCATTGCCTAGGTTTGCATTTGCATATTTAATCTTGTCATGCATACACTAGGTTTATCATATGGTAGGGTTACTCGGTATCTCTCTTATCCTTGGAGAAAACCTAAATGGTTTAATTTGCTTAGGAGCATGACACATAGCTTCTCTTACATGTATTTATCTTATATGTGACAAAGTATGAATAGTAGATAAACTACCTCAATTACCATTTTCAATTGGTGTCACATTTCAAGTGATGCCGACATGCAAAATGGTAGTTTGACCTTACAAGTCAATGTGCTTGTCTTCTACAAGTATTTCAAACTTGTATGCACACTTTTAGGAGGGTTTACTCTATGATTTGGAAGCTTTGAGACTAACACTTCTTTCAAGCTTATCATGTGTGTAGTAGTCTCATTGCAAGGAAAATGGAGTCCCCAAAGACAAGCATCATGTGTGGCGACAATCCAATTTGTATCTACATGTGGTATTCCTAACCGATATCATTATGTTGATTTCCATTTGGTACTCTTATATGCTTTCTCTATGCATTATATAGATTAAACTCCTTTGTGCATTAATTTTTCGGTTATGCATATGCTTTGCCATACACTATATGTATGCATACACTTACGGGGAGCTTTGTTTATATAATGTGAGAGTCAAGTTTTATGATCAATTCCACTCCATATAAAAAAGGATCACAAAATTTGACCCTCCCTTGTGCTACTAATGTCTTCCTTTTTGGTGTTTGATTCCAAAGGAGGAGAATTTGAAGGACCAAAAGCAAGCCCAATCCAAAATAAATAACCAAAACCAAAAAATTAAAAAAAAATTATGGTTATTGAATGGGAGAGTTTCCTATTTTGGGAATGATCTAAGAAAGGAAGTGGATTATGGAGTTAGGGGAGGCTTAAATCCATAATACCACATATGGGGACTTTGGCAATGGCGAGATACACATCATTTGTTGTTTCTTTTGGTATATTTTAGCATCATATGATCTTGCCTTTTCATTGCATCGTAGCAAGTAGATTGCATTTTAAATTATGTATCTATTATTTACTTGCTTTGGTCGTGTTATCATCAATCACCAAAAAGAGGTATATTGTAAGGAAAATGGACCTTGACTCATTTGACTTTGAATTTTGGTGTTTGATGATCAACATAACCAAATTGGACTAATATGTTTTTCAGTGTTTGTTTTGTAGTCTAATAGGGTGCAAACGTGACTTGGATGAAGGCACATGGTGATAGATGATCAACACCTCAAGCAAGACCTTAGAATATGTATTGTAGACTTACAAAGTGTTGACACCAGATTTTCGTCCGAAAAGAATTTGTTTTTTGTAGGCACAAACAACTGGTTTGGTTAAGGAAGTCGGCTAATTAAGGAAAGGATTGTTTCGGTAAAAGACATGTTTTGGGGAGAATCTATTCGGACCGGAATCGGCAAACTTGAAGACGTGTCGGACTCCACCAGAAAATGGAAATTGGAGTCCAAGTTATTTTGTTTAATTTGTCGCATTGTAACCTAGTCGTATTAGGTTAGGAGTCTTTTTTGGCTATAAATAGTTAAGTCCCTGTTGACACTGGTTATCTATCACAATTAAAGGATAAATAAATATGAAAAGGGTATGAATTCAACCACCAACAAAGGTTTAGGGTTTCAATTAACAATATTCCACGAGTTTTTGTGAACTGTGATTCTGCAGGGACTAAACCAGGAAATCAACACAGATTGCTTCCCCTAGAAGGAAACCGACGGGAGATAACCGAACCGACGCATCAGGATTATTCTAGAAGGATCTAGAGGACACCAGAAGACACCAGGAGGCCGAGCACCACAAGACTCAGCCAGGTGGGACCGACCGGTCCCACCACCAGACCGGTCTGTCTCCCCCGGGGCCCGCCGGACTCTATCTTCTGGAACCTTCCTCCACCGCCTACGAGGATGCATCTCAGCCGTACCTAAGGTCGGTTTGATCCAACGGCCACGGTTCCTCGCCCAGGGCTATATAAGCAGCCCCAGACCCCCTCCTCTCTAGAGGATCATCAGGGTTTGATCAAGGCATCATTCATCACAATTAGATCAGGCTACCACCAGAGAAGGAGATCAATCAGAAGCTCTAGGACTACATCCACCTAGATTAGTTAGATAGAATAGGATTAGAGGAGGCAAGCTTCACTTGATTCCAGATCTAGTCACGAGAAGGCTCGGTAAACCCAAGATCTTCTCTCTTGTATTAACACTAGTGGAGGGCGCGCGCCTTCGCGTGCAGCAGTAAAAGATCACAACTTGTTTTGTATTAGTGACATCATTATTGTGATCTGGAACATATGATAAACATGATAGAGTAAAATATAGGAAGCACTATATGTATATAATATTACATCTCATTCAAAATCTGGCATAGTAGGCATAATTGATATTTAGCTCGAACATAAAGGTGGTCACCACATTGCATCAATACCAAGGGTTGTACAAGAGCTGGTGTAGCGGTAGTTGTCAGGATCGCTAGATGGGAAAGTTCAGTGGCTATACAATGTTTTGGTTTGAACATAAAAATAACCATTAATAAAATGTACTTCAAACCTAATACATTGCCAGAGGTTCAGACTGCATGTATATTGTTGGAACTAACAAAAAAAATACATGAATGTGTTAACCATACAGGAGAGCCACCAAAGAGAGAGACATCGAACAAGCTTACCAAAGCAAGTCAGGCTCAATTGGAAATTCTGCTCTTAACATATGCCAGCAAGAAGGACAACGCGCATGTACTGTATGAAACAACAATTACTTTAGTTGGTAACATGGTACCATAACTTTTTTTAGTAGAAAATTAGAATTTATGAGGCCTGTGTAAAGGAAAACCATGCTGCCCAGGAACATATTATGTGGCTAATTTTTTCTTACACTACAAAGGTTATGTTCATATGCATTCTGGGGAGCATTAGTTAGGACTATAATTAATTAAAGAATAAAAACTAACTGCCTTCCCTCCTTCAATAAGAATATATTTGCTCTATATTTGTTTTTGAAATGCTAGTCGCCTACATTGGCAAACCAGCAAGCCAATTTGTAAATAGTGAGCATTGGATGAAACTCCAAACCAGGAATCCAGGCTGCCAAGGTCGCTAGGTTTGTTGGCCATCATCTAGTTCCTCTTTTTTCTCAAGGGAAGCGTTTATGTTTGTTTGAACTTTTTTTCTTATATAAATAAAATCCCATCACAGTTGGGTATCCCTCTAATGTTTTACTCAAAAATATAAGATTATTTTCTTGGCAACATTACCATGACAACGAGCGGTGGATTAATTAGTATTTGCAGCAGCAGCTTCCGAAGAAAAAATAGTGTTGTGAAGGAACAATGCTTTCAGTTAATGCATTGAGTGCAACATCGAATTTAAGGGAAAAAGTCAAGAGGATAATTTATATGAGAGCCTTCAATAATCCTATGCAGGGAAAGATTGTACCTGAGATATCTTCGTAAGGTCGTGGTTGTTCAGTCCATCCTAAATATCTGTGAGATTACCATGCATATTTGGCAAAGATTATAAATATAGTATTTCTGGAACTGCCAAAAATGTTGAAAGATTTTAGCATGAATATGGAAAAGTTTATTCTGGAAAACTTAAGGTCTCAGGTAACTATAGTATTTCAGTTTGCTAAAACATGTAAGAGGTGTCCTTTCTTTATCTTGTCAGCGTGAGTAATTATTAGATAGTACAGTTGTGTACGTTAGTGGAATAGATTATAGCAATAAGAAAAAAATTTAGCTGAGCCAGACGATATATGGAAATAAAAGAATTACTTGCAAACTCTAAGGGTAACTTCCAAAAGTCTCTGCAAACATGGCCTTTTCAAAGAAGACATTTTAAAACAATAAGAAAGATTTTAGACAACATCATATTAAAATCTCTTTCATACACAGGGCCCATCAGGTACACATGCAAACTTCACATTTATGTATGACTAGCACAAATGCCTGTGCGATGCACGGGATGTAAGTCAGTCTCAGTGGGAAGTTTTATTGCGTTGTTTGAAGACTACCTATATATTAAATATATCCATACGTTGCTACAGGAGAAAGGTTGTGTGGTTTGGAACTGTGTAATCATGCTTCCTTCTTGTCGGCGCCACCTCTGCTTGTACTCTCGGTTTTGCACACTACCTCACACAACCCTCATCTGTTGTCCCCTCTATTGGTATTTCAGCACCCGCGATCAGCGACACACAGGATCACTGACCCACCCACCTCCCATGCCACCCTACCTAAGCATAGGGCTCTTGCCGACTTCATCATCACGATGCCCCTGCCGCTAGCATTGTGCAAACCGTTATCTCTCACTGCCCTAGCGGGCGATGGCCACATCGTCTTGTCCGCTATCACCGCCGTGTTGCGACCACCAACCCAAACCCTCTTGTACACTCGTCGGTGAGTGAATTCTTTCATGGAATCATGACCCTCGGCACCAAGCGGCTCTTCTTCCTGTCTGGCGAGGCACGAACTCACGACCCGTTGTATTTTTGAGTTTACGCTGAGAAAAATAAAATACAAAAAACACGAAAAAACACACCAAACTATGCTCGAGAAAAGAAAATAATAAAACCTAAAAAATGTGCCGATGAAGTACTCAGTCCGATATCGTGTAGATTTTGTGTGTCTTACCGATCCAGCGTAGACTACTAACAAATTGACAATTTTTTTTTAATTTTGCTAGCAATTACGCCTATGTGTTGAAACTCAATACATCTTCTAGTTGGACTATGTGTCATTATTAAATGCAAGTTTTGGTTACTTATAGCACGGATCATGAGTCTGTTACAAATATCTTGTATACGATGATCTCATCTTCCCCACGCAGATAGGGGAAACTCCCCACGCCCCCACGTCCACGGAGTCGTGGTTACTTGACGGGGGAGGAAACTCCCCACGTCCCCACGTTCACGGGACGTGCGTCGTGGTTACTTGGCAGGAGAGTTTCCCTCTGCGACCTCCTCTCATATTGTATATAAATATGTATCAATGATCAATGAAAGGACCGATGATTCATTCTATTCTTCTGAGTCTCATTTACATTTACTCGCAATTTACTACTCGCAACACGTTATCAGCACTTTGCTCATCGCTTTTTTCTTCCGAGAGGAAGAATAGCTCAATTGATAGGGCATCGGAGAACAAGAGGAGCAGTTCGTTGGTGGAGGCCTTGCGGTCGGCGTCGCTTCCTTCACGGCACGTTCATGGCGGCAAGGGAAGATGCAGAGGCTCTTCCTCCCTGCATTTATCAACAATCAACTGAAGATCACTTGGTGAAAGGTAACAATGGGGAATCATCGTTCTGCTTTGTTCCCCTACATCCTTCACGTGGATCACTCTGTGATCTTCTCCTCCTCGGTGAATGCCTCAGCGGCAATCGTCGAAGTTGACGTAGTGGTCATTGCACCACCGTCTCAGCGACCAGATCGGTTCGCTCCTGCACATCCGGTCCTCCTCTGCAAGCAGGTCTTAGACACGGTCGGCTCTGCACGCTTTGCGCTCGCCTGCTCCTTGGATGCGGCGATCTCGCGCACAGGCTGCCTCGGTGCCCGACGGCACCGCGTGGCTCCCGCTCGCGGTCGTTGCACCCGCGGCAGCGGCCCACAGCCCGACAGCGGCGGCGTCCAGCGGCCCTGGCGGTCGGTGGCTTGGCCCCGTCCACGGCCAGCGGCCGCGCCTCGGCATCAGCAGTCCAGGCAACCGGCGGCCTAGCACCACGGCCGACACCCTGTGTGCCTTTGCGGCGGCGATGGAGGTGGAGAACGGACTCGGCACGGCTAGCCACCCTCTTTTGCGGCGAGTGGCTCCACCGGCCTCCATGCCCGGGCGGCCGGCGACCAGCGTCTCCGGCCGGCGGCGACCCAGGCGGATCTGCTTGGCCTGGCGCGCGTCTCCTGCGCAGCGGCTGCCCTAGTAGACGGATCCGCCGGCTAGCGCTCGGCGACCGGAGCTCCCCCGCCCGCGCCAACGAACTGCAACCCAGCGGCCGCGCGACCGGCGGCTTGGCCTCGCGCCCGGCTCCAACGACGGTCGGCCACGGCCCTTCTCCGGCCGGCGGTCGGCTTGGCCCCGCGCGCGCCCCGGCGGCTTGCTCGGCCCGGTGGCTGCGCCCTGGCAGCAGGCTGCTGCGGCGCCTGGCGCCCGGCGGTCGGCTTGGCCTCGCGCGCGCCCCGGCGACGGCGGCGGCCCAGGCAGCCAAGCGGCCGGTGGCGGACGGCCAAACCAAGCCCTGGCAGTGGGCGGCCCCGACGTCCGGCCGGCTGCCCTCCAAGGCCTTGGAGCTGGCAGCCGGCCCCAAGTGGCGGCGGCGGCTGGCTGGTGGTGGCGGTTAGGGTCCGCCCACTTAAATATGGGACGCCCCTCAACCCCCCCCCCCCCCCTCATGGGCCGAATGACCGGCCCAGGCCCAGGTTGGAGCCTGCGAGCTCTTTACTTGGGCCAAGTGGATCCAAAATACGTTTTGGGCTAATTCCTATGTTGTTTTGGCCCACAACGCAACCACCTTCATGTATATTTTACATATACTGTACATTGTTCAAAGTGTTTGTCCATGACAATTCCCAATAACATGTACCATATGTGTTGAATATATTGTTCAAAGTGTTGTCCAATGACATTCCCAATAACAATATGTTCCACTTTATTTGTGTAATTTATTTTTACGCAATTTATATTATATGCAATTTATTCTATGCATTTTATTTAATATGCAATTTATATCTTGCGTTTTTAATTAAGCGTATTTACTTATATGTTTTAAGTTTTAAGCGCTTAATTTATTTCATGCAAATAATAATGTGATTACCTCATCCTTTGTGTATATTTATTTTCTAAAATTTTGCATATTGATCATACACAAGGTAGTACTACAGTACTACTGCGGGATCTACACTATGCTATACATAGTGATTATCCTCAACGTGTAAACCAATATGACATTTTAGAACAAATGACCTTCACCTTCACGGTGATAACTTTTGTTTATTTTTCAAAATTGGTCATGCACAAGATGTACCACAGTACTATCATGGGATTTTCATCCTCCTTGTGCGAACCAACTTTGAATATGAACTACAAAGGGGTCTACACCTACAGGTGATTGCCAAAATTCATCTTTTAGATTGGTCATGCACAAGCTAGTATCTCAATACTACTGTAGGATCTACACTATGTCCATCACAGAGTGACTATCCTCATGTGCTTTACCCAATCTAAATATGAATTACATAGGTTTACACCATTTAGGTGTTTACTTTCAAAATAATAGTCTCATAATTCGAGATCTACACCATGTTTCTACAAACATAGTGACTACCTCTGAGTTGATTCACCCAATAAGGTTCATGTCATGTTCATAACATTTGACTACCTTCAAAGTGTGATCAACCTATATTATCATTAGCAACGCACAAGTAGTGGGATGACATCTACTGCACATACACATATTTGCAGATTATGCTCCCCTACTACAAGGTCACCAATCTGGTTTGCACCTTCTATGTGCCAACACACTAATACATAATAATTGAGACTATTTTTGGCAATAATTATTGTACACAATGATGTTAGCAGTGATTTCTATCACCTGTAAAATATGAGGTAAACACTACATGTGATTCGAGATTCATCCCGACTTCACAATATTTGCATATGCCAATTCAAGACACATCTTGAATCTGAAGTTATTTAAGTAATAATTTACTTAAATAAATAGCAATTTTTTTAGCATGCCTTATTTCGAGTGACTCCTTTCTATCACATACAGAGTCTATGTTTTGGCAAAGATTTTACATCATCTATTCCCACAGGAATAGAATCCAAAACATTAGAAGCGACCTTGTCGCCTGTGCTTTATAGAATGGTCAGTCTATAATCAAGTTTCACCTTGAATGTCACACCCAATTTTAAGAACAAAATTGAATGCAATAACTCATGTGTGCCCAGAGATCAATCACACACATAAGCCATAAATTAAGAAGTACCATCACATATGCTTATTACATAACGAAAATTATTCAAAGTCTTTACATAGCAGCGGATAAATAAAGTATCTCTCGCGGTAGCTCCATCACAGGGAAGATGACTGGTTGACAGCAAGACTAGAACTCTTCAGGAAAGTCGTCGTTACCATAGCAATCTGTTACCCATCCGGGATTTTTATCCAAGTAGAAAGAAAATGAACAAGCATAAGTACATCTCGTACTTAACAAGTGTAACATGGGGTTCATGAGGCTCAAATAAAGCTGACACTGGTTAAACTGCAGTAGCTTTTAGTTGGTACAATTTTAGCATTAGATAGCATCAATAATAACCATCCCAATTAAACATGTGATCAATGTGAACATGAAACCATTGAAAGAGATAGTAACATTAATTTAAAATATTAATTAAAGCAACAACTATACCATAAGAATTCCAGGTCGCTCGTAACCGTGAGCACAGCTGATATATCAGTTTTACACTCTGCAGAGGTTGTACACTTTACCCGATGAGTCGTGATATCCAGATGCCCGGGTTAATTACTCCCATAACACTTCCGAGGTGAGCGGGCAGGATACACGCAAAGCCTTTCAAAGGTTCGTCTAACAAGTTAGGGCCGTTAGCTCTTAAGGCAAGGGGATGTAGAGCCCTCCTTCCAGGTGGCACAATAACACGCAGCCTATACTCACGTGGACAGAAGCCGCACTATACCCGTCTCGGCAAGATCCAACGCGCCTATACAGGTGTCCACTAACAAGCTAGAAAAGGTCCTTATACTGAGCTAAGGTCAGAGCCATATAACCCCCATGGTTGCACTGTTGTCCCGGGTGATCCCTTATAGTAGATCCTAAACCATGTTGCTATAAAAGCCAATTTTACCAAGTTGCATATATCATTAAATTCAGATTCACATGATCAAATGTTTAATTTGAGCACTAGCATTGTTCTACCCAATGCATACCGAGGATAACAAGGCACAAGATCAACACCTAGGATAAATCTAAATAGGCATCAAGGTAGACACATGCATATGATGTTTTATAGTGATTTATGGTTATTAGGACATCAAGGAGGATCCCATGCTATACTTGCCTGATTCAATGAACTCTGGTTGCTCTTGGTTGTCGTAGAAGGGTTCCTGATCACCAGCGTATGTCTCACCGTCTATACTCGATTACCACATCAACACACAATCATCGGGACAACAATCATGCAAAGCAAACAAGCTATAATTAGAACATTACACCAACAGCAAGAAAATAATATAAAAAGTTTGAAAACAGAAACTACGATCCATCACGATCACATAAACGCGAAGATCACGAAAAACGGAATTATAACGCGAAAGTTATGAGCTAAACCAATTACAAAACCTTAGTTAGTAGATTAAACCTAACTCAAATTTTAAGTACTGAAAACAGTATAGATTTTCATGCAGATAGATAGATCTTTTCGAAACGAATCTAACGCAACTTGAACGGACTAAATCGGACTAAAAACGTAGAAGTTATAAGCATTTGAAACTGGTGGCAAAACTGTAAATAAACCAAACCTGAATTTGAATTTAAAATCGATTTAAAACGAACTTCAGAATTGACTGGACTGCGCCTCAATTAAATGAAAGCACAGGGGTTTAAACAGAAGAAAACACAGACTCAAGGAACAGTGCAGTTTGGACCGCGGGTTTAGATCCAAAAAGGTGTAAGGGCTCTTATGCAAAGTTGACGCCGAAGGGGTATCGGCTGATGGAGGTCGTTGATTATCAGATGGATGGCTCAGATTAGATCTGAGAAGGGTCGGCGGCGCTGTGTCGCCGGAGAGGAGGGAGTGCGGCGGCGCCATGGCCGGAAAACGGCGGCGCGGCTCGGGATTGCTCGATAGAGCGGTAGAGACCTCGGGAGTGGATCCAAACGAAAGAGGAGTTCAAGGCGAACTCACCCGAGGTGATGATGGCGTCGGTGAGGTCTCTGTGACGGCGGATTGCGCGGCGAGGCGGACGGCGCGGCTCTGCAACGACGGCGAGGGATTAAGGCCTCAAACGGAGAAGGAAAAAGAAGGGAAAAAGCTCGGCTAGCTTCGAGAGATCAAGACGGAGCTCTAGGGACCTCTTGCGAGCGTTGGAACTCGTTGAAGCGTCGGGTTGACGGCGGCGGATCTTCGGCGGCCGCGGAGCTCTCGGTGTGGGCAAGATAGGGCACGAGAGCGTGAGCTATATGCGTGGGGGGAGGCGGCGGGTTCTTGGGAACCTTATTAGAGGGTCGGTTCGGCCGATTAGGCAGGCGAGGACGCGTAGCTGGGATGGATTCGAGTTCGGCTTCGAGTTCGAGCCGGTTACGAGAGGAAGGAGGTCGAGCTGACATGCGGGCCACGGCATCAGCGAGAGAGAGAGAGAGAGAGAGAGAGAGAGAGCGACGCGCGCGCGCTGCAGCTGGGAAGCGGGCGGCTGGGCCGTTGGTTGGGCCGCGCGGCGACGGAGGGGGAAGGGAGCGAGCGAGGCTGCGGCACTGCGCGGGAGCTGGGCCGGAGCGGCGGCCCACGCAGGCGAAAGAGAGATAAGGGGAGAAGAGAAGGCGGGCCGGCGGGGAAGAAGAAGCAGGCCGGCCGGGCTGACTCGGGCCAAAAGGGAGAAAGGAGGAGGAGGGAAGGAGAAATGGTTTTCCATTTTCCAAAAACTGATTCTCAAAAGCAATTTGAAATCTATTTGAATTCAAACATGTTTTGAGTAAAACCAATCATCACAAAAATATAATATGCACCAGCATGTATGCATCATCATGATCTTTGGCCTAGGATTTATTTTAGCTTTTGCAAATAATTTTATTAACTAGGTTCCATGCAACACATAAGAATGCCTAATTAAATCATATTGCCTATTTTTAAATTGATGCAAATTTTGGGATGTTACAATTCCGATTCCACTGAACCTTGCACATCCTTATTACTCTGCTCCGGGTAACTCTTTCGGCTGTTTCCAAAATCTTTGTCGGATACTCATCATAAGTCAGATCTTCCTTAACTGTCAGCTCTTCCAACGGTATCTGCTCTTCGGGCACTCGTAGGCACTTCTTCAACTGAGAAACATGAAACACATCATGCACTCCTGACAAGCTTTCAGGCAATTCTAACTGATACGCCACTTCACCACGTCTTTCAAGAATTTTGAACGGTCCAATATACCTGGGTGCTAGCTTTCCTTTCTTATTGAACCTTTTCACACCTCTCATCGGTGACACCTTTAGGTAGACATAATCACCTACTGCAAAAGTTAGATCTCGACGACGGTTGTTTGCATAACTCTTCTGCCGAGACTGAGCGGCTCTCAGGTTATCTCTGATTATCCTGACATGTTCCTCGGCATTCCTCAACACATCAGGTCCAAACACTTGACTTTCACCTGTCTGATCCCAGAACAACGGTGTTCTACACGGTCTTCCATACAAAGCTTCAAACGGTGCCATCTTTAGACTCTCCTGATAGCTGTTGTTGTATGAGAACACTGCATAACACAAATTCTTGTCCCAACTGGTGCCATACTGCAATGCACAAGCTCTCAACATGTCTTCTAGAATCTGATTTGTTCTTTCTGTCTGTCCATCAGTCTGCGGATGATAAGCAGTACTGAAGTTCAATCTTGTACCCAAAGCTTCATGTATACCCTTCCAGAAATGTGACGTAAACTGCGATCCTCTATCGGACACGGTCTTTCTTGGAACTCCATGTAGACAGACTACTCTTTCCATGTATAATTCTGCTAACTTTGCCCCATCGTAAGTAGTCTTGATGGGTATAAAGTGAGCAACTTTGGTCAATCGATCAACTATTACCCATATGGAGTCGTATCCTCTCTGCGTACGAGGCAAACCAACTATGAAGTCCATACCAACTTCTTCCCACTTCCATTCAGGTATCTTCATCGGTTGTAACAAACCAGCGGGTCTCTGATGTTCTGCCTTCACCCTCTGACATGTATCACACAGAGCGACGTACTCGGCTACATCTCGCTTCAGTCCATCCCACCAATACTTTTTCTTCAGATCAAGGTACATCTTAGTGCTTCCAGGATGAATGGAGTAAGCTGACTCATGCACTTCTCGCAATATAGTCTCACGTATCTCCTTGATTTCAGGCACACATAACCTCTTCCCATGCCATAACGTACCATCATCATCTAATCGAAAGCCTGGTGCTTTACCAAGAACAATGTTATCGGCTAACTGCTTCAACTTCTCATCTGCCATTTGACTCTTACGTATCTCTTGCATCAATACCGATTCAAGTACCAATTCCATTCTATTGATCACAATCCCCAGATTCAGATGTGCAAACTCAGCACACAGTTCTTCTGACATAGGAGCAATTCGGATTCCATTGGCATGGCTCTTTCTACTTAAGGCATCTGCTACTACATTAGCCTTACCGGGATGGTAGTGTATTTCCAAATCATAGTCCTTAATCAATTCTAACCATCTGCGTTGTCTCAAATTCAAATCAGACTGAGTAAAGATGTACTTCAAGCTCTTATGATCAGTATAAATGTCTGTCTTGTGACCCACTAGATAGTGTCTCCAAATTTTTAATGCATGGACAACAGCTGCCAATTCTAGATCATGTGTGGGGTAATTCAGCTCATGCTTTCTCAACTGCCTCGATGCATATGCTACAACTCTGCCTTCTTGCATAAGAACACAACCCAAACCTTGACGAGATGCATCACAATAAATAGAGAAGTCCTTACTTAGATCTGGTAGTATTAACACTGGAGCTGTAGTCAGACGTTTCTTCAACTCTTCAAAGTTAGCTTGACATTTATCGGACCAGACAAACTTAGCATTCTTCTCTAGCAGAGCTGTCATTGGCTTAGCAAGCTTGGAGAATCCTTCAATGAACCTTCTATAGTAACCAGCCAATCCAAGGAAACTACGAATCTCGGTCACATCTGTTGGTGGTTTCCAATTCAACACATCTTCAACCTTGCCTGGATCTACTGAAATGCCTCCATTAGAGATAACATGTCCAAGGAAAGAAACTTCCTTCAACCAAAATTCACACTTGCTGCGCTTGGCATACAACTTGTGCTCTCTGAGTTTTTGTAGTACTAACCTCAGATGTTCAGCATGATCTTCTTTGTTCTTAGAGTATACTAGAATATCATCAATAAACACAACAACAAACTTGTCAAGATATTCCATGAACACCTTGTTCATCAAATACATAAAGTAGGCAGGTGCATTGGTCAATCCAAAGGACATGACTGTATACTCATACAACCCATACCTGGTAGTAAAAGCTGTCTTTGGAATATCAGATGCTCGAATCTTCAACTGATGGTAACCAGAACGCAGATCAATCTTAGAGAACACACATGCACCCTTAAGCTGGTCAAACAGATCATCAATCCTCGGCAACGGGTACTTGTTCTTGATGGTAACTTCATTAAGCGATCTATAGTCAACACACATCCGTTGACCACCATCCTTCTTGTCAACAAAGATAACAGGAGCTCCCCAAGGTGATGAACTAGGACGAATAAACCCTTTTTCTTGTAACTCTTTAATTTGTTTCTTAAGTTCATCTAATTCAGGTACTCCCATTCTATATGGTCTTTTAGCTATGGGTGCAGTTCCAGGTAAAAGTTCAATAATAAATTCAATGTCACGATCGGGTGGCATACCTGGCAGGTCATCGGGGAACACATCCGGGAACTCATCCACCACTAGATCTTCCGGAAAATCCTCTTCATTCATTTGGTTCACGGTTGCAGTCGGTGTTGGTTGTAGCACTACCTTCACACTGATTCTGTCTCCTTTAGCTGTGGTAACTGTCACAACTTTATCTTGACACTGTATATCCGTCTTGCACCTCTTCATCCAGTCCATACCCAGTATCAAATCAATGCCAGCTGTTCTCAGCACAATTGGGGATACTGAGAAATCTACCCCCCCAGGGACACATCTATAGGCATACACTGAAGCGTAGCTTGCAATCCTCCACCCGGTGAGGTAACCATTATGGGGGTTTTCATGAGGCTAACAGGTAGGTTATGCATTCTAACAAATGTATGTGATATGAAAGTATGCGATGCACCAGAATCGAAAAGAACTGTAGCAGGGATGGAGCTGATATTGAACGTACCAAGCATAATTTCTGGCGCCTCCTGCACGGTTTCTGCAGACACGTGGTTCACCTTGCCTGAGTTAGGTGATGGATTCGGTCGTCCCCTTTGATTGCTGTTCTGATTCTGCGGAGTCTGCTGGTTCTGCTTCTTAGGGCAGTTGTAGGAGAGGTGACCAGCATCACCGCAGACAAAACACTTGTTGGGAGTGTTAGGTGCACTATTCTTCATGGGGGTGCTGACAGGGGTACCTTGGCGTTGAGCTTGATTGTTAGGCTGTTGCTGGGGGCGTTGATTATTACCCTGCTGCTGGTATGAAGAACGTTGCTGGGCCTGGTTGCGGTTCCACTGGGTAGTCGGTCCCTGGTACCTCTGCTGATTGCCTGGTGCAAAGTTGGAACGAGGGCGGTTGTTACTACCAGGGGACTGACCTTGGAGCTTCCTTTTTCTAGCCTCCATCTCTTTGCGCTTGTTGTCAACCACTATAGCTCGGTTGACTAGAGTCTGGTAACTGGCATACTCATTGGACATTAACTGCAGTGCCAGTCCATCATTCAGACCCTTGAGGAAGCGACGCTGCTTGTCGGTATCCTGAGCAATATCAGCGGGAGCATAGCGTGACAATTGAGCAAACTTGTCACGGTACTCAGCAACGGTCATGGCTCCTTGGCGCAGAGATCTGAACTCTTCCTGCTTCAATTCAATCAAACCAGCAGGGATATGGTACGCTTTGAAGTTGGTCTTGAATTCTTCAAAGGTAACAGGTGGGGCATTGTTGGCTTGTCCGAACTGAAACGATTCCCACCAATCCAGAGCAGCTCCTTGCAACTGACCAGAAGCATAGAGCACCTTCTCCTGGTCATTGCATTGGGCGATGGTAAGCTGGCGTTCAATAGCACGAAGCCAGTCATCAGCCTCCAGGGGATCAGCGGCATGAGAGAACACTGGCGGGTGACCCTTCAAAAACTCACCCCTCTTGTCCCTCACTTGCATCGGTGGTGCTCCTCCAACTGGCTGATTCTGCATATGTTGCATCATGGTTTGCATAAATTGGGCTTGGATGCCCATCAACTGCTGAATGTCAACTGGGGGTGGTGGTGGTGGGTTAACAGGTGCTCCACGACCACGACCACGTCCACGTCCACGTCCACCTCCAACTCCACCTCCAACTCCACCTCCTCTGGCGGCCATCTGTGTTTCCAAACAGGAATCAAGGTTAGTGAACTTTTTAAGAAAAGATCACTCGTATGAGAGGAAACAGGAGATCTGAAAATTTCTGGGCGAGATCCAGTAACAGCAGAACAGAAAAACAGTCATAACCTGAGTTCCAAAATTCCAAACAGGGCGTGTGATACACGGTTGGAAAGATAATAAAATTATCTACAACTTTTATTTAAGTGACTTTCCCAGATTCTGTCGTTAAGTTAGTCAAAAAAAGAGAATAAACGAATCTGTCCAGAGCTCAAAACTGCGCAGAAACTCTAACTTGAAACAGCCATATCTCACAAACCATAACAGCTATTGAGGTGATTCCAGAGACATTGGTTAGATATAGGAGTCTATTTTCCACCATAAAATTTTCAGCCATGTTGCACGACCAGAACTTGAGATATAACCAAAAGATCACAGGTTGCTCCAGAAAACAGCATAGGACAAGATATAACTAACCCTCTTATTATTCATAAACGTTATGTCTAACTATGAGATTTGTAGACAAGCCCACAATATCTCAACACTCATTACAAAGATTCAAATCACACATAAACATAATAATAGTCCAACTCACACATAAAGAAGCACACTAGCACAAAATTTAACTAGACTCGACAAAACGCTTACTAATATCGTCTTATTACATAGAAGGGTGACCTATGCCTATTTGTAGAGCGGTTCGCGGAGCCTCTTGTACATAGGGGGTTGATTAAGAAGTTCCAAGAGCCCATCAATGGTGCTATAGCATCTTTTGAGATCTTTTCCTGTCAAGGAGAAAATCTCGTGTGGCCTTCACTGTTGGAGTTGCATTGGGGTCTTCTACCATAGCCTCCTTATTCTCACTGTTCCAATAGGGCAGGTAGCGGTATGCATCATCCCTCATGTCTTCAATGCGACGACCCCGGAACGCTTTGTAGGCTTCAACTGCCACGGCTTCCAAGGCTGACGCTAGAGTAGACCGACGAGCCCTGTGGCCAATCACCATCTCATGCAGGTATAGGCCACTCTCCGGTTCTCGGACGGCGACAGTCACTCTTGCCTTCCAGTAGGTCCTTTCCATGGGATGGCTGTACCTCCAGTGGGTGTACTGTACGATGATGTTCTTGTCGGGGTAGTAGGCATCAAAAAGTCCCATCAGCCTGTGATGTGTGGGACTCTGGGCAGCTGTGGGCGCTCCGACGAAATACCCGGAGTCCACGTCCCATCCCACCGGGAGCTCTTCATCGTCTTCAACCTCCAGCACTTCTGGGGGCACTGGCGCGGGAGGTACTGGAGCTTGTGGAACTGGTGCTTGCTGAGCTGGAGCTTGTACTGGTGGTGCCGGCGCTTGTGGTTCCACTTCTTGGGGTGCTTGTTCTTGCAGTACTGGCTCTTGCGGTGCTACCTCCTGGGGTTCTGGCTCCTGGGGTGCTTGCGGTGCTTGCGGAACGGGGTTGCCTGTCCTCCGGCCTGACCTCATGCGTCCACCGACAGACTTGCGGGCGGTACGACGAGCCATCTATGGAATAGACCAAGAGACAGATACAATAGAATCAATATATTTGTGTAATAGAGCAAGTAAAGAGAAGCATATAGTTTTGATAAATTAACAAGGCTAAGATAAATAGCAAGAATTGAGAAGCAAGGACCACTAAAACGACCATAAACTAACTAGGCTTGCGTCCTACAGTCAACATAGCTCCGATACCAATTTGTCACACCCAATTTTAAGAACAAAATTGAATGCAATAACTCATGTGTGCCCAGAGATCAATCACACACATAAGCCACAAATTAAGAAGTACCATCACATATGCTTATTACATAACGAAAATTATTCAAAGTCTTTACATAGCAGCGGATAAATAAAGTATCTCTCGCGGTAGCTCCATCACAGGGAAGATGACTGGTTGACAGCAAGACTAGAACTCTTCAGGGAAGTCGTCGTTACCATAGCAATCTGTTACCCATCCGGGATTTTTATCCAAGTAGAAAGAAAATGAACAAGCATAAGTACATCTCGTACTTAACAAGTGTAACATGGGGTTCATGAGGCTCAAATAAAGCTGACACTGGTTAAACTGCAGTAGCTTTTAGTTGGTACAATTTTAGCATTAGATAGCATCAATAATAACCATCCCAATTAAACATGTGATCAATGTGAACATGAAACCATTGAAAGAGATAGTAACATTAATTTAAAACATTAATTAAAGCAACAACTATACCATAAGAATTCCAGGTCGCTCGTAACCGTGAGCACAGCTGATATATCAGTTTTACACTCTGCAGAGGTTGTACACTTTACCCGATGAGTCGTGATATCCAGATGCCCGGGTTAATTACTCCTATAACACTTCCGAGGTGAGCGGGCAGGATACACGCAAAGCCTTTCAAAGGTTCGTCTAACAAGTTAGGGCCGTTAGCTCTTAAGGCAAGGGGATGTAGAGCCCTCCTTCCAGGTGGCACAATAACACGCAGCCTATACTCACGTGGACAGAAGCCGCACTATACCCGTCTCGGCAAGATCCAACGCGCCTATACAGGTGTCCACTAACAAGCTAGAAAAGGCCCTTATACTGAGCTAAGGTCAGAGCCATATAACCCCCATGGTTGCACTGTTGTCCCGGGTGATCCCTTATAGTAGATCCTAAACCATGTTGCTATAAAAGCCAATTTTATCAAGTTGCATATATCATTAAATTCAGATTCACATGATCAAATGTTTAATTTGAGCACTAGCATTGTTCTACCCAATGCATACCGAGGATAACAAGGCACAAGATCAACACCTAGGATAAATCTAAATAGGCATCAAGGTAGACACATGCATATGATGTTTTATAGTGATTTATGGTTATTAGGACATCAAGGAGGATCCCATGCTATACTTGCCTGATTCAGTGAACTCTGGTTGCTCTTGGTTGTCGTAGAAGGGTTCCTGATCACCAGCGTATGTCTCACCGTCTATACTCGATTACCACATCAACACACAATCATCGGGACAACAATCATGCAAAGCAAACAAGCTATAATTAGAACATTACACCAACAGCAAGAAAATAATATAAAAAGTTTGAAAACAGAAACTACGATCCATCACGATCACATAAACGCGAAGATCACAAAAAACGGAATTATAACGCGAAAGTTATGAGCTAAACCAATTACAAAACCTTAGTTAGTAGATTAAACCTAACTCAAATTTTAAGTACTGAAAACAGTATAGATTTTCATGCAGATAGATAGATCTTTTCGAAACGAATCTAACGCAACTTGAACGGACTAAATCGGACTAAAAACGTAGAAGTTATAAGCATTTGAAACTGGTGGCAAAACTGTAAATAAACCAAACCTGAATTTGAATTTAAAATCGATTTAAAACGAACTTCAGAATTGACTGGACTGCGCCTCAATTAAATGAAAGCACAGGGGTTTAAACGGAAGAAAACACAGACTCAAGGAACAGTGCAGTTTGGACCGCGGGTTTAGATCCAAAAAGGTGTAAGGGCTCTTATGCAAAGTTGACGCCGAAGGGGTATCGGCTGATGGAGGTCGTTGATTATCAGATGGATGGCTCAGATTAGATCTGAGAAGGGTCGGCGGCGCTGTGTCGCCGGAGAGGAGGGAGTGCGGCGGCGCCATGGCCGGAAAACGGCGGCGCGGCTCGGGATTGCTCGATAGAGCGGTAGAGACCTCGGGAGTGGATCCAAACGAAAGAGGAGTTCAAGGCGAACTCACCCGAGGTGATGATGGCGTCGGTGAGGTCTCTGTGACGGCGGATTGCGCGGCGAGGCGGACGGCGCGGCTCTGCAACGACGGCGAGGGATTAAGGCCTCAAACGGAGAAGGAAAAAGAAGGGAAAAAGCTCGGCTAGCTTCGAGAGATCAAGACGGAGCTCTAGGGACCTCTTGCGAGCGTTGGAACTCGTTGAAGCGTCGGGTTGACGGCGGCGGATCTTCGGCGGCCGCGGAGCTCTCGGTGTGGGCAAGATAGGGCACGAGAGCGTGAGCTATATGCGTGGGGGGAGGCGGCGGGTTCTTGGGAACCTTATTAGAGGGTCGGTTCGGCCGATTAGGCAGGCGAGGACGCGTAGCTGGGATGGATTCGAGTTCGGCTTCGAGTTCGAGCCGGTTACGAGAGGAAGGAGGTCGAGCTGACATGCGGGCCACGGCATCAGCGAGAGAGAGAGAGCGACGCGCGCGCTGCAGCTGGGAAGCGGGCGGCTGGGCCGTTGGTTGGGTCGCGCGGCGACGGAGGGGGAAGGGAGCGAGCGAGGCTGCGGCACTGCGCGGGAGCTGGGCCGGAGCGGCGGCCCACGCGGGCGAAAGAGAGATAAGGGGAGAAGAGAAGGCGGGCCGGCGGGGAAGAAGAAGCAGGCCGGCCGGGCTGACTCGGGCCAAAAGGGAGAAAGGAGGAGGAGGGAAGGAGAAATGGTTTTCCATTTTCCAAAAACTGATTCTTAAAAGCAATTTGAAATCTATTTGAATTCAAACATGTTTTGAGTAAAACCAATCATCACAAAAATATAATATGCACCAGCATGTATGCATCATCATGATCTTTGGCCTAGGATTTATTTTAGCTTTTGCAAATAATTTTATTAACTAGGTTCCATGCAACACATAAGAATGCCTAATTAAATCATATTGCCTATTTTTAAATTGATGCAAATTTTGGGATGTTACATTGAATCCCTAAATTTTTGCCTTTATTGCTATACTATTTACTGGCATAGTAAATTTATACATGATAAATTCATGTTGGACATGGCTAATATTTTCAGTTCGAAATATTTCCAACCTCACATTGGATGGAATTTATTTTCCTGCCACGAGCATTAAGATATCAACGATATCATTGGGGGCATATGACAACCCCAACCAAATGCTCAATCCATTCTGGATATTGGCACACTTTGCGTTCATGCATTTGTATGCAACTCATGCACTTGGATTTTTTTTAAATCTGAGTGTTCAAAGAGTGAGATCCATCTACCTTTTACAAGTCCCTCATCGGGATTTCAACAAAGGATGTGGCATTGACCAAATTATAAATGATTGTTCATGCATTCATTTATCAAGGATCTTGGATCCATGGCATTGCAACATAATAGATTCTCATAAACGCAAATATCATTTTTCATTTAGAAAAGTGATCATGTGTGACAAATCTCACATTTTCACAAAAATGTGATTGTACAATCCATGTACACAGAAATGCCAAATCAAATATTTGGCTCCATTATACCTCCAACTCATTGGAGGCAAGCGAGTTCTTTGGAATAATTTGAAGTTCACTTCAACAAGCGAACGCTTGCAGAATGTCTTCCTATTTTTATTGGAGATATTATTAGCCTAAAGTCATACTACCACACGTAGTATGTTGTCCATCATCAAAAATATCATGTACCACATACATGGTATACATATTCTATATGAGTGCAAATTCATTTAGGAATATTGCAAAACTCTATATAGAATCATATGAGATTTAACCAGGTGGAAAAGAATCTTGTTTAGTGGACCATTGTACCGCTAACATAATTATGAGAGATTACAATCTCTCCATGGGTATTCAAATTAATCGTGGATGCATCAATGTATCCTGATTCTATAAATACCACATGATATTTTTCATGTATTCAGTTGCATGGTTTTCAAATGGGAACCCAATACTAAGGAGTGATGATGAAAATCTTTCACTCGCCTTAGATGCAACATATATGAAAACTATATAATTGTATAAATTCTTTGCACATCATTTGGGGTGTATTCTACATACATCAATCTCATTATACCTGTTGCGTACAAAATAATTTTCTCTCTTGATCCCATCAAGATTGGACATATTTGTCTTGGATCATTCTATATTTAGAATGATGAGAAAATTATTATCAATTCTATTGGTCACAAAATCAATATGAGTTACACAATTTCTTGGAGAAATTCAAGATCATACATGTGACTCTATTTGCTATTTTATGGACCATAAAGATACTATGTAATGCACATCTATGCATCTACAATATTGTCCTAAGTGTGCGCCTTACTCATAAGGTACCACAAATTTACCAAACTCATTGCTCAAATTCTTCAATTTAGAGCAAACGATCCTGGACGCGGGATCCAATCCATGTAAATGGAATTGTTTGGTTTTAGGGACCACATCATTAAGTATCTTATGTTCATACACATAATGACCAAACTAAATCTCTCATTGAGAGAATTAAGTTTGTTGTTTGATGACCCAAAATAGAATTGCAATTTACCAACATCTAGTTGGTAACATGCGGATTTACACAACGCATATAAATCCAAATCCATAAAACTGCAATCATACGGCTCCCTTCGTTGCAGTTCGTACGTGGAAATTTAGTCTTGTAGCCAAGATATTTCCCATCTGCGAATCGGTAACGTTTTTCACGTACCGATATCACCACCGCAGCGTACATCAATGGGCATTTTGGAGATCGCCGCAAGGTATTATTATCCGTCATTCAATAATACCTCAGATCTATAATTAGAGATTCACTCAATGCCTGTATGCTGAGTACATCTTTGAGGAAGATTCCAGGCATTAGGGGGAGACACTTACCACACATGGAATGCCAGGAATCACAAAGAGAATATCATCAATGATGTTCGATCCTCGTATCCACGTACCAAAGAATCTGAACCAACGGTTCAGAATATCTTATATTTGCAATACATTGCAAATAGTCTGCCAAATGCATTTACTTGTCATAAAGTTGTCATCAAATCTGATTCTCATTTAATGTGCCAAAAAGAGTGGAGGTACCTAACAAAACCACTCAACTCCCGAATCTAGATAAGAGGGGGAGAAGTATGGCCACATGGGATACAGCTTCTTGCAAGCATTCTCGGATCAGGGGGAGAGAATTCTCCAAGACAGTACATGCATATCAACATCAAGTTGAAAGACACATTATGACATTATGGATATTTACTATCCAAAACCTATGGATGTTCAACATCCAAAAGCCCAGCACAACTTGTGCACAACTTTAGGCGTTGGGTCATTGGAACGCCCTAACTCTGTTATTATGGGAAATGACATGGAGTTCACAAGGGTCAATATATCCACATGCTAAAATTGGTTCCATTGAATCAATCATACAAAAGACTACAAATTGTCGACGTACTCCTCCAAAAATTGTCATGCACCTTATCTGGATCCAGACCAAAAGTCCTAGGCAGTGTTCAACCACTCACATTTTGGTCAATCAAAGGTGATAATTAAGGAGAACTGCTTTCACTCCATAGTGAGAAGTCTTTACTTCTGTAATGACTCCTCATCACAATGCTTCCTCCATGGAAGCACTATGGATTTTCAAATCCTTAAGGTGGTGAAAAAGTGAGAGCTTGTAGCACATGGTTTCACGCAGAGACCTAGCATAACATACCCATTGGTATGTGAGGAAATTATGTTCCTATACCAATAATTGGCAGATCAAAATTGATTTGGATAGATTCAGATTATAAATCCCAATGGACTTTGTATTCTGAATCAAAACATAAATCGCAACACACATTGTGTATAACTCAAGTCACTCCATGACTTGAAATACTTAAGTTGTTTGTGGTACAACTGACTAGGTGAGTTCGTTCCACGGAAGGATATCTCCCATTATGATGATTGCACCTATGTGTTCATACTTAAAACCTAATTGGTTTTATACATCTCATATGAACATATCAAAATAGGAAATCATCGTATAAGACAGAATCTGAGATGAAAGATTTGGGTAAAACCAAATTATGTTTAAGTCTACAACTTAAGCACACACATCAGTCTTCCAATATTCAATTGATATTGTATACCAATATCCAAACAATATTGGACAATCATACTACAACACTGATCGTCATTCAATCCCTAAACATGGATCAATATCCATTTTTGATCTTTGGGATGATAACCTTAGTGCCATCAAAGCGCTTATGTATCTTGCATATCGCAACAGGCCTGATATTGCATTTGCAGATACTCGCTATAGCTCGATAAAGCGCAACTTCTATACACCGAAAGGTAGGAGTCAAAGAGGATATCCACAGATATCTACATGGCACAAAGGCTCTTGATTTATCATCATATAAATTAAGAAATGATCATGTGGAGTATGAAAGTACTGGCTATTTAATCCCTATAATGCCAGATCACATACTGATGTTAGTGGTAAAGTTCTCATGGGGGTTATTAAACTTGACCCAAGAGGCTACTTTCACTCCTCGTTCTGAGGTATTACATGAACATGTATAACTTCATTGAATGATCACTTTGATTCCATCGAATCGCCAGCCATTATCTTCAAAGATAATGCAACTTGTGTTGCTTGGATGTCAACAGGTTACATAAGAGCAATATCACTATATTGCCTTCTAGAAATGTTTTATTCTCACCAAAGTGAGGAGATAAACAACTTGCAAACTAAATCATGCGGTGATTCCACAAGATTTATTCACAAAGTCCCTACCAATTCCCACATTTGACAATGTGTTGTTGAGTTTGGTATGCGATGACTTTGAGAATTACAAGGTTCAGGGGGAGACTCCTCTTGAAATTATAACCTGTTCAAAATATCATATTGTACTCTTTTCCTCTATGAGTTTTTCCTCAAACAGGTTTCTCATAGAAGGTTTTTAATGAGGCAATATCAATACAAGTCATATGTCGTATCTCTTATTTTCCCCACCGGGGTTTTTGTATGGGGTATCTAAGACATAACCTATGTCATATCTTCTGTTTTCCTCCACAGAGGTTTTTGAGAGGGTATCAAAGACATATAATTACAATTATGATCCTCAGATCATATTATTGTTCTCTAAACTTGGTCATGGGTTTTCCTTCCAAGGTTTTTCCCAAATAAGTTTACAATGACACAATAATCAACATATGTCATTTTATCCTTATTTTTCCCACTGGGTTTTAAGGAGTTTTTTGTGGCATATCTACATACATACATTTCTCCTTATTTTTTCCTCAAAGGATTTTTGGAGAAATAATACTATTCATTGATCTCAAGGACGGATTCGATCAAGGGGGAGTGTTACAAATATCTTGTATACGATGATCTCATCTTCCCCACGCAGATAGGGGAAACTCCCCACGCCCCCACATCCACGGAGTCGTGGTTACTTGACGGGGGAGGAAACTCTCCACGTCCCCACGTTCACGGGACGTGCGTCGTGGTTACTTGGCAGGAGAGTTTCCCTCCGCGACTGTCACACCCAATTTTAAGAACAAAATTGAATGCAATAACTCATGTGTGCCCAGAGATCAATCACACACATAAGCCACAAATTAAGGAGTACCATCACATATGTTTATTACATAACGAATATTATTCAAAGACTTTACATAGCAGCGGATAAATAAAGTATCTCTCGCGGTAGCTCCATCACAGGGAAGATGACTGGTTGACAGCAAGTCTAAAACTCTTCAGGGAAGTCGTCATTACCATAGCAATCTGTTACCCATCCGGGATTTTTATCCAAGTAGAAAGAAAATAAACAAGCATAAGTACATCTCGTACTTAACAAGTGTAACATGGGGTTCATGAGGCTCAAAAAGGCTGACACTGGTTAAACTGCAGTAGCTTTTATTTGGCAACATTTTAACATTAAGGTGAACATATATGAAGGCTTAAAACCCAACCCACATGATCATAATAACTGAAACATAGCAATAAGGTAATCAACATGAGCAACATAAATAAACAACATATAACAACTAATCTGTGAGTTTTCCGGGCCGCTCGTATCCGTGAGCACGGCTGTTATAACAGTTTATTAAACTCTGCGCAGAGGTGTACACTTTACCCGATGAGTCGTGATATCCAGATGCCCGGGTTAATTACTCCCATAACACTTCCAAGGTGAGTGGGCAGGATACACGCAAAGCCTTTCAAAGGTTCGTCTAACAAGTTAGGGCCGCTAGGTCTTAAGGCAAGGGGAAGAAGGGTCTCCCAACCTTACGGCAACGCAGGCAAGGTGAAAGTAGCCGCCCTAAATCCAGCTCGTCAAGCGCCTTATGCGCCCTTTCGGGTAACCACTAACAAGCTAGAAAAGGTCCTTATACTGAGCTAAGGTCAGAGCCATATAACCCTCATGGTTGCACTGTATGTCCCAGCTTTTGCTGACAGGAGGTCCTAAACCATGTTGCTAAAAAGATCAAGTTTTATTCACCGTTATTAGATCATGTTTGGTTTTAAGTAAAGCTCTAGCAAAACTCTACCCATATGCATAGCATCCCAAGGTTAACAAGGTAACAGGTCAACAATCTAGGATAACTAGATAGGAGATCAAGATTAGACACATGCATATGAATTTAGATGTTTCATGGTGAATAGGTCAACAAGGATGATCCCATGCTATACTTGCCTGATTCAGAGTACTCTGGTTGATCCTGGTTGTCGAAGTAGGGCTCCTGATCACCGGCATATGTCTCACCGTCTATACTCGATTATCACATCAACACACAAACATCGGGACACAATCATGCAAAGCAAACAAGCTATAATTAGAACATTACACCAATCAGCAAGAAAATAATATAAAAGGTTTGAAAACAGAAAGTACGATCTACTACGATTACATAAACGCGAAGATCACGAAAAACGGAATTATAACGCGAAAGTTATGAACTAAACAAGTTACAAAACCTTAATTAGTAGATTAAACTTAACTCCAATTTTAATTACTGAAAACAGTAGATATTCTTGTACAGATAGATAGATCTTTTCAAAACGAATCTAACGCAACTTGAACGGACTAAATCGGACTAAAAACGTAGAAGTTATAAGCATTTGAAATCAGTGGCAAAACTATAAATAAACTGAAATTGATTTTGAGTTTAAATTGATTTAAAACGAATTTCAGATCTGGCTGGACTGCGCCTCAATTTGGATGAAACGCAGGGGCTCAAACGGAAGAATTCGCAGACTCAATGAACAGGGCCATTGGGACCGCGGGTTTAGACCTAAAAAGGTGTAAGGAGCTTATTGTAAAACAGGCAACGAAGGGGTATCGAGCGATTCCGAGCGCTAGATCCAGAATGGACGCTCGGGATTAGATCAGGGAGGGTCGGCGGCGCTTTTCGCCGGAGAGAAAGATGGACGCGGCGGTTCCACGGCCGGAAGGCGGCGGCGCGGCTCGGGATTCCGCTACAGAGCGGTAGAGACCTCGGGAACAGATCCAATCGAAAGAGGAGCTCGAGGCGAACTCACCAGTGGTGTTAATGGCGTCGGAGAGGTCTCGGTGACGGCGGGTTGCACAGTTTGGCGGACAGCGGCCTCTGCAGAGCGACGGCGAGCGATTAGAGCACCAAGACGAGGGGGAAAAAGAGGGGAACACACTCGGTTAGCTTCGAGAGATCAAGGGGAAACTCGAGGTGCCACTTACAAGCTCGGAAACTCGGTGAATCGTCGGGTTGATGGCGGCGGAGATCTTGCGGCGTGCGGAACTTGTCGCGGGTGCAGGCTAGGGCACGAGAGCTCGAGCTGTTTGCGTGGGGAGAGGCGGCGGGTTCCTGGGGACCTTATAAGAGGGTCGGTCCGGTCGATTTGGCAAGCGAGGACGCGTAGTGAGGATGGACTCGGTTCCGGTCATGGAGTCCGAGCCGGATACGAGAGGGAGAAGGAGCGATGGGACGCTGACAGGAGGGGTCGAGCTGTCAGCGAGAGCGGGCGCGAGGCTGAACCCTCGGGCGAGACGGAAACGGCTACGCTCGCGCGAGGCTGAACCCTCGGGCGAGACGGAGACGGCGATGCTCACGCGAGGCTGGAGCCTCGGGCGAGACGGAGACGGTGATGCTCACGCGAGGCTGGAGCCTCGGGCGAGACGGAGACGGCGGTGCTCGCGCGAGGCTGGAGCCTCGGGCGAGACGGAGACGGCGGTGCTCGCGCGAGGCTGGAGCCTCGGGCGAGACGGAGATGGCTGCGCGCACGCGAGTGCAGCGCCGAGGCTGGACCCTCGGCTCAGCGCGGGGCTGCGGCGCTGCGCAGGGCTGCTGGGCCGGGAGGCGGCCCACGCGAGCGACGGAGAGAGAGGGGAGAGGGGAGAGGGGAAGCGGGCCGGCGCAAGGGGAGGAGCAGGCCGTCCAGGCTGCTCGGGCCAAAAAGGGAGAGAGGGGAAGGGAGAGAAGGAAAATTGTTTTCCAAAATCAGATTTGATTTTTCCAAAGCAATTTCAAATCCTTATTGAATTCAAACAACTTTTGAACTAAAACCACACATCACAAAAAATAAGGTATGCACCAGCATGCATGCATCAACATGATCTTTGGCCTAGGATTAATTTTAGCTTTTGCAAATAATTTATTAACTAAGTTTTATGCAACACCCAAAATGCATAAATAAATCATATTGCCTATTTTTAAATTGATGCAAATTTTGGGATGTTACAATTCTACCCCCCCCTTAAAGAATCTTGTCCTCGAGATTCCAACGATGCTTACTCAAACAACTGTGGGTATGACTTTCTCAAATCCTCTTCTCTTTCCCAAGTTGCCTCTGCTTCTGAATACCGATTCCACTGAACCTTACACATCTTTATTACTCTGCTCCTGGTAACTCTTTCAGCGGTCTCTAGAATTCTTGTTGGGTACTCATCATAAGTCAAATCTTCCTTAACTGTGAGCTCTTCCAACGGTATCTGCTCTTCGGGTACTCGCAGGCACTTTTTCAACTGAGAAACATGAAACACATTATGCACTCCTGACAAGCTTTCAGGCAATTCTAACTGATACGCCACTTCACCACGTCTTTCCAGAATTTTGAACGGTCCAATATACCAGGGTGCTAGCTTTCCTTTCTTATTGAACCTTTTCACACCTCTCATCGGTGACACCTTTAGGTAGACATAATCACCTATTGCAAAAGATAGATCTCAACGACGGTTGTTTGCATAACTCTTTTGCCGAGACTGAGCGGCTCTCAGGTTATCTCTGATTATCCTGACATGTTCCTCGGCATTCCTCAACACATCAGGTCCAAACACTTGACTTTCACCTGTCTGATCCCAGAACAACGGTGTTCTACACGATCTTCCATACAAAGCTTCAAACGGTGCCATCTTTAGACTCTCCTGATAGCTATTGTTGTATGAGAACTCTGCATAACACAAATTCTTGTCCCAACTGGTGCCATATTGCAATGCACAAGCTCTCAACATGTCTTCCAGAATCTGATTGGTTCTTTCCGTCTGTCCATCAGTTTGTGGATGATAAGCAGTACTGAAGTTCAACCTTGTGCCTAATGATCGATGTATCATCTGCCAAAAGTGAGAGGTGAACTGAGTACCACGATCTGACACAATCTTTCGAGGCACTCCATGCAAACATACTATCCGTTCCATGTACAATTCTGCCAATCTAGCTCCCGTATAGGTAGTTTTGACCGGTATAAAGTGAGCAACTTTGGTCAATCGATCAACTATTACCCATATGGAGTCGTACCCTCTCTACGTACGAGGCAAACCAACTATAAAGTCCATACCGACTTCTTCCCACTTCCATTCAGGTATCTTCATCGGTTGTAACAAACCGGCGGGTCTCTGATGTTCTGCCTTCACTCTCTGACAGGTATCACATAGAGCGACGTACTCGGCTACATCTCGCTTTAGTCCATCCCACCAATACTTTTTCTTCAGATCAAGGTACATCTTAGTGCTTCCAGGATGAATGGAGTAAGCTGACTCATGTACTTCTCGCAGTATAGACTCACGTATCTCCTTGATTGCAGGTACACATAATCTATTTCCATGTCATAATGTGCCATCATCATCTAACCGGAAACCTGACGCTTTGCCAAGAACAATATTATCGGCTATCTGCTTCAACTTCTCATCTGACATCTGACCCTTTCGTATCTCTTGCATCAATACCGGTTCAAGTTCTAACTCTATTCTGTTGATCACAATTCCCAAATTTAGATGTGCAAATTCAGCACACAACTCATCTGGCATAGAAGCAATTCTGACCTCATTGGCATGGCTCTTTCTACTCAAGGCATCTGCTACAACATTAGCCTTCCCGGGATGATAGTGTATTTCCAAATCATAATCCTTAATCAATTCCAACCATCTGCGTTGTCTCAAATTCAAATCAGACTGAGTGAAAATGTACTTCAAGCTCTTATGATCGGTATAGATGTCCGTCTTGTGACCCACTAGATAGTGTCTCCAAATCTTTAATGCATGGACAACAGCTGCCAATTCTAAATCATGAGTGGGATAATTCAGCTCATGCTTTCTCAACTGCCTCGATGCATATGCTACCACTCTGCCTTCTTGCATAAGAACACAACCCAAACCTTGACGAGATGCATCACAATAAATAGAGAAATCCTTACTCAGATCTGGCAAAATTAACACTGGAGCTGTAGTCAGACGTTTCTTCAACTCCTCAAAATTAGCTTGACATTTATCGGACCAGACAAACTTAGCATTCTTCTCTAGCAGAGCTGTCATTGGCTTAGCAAGTTTGGAGAATCCTTCGATGAACCTTCTATAGTAACCGGCCAATCCAAGGAAACTACGAATCTCGGTCACATCTGTTGGTGGATTCCAATTCAACACATCTTCAACCTTGCCCGGATCTACTGAGATGCCTCCATTAGAGATAACATGTCCAAGGAAAGAGACTTCCTTCAACCAAAACTCACACTTGCTGCGCTTGGCATACAACTTGTGCTCTCTGAGTTTCTGTAGCACTAACCTCAGGTGTTTAGCATGATCTTCCTTGTTCTTAGAGTATACCAGGATATCATCAATAAACACAACTACGAACTTGTCGAGATATTCCATGAACACCTTGTTCATCAAATACATAAAGTAGGCAGGTGCATTGGTCAATCCAAAGGACATGACTGTATACTCATACAATCCATACCTGGTAGTGAAAGCTGTCTTTGGAATATCAGATGCTCGAATCTTCAACTGATGGTAACCAGAACGCAGATCAATCTTAGAGAACACACATGCACCTTTAAGCTGGTCAAACAGATCATCAATCCTCGGCAACGGGTACTTGTTCTTGATGGTAACTTCATTAAGCGATCTATAGTCAACACACATCCGTTGACCACCATCCTTCTTGTCAACAAAAATAACAGGAGCTCCCCAAGGTGATGAACTAGGACGAATGAACCCTTTTTCTTGTAACTCTTTAATTTGTTTCTTAAGTTCATCTAATTCAGGTACTCCCATTCTATATGGTCTTTTAGCTATGGGTGCAGTTCCAGAAATCCAAACAGGGCGTGTGATACACGGTTGGAAAGATAACGAAATTATCTACAACTTTTATTTAAGTGACTTTCCCAGATTCTGTCGTTAAATTAGTCAAAAACAGAGAACAAACAGATCTGTCCAGAGCTCAAAACTGCGCAGAAACTCTAACTTGAAACAGCCATATCTCACAAACCATAACAGCTATTGAAGTGATTCCAGAGGCATTGGTTAGATATAGGAGTCTATTTTCCATCATAAAATTTTCAGCCATGTTGCACGATCAGAACTTGAGATATAACCAAAAGATCACAGGTTGCTTCCAGAAAACAGCATAGGACAAGATGTAACTAACCCTTTTATTATTCATAAACGTTATGTCTAACTATGAGATTTGTAGACAAGCCTACAATATCTCAACACTCATTACAAAGATCCAAATCACACATAAGCATAATGATAATCCAACTCACACATAAAGAAGCACACTAGCACAAAGGTTAACTAGACTCGACAAACGCTTACTAATATCGTCTCATTGCATAGAAGGGTGACCTATGCCTATTTGTAGAGCGGATCGCGGAGCCTCTTGTACATAGGGGGTTGATTAAGAAGTTCCAAGAGCCCATCAATAGTGCTATAGCATCTTTTGAGATCTTTTCCCACGGATATCACCTGCCTTTCCAAGTCCGCGTTAGACCTTTCCCTGTCAAGGAGAAAATCTCGTGTGGCCTTCTCGGTTGGTGTTGCATTGGGGTCTTCTACCATAGCCTCCTTATTCTCACTGTTCCAATAGGGCAGATAGCGGTATGCATCATTCCTCATGTCTTCAATGCGTTGACCACGGAATGCTTTGTAGGCTTCAACTGCCACGGCTTCCAAGGCTGACGCTAGAGTGGACCGACGAGCCCTGTGGCCGATCACCATCTCATGCAGGTATAGGCCACTCTCTGGTTCTCGGACGGCGACAGTCACTCTTGCCTTCCAGTAGGTCCTTTCCATGAGATGACTGTACCTCCAATGGGTGTACTGTACGATGATGTTCTTGTCGGGGTAGTAGGCATCAAAAAGTCTCATCAGCCTGTGATGTGTGGGACTCAGGGCAGCTGTGGGTGCTCCGACGAAATACCCGGAGTCCACGTCCCATCCCACCGGGAGCTCTTCATCATCTTCAACCTCCAGCACTTCTGGTGGCACTGGCGCGGGAGGTACTGGAGCTTGTGGAGCTGGTGCTTGCGGAGCTGGAGCTTGTACTGGTGGTGCCGGCGCTTGTGGTTCCACTTCTTGTGGTGCTTGTTCTTGCAGTTCTGGCTCTTGCGGCGCTACCTCCTGCTGTTCTGGCTCCTGGGGTACTTGCGGTGTTTGCGGAACGGGGTTGCCTGCCCTCCTGCGTCCACCGATGGTCCTGCGGGTGATACGACGAGCCATCTATGGAGTAGACCAAGAGACAGATACAATAGAATCAATATATTTGTGTAATAGAGCAAGTAAAGAGAAGCATATAGTTTTGATAAATTATCAAGGCTATGATAAATAGCAAGAATTGAGAAGCAAGGACCACTAAAACGACCATAACTAACTAGGCTTGCGTCCTACAGTCAACATAGCTCCGATACCAATTTGTCACACCCAATTTTAAGAACAAAATTGAATGCAATAACTCATGTGTGCCCAGAGATCAATCACACACATAAGCCACAAATTAAGGAGTACCATCACATATGTTTATTACATAACGAATATTATTCAAAGACTTTACATAGCAGCGGATAAATAAAGTATCTCTCGCGGTAGCTCCATCACAGGGAAGATGACTGGTTGACAGCAAGTCTAAAACTCTTCAGGGAAGTCGTCATTACCATAGCAATCTGTTACCCATCCGGGATTTTTATCCAAGTAGAAAGAAAATAAACAAGCATAAGTACATCTCGTACTTAACAAGTGTAACATGGGGTTCATGAGGCTCAAAAAGGCTGACACTGGTTAAACTGCAGTAGCTTTTATTTGGCAACATTTTAACATTAAGGTGAACATATATGAAGGCTTAAAACCCAACCCACATGATCATAATAACTGAAACATAGCAATAAGGTAATCAACATGAGCAACATAAATAAACAACATATAACAACTAATCTGTGAGTTTTCCGGGCCGCTCGTATCCGTGAGCACGGCTGTTATAACAGTTTATTAAACTCTGCGCAGAGGTGTACACTTTACCCGATGAGTCGTGATATCCAGATGCCCGGGTTAATTACTCCCATAACACTTCCAAGGTGAGTGGGCAGGATACACGCAAAGCCTTTCAAAGGTTCGTCTAACAAGTTAGGGCCGCTAGGTCTTAAGGCAAGGGGAAGAAGGGTCTCCCAACCTTACGGCAACGCAGGCAAGGTGAAAGTAGCCGCCCTAAATCCAGCTCGTCAAGCGCCTTATGCGCCCTTTCGGGTAACCACTAACAAGCTAGAAAAGGTCCTTATACTGAGCTAAGGTCAGAGCCATATAACCCTCATGGTTGCACTGTATGTCCCAGCTTTTGCTGACAGGAGGTCCTAAACCATGTTGCTAAAAAGATCAAGTTTTATTCACCGTTATTAGATCATGTTTGGTTTTAAGTAAAGCTCTAGCAAAACTCTACCCATATGCATAGCATCCCAAGGTTAACAAGGTAACAGGTCAACAATCTAGGATAACTAGATAGGAGATCAAGATTAGACACATGCATATGAATTTAGATGTTTCATGGTGAATAGGTCAACAAGGATGATCCCATGCTATACTTGCCTGATTCAGAGTACTCTGGTTGATCCTGGTTGTCGAAGTAGGGCTCCTGATCACCGGCGTATGTCTCACCGTCTATACTCGATTATCACATCAACACACAAACATCGGGACACAATCATGCAAAGCAAACAAGCTATAATTAGAACATTACACCAATCAGCAAGAAAATAATATAAAAGGTTTGAAAACAGAAAGTACGATCTACTACGATCACATAAACGCGAAGATCACGAAAAACGGAATTATAACGCGAAAGTTATGAACTAAACAAGTTACAAAACCTTAATTAGTAGATTAAACTTAACTCCAATTTTAATTACTGAAAACAGTAGATATTCTTGTACAGATAGATAGATCTTTTCAAAACGAATCTAACGCAACTTGAACGGACTAAATCGGACTAAAAACGTAGAAGTTATAAGCATTTGAAATCAGTGGCAAAACTGTAAATAAACTGAAATTGATTTTGAGTTTAAATTGATTTAAAACGAATTTCAGATCTGGCTGGACTGCGCCTCAATTTGGATGAAACGCAGGGGCTCAAACGTAAGAATTCGCAGACTCAATGAACAGGGCCATTGGGACCGCGGGTTTAGACCTAAAAAGGTGTAAGGAGCTTTTTGTAAAACAGGCAACGAAGGGGTATCGAGCGATTCCGAGCGCTAGATCCAGAATGGACGCTCGGGATTAGATCAGGGAGGGTCGGCGGCGCTTTTCGCCGGAGAGAAAGATGGACGCGGCGGTTCCACGGCCGGAAGGCGGCGGCGCGGCTCGGGATTCCGCTACAGAGCGGTAGAGACCTCGGGAACAGATCCAATCGAAAGAGGAGCTCGAGGCGAACTCACCAGTGGTGTTAATGGCGTCGGAGAGGTCTCGGTGATGGCGGGTTGCACAGTTTGGCGGACAGCGGCCTCTGCAGAGCGACGGCGAGCGATTAGAGCACCAAGACGAGGGGGAAAAAGAGGGGAACACACTCGGTTAGCTTCGAGAGATCAAGGGGAAACTCGAGGTGCCACTTACAAGCTCGGAAACTCGGTGAATCGTCGGGTTGATGGCGGCGGAGATCTTGCGGCGTGCGGAACTTGTCGCGGGTGCAGGCTAGGGCACGAGAGCTCGAGCTGTTTGCGTGGGGAGAGGCGGCGGGTTCCTGGGGACCTTATAAGAGGGTCGGTCCGGTCGATTTGGCAAGCGAGGACGCGTAGCGAGGATGGACTCGGTTCCGGTCATGGAGTCCGAGCCGGATACGAGAGGGAGAAGGAGCGATGGGACGCTGACAGGAGGGGTCGAGCTGTCAGCGAGAGCGGGCGCGAGGCTGAACCCTCGGGCGAGACGGAAACGGCTACGCTCGCGCGAGGCTGAACCCTCGGGCGAGACGGAGACGGCGATGCTCACGCGAGGCTGGAGCCTCGGGCGAGACGGAGACGGTGATGCTCACGCGAGGCTAGAGCCTCGGGCGAGACGGAGACGGCGGTGCTCGCGCGAGGCTGGAGCCTCGGGCGAGACGGAGACGGCGGTGCTCGCGCGAGGCTGGAGCCTCGGGCGAGACGGAGATGGCTGCGCGCACGCGAGTGCAGCGCCGAGGCTGGACCCTCGGCTCAGCGCGGGGCTGCGGCGCTGCGCAGGGCTGCTGGGCCGGGAGGCGGCCCACGCGAGCGACGGAGAGAGAGGGGAGAGGGGAGAGGGGAAGCGGGCCGGCGCAAGGGGAGGAGCAGGCCGTCCAGGCTACTCGGGCCAAAAAGGGAGAGAGGGGAAGGGAGAGAAGGAAAATTGTTTTCCAAAATCAGATTTGATTTTTCCAAAGCATTTTCAAATCCTTATTGAATTCAAACAACTTTTGAACTAAAACCACACATCACAAAAAATAAGGTATGCACCAGCATGCATGCATCAACATGATCTTTGGCCTAGGATTAATTTTAGCTTTTGCAAATAATTTATTAACTAAGTTTTATGCAACACCCAAAATGCATAAATAAATCATATTGCCTATTTTTAAATTGATGCAAATTTTGGGATGTTACAGCGACCTCCTCTCACATTGTATATAAATATGTATCAATGATCAATGAAAGGACCGATGATTCATTCTATTCTTCCGAGTCTCATTTACATTTACTCGCAATTTGCTACTCGCAGCAGAGTCCACACTCACATACACGGAGGACGTGAGCATATTTTAGAAAGTAAAAAAAATGAGCAGTCATAATATATTTATTATTTACTATTTTTGTTTATAGGAAAAAGTGGGAGATAAAAAAGAGAATAAATGTGAGTTGTAGTTACTTGTATGAACAATTGAACATAGATCATGAGTGTATACTCACATACGGGTGTGAGCATATTTGGAAAGTAAAAAAGCATAGAAAACCTATAATATATTTATTATTTATATTTTTGTTTATAACAAAAAGTGGGACATCAAAAGAGGAGAAAAACTCACGTACAGAACCGAAGGTGGGAAGAAAAAACAGAAAATAAAAGGAAACGGAAAAGGGGCACGCAGACGGCAGCAAGGGAAACAAACGAAGGTTCGGATCATGAGTCCACACATACACGGAGGATGTGGGCATATTTTATAAAGTAAAAAAAATAGCAGTCATAATATATTTATTATTTACTATTTTTGTTTATAGGAAAAAGTGGGAGATAAAAAAGAGAAGAAATGTGAGTGGTAGTTACTTGTATGAACATAGATCATGAGTGTATAATCACATACGAGTGTGAGCACATGTAACATCCCAAAATTTGCATCAATTTAAAAATAGGCAATATGATTTAATTATGCATTTTGTGTGTTGCATAAAACTTAGTTAATAAATTATTTGCAAAAGTTAAAATTAATCCTAGGCCAAAGAGCATGCTGATGCATACATGCTGGTGCATATCTTATTTTTGTGATGTGTGGTTTTAGTCCAAAAGTTGTTTGAATTCAAAAAGGATTTGAAAATGCATTTGAAAAAAATCAAATCGGAAATTGGAAAACCCTTTTTCCTTCTCTCCCTCCTCCTTTCTCCCTTCTGGCCCGAGCCAGCTTGGCCGGCCCGCTCCCTCCCTCTTGCTGGCCTGCTTCCCTCCCCTCTCTCTCTCGCCCGCGTGGGCCGTCGCTCCGGCCCAGCAGCCCTGCGCAGCGCCGCAGCCCCGCGCTGAGCCGAGGGTCCAGCCTCGGCGCTGCACCCGCGTGCACGCAGCCATCTCCGTCTCGCCCGAGGCTCCAGCCTCGCGCGAGCACCGCCGTCTCCGTCTCGCCCGAGGCTCCAGCCTCGCGCGAGCACCGCCGTCTCCGTCTCGCCCGAGGCTCCAGCCTCGCGTGAGCATCACCGTCTCCGTCTCGCCCGAGGCTCCAGCCTCGCGTGAGCATCGTCGTCTCCGTCTCGCCCGAGGGTTCAGCCTCGCGCGAGCGTAGCCGTTTCCGTCTCGCCCGAGGGTTCAGCCTCGCGCCCGCTCTCGCTGACAGCTCGACCCCTCCTGTCAGCGTCCCATCGCTCCTTCTCCCTCTCGTATCCGGCTCGGACTCCATGACCGGAACCGAGTCCATCCTCGCCTCGCGTCCTCGCTTGCCAAATCGACCGGACCGACCCTCTTATAAGGTCCCCAGGAACCCGCCGCCTCTCCCCACGCAAACAGCTCGAGCTCTCGTGCCCTAGCCTGCACCCGCGACAAGTTCCGCACGCCGCAAGATCTCCGCCGCCATCAACCCGACGATTCGTCGAGTTTCCGAGCTTGTAAGTGGCACCTCGAGTTTCCCCTTGATCTCTTGAAGCTAACCGAGTGTGTTCCCCTCTTTTTCCCCCTCGTCTTGGTGCTCTAATCGCTCGCCGTCGCTCTGCAGAGGCCGCTGTCCGCCAAACTGTGCAACCCGCCGTCACCGAGACCTCTCCGACGCCATTAACACCACTGGTGAGTTCGCCTCGAGCTCCTCTTTCGATTGGATCCTTTCCCGAGGTCTCTACCGCTCTGTAGCGGAATCCCGAGCCGCGCCGCCGCCTTCCGGCCGAGGAGCCGCCGCGTCCTTCTTTCTCTCCGGCGAAAAGCGCCGCCGGCCCTCCCTGATCTAATCCTGAGCGTTCATCTCAGATCCGACGCACACCAGAGCTCGATACCCCTTCGTTGTCTGTTTTACAAAAAGAACCTTACACCTTTTTAGGTCTAAACCCGCGGTCCCAATGGCCCTGTTCATTGAGTCTGTGAATTCTTCCGTTTGAGCCCCTGCGCTTTGTCCTATTTGAGGCGCAGTCCAGCCAGATCTGATAATTTGTTTAAATCGATTTTAAATACAAAATCAATTTCAGTTTATTTACAGTTTTGCCACCAGTTTTAAATGCTTATAACTTCTACGTTTTTAGTCCGATTTAGTCCGTTCAAGTTGCGTTAGATTCGTTTTGAAAAGATCTATCTATCTGTACAAGAATATCTACTGTTTTCAGTAATTAAAATTGGAGTTAAGTTTAATCTACTAATTAAGGTTTTGTAACTTGTTTAGTTCATAACTTTCGCGTTATAATTCCGTTTTTCGTGATCTTCGCGTTTATGTGATCGTAGTAGATCGTACTTTCTGTTTTCAAACCTTTTATATTATTTTCTTGCTGATTGGTGTAATGTTCTAATTATAGCTTGTTTGCTTTGCATGATTGTGTCCCGATGTTTGTGTGTTGATGTGATAATCGAGTATAGACGGTGAGACATACGCCGGTGATCAGGAGCCCTACTTCGACAACCAGGATCAACCAGAGTACTCTGAATCAGGCAAGTATAGCATGGGATCATCCTTGTTGACCTATTCACCATGAAGCATCTAAATTCATATGCATGTGTCTAATTTTGATCTCCTATCTAGTTATCCTAGATTGTTGACCTATTACCTTGTTAACCTTGGGATGCTGTGCATATGGGTAGAATCTTTGCTAGAGCTTTACTTAAACCAAACATGATCTAATAACGGTGAATAAAACTTGATCTTTTTAGCAACATGGTTTAGGACCTCCTGTCAGCAAAAGCTGGGACATACAGTGCAACCATGAGGGTTATATGGCTCTGACCTTAGCTCAGTATAAGGACCTTTTCTAGCTTGTTAGTGGTTACCCGAAAGGGCGCATAAGGCGCTTGACGAGCTGGAATTAGGGCGGCTACTTTCACCTTGCCTGCGTTGCCGTAAGGTTGGGAGACCCTTCTTCCCCTTGCCTTAAGACCTAGCGGCCCTAACTTGTTAGACGAACCTTTGAAAGGCTTTGCGTGTATCCTGCCCACTCACCTTGGAAGTGTTATGGGAGTAATTAACCCGGGCATCTGGATATCACGACTCATCGGGTAAAGTGTACACCTCTGCGCAGAGTTTAATAAACTATTATAACAGCCGTGCTCACGGATACGAGCGGCCCGGAAAACTCACAGTTTAGTTGTTATATGTTGTTTATTTATGTTGCTCATGTTGTTTACCTTATTGCTATGTTTTAGTTATTATGATCATGTGGGTTGGGTTTTAAGCCTTCATATATGTTCACCTTAATGTTAAAATGTTGCCAAATAAAAGCTACTGCAGTTTAACCAGTGTCAGCCTTTTTGAGCCTCATGAACCCCATGTTACACTTGTTAAGTACGAGATGTACTTATGCTTGTTTATTTTCTTTCTACTTGGATAAAAATCCCGGATGGGTAACAGATTGCTATGGTAATGACGACTTCCCTGAAGAGTTCTAGACTTGCTGTCAACCAGTCATCTTCCCTGTGATGGAGCTACCGCGAGAGATACTTTATTTATCCGCTGCTATGTAAAGTCTTTGAATAATATTCGTTATGTAATAAACATATGTGATGGTACTCCTTAATTTGTGGCTTATGTGTGTGATTGATCTCTGGGCACACATGAGTTATTGCATTCAATTTTGTTCTTAAAATTGGGTGTGACAGCGCATTTGGAAAGTAAAAAAACATAGAAAACCTATAAAATATTTATTATTTATATTTTTGTTTATAACAAAAAGTGGAAGATAAAAAGAGAAGAAAAACTCATGTACAGAACCGAAGGTGGGAAGAGGAAACAGAAAATAAAAGGAAACGGGAAAGAGGCACGCGGACGACAGCAAGAGAAACAAAGGAAGGTTTAGTTTTTCTGATTTGATGGTGAGATCGAGCAACTTTAGGATTAGGTTGGACCAAAAATTATTTGTGGCAGAGCAACTTTAGGATTAGATATAATCATGAGATCCCCATTTCTCCCTAGTTGAGACAGGCGGCGGGTTATTATGGTTGACGCCTGTCCCCTGCTAGGGCCCAGCTCCTTCTCTTCCCGTCTCCAACTCGTTCGTCACACCATTCCTTCGACTCGTTCGTCACACCATTCCTTCGAACGGCGTTCTGAACGTATGAGCAAGCCGTCCGCGGCGGGCATGCATCGTCCCAAGGACTCGACATTGCCGCGGATGACTCCTAACCAAACAAGCCATATGTGGCTATATCAATAAATTGATGGTGAATTTTTATTTTTTTATAAAAAATCAATGATTTAAGGACTCATAATATTTTATTTATATTTGTTTTTTTTATGTTTACAAGGACATCTTTGTCTAAAAGAATAGGGTTTGAAAAAATGAAGCCCAAAAATCGGAATAATAAAAATTAAGCCAAACCCAAATTAAGCCTAACTTAATTGGTTTGGTCTTTGTAGTGGAAGTTATCCACCCATATTCATGTCCTTGACTTCATATTGGTGCTCGTATTTTCTTGAATTTATTCTAAGATTTAACAGTGTTGTGCTATCAGTGGTAGATGATATTCCCATCAATAGCGAGATGTCTATGATGATTTCATTAATTTTGAGATTTGCCGAAATAGTTTTATGGAGGTGCTCATAGGATTAGAGTTTGTGTACGTTCATAAAGGTGAGTGTGCGTGCAAATCTGTATGTGTACTCCTGTTCCAGAAAGAATGCAATTATCGCTTTTGAAGAAGCCAAATAATTCAAGCTTTTATAAAACATACTAACATTTATAATACAATATTAGTATAGTTAGTTAATCATGGAATTTATTTTCATAATAAATTTATTAGAGATATATTTTTTATCTTATTTATATTATATAAAATTTAGTTAAACACTTGAGCTTGTTTGACTGACATGAATCATATGTTGCATTTTTTGGGGACGAAGGTAGTGATTCTTTAAAAAAAATCAAGTGGAACAACAATACACCAAAATATTCTGGGCAACAAAAAATATTATGAGCTAAAAAAAACGAGCTCAAGAAAACGAAACAACTGAAAAAGAACAGAAAAAAAGGATCCCTATGTGCACATGGAGATAGTGGAGGGCCTTGCTGGCTGCCAGCACACGCAGGAATTGGACCGTGGCCCAGGAAAGAAAGAGAGAGAGGATGCGGGAGAGAGTATGGGCCGGCAGAATTTCAGCCTAGAATAGCAGATAGGAAAAGAATACTGTCGTCCGGAAAAAAATAGAAAGTCCTACTTCTACTATGGTGAAACCGAGACACTTTACAATTAATTAAGTTGGACCAAAATCTAAAGTTGGCAGAAATTTTGCCTCTTTATTATTATTAAAAAATTATATATATATATATATATATTATAAAAAATTAGGGGTATAGATATAGATATAGATTATGGATATCATGGTATCTTCGTCAGTATATATATAACTTATATATTCCTTTTTTTTAGTGGAAAGGTTTCTTCTTTTGTGTTGAAATATTACCTGTTCAAGATGCTTGAAAGGATGGATTGAATGAGGCGTCCACTGGATTATTGATGGAGCATACACTAATCTAAAATGTAAGTTAGAAAAAATAAAGAATATTAAATAAGAAAAAAAATGAACTTAAGGAAACAGGAAGTGGTTATTGTTAGACAAACATATATGGCTTGCGTGTGTCTGGGTCCAGCACTAGGCGTTAACTGCCGGTCGGGCCTGTGTGATTTGGTTATAGAGAGATTTGAAATCTGATTGGTGCTGTTTCTAAAAACCACCAGATATCCTCACCCGTATATATATATATGTACATTGGGTTTCTCAATCAATCAATCTACTATTTCCACGCAGTCTCATTTACTTTCAGTTATATTCATGAACAAAATATGAACTTCTGAAATTGGAAATAGTTATATTCATAGCCCAAATCAAAAGTATCAATTACCTTTTGTGGCTGAGATCCTTCTAAGGCCTCAATTTGCGCTCCACAACCAATTGTAGCAAAAATTGTTTATCTTATGCATTTCATAATTAACCAGGTATATGTGAATGGAGAGGCAATGCAAGGTAGCAGTAAACATTTCAACTCTGTGAGCTGTTGCATTTTGTATGTACAAAACAAATAGATCAAATCATATAAAGTCATCGTTAATAATTGAAGTCATCTGATGCATCTAGTTTACAGGGGAAAAAAAGGATATCAGTGTGCTCTCCCATGTAAAGTTCTTCCTTGACTCCATGCTGGTGTAATAATTTCCAGTTAGGAAGCCAGAGATAAATTGTACATCCATGGTAAAGCATAACACTAAGTATGCTAGTATAATTTGGCAGGCCTAGTTTTGCGAGCCTGAGTATATATACTACGAGATAAGCTATAATTAGTTGGTAAAAATGAAATTAGTAGGTGTCAGTTATCAAACTCACCCTTTAGTACCATCTATTGGGTCCAATATCCAAGTCGCCAGGATGGACCTCCCTCTGATTTACCGCTATCAATTGCAGCGAGCATTCTTCCTTAGATAAGTACATGTTGTATGAACCATCATTTATGATGGTTTCATCTACAAGGTTGGTAATGTGTTCTAGAAATTCTTGAGCACCAACTTCTGTCAAGTCTTTTGAATCCTGTAAAAGTACAAATTTACAATTAACCAATTAATTACAGGAAAATGACTCACAAAAAAGATACAAGGAAATGCTTATGTGATCTGTGTACAACAACAAGAGAAAGCGAATCATATACTGGTTACCTCTTCAGCTACGATTGAGAAAGAGTGAGAAGGCAACTCCTTCAGGACCAGACATACCAATACCTATGATCCTGGCCGTGAAACCAGGAGTAGCAATTAAATCAAAAATTCAGAATAAGCAGAATTTCCACATGTCTAATTTTAGTATGCTCATGTACCATAATCCGCGACTGTAACAGGAGTCCTGTCTGCCTTCGATTGAATGTCAGACTGCAAGATGCCCCGCTGCACTCTCTGAAGACACATTGGCAAACATAGGGGAAGAGGAAACATGTAAATACAACGGGAGTTTGGAATCATCCAGTTCAGAAAAATACATAAACTACAGCAAAATGATTCAGTCAGTGACTCGAACTCAATATCAAATGCCAAATCAATCACCACATCTAGCATCAGAGAACAATCCCCTGCTAGGTACACAGTTTGTCAGGTACACAGTTTGTCATCCTAAGAAATACAGACTCCCCTAGAAGCTTGTCATGTCTTCCCCAATGGATGCTCCAAAAATTCAGAAGATGACTTATCGAAAAAAATGAGAAGATGCAACTTGAGCTAACTGCTTCAGAGCATAGAGTTTCAGTAAGGATTATATTCCGTATTTCCTCATCCCAAGCATATTTTCATTTTCCCAGAAATAATTGAAGCACCAACTTTTCCACAGTGCAAGTTACAACTATTTAGAAATTTACAGACTAAATAAATATTATCCATCCAGCGAAACTCCAAACACATAAACCTGGTATGGTATGTCCGAGCAAATGTACCAACGAACAAACTACCAGAGGGAGCGGATCCCGGAAGGAACAGGCCGCCAACAGAGAGGGAGATCTAGGATGAGACCAAGTAACCTAGCAGAGGCGGGCCGCTAGGGTGACGACCTTCTTGGCTGCGGCGAGCTCGGCGGCGTATGTGTTTCCAGCAACTTCCGGAGCCTGCGACATGGTGGCGGGCGAGGCGCGTGAAAACAAATGAACGAGCAGATGGCGGAGCAACCTGTGCCGTCCTGCAGCGGCACAAACTGCAGAAGAAGAAATCATAGAAGAAAATCCTTCGAGAATTAGAAGTGAGGAACTGGGGAATAGTGACCTTGAGCATAGAACAGGTGCCATTTGAGGAGTATCACCGAGCCAGAGGCGAACAACAGGAGTGCGACCGTCAGGCACCCTTTCTCAGACGCCGACGCTCTCCCTCCATGAGGCACCCGGCCTCCCTTCCGCGCCACCCGGCCCCCGACCCACCCCCTTCCTCCTCCTTCCCAAGACGTATGGAGGCGGTGAGGTGGCTGCGCAACGAGCAAGAAGCAACAGGCGATACAAGCAATGGGCAGCGGTGTGCGTGCACGGAGAGGACGCGAGGGCGGCGAGGCGTGCGGGCAGGCAGAAGCAATGGCGGCGGCGCGCTTGCGCGGAGAGGAGGCGAGAGCGGCGAGGCACGCGGGGACAGCCCGTTCCGATCGGGCAGAAGCCGAGGCGGCAATTATTACTCCTAGAAGCCGAAGCCTTCAAGCTGGAAACGGGAGCCGAACGTAGGTACCACTAGGAGCTAGAAGCAAAACCGATTTAGTGCAGAAGCTAGATCTAGCTTCAGCTGCGCAGAGCGACGAGCCACAGATCTCGAAGTCAGACGGCTCCAGTTTTTCGGGTGACGTGGCTGTGGGTTCCTTTCCAGGAGCCAGTGCGGCTCGTATATATAATAAATAATAATAAAATATATATATATATTATTATTATTATTATTATTTATATTTATACTAGTAGAAACGGTGCGCCCCGCGCACCGAACAGAAAGCTTTGCAGTTTATATCATTAATAATATTAATTGAAGAAGCAGATGTATAGTACCAAAAGATGATAAATATATACTCTCTCTGTCCATGAAAGAATCAATTCCTAGAATCCCTGTCATCAAACTTTTTTAACTTTGACTAACTTTATAGAAAAGAGTAATAACATCTATGATATAAAATGGACATATTATGAAAATATATTCGAAGATATATCTAATGATGTAAATTTGGTACCATCAATGTTGATACTTTTTTCTAGAAATTTGGTCAAAGTTTAAAAAGTTTGACTTAAGAAAACTCTAGAAATTGGTTCTTTCATGGACGGAGAGATTACACAACAGCCAGTTTCGGAATAAAGTTCTGCAACAACAATAGGCTATATGTGTGTGTGACACTAATTCAGGTAGTTTGATATTTTTTTTCTGAACTTGTTCGGTTGAATATAAGCAATGGTAGAAAAGATTGAATGTATGGCTACTTTGTTCTGTATGTCAATAAATTACATAAAAGGATTTAGGATTGAGGAATTAGAGAGGTAAGGTAACCTTTTTTTCATCTGCGAAACTCATTAGTAGGTGTTGAATCAGATTGGTTCAGTACAAAAGGAATTGATTCTGCAGAAAAATAGGGAAACTAAATTTAGTAGAGAATAATGGAAAGGAGGTAAATAGGCAAACTAAGTTTATTAGAGAATAATAGGGAGGAGGTCATAATGAACTTCCAAAAGCGAACAACCGAATGATCCAGAGGCATGTAATTTTACAGGCATGGAATCTAGAGGCATGTAGGTAGATTTAGTCAGTCAAATGTGTTCATTTTTTTAGGGAAAATGACACTAATTATTCTAAAATGCTCCAAAGTTCAAAGCGTGCAGTATTACCTAGTCTGGCATTAGGAACCTAGGTGGAAAATATGGTTGTATGGAACCCAGCTGGACCGAGTATAGGCAAAGTAATGGTTTGAGACTTATAATTATATTTCAATATAAAGGCAGTTGCTGAGTTTTTAGAAGGCCTACATGGTGGTTGATGTACATATGTGGAAAATAACTCATGCAAAAACTATGACATTCAAAAATTTTGTAGACACTATGTATACGTAGTGTATGTCCAAGTCCAAATTTTAGACTCATAAAATGAGACTCGGCATCATATATAAATTTAGGGAGGATGGCGGTCAGGCAAATGCAATAAATTGCAAAGAAATTAGGAAGGAGTGTGAAACCTAATTTGAGCAACATGTAAAGAATCCCAGTATGTGATCTCTCAAAGAATAGTAACATTGGGTAATTTAAATGCCACATTCTGTATCACAAAGGAAAATATATCTAAATCTGTGGGAACGCAGAGAATCACACTGAAATGATGTATGTTGCTGATATAAAGAGGAAGCTGAGTATATAGTGACACCATAAAAGAAGCCGTTCATTTTGCTATCATCGTGAGACCAAGATTATCTATGCAGTTGAGTACACCCATGGATAAGTTAAAGCATCAGCTGAAGGCTATAGAGAAAAAGAAAAATTGAAGAAACATATTTGCATGTCAGCACATAGAAAACAAATGAGTCTCCAAAAATAACAATAAGATAATCACCACCCGAATAAACCTTGTCGTGGAGTCATATGCTAAAAAAAATGATTCATGGCCCGCCTGATGAGATAATCCCTGTAAGAAAACGGAGACGTTGTCAAGCTGGAACTTTTTTTTTCTTCTCTTAGTGTCTGGCTTCCATAGTACAGAGGACTGGACCTGAGGTCAAAATGAGTCAACAAATTCTTGGATTCGTGAACCTTTCTCTGCATACAGAACCCAAAATAAAAACCAAGCGCGACTCTAAATTTTAGTACAATTCCAACAAAACTGCAGCGACTGTGCAGATCCCCCTCAAACTAACAGCACAATCCTAAAACCTAAATCATAGATCCCCTCAAATTAACAGCACAATCCTAAAACCTAAATCATAGCGTACCGGAAGGGTAGGCTCTAAGGGACTGAAAAATAAATGGGCATACTGAATCGCAGCTGCAAGCGACTAAGGTGCACCCCGCAATGATAATCTGGCTACTATCTGGTTCATTAGAAAAATTAGCTGATGTGCATACAGAAAAAACGAAAGCTAGGGACCGTGCATGCATTCTGCTTGATTAACACTTCCAATCATTGTGTATGTAGTTTCAGAACTGAAAACTGATGCGGTCTTCTGTGTTACTTATTTAGGCACTAAAAACCGATAGCAGATAACATGTTTGTACTGCACAGGACCGATGGGGAACAACAAGCTGTTACAACCAACAATACATGTCACATGTGGCGATAATTTTAGGGATAAAGGTTGTAGGAAAGTTGCAACTCTAATTCATATATTTGATAAATCATGGGCGAACCGAACAACAAAGAAACTCACACCTGTAAGCACCTGAGACCCTTGTGAAGCGCGGGGATGACTACCAAATACCTTTAGATGGAAGCAAGAGATAACTGACAGGTCTAGAAACTACAATTAGTGAATAGAGCAGTAGAACTGTAGCGCTCACAAGGCTGCACTTCATAGGGCAACCAACCTTTTTAGAGTAACAGAAAATGACCATAACACATAACCATTTTTTGAATTGTTGTACTGAAATCCCTATACTATCAGCAAAGGTTCTTCCTCTATGTTAAAACATAAGGACTAAATAGGTAAGCTGTGGGGCGAACTATAAATGACCTATGGAAATTACAGAAGAAACTACCAAAATGTCAATTGCGGCAATTGTTTGTTACAGTAGAGAAATTTGCTCATTAGCTTCTCTCTATTAGTGGTGGGACAACCCTTGACACTACTCATACATGACTGCCTGACACATCATGGGTTTAGTTTCCAGATGACCCTATGTTACGACCTCATGAAAGGAATCTTGGCAGGTTTAATTTCCTCTGTGAATGAAACATCTCCAAAGAACTCTAAATTTTCAACATATTTATGTGAATGAGAAATATTCGGTAGAACAAATGAAGTGGTTGGCATCATAATTAAGGATGGGTGGATCTGTGGACTAAAAAGGCAAGCAAACTGCACATAGTAAATAGATTAGGCGCAACACTTACTGAACAAAATTAGATGGGCCTGAGTAGAGTGGACAACACTATAGAAATAGGATACACAACTGCAGCATATATATCATTCAAATTTGTCTTTGCAAACCAACATGTTCCTAAGGTTAATTTTTTTAAAGAAAATAGGTTTTCTAGAGGCCTCATAAATATACCAATCATCAATTGTTAATCAACTTAGAGCTTCAAGGCATGCTGACAAATGAGTTACTTGCTGCTGGACATGAGGGGGAGGACAGGGAAGAGATAAGGCGGGCCCATTTTCTGTCTGAAGGAGAAGGAGAGGCAGAAGCTGTGTATATACTTGTTTGGCCGGATTCAGATGAGAAGGACAAGAGCGACGGCGAGAAAGGGTGAAGAAGCTGGAGGAATCAAACAAAAGCAGAAGAAGGCACTCCCTGCAAAATCCGATGCAAGCAATGTCGACCGCTGGACAGGAGATCAAACGGTGGTGAGTCAACATGTAGTAACGACAGCCAAGTGAACAACATCTGCTGAGGTGGACCGATAAGGAGGCGCGGAGCTGATGTATCGCTTAGGTGGCCCAACCAGAGAATTCAGACCAACGTGTCCACCCATTGGCTGCATGGAGGCTCCCTCTGGTTTGTCAGAGGAAATTGAAGGGAAGGGAAATGCCAAGAGCTGGGTAACTTATAGAAATCGCATAAGTGATAGGTCATGCCTAGTACCTCATAAGCGGATGAACATCAGATTATATCCTTCAGCAATGGGTATCTATTTTTCATCACAGGCTGTAGAAAGGAAAAAATGGCAGATGCGTAATCTATAGCCTAAGTTTGAAAATCTAAAGGGAAAACCCACCCTGATAGTGTGGTTAACCAAATAATAAATCACCTTGTTGGGAACAACCATTAAATTTTATGGACCAAAGGCATCGTTGACAATCATTAAGAAATGGACATAATGTGGCAACTAATATAAGGGCTCTTTCATGACAAAGCCAACTAAAAATAGCAAGGTTCACTGCATAATTTCATTGTCCTAGTCTAAAAATAATGGCATTATCACACATTCCCTAAACCTCTGTAGGGTTGAGTATGTATGTAAAAAAAAAGAAAATATACTATATAGCAGGGAACAATCAACAATGGCTAAAAAAGCAATCAGTGAAGCAACTTATCTGAGTACTCGTTGAAGATCAATATGATTTGTTCAACAACATTGAGACCTAACATAGATGTAGGTGCTCTCAAATTTATCCGACACAACTGTAGGTGCCTTCAAGCTGATTAGAAGATAAAGGAATAAAGACATACCAAATTAGGAGGATCAATGGTCTAAAACAGCTATTTTTTTTCTAAATGCAACTGTGAAATAAAACACATTTCTATTGTGTGCAAGGATACGCCATCTCAGTGACAAGCATTTTTAAAGGTAAAGCACCTAAAGAAATTATATTGTGGCAACTAATATAAGGGCGCTTTCATGACAAAGCCAACTAAAAATAGCAAGGTTCACTGCATAATTCAATTGTCCCAATCTAAAAATAATTGCATTATCACACATTTCCTAAACCTCTGTAAGGTTGAGTATGTATGTAAAAAAAAGAAAATATATTATATAGCAGGGAACAATCAACAATGGCTAAAAAAGCAATCAGTGAAGCAACTTATCTGAGTACTCGTTGAAGATCAATATGATTTGTTCAACAACATTGAAACCTAACATAGATGTAGGTGCTCTCAAATTTATCCGACACAACTGCAGGTGCCTTCAAGCTGATTAGAAGATAAATGAATAAAGACATACCAAATTAGGAGGATAAACGGTCTAAAACAGCTATTTTTTTTTTGTAAATGCAACTGTGAAATGAAACACATTTCTATTGTGTGCAAGGATAAGCCATCTCAGTGACAAGCATTTTTAAAGGTAAAGCATGTAAAGAAATTATATAAAGCATCAGAAATGGGGAAATAAAATAGTAAATAATAAAGTTAAATTGTAGCTTACCTGAAGTAAAAATAATGTGATCATTCTATACCTAGTGAGGCTAAATTGAAACTGAAAGCTTGGCAGGTCCACAGGTGGGCACAAACATAATATGGTAATGCTCAATACTTCAGAAGCAAATGATCATATCCTTGAGCAATGGATATATAGTTTTTCTCATAGTCTGGAAAAGGCTCCACATGATATGTAGAAGGTCGAACATAATTATATGAAAGGTCAAGTGTATTGACTAAGATAAATCTGATATGTACTAACTAAAGTACGAAGAAATCACAGAGAATTTAGAATGAAGATTTGTTGCTAATAAATCTGAATGCTGCCACGAAAGACTCACCATTGAATCGTAATGTTGTCTATATTTGTAAAAACTGTTTCGACCAGTAGCAAAAGAAAGCGCCATTAAAATCAATTTTATAAAACAAAGGTCCATTGGGTTATTTACCTATTTTCCTATATAAAATGGAAAGACCAAGTCTGAAGCCTGATCCATTGAGATTTATGTTAGAGAACCATTGAATTGGAACTTGTCCAAAAACTATGGAACTTCTTAAAGCCTATGGTCGTTAGCCTTTGCATGGTTAAAAAAAAAATCAAAGAACCTAACCGCGACTGCACAAATGAAATCACAGATGCCTTCGTCGCTTAATAGAGACATCGAGAAAATCAAGGAATCAGGTTGCAAGTTGATTGCTATAAATATGGTTGTGTACTAAATATTAATAGGTCTAAGAAAATGATGTAGGCACCCTATAGATGAGATGAGACTTCCTAAGTGTCCATAATAAGAAGCATGTGAATATACCTGGCATCAATAACTCTGTACTCAGTTCATACACACAAGACAATTGTCGAGGTTGGCTACACATAGTTACTGCTTCCATGTACCTAAACAACGCAAATTAATTAAGGTATGAACAACAAAAAATAATGGAGGGATGAACAAAGGCAAATAGTGCCATCATGGCATGAACAACACAAAGTAATGGAGGGATGAACAAAGGCAAATAGTGGCATCATGAGTAACTCGAGTGGAAATAGCTAACTAACTTGTCACAGTTTTTTTTGTTGAACACAATACCTACTTAGTGTCCTCATTGTTGACTGCAATATTCATCATGAGTAATTTGAGGTGACCCAAAAATATAAAACTTTTAGAATCAATTTTTAATCACGCAGGCACATAGAACTAAGAGTTTGTTGGCATTGACCTTTGCAACAAAGAAAATCCAAGAGCATATAATATATGTTAGGCTATCCTAAGGGATGGTGATTAGCGTAGAGAATCACACGTACTGTAAGAGAAAAAGCAAATCTGGAACAAGAATAACATCTTTTTGTAAATCAACACACAGGAGAGGAACGGTCTTGCTTCACCTGGTAGACGCCACGAAGCCAACAGAGCAGTTGGTCACGACTGTGCACGAACAAAGGAGGCTATAGAAGACCATCGGGACCGGGCAGGAACGGTCAGCGGCGGCAACCTCTGGGACTGGCAGGGCCTACCCAGAAAGCCACGCTGGGGGCGCCTGTGCACCGCTGGGGGCGCCTGTGCAGGAGCCGCCGCTTTGGTACAGCGGCAACAGGGGCCTGGTGAACCCGCCGTGCCGAGGCCGCCGTTGCCGAGGGCCGCCACACGGAGGGCCCGTGTCGGGGAGGGACCACAAGATGGAGCGTCGGCTAATAAAATGTGCAAAGGGAAGACGAAGGGAGAGAGGATCTAGGGGATGAGCCATGAGACGGAGCAGGAGCAGGAGATGGCGTAGTACCAGCAGATCGGGTCGCAGGCGGTGGCGAAGAACATGGCTAAAACCCTAGCTTGTTGCCTGTGGCCGCCATGCCGAGGGTCGTCCGCCCATGACGACGTGCTGGCTTTGGGGCCGAATCGGCGGTCGTGGCGCTCGAAGACGGCGACCCCTCGTCGAGGGGAGGGGGCGACGATGGCGCTTCAGAGCGGTGCGTCATCGAGGACGAATCGACGGTCGTGGCGCTCGAAGACGGCGACCCCTCGTCAATGGGAAGGGGTGACGACGGCGCTTCCGAGCGGTGCGTCATCGAGGACAGTGCCCGCCAAGAGGGGTGGCACTGGCGCCGCGCCATGCCGAGGGGAGGGAGAGAGGGCGGCGGGGAGCGGGAGGGAGCGCGCGGCGGAGTCGCGCGAGGATGCGGAGGATTTTGTTCTTTTTTTCGATAGCTGATAGCTCAGTCAAGAGCACGTGAGGTGGGGATAAGCTGCCGCCGAGGTGGCCCAATCAAGAAAATTCGGGCGACGTGGCCCGGCTGGCTACGCTGCGGTTGCGTTCGGATTGTAGAAGTAATAAGCTGATAGCTCAGTCAAGAACACGTGAGGTGGGGATAAGCTGCCGCCGAGGTGGCCCAATGAAGAAAATTCGGGCGACGTGGCCTGGCTGGCCGAATTCGGGCGACGTGGCCCGGCTGGCCGAATTCGGGCGACGTGGCCCGGCTGGCTACCCTGCGGTTGCCTTCGGATTGTAGAAGTAAAAAAATTATATTTATATTATCTTTACTTTATTATCTTTATTTATCTTTATCTTTATAAAATAAAATATATTAGAAAATTTAGAACACGCGCTTAGATGTCGGCATGTGTGCCGGACCGGTCCAAAACGTTCCAGGCGGCGCTTCCCGTCGCGTCGCCAGTGGAGGCAAAAATATCCCCACGCAGAGAGACGTCTCAATCTAAGAGAACACACACCACCACATCCGTCTCCTTCCCGTCCACCTTAGGTTTCGCTCCCCGCCCGCCGCCGCCACCGCCATGATGCCGCAGCAGCAGCCCGGCGTGGCCCCTCTTCCTCCCCAGGCCGCCCCTGGCGCGCCGCAGCACTGGGGCGGCATCCCGCCTCCCATGGCCCCTCAGCATCAGTACGCGCTACCACCGACCCAGCAGGCCCCTCCCCCGCCGCAGATGTGGGGCCAGGCGCCCCCGCCCCCGCCCCAGGCCGCGTACGGCCAGGCGCCCCCGCCGCCCCAGGCAGCGTACGGCCAGGCGCCCCCACCACCCCAGGCAGCGTACGGCCAGGCGCCCCCACCACCCCAGGCCGCGTACGGCCAGGCGCCTCCCCCGCCACAGGCCGCCTACTATGGGGCGGCACCAGCGCCGGCGCCCGCGGTACCTGCCGGGCCCAGCGAGGTCAGGACGCTCTGGATCGGGGATCTGCAGTACTGGATGGACGAGACCTACATCTACGGGTGCTTCTTATCCACCGGGGAGGTACGCGCTTTTCGGTTCCTATATTCCGTGCCCTTTGCTGTACGAATCTTCCGTCTGTCGTTTGCTGGGATCCGTCCCTATGGATATGGGTTCAATGCACATGTTTATGGACTTGTTACGTCGCTTGCTGTAGATTTCAATTTGTTTATAGCATCGATGGAGTAAAGTACTGCACGAATAGTGGATTCAGATGCATTAATAGTGAAATTCAGATTCATTAGAGCTTGATGCTATATGCGATTTATTTACGAATTCGAATTATGATGTCAAAGTTACCCCCTCTGGCTGGTGGCTGTTTTGTTAGGCATCCCATCATTTACAATATATTAGGCGGTAGAATATAATAAGTTGCATGTAACCAACTCCAACGGTTTTGCATTTTTTGTTTGGCAAAATATGGTATTTGCCAACTCAAATTAATATGGCAAATATAAGAGCAACTCCAACGGTTTTGCATTTTTTATTTGGCAAAACATGAAATTTGTCAACTCTCAAATCAATATGGGGAGAAGAAAAAAAGTTATCTCCAACGGTTTGGCAAAATTGACTTGCCAAAATCTAAAAAAGGAAACCCGGCGGCGCAGGAGGGAAGAGTGCGCGCGGGAGTAGTACACGAGACAGAATGCCAAGCCGATCGCGAGCTTGCATATATGCCAATCCATCTCAGAATTTTGCCAAGTTAACAAAAATGCAAAGCCCATTTGCCAAACCGTTGGATAGGAGTTTTATAGACTTTTTTGCAAAAATAAGAATGCAAAGTCCATTTGCAAAACCGTTGGAGTTGCTCTAAAAAGAGTCAATCTCCAACGCTTTTGCATTTAGACTTGACAAAACTAAAAACATGTGCGCGCGAGAAGGAAATATCTCGCGGGAGTAGCATGCGAGGGCGATTGCCAAGCGAACCGCAGCTTCAAATATATGCCAAATATCATTCAGTGTTTGCCAAGTTGCTAAAAATGCTAAGCTTATTTGCCAAACCGTTGGATAGGAGATTTTTAGACTTTTTTTTGCAAAAAACAAGAATGCCAAACCCATTTGCAAAACCGTTGGAGTTGCTCTAAGATGCCAATTTACTCACGTTTTGCATTTGTGTATTGTGTTTGGCAACGATACAAAGTTTACTAGCTTGTTTGATGACATGGCAGCAATTGATTGACAATCAATAGGCACTGCATGCAAATTCGTTGCCAATGTGGTGGGTCAGCACGGGTTGCAACACTCCACATATGAACACATTAATTTGCTGAGTTACTCCTAGTCTTGATATCTATGAGCGCACCCCACATATTGGTATCCATATTTCTAATTGTGGCGCCTAACAGAACAGCCTGGTGGGAGTATTGGTAGTAAATTTATAATGGTCTGCCATCTATGTGTATGGTGGGCAGTGTCCTGGCAGCTTGTCTGGAGTAGCTGGATACCGTTTTGGTATTTTTCTGAGATTCTGCTGCAGATGCATTTATGATTGTGTTCAGGTTTGTTTAAAACAAAATTGCTCTAGTTTCTGTGTACTGGTTGCCTTTTTATATTAACTAATTGGTTTGATTAAATCATAAAATGTTCTTGTTGTCACCCTATCTGATGGTTACCATTGCACATTTCACACCATGTATTTTTGGCTTTTGTGTACAGGATTGTGCTAATCTTCTCTTTGCTCATGAATTTGTAGGTGCAAAATGTGAAGCTAATTCGTGACAAGCATACTGGACAACTTCAGGGCTATGGTTTTATTGAATTTATAAGCCGTGCTGCTGCTGAAAGAGTTCTGCAGACTTACAATGGCACAATGATGCCAAATGTTGAGTTGCCATTCCGGTTGAATTGGGCCAGTGCTGGTGAAAAACGTGATGACACCCCTGACTATACAATATTTGTTGGTGACTTGGCTGCTGATGTTACAGACTATGTATTACAAGAGACATTTAGGGCACATTACCCTTCTATAAAGGGTGCAAAAGTTGTAACAGACAAGCTGACAATGCGCTCAAAGGGTTATGGTTTTGTGAAGTTTGGTGATCCTAATGAGCAAGCTCGTGCAATGATTGAGATGAATGGCATGCCATGTTCTTCTAGGCATATGCGTATTGGGCCCGCTGCAAACAAGAAAGCTACTGGTGTTCAAGAGAAAGGTAAGGAATAGCTGAATGAAAGTTGAATTTATTTTGTTGTGACTGCATTTATTGCACTTGCACAATTGCATTTGATTTCTAGTTTATTTCATGTCTGTTCTGATATGTAAATCGTCGCGTTTGATGTCACTTGCAACTTCGGTTAGTTTTTTTTGTTGGTTTGTTATCTCTACCTGTTCCAAATGTATTGAAGCTTGGTTGCAGTCCTTGAAGAAGTCAGTAGCTCCACAGTATTTCGTTCGTTAATTTGGATCATTTGACTGAAATACTCGTAAAACTGCTGTTGTCTTGAAGCAGGATACCAACAGGCTCTTCATATAGGACTTGAGCTGCGATGCGTGTCTTGTGTAATGCATGACCTCTGTTAGGTCAGTGTTAATTGTTTATGTCCTATAATAATCTTGGTTCTTTCAGTACCTACTTTATTTCTTAGTTTTACCCCTTCCTGCCACAATTCAATTATTTCCTTCTGCATCATTATGTCAAGAACCTTTGCCTCTTATTTCCTTCCTGCCACATTCCATTTATTTCTTCAGTTCTATTAAAAAGCTATTGCTCGGGTGAAGAACCTATAACATTACCATTCAAAAGCCGCTAGTGGAATGTGTGCATATACTGTCTGTATATAACCTTCCTAACTAGTAATTGCGAGCCTGTACTTGTTTTAATATAAGTTCTCATTTTCCATTTTTTATCCTTCCAGTTTCTACATTTTCGATTTTGTAATTTTTTTCTCGAAGAATAGCTTACACCTCCGAGGACAGACATAGCTTATGGGATATCCTAGGTAGTTCTGGACTTCAATATAATGAGGTTTAGGCCATTTCTTCTAGCTTTCCTAAGAAAGCAACTTAAGGGAGAAGCTAGAGTTCAGTGTGGAGCAGTAACATGGTTAGGGGCAATACATGAAATGTGGCAACTATTTGTTTGCAGACCTTATTCCTTGCCTTGTTTATTTTCTTTAGTTGTTACTTGCTAGCTCATTGGCACTACTTATTTTTTCTAGCTTATTAAACCTAAGATTGGTGTCATGTTCAAGGTGTTGGATTTCAGTTACCATCTGAAAGAAAAAAAAATGAAAACTTGATTACCTGCTTATGGTACATGGTTAGGGGCAATACATGAAATGTGGCAACTATTTGTTTGCTGACCTTCCTTGCCTTGTTTATTTTATTTAGTTGTTACTTGCTACCTCATTGGCACTACTTATTTTGTCTAGCTTATTAAACCTGAGATTGGTGTCATGTTTAAGGTGTTGGATTTCAGTTACCATCTAAAAGAAAAAAAAAAATGAAAACTTGATTCCTGCTTATGTCTAGGCATGAACCCCTTTGTGTGCCTTTATGTTTTGCTGGCTTTGAGCTTTTAGATCTATTTTATATCTCCCAGTATATGATGACTTACGAAAATAGTTGGTTGCTGACTTCCTGTTCTAGTGCCAACTAATGATCTTTGTGAGACCAGTATGGTTAGTCTTCTTGCTTTGATATTTAGTTTCAATTGGAACAGTGCATAAAGCTATGTAACTGGTAACACACTTGTTGAAAAATGAACTGATGGATACATTGATTGCTTGGTGGTCATTTTTGTTCGTGCAGTACGACATGAATTTATTGAAGCTTTAGTTCCATTCAAAGCATAGTTGAATGGAGTTATGTAGGAACAAAGTTATTCGTTAGCTGGTAGAATTAAAATATTTGCTTTTGAGGCCCCATAATGCATGTGTTCCTTTGGTGTTGTGAGTATTTGAGACTAGATACCATCACACAGAACCACCAACATTTAATATGCTTTGCTTCCATTCTTTAGGCCATTTTTGAGTGTTTCACATCTTGCTTCTTCTAATTGTGATCCTTTGTGCTTAATATCCTGTGAGCAAGTTATTGTGGATCAGATTGCCCTAAGCATGCCCTTGTGCCACAGTATTGGCGTATTGCATAGGATATCTGCATATACATTATTGCTTTTCTTAACTGAATGACATTTTTTATGTTCATATTGTTCGTGATAAGCATTCATGCACATTATTTTCACCAATGTTCATTGTCTTACATTATGCCTTTATTTGTGTTTTATTTACAGTACCAAGTGCTCAGGGAGTTCAGTCTGACAATGATCCTAACAATACAACCGTGCGTTCTTTTTGCTACTTCCTAGTGTTCAAGCAATTGTTCTTATCTAGCTATTGATAACCTGTCTTTGTTGTTGAGGACAGATTTTTGTTGGTGGTCTTGACCACAATGTCACTGAAGATATGTTGAAACAAGTTTTTACCCCTTGTGGGGAAGTCGTCCATGTTAAGATCCCTGTTGGCAAAAGATGTGGTTTTGTTCAATATGCTAACAGGTTGGCTGATGATCCCTTATTGCCTCTGCGTGGATTGTAAATATCCATTCAACATGTTTGCTCATGTAATCACTTCTGTTACTATGCACTCAGATCTTCTGCAGAGGAGGCGTTGGTAATTCTGCAAGGTACCTTGGTTGGAGGGCAGAATGTGAGGCTTTCATGGGGTCGTAGCCCTTCAAACAAACAAGTTCAGGTAATCTCCTGCTGTGGCACATGTGTTTCCTTTTCACCACCTGTCGATTGAATCTTATGTGTTTATATATATAATTTCAGCCTCAACAGGACTCCAACCAGTGGGCTGGGGCTAATTCTGGATATTATGGCTATGGTCAAGGCTATGAGGCTTATGGGTATTCCCAGTCTCAGGACCCTAATATGTATAGTTATGGAGCTGGAGCATATGCTGGCTATACAAATTACCAACAGCAACCAGTAGCGCAGCAACCGCAGCAGCAACAGGTGAATTTTTTTGGTATTTGATTGTCTTGCCATTGTATTCTGTTCCAATGTCATTAGATTTGACGCAACTTACTATCCAGAGTTGGCTAATTTGTATTTGATGTCATGTAAGTAATGATGTCATAATAGGCCATATTATAGTTTCAGGATCCTATGTTTAGATATTGTTCTTTCTACACTACAAGAATTGCTAAAAAAATCTTGAATAAACAGATAAGCATCGATGAGTTGAGGGCACTGATTGAATTATTCTAGGTCGAATTTTCTGAAATATACAGGGATGGACAAATTTAAACTGTTAGTGCTCTATAAACTTTCTTTGTTACAACTGACGATAGAAGATTTTGTACTAGCCATGGTGAATTTTGCATATTTTTAATTTATTTTTTGAGACCATGGTAAAGTGGAACATTGACTTTGTTTCTGCTGGATTTTTGTATCTCTGACTTTTTTTATCTACATGTCTTTATACTCTGCATGTATATTACCATGAGAACCTGACAAATTGTTGCCGTCCTTTGCAGTGAGATCCAGTGAATCTGCTGTTATATGGGTGCATTGATTGATGTGGACATATTTATGAGTTGTAATATACAGACATGATTCGTAGTACTCGGATTCTGAGCGCCTCAGCTTATGATTTTATATTCGATGTCCGAATAGCCTGCAGGCTAAAACGGTCTATTTCGGTCGCTGAATGTTTTATTTGTCTTTGCTTATTTTGTACTGTCTTTTGTTACTGCTAAATCTTGACAGTTACTCCCTCCGTGTCATCTTTTTCTTTGTATGGTGTAAAAAAAAGTTCTCATGCTGAGAGGGTTTTCCTACGCAGACACCAAACTGTATACACACAACTCTATAAAAATGAATTTTAGAACCTTCTTTTTACCCACTCAGATCCAACGGATAAAATTATGTGTATGGTATTACTCATCCGTGGTATCTTTCACTCTGCGCCAGTCCCCATGCTGCACAGTAGCTGGCCAGGGTTCGATCCCTACGGCCTCCTTTGGGAGGAAGGGGCATCTCAACCCAGGGAACAAGACGATCGCTTCCCAGGGTGGGATTCCTCCTCCCCGGTTGCCATTTAGAGGCAGGGCTAGATTAGCCTAGGGTGTGTGACTGCTGTCTACTGCAAATGTAAGATATCTAAATTTTCTAAACAAGTGGGCGTTGGTTTGAATATAAAACATTATTCTTTCATATTCAAATAAATAAAAGAAAGAAATTCTCACGGTAGCATTGAAAGGAAAAATCAACCAAATTTAGAAAAAAAAAATTTCATTATCAAATGAACAAATTCTATCAGTCATTATTGCGAGGAATTTTTTTTCATTTTACCCGGGATGACAAAAGACAAAGGAACAAATTCATTCTCTGTAGAAATATATATACTTAAAATTAAGCAAGTTAAATCATGCAAAAAGTACAAGCTAACATACATCCAAATTACTCTATGGCACAAACCTCTCTCCATCTTTATAGAGACACACATAAATAATCAAGTGTCAAACCTACGTCCTGCACAAATGGAGCTAGCTAGAAATAAAGCAGTCCTAACTTGAAAGAAACTAGCATCAACATATATACCAGATTTTTAAAAAGAAGCAAGAAGAAAGCATTAACTTCATATAATGATGCCAAATTGGATGTATCACAGGACTGAACATGAATCAAGTTTGATGAAATGGTAAGTGCTCTGACTTTGCATTGAAGTAGAGATGAAAAAAATAGTACAACTTTACAAGTTGGCTAAGAATAATCATATGAAAGTAAAAAAAAAGTTAAGAGAAAACTAGTGGCCGTGTTAGCTGCAGGTGATTGCAGCCATGGCCAATCCTGTATATACGTGCTAGTTATTTACATGATATTCCCATGCGCCATTTCATAGAGGAGGATATATTGCTGGATTAAACTTGTTATCTTAGCGGACTTTGCGGTCGAAAACTCTTCTGTAAACAACCAAGTAGGTTGCCGACACCTGTGGAAAATTATTTTCTTTTCAAACACAAATAGAACAATGGTCAACTGAATCCTGCATACCCAAAAAACAGGGAGACTAGAACTAGGCCAGCATGTCTAAAAATAGTTTCAAGCTTACAAAATTCAAAGAAAATAGAAGCAAGCATTTGAGGAATATTTTAGTAAAGACCAAACCACCATATGCTCTTCATGCTTCACCTGATCCTTGACTTTTGAGTCAAATGTAGTAAACCTGCAGCCTGGTATTAATATTATTTAGATGGGATGTGAATTTTTTTTGCGTGTCACATCAGATATTGCGGCACTAGTAGAAAAGAGCTCTAAGTCGACAATTCTATTTTTTTATAGGCGGTTTCACTTTAGGGCCGGCTGCGTAAAGAAATGAGTGGGCCATGACTTAGTAACCGCTTGTGAAAATCCATTTTCACAAGCGGTTTGTTAAGAAAACCGCCACTAGAAATGGTGCATTTTCACTGGCAATTGTTTATGACAACCACCTGTTTTCATAAGCCAACCGCACAGTAGAAACTGGAAATGCACCATTTCTAGTGGCGGTTTTCTTAAGGCTACCGCCTGTGGAAATTCATTTACAGTGACAGTTTTCTTAACAAACCGCCTCTAGAAATAGACTAGAATTTTAAAATTTGAATTTTGAAAAATACCTCAGATGCAGAAACAACCAATATGCGATGTGAGGGGTCTGCGTCAAGGCGACACCCTGTCCCCGATGCTCTTCATTATGGTGATGGAGGCCCTGAATTGCTTCCTCGCATGGATTGAGCAGACCGGTCTCTTGACACCGATCGGCGTGGATGCGGGATCAAGAGTCATTCTGTATGCCGACGACTTGGTGGTGTTCATCGTCCCAACGGAGCATGATCTGCTGGTGCTCAAAGGAGCCCTGTCCATCTTCGGCCTCGCTTCGGGCCTGTTATCTAATTTGGACAAAAGCATCGCGACCCTCATCCACTGTTTCGACCTGCAGATGGCAAGGATGCAGCAGATTCTTCGTTGTCGAGTTGAGCCGTTCCCGTGCCGCTATCTAAGGATCCCACTCTCCGTGCAACTAAAAAGGTCGGAGGAGCAGTTCCTAATAGACAAGGTCGCTGCTAGAATCCCGGCGTGGAAAGGCAGACTGCTGAACGCGGCGAGCCGCACGACTCTCGTCTTGGCCACGCTGTCAGCAATCCCCGTCCACACGTCGATACCTATGTGTTTGTCACCATGGGCAGTGGAGGCGATCGACAAGCTGCATAGATCGTTCAACTGGGCGGGGTCGGATTCGGTGTCCGGCGGGCCGTGCAAGCTCACTTTGACTAAGGTGTGCAGACCCAAGGAACCTGGCAGACTGGGGGTGACAGACTTGAGACTCGCTGGCGTCGCGTTGTGAGTGAGGTGGGTGTGTAAGGACAAAGTTCTTGGCCATGCACTGCCCAACATTCTTATGGACGGATAGGTGGCTGCATGGAAGCTGCTTGGAGCACCTGGCGCCAACGGTGTTCGCGGCGGTGAGACGGAGAAAGCTGAGGGTGACAGTTGCTGAGGCCCTAGCAGGGAATGCATGGGTCACGTACATCGCTGGAGGGTCGTCGCTGCAGATGCTAGTGGAGATTGCATTCATCTGTGATATGTTGGAATCAGTGGAGCTGACGGAGGCATCAGACACATTCAGCTAGAGCTTGACCGTTGATGGTACGTACTCCTCACCTTCGGCATACAGAGCTATGTTCTTTGGCTGCTCTCAGGTGCTTGGGGCGAGGTACATTTGGAGGTCTGCTGCGCCGCCGCGGGTATGCTTCTTCTTTTGGCTCAACATGCACGACCGCTGTTGGACCACAGACCGTCGCTTCCGGCATGGCATGCAGGAGTCCAACCTTTGCATCTTCTGTGACCAAGAGCCGGAGACCATGGACCATATTTTGGTCGAGTGCTGCTTGAGCCGCGAAATGTGGCAGGCCTCTCTACATCGCCTGCACCTCCTTCTGCCCATGGCACAGATTGGAGAAGGCGCGCTGAATTGGTGGATCAGCGTTAGAAGAAACATGGACAAGTTCTTTAGGAGAGGGTTTGATTCATTCTTCATGCTTGTTGGTTGGATGCTTTGGAAGGAGCGGAATGCCAGGACGTTCCAAAGGGAGTCCTCGTCGGTCTTGATTCACTCTTCATGCGCTTGATGGCATGTACTAAAAAAATAGACTACATTAATTTTTGCTTAATCTCATGGTGGTAGAGCCGCAACAGGGACACAATTACAATTATATTACAGAAATACTGAACATTTATTTTATTACCATTTGTAGCGTAGAAATAGTAAGGACATACAGTAGTATTTAAACTGCAAATAAAGCTCTATATATTCCCATACAATGCCCAAACATGATTTATTTAGCAGTGGTTATTCCTCCCAAAACTGAGCGACAACATAGGTGGCCTTGGAGCGACGGTCGGCGTCAGACAACCACAGAACAAGGAGGGGCAGCGGCTTCCTGCGCCTCCTCCTTCTCCTTCCTCCTCCTCCTCCCTTCCTCTTCCTCCTTCTCCTCCTCCTCCCTTCCTCTTCCTCCTCTGTCAATAACTCAGGGCCGACGCGGTGGGTGGGGGGGGGGGGGGGGGGGGCGAGTTGGGTCGCAGCAGTGGCCGTGGCGACGTCGGCGGCGGGGCCGGGGACAGGGCACGTCGCGGCGTTGGCGACGGGCGCGGTGGGCAGCTCGGGCTGAGCGGGCAGGTGTTGTGCGTGACTGAGCACTCGCCCGACCACGTGGTTTGGCATATATGCCTTCTTTACCGAGTACCCCAGATCCGACACTCGGCAAAGACAAATTTTATTTTATTATTTTCCAATCTTTGCCGAGTGCTAGATCGGGAGCACTCAGCAAAGATTTTTTTTAAAAAAACATTGACAACAAAAAAAATAGAAAACTGTCCCTCTTTGCCGAGTGCCGGGGACACTCGGCAATTTTTTTTTTCATTTTTGATCCTAATTTTTTGTGCAGCTCTACTATATAGTACCACGTACTCCCTATTAAAATTTGGATCATTTTTATTGCTTTTTGCTAGGGTCCCATGACTGGGCGGGCAGCTCTACTATATATGTTTGCAAGGGGTAAAGTAGAATTAGGTTCACCACATCCACATATACACCCCATATATCCATAGCCATCCACATATCCACCTTATACATCCACACATATGCACATCTTGATTTAATTGTACGGCTTAATTCTATTTGGATCCATTGTCTGACTTTATAATATATGCACTACAAGTACACCGCCTTTATGCTATCTCTACACCTTTGATCTCCACATATATAAACCTTTAGTTGTAGGTGAGATAAAGGCAACACATCATTTGCCTTGGTAAGGATCCAAAATACCACATATACGAGAAACTTAAGAGTGTCATACAATGAAAGCTCTGAGTTTTATTTTGAAATCCTGCAAAAACTCTGGAAAGATGGTAGAACGAGAGAATTTGAGACAGTGTGCTCGACTTGATTGTTCTATTTTTCAATTGCGCAAGACCCGGGAGAAGGCTAAGAATCTCGACGGTTATAGGTAATATGAGTATATTTGAAAGTTGGATCAATTTATTCTAAACCAGAGGAGAATTTTTCTTTAAACACATGTGTACTTCTAAAATTAAAAGTAACAAGTGACTCCTAAATGAGTTTTATTGAGTTTGGTTTTGCTAAGGAACTAGCAAAGGTTAAGCTTTGGGGAGTTTGTTGATGGTAGTTTACAACCATTATAATATGTGAAAAAACATGTATAAGGTTAAGCAAGCCGCGACATTTTTCGCGATTGAGTTTGGTTCTGCGTTTGGTTTTGCTAAGGAACTAGCAAAGGTTAAGCTTGGAGGAGTTTATTGACGGTAGTTTACAACTATTATAATATGTGAAAAACATGTATAAGGTTAAGCAAGTCGCGACATTTTTCGCGATTGAGTTTGGTTTTGCTAAGGGACTAGCAAAGGTTAAGCTTGAGGAGCTTGTTGACGGTAGCTAATAACTATTATAATATGTGAAAGAAACTTGTAAAAGGTTAAGCAAGTTGCATCATTTTTCATGCAAAAATCAAGTGCTTCGCGATGGCGGGGGAGCTTGTTTATCGGTAGTTCACAACCATTATAATATGTGAAAGAAACATGTACAAGGTTAAGCATGTCACGACATTTTTCGTGCAAAAATTGCGCGCTTCTTAGCCGAGTGATTTGAACCCGCAACCTCACCCCCGCGCTTACCCTCCTCTACCATTGCACCTCACACTCACTTATGTGTATATTGGATTTTAGGTCTACTCATATTATACTAAACTATGTTTAAATTAAGTGTTTGAGACCCTAAATAAATTCAAATAAAAAAGTGGTCAACTATAAAGTTGTGTAACTTTTCTGCAACTTTTATTTAGGTTGTTTTCTTCGTCCTAGGTTGTTTAAAAATTTGAATTTTAAATTTGAAAAATTCAAACTTAGATTTCTAGGACAAGATGAATTGATATAAAAAATTGTAAACGTCAAAGTTCTATAACTTTTCAAGATCTACAACTTTTATTTTAGTCATTACTCCATTCGAGGTCGTTTAAAAATTTTGAATTTTAAATTTGACAAATTCAAACATAGACTTCTATGACAAGATGAATTCAAATGAAAAAGTTATAAACATCAAAGTTCTATAACTTTTTAAGATCTATAACTTTTAAGATCTAACAACAGTCGTCCCTACAAATGGATATTTGTAGGGGTGTCTTGTTTGGGTGAAATTTGTAGGATCCGCCCCTAAAAAAGAGAGGTGTTGGTACAAATATTTTTTTGTAGTATATAGTGGGCATAGGGAGTCTGGTGCGGCGGTTGCCATCGCCAACGTCGAGCTTCTTGCCGGTGTACATTGAACCGGCCCTAGAGGCCTCAGTTTTCCACAGGGAAGATGCGGGAAGGTAGAGGATGAAATGGTAATCTCACCATGGCTGAAACCAAAGGCGTGGAGCAGAAATAGGTAGGGTGGTGCTCGGAATGGCGGATGGTGGAGCTCTGCATGGTCCGATGGTGGCGAGTTAGCAACTGGTAGCGAAAATCAACAAAATAGAGGCCTCAATGGCATTTTTTCCGATGCGATGAAGCTTGGCAGAGGGACAACTTTGATGGTGCAGCATCAAAATAGTGTCATGGCTTGGCGGAGGCATTAGGGTTTGTTGGTGGCTTTGCTCGGGATGAGGCGGCGCAGGGCTCGAGGGTTCTTTAACTCATTTTAAAAAACTTTTTGAAAGATATTTTTAATTCCTTTTCATTTTTTTCAAAACAACACATTATAAAAATCAAATGCACCATCATGTATGCAACAACGTATTTCAATACTTATAGTTGCTTTTACTTTAACAAAGTTATTATTATTTCCTAAGTTGAATGCTCACAAAAATGCATAATTAAATCATTTTAATCATATTTCTAAAGTTGCAAATTTTAGGTTGTTACACGATCGACAATACGCCGACCGATCCCTCCAGCATCGCTTGGGGGCTCGGGGGCCATACCCATTGGGTACCCTCGTACGTGGGCAGCTCGGGTAGGTGTTGTGGGTGACTGAGCACTCGCCCGACCACGTGGTTTAGCATATATGCCTTCTTTACCGAGTGCCCCAGATCCAACACTCAGCAAAGACAAATTTTATTTTATTATTTTCCAATCTTTGCCGAGTGCTAGATCGGGAGCACTCAGCAAAGATTTTTTTAAAAAAACATTGACAACAAAAAAAAGAAAAACATCCCTCTTTGCCGAGTGCCGGGGCCAGACACTCCGCAAAATATTTTTTTTTTTCATTTTTTATCCTAATTTTTTTGTGCAGCTCTACTATAGTACCACGTACTCCCTATTAAAATTTGGGTCATTTTTATTGCTTTTTGCTATATTTAGTTAGTTTATATCATATAATCGATTTTTTCTAGAAATTGGAATTTTGAACTGTAGGTGCATCGAATATTGGAATTTAATAAATGAAAAAATAACAGCGATGTTTCTTATTGTAGATTGAGGCCATATCCAGGAACACGCCTGAAATTTCGAGCATCGGGTTCACAAGATGTAACCATGAAGTTGTGGTACCAGTGTTTTTTAAAGTTTATAAAATTGAAACAAAGTACGAAAATCACGAAACTTATGGAGATGCGTGTTATCGTATGTGGATACTATGATAAAAATTTGAGATGGTTTTATGCATGTTGTCACATACGTTGTGTAGAAACGAGGACATCTCCACATGGATATTTTGCCGAGTGCCTGACCCCGGCACTCGGCAAAGTACTTGGAATTGCCGAGTGCCTGATGGGGGGGGCACTCGAAAAGAGGGACGCCTTACAAGAAATGAGGCCTTCTATGATAATTAGAAGTGTATCTCTTGTTATAGAAGCCCTATCACAAAGGACATTATGTGATAATTACAAGCTATTTTTATGATAATTTGTGATCTATGACAATTGTAACTGTCACAAAAATTGTCATTATCACAGAAGGCCTTAGTGAAAGCGCTTCTATGACAAGAGATACACTTTTAATTGTCATAGAAGGCCTCATTTCTTGTAGGTTGTGTGCTTTGCCGAATGCTGACCTTAGCCGAGGGTCAGGCACTCGGCAAAGAGTGTCTCTGCCGAGTTTCGGCCTATGCCGAGAGCCACGCTCTCGACAAAGCAGACTTTGTAGAGTGCCTTTCTTCGCCGAGTGCAGCTCTTGACAAAATTACTCTTTGCCGAGTCCCCGACGCAAAGCACTCGACAAAGCCCCTGTTTCCCGTAGTGATAGTTACAATTTCAGGAGTGGTTTATTTAATCTGATCACTCTTGGAAATAGATTTGTAGGGATGTTTGGAATGTAACAATGCAACAAGACACAATTCTTGAGGTTGTTTACTACATGAACCGTTCCTACAAAATTGGTAGATGGCTGAGTGTCATATACATTACATTAATTTTTGCTTAAGCTCATGGTGGTAGAGCCGCAACAGGGACAAAATTACAAGTATATTACAGAAATACTGAACATTTATTTTATTATCATTTGTAGCATAGAAACAGTAAAGACATACATTAGTATTTAAAGTGCAAATAAAGCTCTATATTTTCCCATACAATATCCAAACATGAATTATTTAGTAGTGGTTGTTCTCCCAGAACTGAGCCTGAAGCCAATCAATTGTCCCCTTTTGCACCTGGAAGGCCTTGGCCAAGACATCATCTGAGATCGGCGGCTTTGATCCAAAGACTGCGTTGGCAATAGTTATGGCCCCAGGATTCTGGCTGCTTAGTGCAGCGATTGCAACAGCCGGCTTGTCATGGATGGGGTTGAATTGGAAGTGTATAAGCCCTTGGGGGAATACAAACACATCACCCTTGTTCAGAACCTTGGCGAATAGCTTGTTCCCGTTTTGTGTGTTGGAGGTGACAAATCCAACATAGAGTGTACCCTCGAGCACGGTGAGGATCTCTGTGGCACGTGGGTGGGTGTGTGGCGGATTCTCACCTAATGGTGCGTAGTCAATGCGAGCCAAAGAGATGCCTAGGGTGTTCAGTCCAGGCAACTGCATGACATTGATCAAAGTAACGTTGGATCCGACCTTGCTCTCCATGGTGTTCCTAGGCTGGTCAAGTTTTGCTGCCTTGAAGAAGTCATCTGCGTTCACAGCCATGGGGTCCTTGCAAACAAATCCATTCACCTTCACTGTATGCATAGACGAAGGCAAATAGTTAGATGGAGAAACAGGTCATTAGGCCATACCAAGAAATGCTTGTTGAATGTAGATGTTTGTTTGCATACCCGGAGAGTCTTTGTCGGCAACACAGAAATCTTGGAGTGGGCTAGGGTCAGAGGCAATGGCCTGAGAAATGGCCAATGCTAGAAAAGCAACAAAGAGGAAGTAGGCGGAGGCAGCCATTTGTTTTGCACTCGCTTTTGTGTTTGTGCTCACTGAATGGAGCTTCTGAGCTTGTTGTGTTTGTGTCTGTCTGATGCTTTCGGCATGGGGATGATGAGCTTATATAGGCTGCCACAAGCATGTGGCGACGTGCACGTATTAATATATTGGCTGAATAAGTCTTAAGTTGAACCAATCAACGGAACACAAGAAACAGTCTCTAATAGCTACGACCTACTGAACAATAGAGCTATCGTAAATTAACATTTTAGCTATCTTAAATCAACTTTTCGAAACCTACGTACCTTGCTTCTAATATTTTCACACACGCAGCATATATAGGACTAATAAAATCAAAGTGCATAGCCTCGTTGCACAGCATTAAGTAAGTGTACTCTTTTCTTTTTGTATTTTTTGGGTGGCTGGTTTCAAGCGTACTATTTGTTTTGAAAATCACTTCTACAATATTTGGAAGTAAACCGCAAAATGAAGATTTCAAGTAATCACATAGTGTTCCAAATTTTAAAATCTCTGGAAGTAATCCGCAAAATGGACAACTAATTAGTGGATTCGAATTCGGATAAAATGGATAATTGGACATCCATTTCCTACTCCCTGTAGCAGCAGATGCATAATAAGACATTGGTACAAGGGCATTGCTGATGGTGGACAGCGATAGTTGCGTAAACAAGTTAAATGGTTCATCGGACAACCTATGCTTGTGCTAACATATACGTGAGAAAGAGTCAACTTACAAAAAGAAATATAGAAATAGTCAACAATACGAAAGTGCATGACGGTCGTATTATAAAATATTTAATTACCTTTTGCACTTTATATAATTATAACTATATATCCAACAATTTCCATATATCGTCATTATTCGTGAGCAGTTGACGAGTCATAGCACATTAATATATCTGTCAGTTCCACACCAAACCAACATCTCTAGTACACGCTTTACTAGATCAAGCACCATTATTGCTTCTTTGTAGCTTTATACTAATACGTGAAGTACAGGGATTATCATGCATGATTTAAAAGAGAACTCGTAGCATAGAGATCAGTTTTTCCTTGTCAATCTTTTGTTGCATTTCATCACTATTGGTTCTGATTTTCTGACTGTCATAAGCAAGAGAAACAGACAAGTGTCTAAAAGTGAGAAGAAACAATGGGTACTTCGATGTCCGCCTGAGAGAAAAAGAAAAATAAAAAGAATAAGATAGCCCATATTGTCTCTAGCAAAAGTTTTCAAGTTTAAAAAGAGACATATGTTTGCAAGGGGTAAAGTAGAATTAGGTTCACCACATCCACATATACACCCCATATATCCATAGCCATCCACATATCCACCTTATACATCCACACATATGCACATCTTGATTTAATTGTACGGCTTAATTCTATTTGGATCCATTGTCTGACTTTATAATATATGCACTACAAGTACACCCTTTATGCTATCTCTACACCTTTGATCTCCACATATATAAACCTTTAGTTGTAGGTGAGATAAAGGCAACACATAATTTGCCTTGGTAAGGATCCAAAATACCACATATACAAGAAACTTAAGAGTGTCATACAATGAAAGCTCTGAGTTTTATTTTGAAAGCCTGCAAAAACTCTGGAAAGATGGTAGAACGAGAGAATTTGAGACAGTGTGCTCGACTTGATTGTTCTATTTTTCAATTGCGCAAGACCCGGGAGAAGGCTAAGAATCTCGACGGTTATAGGTAATATGAGTATATTTGAAAGTTGGATCAATTTATTCTAAACCAGAGGAGAATTTTTCTTTAAATACATGTGTACTTCTAAAATTAAAAGTAACAAATGTGACTCCTAAATGAGTTCTATTGAGTTTGGTTTTGCTAAGGAACTAGCAAAGGTTAAGCTTTGGGGAGTTTGTTGATGGTAGTTTACAACCATTATAATATGTGAAAAAACATGTATAAGGTTAAGCAAGTCGCGACATTTTTCGCGATTGAGTTTGGTTCTGCGTTTGGTTTTGCTAAGGAACTAGCAAAGGTTAAGCTTGGAGGAGTTTGTTGACGGTAGTTTACAACTATTATAATATGTGAAAAAACATGTATAAGGTTAAGGAAGTCGCGACATTTTTCGCGATTGAGTTTGGTTTTGCTAAGGGACTAGCAAAGGTTAAGCTTGAGGAGCTTGTTGACGGTAGCTAATAACTATTATAATATGTGAAAGAAACTTGTAAAAGGTTAAGCAAGTTGCATCATTTTTCATGCAAAAATCAAGTGCTTCGCGATGGCGGGGGAGCTTGTTTAACGGTAGTTCACAACCATTATAATATGTGAAAGAAACATGTACAAGGTTAAGCATGTCACGACATTTTTCGTGCAAAAATTGCGCGCTTCTTAGCCGAGTGATTTGAACCCGCAACCTCACCCGCGCTTACCCTCCTCTACCATTGCACCTCACACTCACTTATGTGTATATTGGATTTTAGGTCTACTCATATTATACTAAACTATGTTTAAATTAAGTGTTTGAGACCCTAAACAAATTCAAATAAAAAAGTGGTCAACTATAAAGTTGTGTAACTTTTCTGCAACTTTTATTTAGGTTGTTTTCTTCGTCCTAGGTTGTTTAAAAATTTGAATTTTAAATTTGAAAAATTCAAACTTAGATTTCTAGGACAACATGAATTCATATAAAAAGTGGTAAACGTCAAAGTTCTATAACTTTTCAAGATCTACAACTTTTATTTTAGTCATTACTCCATTTGAGGTCGTTTAAAAATTTTGAATTTTAAATTTGACAAATTCAAATATAGACTTCTATGACAAGATGAATTCAAATGAGAAAGTTATAAACATCAAAGTTCTATAACTTTTTAAGATCTATAACTTTTAAGATCTAACAACAGTCGTCCCTACAAATGGATATTTGTAGGGGTGTCTTGTTTGGGTGAAATTTGTAGGATCCGCCCCTAAAAAAGAGAGGTGTTGGTACAAATATTTTTTGTAGTATATAGTGGGCATAGGGAGTCTGGTGCGGCGGTTGCCATCGCCAACGTCGAGCTTCTTGCCGGTGTACATTGAACCGGCCCTAGAGGCCTCAGTTTTCCACAGGGAAGATGCGGGAAGGTAGAGGATGAAATGGTAATCTCACCATGGCTGAAACCAAAGGCGTGGAGCAGAAATAGGTAGGGTGGTGCTCGGAATGGCGGATGGTGGAGCTCTGCATGGTCCGATGGTGGCGAGTTAGCAACTGGTAGCGAAAATCAACAAAATAGAGGCCTCAATGGCATTTTTTCCGATGCGATGAAGCTTGGCAGAGGGACAACTTTGATGGTGCAGCATCAAAATAGTGTCATGGCTTGGCGGAGGCATTAGGGTTTGTTGGTGGCTTTGCTCGGGATGAGGCGGCGCAGGGCTCGAGGGTTCTTTAACTCATTTTAAAAAACTTTTTGAAAGATATTTTTAATTCCTTTTCATTTTTTTCAAAACAACACATTATAAAAATCAAATGCACCATCATGTATGCAACAACGTATTTCAATACTTATAGTTGCTTTTACTTTAACAAAGTTATTATTATTTCCTAAGTTGAATGCTCACAAAAATGCATAATTAAATCATTTTAATCATATTTCTAAAGTTGCAAATTTTAGGTTGTTACACGATCGACAATACGCCGACCGATCCCTCCAGCATCGCTTGGGGGCTCGGGGGCCATACCCATTGGGTACCCTCGTACGTACCCTCTGGCTGGAATCAGGCAGGACCTAAGCCTGCCTAAGGCCACTGCTCATGGCTTGGGCGCTCGTAAAGGCCCTAGGCTCCTGGTCGACAATAGCCCGAGCCTGACTTTAGCTCAGCTCCACCATCTGGTGTTCAGAAACCCCTGTAAGTACAAAGATCATGAGGCACAATTGATCCATTGAAAGGGCGTAAGGCTCTGCCCCCATTCTCTTGACAAGGTCGCACATGAGTGGCAAAATGAGACAAACAACAAACACTGGCTCTCGAGGGTTGTAGGGCTCCTAACTTGGACCTCTATACATTCCATGTAGCCGCACAGACTCCAGTCATTTCGTACTATATTGCCACCTCCTGCTGCCTGTGGGTCCTTCTCCATCCATGGTCATCCTAATCTTGTAGCCCATGCATCTCTTTAAATATTTGTCAGTCATTAGTTGTAATAAAGCAAATTGCTCTCTATGTTATGCCTATCAACGTGGCAAGCACACACATCTGCCATTCTCCTCTTCATAGTCTACGATGACTTCGTCTCCTTTTGATATTGTTCATAGTGATATGATGTCTCGGCTTCACCTGTTTTGAGCACTTCTGATTATAAGTATTATTTAGTTATGGGGGATGATTTTAGTCATTACTGCAGGACCTTTTTTTGCCTAAAAAATTCTGGTGTTCACCAACTCTTTGATGATTTTATCTCTTATACATAGACATATTTTCATCGCACCCCATTGTTTTTAGGATGTTAACGGAATTAAGTCTGTCAACTCTTTCACTACAACACTCCTTCCTCACCACGATATCCTCCTTTGCCTTTTGTGTCCATTTTATCACCTCAAATGGTAAGGTTGGACGCAAGATTCAAACCATCAATAATACCATTCACACCTTACAAATTCATGCCTCCGTCTTAATGGGTCGAGTGATTAATTAGCAATCTTACATAAGCGCTCAATAGGAGACATCTTATGTTCTAGCGAGCCCCGTTCTATTCCACCTGCTCTCTAACATGGTGCACGGCTCCATGCAATATTCATCTCCAAATTACCATTGAGAAATATTGTTTATGCAACGACAGCATATCATATACAACCAATCTGCTCTACAAATTTTGTAGGATCCTCGCATACCTCAGTGTAGATAAAAAGAACATTATGGTATAGCTTGCAGCAGAGACACAAAAACAATGGTTGGATATAAATACATAATTTATTCTATTATATCTAAGTTGTATCATGTCGTAACTGAGTACACACAGGAGTTGAATATAATAAACATATCTCCATACAATGAAGTGAGTCTAAATTTACTTAGTAGTGATTGTTCTCCTAGAATTGAGCATGGAGCCAATCAATTGTTTCCTTTTGCACCCGGAAAGCCTTGGCCAAGACATCATCTGAGATCGGTGGTTTTGATCCAAAGACTGTGTTGGCAATAGTAATAGCCCCGGGGTTCTGGCTGCTTGGTGCAGCGATTGCAAGAGCTGGCTTGTCATGGATGGGGTTGAATTGGAAGTGTATGAGCCCTTGGGGGAATACAAATATGTCACCCTTGTTGAGAACCTTGGTGAATAGCTTGTTACCATTATCTGCGTTAGAGGTGACAAATCCAACATAGAATGTACCCTCGAGCACGGTGAGGATCTCTGTGGCGGCACGTGTGGATGTGTGTGGCGGGTTCTGACCTAATGGTTTTGTAGTCAATGCGAGCCAAGCGGCAGGTGGTGCACTGGTGCTAATGACTGAAAAAGTCCAAGTTCAACCTACCAAAAGAAGAAACAGTCTCCGGCTGCTAGAACCCCTGCAGATGAAACAACACAATTATCTTTGGAATGTGTACATACTCTTTCTTTTCTTTTGTGTTTTTGGGTGGAAGGGTCATGCTTATTATCCTCTTGAAAATTAATTCTAAAATATTAAGAAGGAAAAGGAAAACATAAAATGGTAAGGTATTTTTTTAGTACAGTTAATGAGTCGTCCTTTTGGACAGTGTACGTGTGGTTTGTTAATTGTTGCCAGGTATAAGGTACTTTTGTTGATATGGAGAGATGATTGGTTTGCCAATAGTGATTAAGACATTCTCAGGCGTAGCTGATATATGGTGGACAATGGTTGATCCATTCGTTTGTGCTCAATACGTAAGGAAAGAGTCAACTCCTCATGTTCCGAAGTTTACTTGGTCACCATTTTTACGGGAGCTAACATACATGAATTAATCAAGTGGGATGCTTCCGTACCAAGCAAGGCAGAGTCGAACTGGTAAAAGCCTAAAAGGGTAGCCACCGTACACGCTTTAGTACAAGACCAAACCACCATATGCTCTTCATGCTTCACCTGATCCTTGACTTTTGTGTCAAATGTAGTAAACCTGCAGCCTTCTATTAATATTATTTAGATGTGATGTGAAAAGTTTCTGCGTGTCACATCAGATATTGCGGCACTAGTAGAAAAGAGCTCTAAGCCGACAGTTCTATTTTTTTTATAGGCGGTTTCACTTTAGGGCCGGCTGCGTAAAGAAATGAGTGGACCATGACTTAGTAACCGCCTGTGGAAATCCATTTCCACAAGCGGTTTGTTAAGAAAACCGCCACTAGAAATGGTGCATTTCCAGTGGCAGTTGGTTTATGACGACCACCTGTTTTCATAAGCCAACCGCACTAGTAGAAACTGGAAATGCACCGTTTCTCGTGGCGGTTTTCTTAAGGCTACCGTCTATGGAAATTCATTTACAGTGACAGTTTTCTTAACAAACCGCCTCTAGAAATAGACTAGAATTTTAAAATTTGAATTTTGAAAAATACCTCAGATGCAGAAACAACCAATATGCGATGCGAGGGGTCTGCGTCAAGGTGACACCCTGTCGCCGATGCTCTTCATTATGGTGATGGAGGCCCTGAATTGCTTCCTCGCATGGATTGAGCAGACCGGTCTCTTGACGCTGATCGGCATGGATGCGGGATCAAGGGTCAGTCTGTATGCCGACGACTTGGTGGTGTTCATCGTCCCAACGGAGCATGATCTGCTGGTGCTCAAAGGAGCCCTGTCCATCTTCGGCCTCGCTTCGGGCCTGTTATCTAATTTGGACAAAAGCATCGCGACCCCCATCCACTGTTTCGACCTGCAGATGGCAAGGGTGCAGCAGATTCTTCGTTATTGAGTTGAGCCGTTCCCGTGCCGCTATCTATGGATCCCACTCTCCGTGCACCTAAAAAGGTCGGAGGAGCAGTTCCTAATAGACAATGTCGCTGCTAGAATCCCGGCGTGGAAAGGCAGACTGTTGAACGCGGCGAGCCGCACGACGCTCGTCTCGGCCACGCTGTCAGCAATCCCCGTCCACACGTCGATACCTATGTGTTTGTCACCATAGGCAGTGGAGGCGATCGACAAGCTGCATAGATCGTTCATATGGGCGGGGTCGGATTCGGTGTCCGGCGGCCAGTGCAAGCTCACTTGGACTAAGGTGTGCAGACCCAAGGGGCTTGGCAGACTGGGGGTGAGAGACTTGAGACTCGCTGGCGCCGCGTTGCGAGTGAGGTGGGTGTGGAAGGACAAAGTTCTTGGCCATGCGCCGGCCAACATTCTTCTGGACGGATAGCTGGCTGCATGGAAGCTGCTTGGAGCACCTGGCGCCAACGGTGTTCGCGGCGGTGAGACGGAGAAAGCTGAGGGCGACAGTTGCTGAGGCCCTAGCAGCGAATGCATGGGTCACGTACATCGCTGGAGGGTCGTCAATGCATATGCTAGTGGAGATTGAATTCATCTGTGATATGTTGGAATCAGTGGAGCTGACGGAGGCATCAGACACATTCACCTAGAGCTTGACCGTTGATGGTACGTACTCCTCGCCTTCGGCATACAGAGCTACGTTCTTTGGCTGCTCTCAGGTGCTTGGGGCGAGGTACATTTGGAGGTCTGCTGCGCCGCCGCAGGTATGCTTCTTCTTTTGGCTCACCATGCACGGCCGCTGTTGGACCGCAGACCGTCGCTTCCGGCATGGCCTGCAGGAGTCCAACCTTTGCATCTTCTGTGACCAAGAGCCAGAGACCATGGACCATATTTTGGTCGAGTGCTGCTTCAGCCGCGAAATGTGGCAGGCCTCTCTACATCGCCTGCACCTCCTTCTGCCCATGGCACAGATTGGAGAAGGCGCGCTGAATTGGTGGATCAGCGTTAGAAGAAACATGTACAAGTTCTTTAGGAGAGAGTTTGATTCATTCTTCATGCTTGTTGGTTGGTTGCTTTGGAAGGAGCGGAATGCCAGGACGTTCCAAAGGGAGTCCTCGTCGGTCTTGCAGGTGACCCATGTGATCAGGGAGGAGGGAGACTGGTGGTGCTTGGCTGGTAACAAGCAGTTGATGCTCCTTTGGTCGAGGGAGTCGCTGTGACGTCCGTGTCGTGCAGCTGTGGTTGCAATTTGGTTTCTCCAACGTAGCGCATGAGTTGTAATCCAGTAGTTTAGGGGCAGGTAACTACGTTGTTACCGTCGTGTGTTTGGAAAAAAACTCTCCACCTGCTTAATGAAATATGCGCTTGATGGCGTGTACTAAAAAAAATACACTACATTAATTTTTGCTTAATCTCATGGTGGTAGAGCCGCAACAGGGACACAATTACAATTATATTGCAGAAATACTGAACATTTATTTTATTACCATTTGTAGCATAGAAATAGTAAGGACATACAGTAGTATTTAAAGTGCAAATAAAGTTATATATATTCCCATACAATGCCCAAACATGATTTATTTAGTAGTGGTTATTCTCCCAGAACTGAGCGACAACGTAGGTGGCCATGGAGCGATGGTCGGCGTCGGTGTAATACCCCAAAATACGTTTTGTATGTTAGAAAGCGTAAAATGGCAAATGGTTCAAGGGGTGTTTTAATGAGTGGCAAAAAAATGAATTTTTTATACATCACCTGGATGGATGATCGGAGACCATAGATGCGTAGAGCTCGTCGAGCACATTCCATTTGACTACTCGTACGCACCGTTCAGAGTTCGGATCAAGAACCTGTCACCGTGGGAAGATGAAAGGACAAAAAAAAAACACATGAACAGTATTCCGTGTTACTGTAGCGCCGCTACAGTAGCACCTCCCCTTTTTAGTTCTCCCCTCTCTCAAAAACCTAATACCTATAGCATCCCTTGACGAGCCGCCGCCACATCTTACTCATACGAGATCATAGGAGAAGAGACGAAGGAACAGGAAATGAGAGGGAGGACTTGACCATTGTTCATCACCGTCTTTGTTCCTCATCTAAAACTGGTTAGGCACCTCCTCGTCTTTCTTTCTCTCTCGATCTCATGTTTTCCTTGTTGTTTTTGATGGGGATGTCATCCATAGAGTGAGTAGATCAAGTGGACAAGAGGTGTAGCTAGGGAGATCGATGCGAGGGAGAAGGGGAATCAAGAGTTCTATCATTATTGATCTTTGTGGTTCTCGCTGCTAGGGTAAGATCATGTTTTCCCCCACTGTTTTGATGTGAATATTATGTTAGGCTTTGGTGAATTGGACTGTTTAATTGATCGGGTTAGGGTTCTAATCTCGAAATTAAGTTTTGCTATGTTTTCAGATTGTGCAGCCTCTGTTTATGTCCTGTTTATGGCTATTTTTATATATCCAAAAATCATAGAAAAATTATATCTAAGTAGTAGACTTCCATACCTTTATTTTGGTTCAAGATCACCATCATAGCCCTTATAGTTTTGGAGTTATGGTCGTTGCTTGCTGATGCATTTGTGCTGTCAGATTTCTGGACAGATTTATATACATTCAGTTTTACGATATCTTAAGTCCAGAATCTCGTGGAATGGTCTACATGAAAGTTGTACATAATTTTATAGGCTTTCCAGATTGCTAAAGATCATAAGTTTTGGATTAGTATATCTCCAGTTATGCATGTTTTAGTCAGCTGCTGTTTTTCAGTTGGCAGAAAAGTTCAGATACATTGTTGGCTTGATTTGGGTATGTTGTTGTATTTAAAATCTAAAGGTTATATTATAAGAGTTGTAGACAATGGTGTTCTTAATAATCTGACAAAGTTTCATAATTTTTGGACTTGTAGTTTAGTAGATTTCATTTTGTTTAGCAATGGCTATCATATTTCAGGGCAGATTTCATTGTCGGAATTAAACTGAAGTTTAAGCATGCTTGAGTTCATAATACATATAGTGTGTCTTCATCAAAGTTGTAGCTCTTGTTTTGTAGTTTCTGAATATATATTTATTTACTATTATTACTTTTGTATATTTGAAGATGCATAAATATTAAGAAGTTATGTTGTTGTTAACCAACACATTGTGCTTGTTTGTTTTGTTTGCTTGATGGGTTGGAGCGTAGTTGTAGCCTTTACATGTTATTCATGTATGCTTGAGTGAATGTATGAATTGGTTCTTATTGCTAAACAGGTTGCAATGCTTTGGATCATGTCCAGTGTTGTTTGCATCATCGTTTTAAGGCAAGTAAACGTAGCGGTGGTTGCTACAGCTTGACTTGTTATTTATTCTACCTATACATTGTCATAACATGAATGGAATTAAGATGATATAAGTAAATGTGAACTTATTTGTCCATTAAAGTAATTTATATATGATCTTCATTGTTGAATCTTACTTGTATATCATCGGAAGGTAAGTAATAAGCTTTATTCTTGTGGAGATATATGGTATATCTAGTAAGTGTTTGTCTATCATCTGAAGGTAAGTGATTTATTCTAAATTGTGGAGGTATATGACTTACGTGGTAAGTATATTTGAAGTTGCATCATATCATTGCACCATATGCATTATAGTTTTGAGCATATGCATCGAGCTAGGTCGGTGAGAAAGTCATATAACTATTCCGGAGTGCTCTTAAGCCAGGTCGGTGAGAAAGTTATATGACTATTCCGGAGTGCTCTCGTGGATTATGTCGCCGCTTGCTGGCGGCGACCGTACCGGTACAACATCGTACGTTGCCCGAGGAGGGGTACGACACAGCTTCATACCTTGTTGGGTATGGAGGCAGTGGTCATGCATATGCATTACATTTGCACTCTTTTGAGATTAATTTGTTTTGGAGTTTTGGTGGATTGAAGGTGGATATGATGATAATTTCTTTTTATGAGGACTATTGTTTTATTCATATGTGGAGGTGGCTTATGTTTTGTATATCATATTGTCTACTTGTTTATGAAATATTTATTGGATAACTTATTTAATATCGTTCACTTTTTTTTATGAAAATCTCATTGGATAAACAACTTGAGTATTAACTATTGTTTCTTTATGTTGTTATCTTCTATATTAAACAAATATCTAATTAACTTGTAGTTTAAATGACATGTTTCTCACCCATCTTATCTTTCTATGTGCTTGGTTGGATTCTTTGATTGAAGGGATGGGAGTAGATACACATCTTCACCGTTCTATTAACTTAGTGATAATAATGATACTTTTATTTTATTGTAATAAACTTAGAATCACCTAGTTTGTTCATCCTTCTTAGTTTAATAAAGATGTTTGAGATGGTACCTTTCTCAATCATAGTTTTGTTCTCGTTGTTACTTCCGCGCTTTACTTTGATGATGGTTGTATGTTCCGAGTTTCACACTCCGGCATGAGGGAAGGGATGTTAGTGACATCTTGGGCTTTTGTGGCGCCTGGGGTGTTACAGTCGGACAACCACGGAACGAGGAGGGGCAGCGGCTTCCTCCTCCTCCTCCTTCCCCTTCCTCGTCCTCCTCCCTTCCTCTTCCTCCTTCTCCTCCTCCTCCCTTCCTCCTCCTCCTCTGTCAATAACTCAGGGCCGACGCGGTGGGGGGGGGGGGGAGTTGGGCGCGGCAGTGGCCGTGGCAATGTCGGCGGCGGGGCCGGGGACGGGGCACAGCGCGGTGCTGGCGACGGGCGCGGTGGGCAGCTCGGGTAGGTGTTGTGCGTGACTGAGCACTCGCCCGACCACGTGGTTTAGCATATATGCCTTCTTTACCGAGTGCCCCAGATCCAACACTCAGCAAAGACAAATTTTATTTTATTATTTTCCAATCTTTGCCGAGTGCTAGATCGGGAGCACTCAGCAAAGATTTTTTTAAAAAAACATTGACAACAAAAAAAAGAAAAACATCCCTCTTTGCCGAGTGCCGGGGTCAGACACTCGGCAAAATATTTTTTTTTCATTTTTTATCCTAATTTTTTTGTGCAGCTCTACTATAGTACCACGTACTCCCTATTAAAATTTGGGTCATTTTTATTGCTTTTTGCTATATTTAGTTAGTTTATATCATTTAATCGATTTTTTCTAGAAATTGGAATTTTGAACTGTAGGTGCATCGAATATTGGAATTTAATAAATGAAAAAATAACAGCGATGTTTCTTATTGTAGATTGAGGCCATATCCAGGAACACGCCTGAAATTTCGAACATCGGGTTCACAAGATGTAACCATGAAGTTGTGGTACCAGTGTTTTTTAAAGTTTATAAAATTGAAACAAAGTACGAAAATCACGAAACTTATGGAGATGCGTGTTATCGTATGTGGATACTATGATAAAAATTTGAGATGGTTTTATGCATGTTGTCACATACGTTGTGTAGAAACGAGGACATCTCCACATGGATATTTTGCCGAGTGCCTGACCCCGGCACTCGGCAAAGACTTGGAATTGCCGAGTGCCTGATGGGGGGGGGGGCACTCGAAAAGAGGGACGCCTTACAAGAAATGAGGCCTTCTATGATAATTAGAAGTGTATCTCTTGTTATAGAAGCCCTATCACAAAGGACATTATGTGATAATTACAAGCTATTTTTATGATAATTTGTGATCTATGACAATTGTAACTGTCACAAAAATTGTCATTATCACAGAAGGCCTTAGTGAAAGCGCTTCTATGACAAGAGATACACTTTTAATTGTCATAGAAGGCCTCATTTCTTGTAGGTTGTGTGCTTTGCCGAATGCTGACCTTAGCCGAGGGTCAGGCACTCGGCAAAGAGTGTCTCTGCCGAGTTTCGGCCTATGCCGAGAGCCACGCTCTCGACAAAGCAGACTTTGTAGAGTGCCTTTCTTCGCCGAGTGCAGCTCTTGACAAAATTACTCTTTGCCGAGTCCCCGACGCAAAGCACTCGACAAAGCCCCTGTTTCCCGTAGTGATAGTTACAATTTCAGGAGTGGTTTATTTAATCTGATCACTCTTGGAAATAGATTTGTAGGGATGTTTGGAATGTAACAATGCAACAAGACACAATTCTTGAGGTTGTTTACTACATGAACCGTTCCTACAAAATTGGACAGTGTACGTGTGGTTTGTTAATTGTTGCCAGGTATAAGGTACTTTTGTTGATATGGAGAGATGATTGGTTTGCCAATAGTGATTAAGACATTCTCAGGCGTAGCTGATATATGGTGGACAATGGTTGATCCATTCGTTTGTGCTCAATACGTAAGGAAAGAGTCAACTCCTCATGTTCCGAAGTTTACTTGGTCACCATTTTTACGGGAGCTAACATACATGAATTAATCAAGTGGGATGCTTCCGTACCAAGCAAGGCAGAGTCGAACTGGTAAAAGCCTAAAAGGGTAGCCACCGTACACGCTTTAGTACAAGACCAAACCACCATATGCTCTTCATGCTTCACCTGATCCTTGACTTTTGTGTCAAATGTAGTAAACCTGCAGCCTTCTATTAATATTATTTAGATGTGATGTGAAAAGTTTCTGCGTGTCACATCAGATATTGCGGCACTAGTAGAAAAGAGCTCTAAGCCGACAGTTCTATTTTTTTATAGGCGGTTTCACTTTAGGGCCGGCTGCGTAAAGAAATGAGTGGACCATGACTTAGTAACCGCCTGTGGAAATCCATTTCCACAAGCGGTTTGTTAAGAAAACCGCCACTAGAAATGGTGCATTTCCAGTGGCAGTTGGTTTATGACGACCACCTGTTTTCATAAGCCAACCGCACTAGTAGAAACTGGAAATGCACCGTTTCTCGTGGCGGTTTTCTTAAGGCTACCGTCTATGGAAATTCATTTACAGTGACAGTTTTCTTAACAAACCGCCTCTAGAAATAGACTAGAATTTTAAAATTTGAATTTTGAAAAATACCTCAGATGCAGAAACAACCAATATGCGATGCGAGGGGTCTGCGTCAAGGTGACACCCTGTCGCCGATGCTCTTCATTATGGTGATGGAGGCCCTGAATTGCTTCCTCGCATGGATTGAGCAGACCGGTCTCTTGACGCTGATCGGCATGGATGCGGGATCAAGGGTCAGTCTGTATGCCGACGACTTGGTGGTGTTCATCGTCCCAACGGAGCATGATCTGCTGGTGCTCAAAGGAGCCCTGTCCATCTTCGGCCTCGCTTCGGGCCTGTTATCTAATTTGGACAAAAGCATCGCGACCCCCATCCACTGTTTCGACCTGCAGATGGCAAGGGTGCAGCAGATTCTTCGTTATTGAGTTGAGCCGTTCCCGTGCCGCTATCTATGGATCCCACTCTCCGTGCACCTAAAAAGGTCGGAGGAGCAGTTCCTAATAGACAATGTCGCTGCTAGAATCCCGGCGTGGAAAGGCAGACTGTTGAACGCGGCGAGCCGCACGACGCTCGTCTCGGCCACGCTGTCAGCAATCCCCGTCCACACGTCGATACCTATGTGTTTGTCACCATAGGCAGTGGAGGCGATCGACAAGCTGCATAGATCGTTCATATGGGCGGGGTCGGATTCGGTGTCCGGCGGCCAGTGCAAGCTCACTTGGACTAAGGTGTGCAGACCCAAGGGGCTTGGCAGACTGGGGGTGAGAGACTTGAGACTCGCTGGCGCCGCGTTGCGAGTGAGGTGGGTGTGGAAGGACAAAGTTCTTGGCCATGCGCCGGCCAACATTCTTCTGGACGGATAGCTGGCTGCATGGAAGCTGCTTGGAGCACCTGGCGCCAACGGTGTTCGCGGCGGTGAGACGGAGAAAGCTGAGGGCGACAGTTGCTGAGGCCCTAGCAGCGAATGCATGGGTCACGTACATCGCTGGAGGGTCGTCAATGCATATGCTAGTGGAGATTGAATTCATCTGTGATATGTTGGAATCAGTGGAGCTGACGGAGGCATCAGACACATTCACCTAGAGCTTGACCGTTGATGGTACGTACTCCTCGCCTTCGGCATACAGAGCTACGTTCTTTGGCTGCTCTCAGGTGCTTGGGGCGAGGTACATTTGGAGGTCTGCTGCGCCGCCGCAGGTATGCTTCTTCTTTTGGCTCACCATGCACGGCCGCTGTTGGACCGCAGACCGTCGCTTCCGGCATGGCCTGCAGGAGTCCAACCTTTGCATCTTCTGTGACCAAGAGCCAGAGACCATGGACCATATTTTGGTCGAGTGCTGCTTCAGCCGCGAAATGTGGCAGGCCTCTCTACATCGCCTGCACCTCCTTCTGCCCATGGCACAGATTGGAGAAGGCGCGCTGAATTGGTGGATCAGCGTTAGAAGAAACATGTACAAGTTCTTTAGGAGAGAGTTTGATTCATTCTTCATGCTTGTTGGTTGGTTGCTTTGGAAGGAGCGGAATGCCAGGACGTTCCAAAGGGAGTCCTCGTCGGTCTTGCAGGTGACCCATGTGATCAGGGAGGAGGGAGACTGGTGGTGCTTGGCTGGTAACAAGCAGTTGATGCTCCTTTGGTCGAGGGAGTCGCTGTGACGTCCGTGTCGTGCAGCTGTGGTTGCAATTTGGTTTCTCCAACGTAGCGCATGAGTTGTAATCCAGTAGTTTAGGGGCAGGTAACTACGTTGTTACCGTCGTGTGTTTGGAAAAAAACTCTCCACCTGCTTAATGAAATATGCGCTTGATGGCGTGTACTAAAAAAAATACACTACATTAATTTTTGCTTAATCTCATGGTGGTAGAGCCGCAACAGGGACACAATTACAATTATATTGCAGAAATACTGAACATTTATTTTATTACCATTTGTAGCATAGAAATAGTAAGGACATACAGTAGTATTTAAAGTGCAAATAAAGTTATATATATTCCCATACAATGCCCAAACATGATTTATTTAGTAGTGGTTATTCTCCCAGAACTGAGCGACAACGTAGGTGGCCATGGAGCGATGGTCGGCGTCGGTGTAATACCCCAAAATACGTTTTGTATGTTAGAAAGCGTAAAATGGCAAATGGTTCAAGGGGTGTTTTAATGAGTGGCAAAAAAATGAATTTTTTATACATCACCTGGATGGATGATCGGAGACCATAGATGCGTAGAGCTCGTCGAGCACATTCCATTTGACTACTCGTACGCACCGTTCAGAGTTCGGATCAAGAACCGGTCACCGTGGGAAGATGAAAGGACAAAAAAAAAAAACACATGAACAGTATTCCGTGTTACTGTAGCGCCGCTACAGTAGCACCTCCCCTTTTTAGTTCTCCCCTCTCTCAAAAACCTAATACCTATAGCATCCCTTGACGAGCCGCCGCCACATCTTACTCATACGAGATCATAGGAGAAGAGACGAAGGAACAGGAAATGAGAGGGAGGACTTGACCATTGTTCATCACCGTCTTTGTTCCTCATCTAAAACTGGTTAGGCACCTCCTCGTCTTTCTTTCTCTCTCGATCTCATGTTTTCCTTGTTGTTTTTGATGGGGATGTCATCCATAGAGTGAGTAGATCAAGTGGACAAGAGGTGTAGCTAGGGAGATCGATGCGAGGGAGAAGGGGAATCAAGAGTTCTATCATTATTGATCTTTGTGGTTCTCGCTGCTAGGGTAAGATCATGTTTTCCCCCACTGTTTTGATGTGAATATTATGTTAGGCTTTGGTGAATTGGACTGTTTAATTGATCGGGTTAGGGTTCTAATCTCGAAATTAAGTTTTGCTATGTTTTCAGATTGTGCAGCCTCTGTTTATGTCCTGTTTATGGCTATTTTTATATATCCAAAAATCATAGAAAAATTATATCTAAGTAGTAGACTTCCATACCTTTATTTTGGTTCAAGATCACCATCATAGCCCTTATAGTTTTGGAGTTATGGTCGTTGCTTGCTGATGCATTTGTGCTGTCAGATTTCTGGACAGATTTATATACATTCAGTTTTACGATATCTTAAGTCCAGAATCTCGTGGAATGGTCTACATGAAAGTTGTACATAATTTTATAGGCTTTCCAGATTGCTAAAGATCATAAGTTTTGGATTAGTATATCTCCAGTTATGCATGTTTTAGTCAGCTGCTGTTTTTCAGTTGGCAGAAAAGTTCAGATACATTGTTGGCTTGATTTGGGTATGTTGTTGTATTTAAAATCTAAAGGTTATATTATAAGAGTTGTAGACAATGGTGTTCTTAATAATCTGACAAAGTTTCATAATTTTTGGACTTGTAGTTTAGTAGATTTCATTTTGTTTAGCAATGGCTATCATATTTCAGGGCAGATTTCATTGTCGGAATTAAACTGAAGTTTAAGCATGCTTGAGTTCATAATACATATAGTGTGTCTTCATCAAAGTTGTAGCTCTTGTTTTGTAGTTTCTGAATATATATTTATTTACTATTATTACTTTTGTATATTTGAAGATGCATAAATATTAAGAAGTTATGTTGTTGTTAACCAACACATTGTGCTTGTTTGTTTTGTTTGCTTGATGGGTTGGAGCGTAGTTGTAGCCTTTACATGTTATTCATGTATGCTTGAGTGAATGTATGAATTGGTTCTTATTGCTAAACAGGTTGCAATGCTTTGGATCATGTCCAGTGTTGTTTGCATCATCGTTTTAAGGCAAGTAAACGTAGCGGTGGTTGCTACAGCTTGACTTGTTATTTATTCTACCTATACATTGTCATAACATGAATGGAATTAAGATGATATAAGTAAATGTGAACTTATTTGTCCATTAAAGTAATTTATATATGATCTTCATTGTTGAATCTTACTTGTATATCATCGGAAGGTAAGTAATAAGCTTTATTCTTGTGGAGATATATGGTATATCTAGTAAGTGTTTGTCTATCATCTGAAGGTAAGTGATTTATTCTAAATTGTGGAGGTATATGACTTACGTGGTAAGTATATTTGAAGTTGCATCATATCATTGCACCATATGCATTATAGTTTTGAGCATATGCATCGAGCTAGGTCGGTGAGAAAGTCATATAACTATTCCGGAGTGCTCTTAAGCCAGGTCGGTGAGAAAGTTATATGACTATTCCGGAGTGCTCTCGTGGATTATGTCGCCGCTTGCTGGCGGCGACCGTACCGGTACAACATCGTACGTTGCCCGAGGAGGGGTACGACACAGCTTCATACCTTGTTGGGTATGGAGGCAGTGGTCATGCATATGCATTACATTTGCACTCTTTTGAGATTAATTTGTTTTGGAGTTTTGGTGGATTGAAGGTGGATATGATGAGAATTTCTTTTTATGAGGACTATTGTTTTATTCATATGTGGAGGTGGCTTATGTTTTGTATATCATATTGTCTACTTGTTTATGAAATATTTATTGGATAACTTATTTAATATCGTTCACTTTTTTTTATGAAAATCTCATTGGATAAACAACTTGAGTATTAACTATTGTTTCTTTATGTTGTTATCTTCTATATTAAACAAATATCTAATTAACTTGTAGTTTAAATGACATGTTTCTCACCCATCTTATCTTTCTATGTGCTTGGTTGGATTCTTTGATTGAAGGGATGGGAGTAGATACACATCTTCACCGTTCTATTAACTTAGTGATAATAATGATACTTTTATTTTATTGTAATAAACTTAGAATCACCTAGTTTGTTCATCCTTCTTAGTTTAATAAAGATGTTTGAGATGGTACCTTTCTCAATCATAGTTTTGTTCTCGTTGTTACTTCCGCGCTTTACTTTGATGATGGTTGTATGTTCCGAGTTTCACACTCCGGCATGAGGGAAGGGATGTTAGTGACATCTTGGGCTTTTGTGGCGCCTGGGGTGTTACAGTCGGACAACCACGGAACGAGGAGGGGCAGCGGCTTCCTCCTCCTCCTCCTTCCCCTTCCTCGTCCTCCTCCCTTCCTCTTCCTCCTTCTCCTCCTCCTCCCTTCCTCCTCCTCCTCTGTCAATAACTCAGGGCCGACGCGGTGGGGGGGGGGGGGGGAGTTGGGCGCGGCAGTGGCCGTGGCAATGTCGGCGGCGGGGCCGGGGACGGGGCACAGCGCGGTGCTGGCGACGGGCGCGGTGGGCAGCTCGGGTAGGTGTTGTGCGTGACTGAGCACTCGCCCGACCACGTGGTTTAGCATATATGCCTTCTTTACCGAGTGCCCCAGATCCAACACTCAGCAAAGACAAATTTTATTTTATTATTTTCCAATCTTTGCCGAGTGCTAGATCGGGAGCACTCAGCAAAGATTTTTTTAAAAAAACATTGACAACAAAAAAAAGAAAAACATCCCTCTTTGCCGAGTGCCGGGGTCAGACACTCGGCAAAATATTTTTTTTTCATTTTTTATCCTAATTTTTTTGTGCAGCTCTACTATAGTACCACGTACTCCCTATTAAAATTTGGGTCATTTTTATTGCTTTTTGCTATATTTAGTTAGTTTATATCATTTAATCGATTTTTTCTAGAAATTGGAATTTTGAACTGTAGGTGCATCGAATATTGGAATTTAATAAATGAAAAAATAACAGCGATGTTTCTTATTGTAGATTGAGGCCATATCCAGGAACACGCCTGAAATTTCGAACATCGGGTTCACAAGATGTAACCATGAAGTTGTGGTACCAGTGTTTTTTAAAGTTTATAAAATTGAAACAAAGTACGAAAATCACGAAACTTATGGAGATGCGTGTTATCGTATGTGGATACTATGATAAAAATTTGAGATGGTTTTATGCATGTTGTCACATACGTTGTGTAGAAACGAGGACATCTCCACATGGATATTTTGCCGAGTGCCTGACCCCGGCACTCGGCAAAGACTTGGAATTGCCGAGTGCCTGATGGGGGGGGGCACTCGAAAAGAGGGACGCCTTACAAGAAATGAGGCCTTCTATGATAATTAGAAGTGTATCTCTTGTTATAGAAGCCCTATCACAAAGGACATTATGTGATAATTACAAGCTATTTTTATGATAATTTGTGATCTATGACAATTGTAACTGTCACAAAAATTGTCATTATCACAGAAGGCCTTAGTGAAAGCGCTTCTATGACAAGAGATACACTTTTAATTGTCATAGAAGGCCTCATTTCTTGTAGGTTGTGTGCTTTGCCGAATGCTGACCTTAGCCGAGGGTCAGGCACTCGGCAAAGAGTGTCTCTGCCGAGTTTCGGCCTATGCCGAGAGCCACGCTCTCGACAAAGCAGACTTTGTAGAGTGCCTTTCTTCGCCGAGTGCAGCTCTTGACAAAATTACTCTTTGCCGAGTCCCCGACGCAAAGCACTCGACAAAGCCCCTGTTTCCCGTAGTGATAGTTACAATTTCAGGAGTGGTTTATTTAATCTGATCACTCTTGGAAATAGATTTGTAGGGATGTTTGGAATGTAACAATGCAACAAGACACAATTCTTGAGGTTGTTTACTACATGAACCGTTCCTACAAAATTGGTAGATGGCTGAGTGTCATATACATTACATTAATTTTTGCTTAAGCTCATGGTGGTAGAGCCGCAACAGGGACAAAATTACAAGTATATTACAGAAATACTGAACATTTATTTTATTATCATTTGTAGCATAGAAACAGTAAAGACATACATTAGTATTTAAAGTGCAAATAAAGCTCTATATTTTCCCATACAATATCCAAACATGAATTATTTAGTAGTGGTTGTTCTCCCAGAACTGAGCCTGAAGCCAATCAATTGTCCCCTTTTGCACCTGGAAGGCCTTGGCCAAGACATCATCTGAGATCGGCGGCTTTGATCCAAAGACTGCGTTGGCAATAGTTATGGCCCCAGGATTCTGGCTGCTTAGTGCAGCGATTGCAACAGCCGGCTTGTCATGGATGGGGTTGAATTGGAAGTGTATAAGCCCTTGGGGGAATACAAACACATCACCCTTGTTCAGAACCTTGGCGAATAGCTTGTTCCCGTTTTGTGTGTTGGAGGTGACAAATCCAACATAGAGTGTACCCTCGAGCACGGTGAGGATCTCTGTGGCACGTGGGTGGGTGTGTGGCGGATTCTCACCTAATGGTGCGTAGTCAATGCGAGCCAAAGAGATGCCTAGGGTGTTCAGTCCAGGCAACTGCATGACATTGATCAAAGTAACGTTGGATCCGACCTTGCTCTCCATGGTGTTCCTAGGCTGGTCAAGTTTTGCTGCCTTGAAGAAGTCATCTGCGTTCACCGCCATGGGGTCCTTGCAAACAAATCCATTCACCTTCACTGTATGCATAGACGAAGGCAAATAGTTAGATGGAGAAACAGGTCATTAGGCCATACCAAGAAATGCTTGTTGAATGTAGATGTTTGTTTGCATACCCGGAGAGTCTTTGTCGGCAACACAGAAATCTTGGAGTGGGCTAGGGTCAGAGGCAATGGCCTGAGAAATGGCCAATGCTAGAAAAGCAACAAAGAGGAAGTAGGCGGAGGCAGCCATTTGTTTTGCACTCGCTTTTGTGTTTGTGCTCACTGAATGGAGCTTCTGAGCTTGTTGTGTTTGTGTCTGTCTGATGCTTTCGGCATGGGGATGATGAGCTTATATAGGCTGCCACAAGCATGTGGCGACGTGCACGTATTAATATATTGGCTGAATAAGTCTTAAGTTGAACCAATCAACGGAACACAAGAAACAGTCTCTAATAGCTACGACCTACTGAACAATAGAGCTATCGTAAATTAACATTTTAGCTATCTTAAATCAACTTTTCGAAACCTACGTACCTTGCTTCTAATATTTTCACACACGCAGCATATATAGGACTAATAAAATCAAAGTGCATAGCCTCGTTGCACAGCATTAAGTAAGTGTACTCTTTTCTTTTTGTATTTTTTGGGTGGCTGGTTTCAAGCGTACTATTTGTTTTGAAAATCACTTCTACAATATTTGGAAGTAAACCGCAAAATGAAGATTTCAAGTAATCACATAGTGTTCCAAATTTTAAAATCTCTGGAAGTAATCCGCAAAATGGACAACTAATTAGTGGATTCGAATTCGGATAAAATGGATAATTGGACATCCATTTCCTACTCCCTGTAGCAGCAGATGCATAATAAGACATTGGTACAAGGGCATTGCTGATGGTGGACAGCGATAGTTGCGTAAACAAGTTAAATGGTTCATCGGACAACCTATGCTTGTGCTAACATATACGTGAGAAAGAGTCAACTTACAAAAAGAAATATAGAAATAGTCAACAATACGAAAGTGCATGACGGTCGTATTATAAAATATTTAATTACCTTTTGCACTTTATATAATTATAACTATATATCCAACAATTTCCATATATCGTCATTATTCGTGAGCAGTTGACGAGTCATAGCACATTAATATATCTGTCAGTTCCACACCAAACCAACATCTCTAGTACACGCTTTACTAGATCAAGCACCATTATTGCTTCTTTGTAGCTTTATACTAATACGTGAAGTACAGGGATTATCATGCATGATTTAAAAGAGAACTCGTAGCATAGAGATCAGTTTTTCCTTGTCAATCTTTTGTTGCATTTCATCACTATTGGTTCTGATTTTCTGACTGTCATAAGCAAGAGAAACAGACAAGTGTCTAAAAGTGAGAAGAAACAATGGGTACTTCGATGTCCGCCTGAGAGAAAAAGAAAAATAAAAAGAATAAGATAGCCCATATTGTCTCTAGCAAAAGTTTTCAAGTTTAAAAAGAGACATATGTTTGCAAGGGGTAAAGTAGAATTAGGTTCACCACATCCACATATACACCCCATATATCCATAGCCATCCACATATCCACCTTATACATCCACATATATGCACATCTTGATTTAATTGTACGGCATAATTCTATTTGGATCCATTGTCTGACTTTATAATATATGCACTACAAGTACACCCTTTATGCTATCTCTACACCTTTGATCTCCACATATATAAACCTTTAGTTGTAGGTGAGATAAAGGCAACACATAATTTGCCTTGGTAAGGATCCAAAATACCACATATACGAGAAACTTAAGAGTGTCATACAATGAAAGCTGTGCGTTTTATTTTGAAAGCCTGCAAAAACTCTGGAAAGATGGTAGAACGAGAGAATTTGAGACAGTGTGCTCGACTTGATTGTTCTATTTTTCAATTGCGCAAGACCCGGGAGAAGGCTAAGAATCTCGACGGTTATAGGTAATATGAGTATATTTGAAAGTTGGATCAATTTATTCTAAACCAGAGTAGAATTTTTCTTTAAATACATGTGTACTTCTAAAATTAAAAGTAACAAATGTGACTCCTAAATGAGTTCTATTGAGTTTGGTTTTGCTAAGGAACTAGCGAAGGTTAAGCTTTGGGGAGTTTGTTGATGGTAGTTTACAACCATTATAATATGTGAAAAAACATGTATAAGGTTAAGCAAGTCGCGACATTTTTCGCGATTGAGTTTGGTTCTGCGTTTGGTTTTGCTAAGGAACTAGCAAAGGTTAAGCTCGGAGGAGTTTGTTGACGGTAGTTTACAACTATTATAATATGTGAAAAAACATGTATAAGGTTAAGGCAAGTCGCGACATTTTTCGCGATTGAGTTTGGTTTTGCTAAGGGACTAGCAAAGGTTAAGCTTGAGGAGCTTGTTGACGGTAGCTAATAACTATTATAATATGTGAAAGAAACTTGTAAATGGTTAAGCAAGTTGCATAATTTTTCATGCAAAAATCAAGTGCTTCGCAATGGCGGGGGAGCTTGTTTAACGGTAGTTCACAACCATTATAATATGTGAAAGAAACATGTACAAGGTTAAGCATGTCACGACATTTTTCGTGCAAAAATTGCACGCTTCTTAGCCGAGTGATTTGAACCCGCAACCTCACCCCCGCGCTTACCCTCCTCTACCATTGCACCTCACACTCACTTATGTGTATATTGGATTTTAGGTCTACTCATATTATACTAAACTATGTTTAAATTAAGTGTTTGAGACCCAAAACAAATTCAAATAAAAAAGTGGTCTACTATAAAGTTGTGTAACTTTTCTGCAACTTTTATTTAGGTTGTTTTCTTCGTCCTAGGTTGTTTAAAAATTTGAATTTTAAATTTGAAAAATTCAAACTTAGATTTCTAGGACAACATGAATTCATATAAAAAGTGGTAAACGTCAAAGTTCTATAACTTTTCAAGATCTACAACTTGTATTTTAGTCATTACTCCATTTGAGGTCGTTTAAAAATTTTGAATTTTAAATTTGACTTAATTCAAATATAGACTTCTATGACAAGATGAATTCAAATGAAAAAGTTGTAAACATCAAAGTTCTATAACTTTTTAAGATCTATAACTTTTAAGATCTAACAACAATCATCCCTACAAATGGATATTTGTAGGGGTGACTTGTTTGGGTGAAATTTGTAGGAGCCGCCCCTAAAAAAGAGAGGCGTTGCTACAAATCTTTTTTGTAGTATAGTGGGCATAGGGAGTCTGGTGCGGCGGTTGCCATCGCCAACGTCGAGCTTCTTGCCGGTGTACATTGAACCGGCCCTAGAGGCCTCAGTTTTCCACAGGGAAGATGCGGGAAGGTAGAGGATGAAATGGTAATCTCACCATGGCTGAAACCAAAGGCGTGGAGCCGAAATAGGTATGTTGGTGCTCGGAATGGCGGATGGTGGAGCTCTGCATGGTCCGATTAGCAACTGGTAGCGAAAATCAACAAAATAAAGGCCTCAATGGCATTTTTTCCGATGCGATGAAGCTTGGCAGAGGGACAACTTTGATGGTGCAGCATCAAAATAGTGTCATGGCTTGGCGGAGGCATTAGGGTTTGTTGGTGGCTTTGCTCGGGATGAGGCGGCGCAGGGCTCGAGGGTTCTTTAACTCATTTTAAAAAACTTTTTGAAAGATATTTTTAATTCCTTTTCATTTTTTTTCAAAACAACACATTATAAAAATCAAATGCACCATCATGTATGCAACAACGTATTTCAATCCTTATAGTTGCTTTTACTTTAACAAAGTTATTATTATTTCCTAAGTTGAATGCTCATAGAAATGCATAATTAAATCATTTTAATCATATTTCTAAAGTTGCAAATTTTAGGTTGTTACATGTCACACCCTGAAATTTGCATTTCTTAAATTAGAATTAATATGATTTATTTATGAATTTTTGTGCTCATAAAATATAGAGAAATAAAAATTTTCTATAAATTAAAATTTAACCTAGGGTTTAGAAACATGTTTGTGCATTCATGTTGGAGCATTTGAGTTTTTGAGATGTATGGTTTTGACCAAAACTCAAAACGAATTCAAACTTGTTTGAAAATAGTTTTGGAAACCTGGTTTAAATAAAAGAAAAGCCTTTCTTTCTCCTCACCCCTCCCTTCTTCATTTCTGGCCCGAGCCGGCCCAGCGGCCTGTTTCCCTCCCCTCCCTTCATTTTTGGGCCGCAATCTCCCCGCCGGCCCATTCCCCGCGCCTGCTGCATCCCCGCACGCGCGAGGCCCTGTCTCGCTGACAACTGGGCTCCGCTTGGCAGCCTCCCAGCGACGCCCGCGTTCGCCTCCTTTCTCTCGCTGCCGACGCGCCCCACCTGTCAGCCGCGTCATCGTCTTCCATGAGCCCGACTCAAGCACGAGTCCTCCCCCGACCCGAGCCCTTGCCGATCGCTCCGCGTCTCTTTCTTTGCCCTGTTGACCGAACCGAACCCTCCTATAAGACTTCGAGCACCCGCCGTCTTTTCCATATTCGGCAATTTCGAGCCTCGTGCCCTAAACCCTAGTGACCGAAAGCTCCACCGCTCGTTGGATTCGCGTCACCGTCGACCTCTCACTCTGGTGTGTTTCCGTTCCCGTAAACGGCACCCCAAGCTCCGCGGTGTATCCCCGAGTCCAGTGAGGTGTTTCTTTTCCTTTTTCTCCCTCGGATTGGTGCCTTAATCGCTCGTCGTCATTTTACAGAGCTCCGTCGTCCGCTTCGCTACGCGATTCACCGCCACTGAGCCGTCTCCGTCCCTGTTTTCGCCCCAGGTAAGATCGCAGTGAGCTCCTCGTCCGATTGGTGCCCCTCCCGTGGTCTCGACTGCCTTCTAGCGCAAAACCGAGTCCTCGCCGCCGTCTCCGGCGATGGCGCCGCCGCAAGCCGCCGCTGGCCCTGTTCTCTCCGGCGTCAGCACCGCCTTTCCCCCTCCTCGTCTAATCTTGACCGCACGCTCCAGATCCAACGGCCACCGATGGCCGATACCCCTTCGGCCGGTCATTTTTGCAAATAAACCCTTACACGTTTTTGGTCTCAACCCGCGCTCCATATCACACTGTTCTTTGAGTCTGCGAAAACTTTCAACAAAGTCCCTGCGCTTTCTCCATAACGAGGCGCAGTCCAGCCGAAAATCAGATTTGTTTTATTTATTTGAAAATTACAAAATCAAGTTTAATTTATTTACAAAACTGCCACTGACTTTAAACCCCTATAACTTCTTCGTTTTAACTCCGATTTAGTCCGTTCAACTTGCGTTAGATTCGTTTCGAAAAGTTCTTTCAAAATATATAACTTTCACCACTGTTTTCTGTAATTAAAATTTGTGTTAAATCTAATCTAATAATTAGTGTCTTTAATCTTGTTTAGTTCATATCTTTTTCGTTTCAACTCCGTTTATAGTGATCTTCGCGTCTGTGTGACCGTAGTGGCACGTAGATTTGTTTCCAAAACTTTTTATCTTGTTTTATTATGATTGATGTACTGTTCTAATTATAGGCTATGTTTGCTTTGCATGACTGCTTTTGGATGCTTGTGTGGTGTTCTGTGATCGTATGTCCAGTCGGTGAGTTGTACGTTGGTGATCAAGAGTTCAAGATCAAGAGTCAACCTTTGGAAGTATACAATTCAACAGAAGAAGGATCTTGAGTTTAAGGCAAGTATAGCAATCGAGTGTTCTTTTCGCAATCATGATCATGTTACTTAATTAATGTATGCATCGAATGATAAAAATGACTTATTAGCAACTTAAGAAATTATCTGTACGAGCACCTTCGGGATTTACAGTGCAACTGTTGGGGGTTATATGGCTCTGGCTTTAGCTCAGTATGAGGACCTTTTCTAGCTTGTTAGTGGACACCTGTATAGGCGCGTTGGGACTTGCCGAGACGGGTATAGTGCGGCTTCTGTCCACGTGTGTATAGGCTGCGTGTTATTGTGCCACCTGGAAGGAGGGCTCTACATCCCCTTGCCTTAAGACCTAGCGGCCCTAACTTGTTAGACGAACCTTTGAAAGGCTTCATCGTGAACCCTGCCGACCTTCCTTGGAAGTGGGTTAAGAGGCTGGCTCCCTCGGGCGAAAGGGCAATTCACGTCTCGCAGTGAAAGTGTACACCTTTGCGCAAAGTTTATTAAACTGATATATCAGCCTTGCTCAAGGACACGAGCGGCCTTGAAGACTTTTACATTTATGACTTATGTTGGTTAACATGTTCATTATTTAACGTTTTATGCTATTCATTATTTATGTTACATTGATCATGAGACTTGGGATCTATATCACTTGTTGCTATACTTGTGGAGTTCAACATGGACTCACTCTTGCTTTTCCCCACACCCCAGAGAGTTAAGCTTTGGAGAAGCTTAGGCTTGTGGTCAACCAGTCAGTTGTTCCCTGTGAAGTTGGTGCCTCCATCTGAAGATCGGAGTGTCTTTCCGCTGTCTGCTCTTTAAGGTTATGTTCTTTTGTTTTATATACGTTATATAAGAGCATTGTCTTTCGATATTACCCTTTATTTGTGGCTATATGTGAGATTTGACTTCCTGGGCTCACATATGGTGTATACCTGGTTTTGTTCTTAAAACCGGGTGTGACAAAGTGGTATCAAAGCAATGCTGACTGTAGGACGCAAGCCTAGTTAGAAACTGGTCGTTTAAAGCTTTTGAAAATTGCTATAGAACTCTTGTTCTATCAACCTTGGTATTTTCTTCTCTATTGTATCTTCTACCCTTGTTATTTGTCTCCTCCTTGCTGCTTAAATTTTAAATTTTGCTCTCACCTTCACTCCTTGCCTTGAATTGCTTTTGAAAACCTCCCTCTATCTAAGTAGATGGATCGTTGACCAAGCTATGTCGTCTCTGACCGCAGTTAACAAACGGAAGCTGATCGCTATGCAAAGTCAAGACCTGGGAAGAATGACGCAACAGCAAGACGCAACACAAGGACCAACCAACATGGAAGGAAGCCATAAAGAACAGTTACAGCAAGACTACATCCATGGAAGATTGAAGCATGTGGATATGACTACTATTCATGGAGCAAAGAAAGTTGTGTATGGCTTGATTCCAGTCAATTTGGTAACTGCCATGGTTCTTTTTGACCCTAGTGCCCCGCACTCGTTCATCTCTGCCAAGTTTGTAGCTCGCCTGAAGATAAGGGAATGGCCAACAAAGAAGCTCATAGTAGTTCGTACACCAACTAGAGAAATTGAGACAAACCATGAATGCCGAGATGTTAGAGTCCAGATAAAAGAGAGTGAGTTCATAGTGAAGCTGAATGTTTTGGAACTCTCAAGAATCGATGTTATCCTTGGACATGGATGGTTAAGGGGTCGTAAAAGTGAGGTCAATTATTCCCGACGTTCAGTGTTTTTAAGAACACCATCAGGCGAAAGGTTTGAATATCGAGGTATGCCATTATCACCCAATGAATGTGAAGCAAGTCTGTTGGGAGATAGCAGTAATAAGATGCAAGAGGTTCAAGATCGATGTCTATGTTGCAAGCATTATGGGAATTCTTGTCTTCAAGAGAAGTCAACCAAGGATGAGGTCAAAGCGAACCCAAGTGGTGAAGACAAGGAAGATAAGAAAAGGAAAGCAAATTCATTCGAGTCACCGTTAATACATCACCAACAGTTGAGTTCTACTCCAGTATCACATCCAGTTTCAACCTTTAGTCAAGCAAGCCTAGATCAGAAGCATGTAGAAGCACCTCCAGTGAAGAACTTTCCACGTGAGGTTTACATAGATGGATGGACAATCACCTACAAAGAATTCCAACCACTGAAGCGTGTTAAGAAGCAGAATAAATTGGTAAAAGTCAATCCTCTGAGTCAGCAAGATGGCAGCACATCAAGCAACGCTTCTACCACAGCAGATCCAGCCAAAGGAAGATGTTATCATTGCCAACAGGAAGGACATTATGTCAGATCCTGCCCCAAAAAGATCAACAGTCAACTCATGGAAGTAGCCAGAGCCCAATCACTACAGAGTGGCCATCAACATGTGATGTCAGCGCCTGATGCAAAGGAAGTCTCTGATAGCAGATGAGAAATGAAGAGTGTACAAGAAAAGCTGCTCTTGATGTTCTTGCAGATGTATCGTGTTCTAGTTCTTGAGCCCTTATGTAATAAGACGTTAGTAACGAAGTTAAGTCAAGTCCTTGGCCCATGTGTGGCTTGTGAACCTGTGATGTTTGTTGCTTGTCCTTATGATGATGTTTGTTTTGCATCTTTGTAATGAGTGCAATGATTTTGTGGGTTTCTTCACAATCTCATTTAAGTTTAGTTGATAGGTTCATGCATAGATAGTTGGGTTTTTGCTCTTCTCTTGTCTTCTCTATCCTGTCTTTTCGGAGCAGTCTGTCTTTGTCAGCTTATATCTCTGTTTATGGATGTTCAAAAATCATGGAATAATTCTGGACACAAGTAGACTTCATGATCTTTCTCTGAGCGCAAGAACCACCCTGATAGCTGTTATGGTTTTGGAGTTATGAAATTCACGAGTTGATGCATCTGTGCTGTCTGGAGTCTGGAACAGTTACTGTTGTCTGCTGTTTTCGACGACCTTAACTACAGAATCTGGAAAAGTGTTCTACATGAAAGTTGTAGAGGATTTCATAAGCTTTCGAGAAAGGCAAACTGCAACTTCATTGGATGAACACAACTCGAGTTATGGCTGTTTTACTGCACTGCTGTTTTGCTACTCGCGAGAAATTTCAGAATTCCTGTTCTTACCTTTACATATGAATTTTTCCGGGATATGAGAAGTTGGTTATGCCTGTCAACATGCTGGAAATAATATGCAAGCTACCCTTATATGTTCTCTAGTTGATCTTTTCTTAAGGGGGGTAGCCATGATGAAGTTAACTTTGAACCGTTTTCAAGATGAAGTTCTTACCATCTAGTGTTTTAATCGGAAGAATCAGTCATGGATGAGTCTTCTCTTGTCTCTCTTGCTATATCAACCTTGTCTTGTCGTCTCATGAAGCTATGGTTAAGTGTGTTATGAAGAGCTGAATCCTAACACATACATGTTGAAAAACAGATGGTTGCTACCAGGAGAAATGACTACGATGATGCTACAGGGAATGCTCACAACTCTAATCCACCGCCATCAAATCCTTCAGCTATAGAGCAAGTTTTGATAATGCAGACTCAACTATTACAGACCATTGCTCAAAATGTGTTACACAATCAGTATCAAGAACCACCTATTGACAAGCGTGGTGAATTTATGAAAGGACACCCACCGACATTCTCTCATACTAGCAACCCAATAGAAGCTGATGACTGGCTTAGAGCTGTGGAACGACAACTTGACATAACACAGTGTGATGACCATGAGAAGGTGCTTTATGCTTCAGGCCAACTTCAAGGAACTGCATTAGATTGGTGGGAATCATTCCAGTTTGAACATCCAAATAAGAATCAAATTGGTTGAGAAGAATTCAAGAATGCTTTTAGATCTTACCATGTTCCAGCTGGAATAGTGGCGATTAAGGAAGAGCAATTCCTCAACTTGAAGCAAGGATTTATGTCAGTGTGTGAGTATCATGACATGTTCACCCAGTTGTCACGCTATGCTCTGGAAGAAGTGAATAGTGATGCTAAGAAGCAGAAACGCTTTCTGAAAGGACTCAATGATGGTCTGCAATTACAACTGATGACAGTTGAATATGCCAACTATCAAACATTGGTGGACAGAGCAATTGTGATTGAGAACAAGCGTCGAGAGATGGAGGAGAAGAAAAGGAAAAGAGAAAGCCAATCTGTAGGTAGCAACATACGCCACCCTTACGCTCATGCACCAGAATTCCAACAATGGAACCAGGAATCAAGTGATCAGTGGAATCTTGAACCTCCTCATGAACTCCATCAGTATCAGCAATCCAATGATGAAGCACTTCACTCCAATTCCCAAGAGCCATGTCTGTCACCTCCTAGTGACACCTTGACGAAGATTAATACTCCCACTAGTGAGGGTTGTAACGATTGTGATGAGGTTAATCACTATGAGAACGACTGTCATAAGAAGTTTATGGAGAGCAATAAAAGTCAGGACGACGAACCACATCAAATACAAGAACAGGAGAAGCAGGAGCCAGGAAGTAAAGTAAAAAGAAACTACATCCAAGGAATGTTAAATCATGTGTATATGATTAACAAACGTGGGGCTAAGGAAGTCGTGTATGGTTTCATTCAAGTAAACTCTGCTCCCGCCATTGTGATGTTTGATCCTAGAGCTTCACACTCGTTCATCTCTAGCCTATATGTACAAGAACATAGGATGACTATGCTTCCAATGAGGAAACCAGTGATAGTTAACTCTCTAGGAGGCGAAATGAAAGCAAACCGCATATGCCCAAAAGTTAGCCTTGACATAAAGGGAGTAAACTTTGAGGCGAACCTTACTGTTTTGAAGTTGATGGAAATGGATGTTATCCTTGGAAAGGGTTGGTTATCTGCTTGTAAAGGAATGGTTAAGTATGCCCAAGGTTTGGTGCTTCTAACAACACCGACAGGTGAAAGAACTGAGTATCAAGGTTTTCACCCTGTACCTGAGGAATACGAGAATGACCCATTAGAAGGGGTACCCATCGAGGACAGTAAAGTGGACTGTGAGTTTTCAGATACCAATATAAAGGAACAAACACAGGCAGAGAAGCTCAGTATGAGAGATGATCACACTTGAGAAGATTTTTCTACACAGGATCGTAGGAATTACCGATGGCTTTAATGAAGTACTTAAAGTTTTAAAATGCAATGGAGTGTTTATACAAATAAAGATGTAATGGGGAAAAGGGGCGACCAAACAAAAGCAGAATATCAATCCCTTTGATCACCGTCTTTCGAATCTCGAGGACGAGATTCTCTTAAGGGGGGTAGATTTGTCACACCCTGAAATTTGCATTTCTTAAATTAGAATTAATATGATTTATTTATGAATTTTTGTGCTCATAAAATATAGAGAAATAAAAATTTTCTATAAATTAAAATTTAACCTAGGGTTTAGAAACATGTTTGTGCATTCATGTTGGAGCATTTGAGTTTTTGAGATGTATGGTTTTGACCAAAACTCAAAACGAATTCAAACTTGTTTGAAAATAGTTTTGGAAACCTGGTTTAAATAAAAGAAAAGCCTTTCTTTCTCCTCACCCCTCCCTTCTTCATTTCTGGCCCGAGCCGGCCCAGCGGCCCGTTTCCCTCCCCTCCCTTCATTTTTGGGCCGCACTCTCCCTGCCGGCCCATTCCCCGCGCCTGCTGCGTCCCCGCACGCGCGCGGCCCTGTCTCGCTGACAACTGGGCTCCACCTGGCAGCCTCCCAGCGACGCCCGCGTTCGCCTCCTTTCTCTCGCTGCCGACGCGCCCCACCTGTCAGCCGCGTCATCATCTTCCATGAGCCCGACTCAAGCACGAGTCCTCCCCCGACCCGAGCCCTTGCCGATCGCTCCGCGTCTCTTTCTTTGCCCTGTTGACCGAACCGAACCCTCCTATAAGACTTCGAGCACCCGCCGTCTTTTCCATATTCGGCAATTTCGAGCCTCGTGCCCTAAACCCTAGTGACCGAAAGCTCCGCCGCTCGTTGGATCCGCGTCGCCGTCGACCTCTCACTCTGGTGTGTTTCCGTTCCCGTAAACGGCACCCCAAGCTCCGCGGTGTATCCCCGAGTCCAGTGAGGTGTTTCTTTTCCTTTTTCTCCCTCGGATTGGTGCCTTAATCGCTCGTCGTCATTTTACAGAGCTCCGTCGTCCGCTTCGCTGCGCGATTCACCGCCACTGAGCCGTCTCCGTCCCTGTTTTCGCCCCAGGTAAGATCGCAGTGAGCTCCTCGTCCGATTGGTGCCCCTCCCGTGGTCTCTACTGCCTTCTAGCGCAAAACCGAGTCCTCGCCACCGTCTCCGGCGATGGCGCCGCCGCAAGCCACCGCTGGCCCTGTTCTCTCCGGCGTCAGCACCGCCTTTCCCCCTCCTCGTCTAATCTTGACCGCACGCTCCAGATCCAACGGCCACCGATGGCCGATACCCCTTCGGCCGGTCATTTTTGCAAATAAACCCTTACACGTTTTTGGTCTCAACCCGCGCTCCATATCACACTGTTCTTTGAGTCTGCGAAAACTTTCAACAAAGTCCCTGCGCTTTCTCCATAACGAGGCGCAGTCCAGCCGAAAATCAGATTTGTTTTATTTATTTGAAAATTACAAAATCAAGTTTAATTTATTTACAAAACTGCCACTGACTTTAAACCCCTATAACTTCTTCGTTTTAACTCCGATTTAGTCCGTTCAACTTGCGTTAGATTCGTTTCGAAAAGTTCTTTCAAAATATATAACTTTCACCACTGTTTTCTATAATTAAAATTTGTGTTAAATCTAATCTAATAATTAGTGTCTTTAATCTTGTTTAGTTCATATCTTTTTCGTTTCAACTCCGTTTAGAGTGATCTTCGCGTCTGTGTGACCGTAGTGGCACGTAGATTTGTTTCCAAAACTTTTTATCTTGTTTTATTATGATTGATATACTGTTCTAATTATAGGCTATGTTTGCTTTGCATGACTGCTTTTGGATGCTTGTGTGGTGTTCTGTGATCGTATGTCCAGTCGGTGAGTTGTACGTTGGTGATCAAGAAGAAGTTCGTGATCAAGAGTTCAAGATCAAGAGTCAACCTTTGGAAGTATACAATTCAACAGAAGAAGGATCTTGAGTTTAAGGCAAGTATAGCAATCGAGTGTTCTTTTCGCAATCATGATCATGTTACTTAATTAATGTATGCATCGAATGATAAAAATGACTTATTAGAAACTTAAGAAATTATCTGTACGAGCACCTTCGGGATTTACAGTGCAACTGTTGGGGGTTATATGGCTCTGGCTTTAGCTCAGTATGAGGACCTTTTCTAGCTTGTTAGTGGACACCTGTATAGGCGCGTTGGGACTTGCCGAGACGGGTATAGTGCGGCTTCTGTCCACGTGTGTATAGGCTGCGTGTTATTGTGCCACCTGGAAGGAGGGCTCTACATCCCCTTGCCTTAAGACCTAGCGGCCCTAACTTGTTAGACGAACCTTTGAAAGGCTTCATCGTGAACCCTGCCGACCTTCCTTGGAAGTGGGTTAAGAGGCTGGCTCCCTCGGGCGAAAGGGCAATTCACGTCTCGCAGTGAAAGTGTACACCTTTGCGCAAAGTTTATTAAACTGATATATCAGCCTTGCTCAAGGACACGAGCGGCCTTGAAGACTTTTACATTTATGACTTATGTTGGTTAACATGTTCATTATTTAACATTTTATGCTATTCATTATTTATGTTACATTGATCATGAGACTTGGGATCTATATCACTTGTTGCTATACTTGTGGAGTTCAACATGGACTCACTCTTGCTTTTCCCCACACCCCAGAGAGTTAAGCTTTGGAGAAGCTTAGGCTTGTGGTCAACCAGTCAGTTGTTCCCTGTGAAGTTGGTGCCTCCATCTGAAGATCGGAGTGTCTTTCCGCTGTCTGCTCTTTAAGGTTATGTTCTTTTGTTTTATATACGTTATATAAGAGCATTGTCTTTCGATATTACCCTTTATTTGTGGCTATATGTGAGATTTGACTTCCTGGGCTCACATATGGTGTATACCTGGTTTTGTTCTTAAAACCGGGTGTGACATTACACGATCGACAATACGCCGACCGATCCCTCCAGCATCGCTTGGGGGCTCGGGGGCCATACCCATTGGGTACCCTCGTACGTACCCTCTGGCTGGAATCAGACAGGACCTAAGCCTGCCTAAGGCCACTGCTCATGGCTTGGGCGCTTGTAAAGGCCCTAGGCTCCTGGTCGACAATAGCCCGAGCCTGACTTTAGCTCAGCTCCACCATCTGGTGTTCAGAAACCCCTGTAAGTACAAAGATCATGAGGCACAATTGATCCATTGAAAGGGCGTAAGGCTCTGCCCCCATTCTCTTGACAAGGTCGCACATGAGTGGCAAAATGAGACAAACAACAAACACTGGCTCTCGAGGGTTGTAGGGCTCCTAACTTGGACCTCTATACATTCCATGTAGCCGCACAGACTCCAGTCATTTCGTACTATATTGCCACCTCCTGCTGCCTGTGGGTCCTTCTCCATCCATGGTCATCCTAATCTTGTAGCCCATGCATCTCTTTAAATATTTGTCAGTCATTAGTTGTAATAAAGCAAATTGCTCTCTATGTTATGCCTATCAACGTGGCAAGCACACACATCTGCCATTCTCCTCTTCATAGTCTACGATGACTTCGTCTCCTTTTGATATTGTTCATAGTGATATGATGTCTCGGCTTCACCTGTTTTGAGCACTTCTGATTATAAGTATTATTTAGTTATGGGGGATGATTTTAGTCATTACTGCAGGACCTTTTTTTGCCTAAAAAATTCTGGTGTTCACCAACTCTTTGATGATTTTATCTCTTATACATAGACATATTTTCATCGCACCCCATTGTTTTTAGGACGTTAACGGAATTAAGACTGTCAACTCTTTCACTACAACACTCCTTGCTCACCACGATATCCTCCTTTGCCTTTTGTGTCCATTTTATCACCTCAAATGGTAAGGTTGAACGCAAGATTCAAACCATCAATAATACCATTCACACCTTACAAATTCATGCCTCCGTGTTAATGGGTCGAGTGATTAATTAGCAATCTTACATAAGCGCTCAATAGGAGACATCTTATGTTCTAGCGAGCCCCGTTCTATTCCACCTGCTCTCTAACATGGTGCACGGCTCCATGCAATATTCATCTCCAAATTACCGTTGAGAAATATTGTTTATGCAACGACAGCATATCATATACAACCAATCTGCTCTACAAATTTTGTAGGATCCTCACATACCTCAGTGTAGATAAAAAGAACATTGTGGTATAGCTTGCAGCAGAGACACAAAAACAATGGCTGGATATAAATACATAATTTATTCTATTATATCTAAGTTGTAGCATGTCGTAACTGAGTACACACAGGAGTTGAATATAATAAACATATCTCCATACAATGAAGTGAGTCTAAATTTACTTAGTAGTGATTGTTCTCCTAGAATTGAGCATGGAGCCAATCAATTGTTTCCTTTTGCACCCGGAAAGCCTTGGCCAAGACATCATCTGAGATCGGTGGTTTTGATGCAAAGACTGTGTTGGCAATAGTAATAGCCCCGGGGTTCTGGCTGCTTGGTGCAGCGATTGCAAGAGCTGGCTTGTCATGGATGGGGTTGAATTGGAAGTGTATGAGCCCTTGGGGGAATACAAATATGTCACCCTTGTTGAGAACCTTGGTGAATAGCTTGTTACTATTATCTGCGTTAGAGGTGACAAATCCAACATAGAATGTACCCTCGAGCACGGTGAGGATCTCTGTGGCGGCACGTGTGGATGTGTGTGGCGGGTTCTGACCTAATGGTTTTGTAGTCAATGCGAGCCAAGCGGCAGGTGGTGCACTGGTGCTAATGACTGAAAAAGTCCAAGTTCAACCTACCAAAAGAAGAAACAGTCTTCGGCTGCTAGAACCCCTGCAGATGAAACAACACAATTATCTTACTACTATATCAACTTTTTCAAACTGACCTTGCTTTTAATATTTTTCATTTCACACGCATTACAAAATTATGTTAACAAATCCAATATGCATGATCTCTTTGGAATGTGTACATACTCTTTCTTTTCTTTTGTGTTTTTGGGTGGAAGGGTCATGCTTATTATCCTCTTGAAAATTAATTCTAAAATATTAAGAAGGAAAACATAAAATGGTAAGGTACTTTTTTAGTACAGGTAATGAGTCGTCCGACCTTTTGGACAGTGTACGTGTGGTTTGTTAATTGTTGCCAGGTATAAGGTACTTTTGTTGATATGGAGAGATGATTGGTTTGCCAATAGTGATTAAGACATTCTCAGGCGTAGCTGATATATGGTGGACAATGGTTGATCCATTCGTTTGTGCTCAATACGTAAGGAAAGAGTCAACTCCTCATGTTCCGAAGTTTACTTGGTCACGGGAGCTAACATACATGAATTAATCAAGTGGGATGCTTCCGTACCAAGCAAGGCAGAGTCGAACTGGTAAAAGCCTAAAAGGGTAGCCACCGTACACGCTTTAGTACAAGATCAAACCACCATATGCTCTTCATGCTTCACCTGATCCTTGGCTTTTGAGTCAAATGTAGTAAACCTGCAGCCTGCTATTAATATTATTTAGATGGGATGTGAAAAGTTTTTGCGTGTCACATCAGATATTGCGGCACTAGTAGAAAAGAGCTCTAAGCCGACAGTTCTATTTTTTTTATAGGCGGTTTCACTTGAGGGCCGGCTGTGTAAAGAAATGAGTGGACCATGACTTAGTAACCGCTTATGGAAATCCATTTCCACAAGCGGTTTGTTAAGAAAACCGCCACTAGAAATGTTGCATTTCCAGTGACAGTTGGTTTATGACGACCACCTGTTTTCATAAGCCAACCGCACTTAATTGGAAATGCACCGTTTCTAGTGGCGGTTTTATTAAGGCTACCGCCTGTGGAAATTCATTTACAGTGACAGTTTTCTTAACAAACCGTCTCTAGAAATAGACTAGAATTTTAAAATTTGAATTTTGAAAAATACCTCAGATGCAGAAACAGCCAATATGCGATGCGAGGGGTCTGCGTCAAGGCGACACCCTGTCGCCTGATGCTCTTCATTATGGTGATGGAGGCCCTGAATTGCTTCCTCGCATGGATTGAGCAGATCGGTCTCTTGACGCTGATCGGCATGGATGCGGGATCAAGGGTCAGTCTGTATGCCGACGACTTGGTGGTGTTCATCGTCCCAACGGAGCATGATCTGCTGGTGCTCAAAGGAGCCCTGTCCATCTTCGGCCTCGCTTCGGGCCTGTTATCTAATTTGGACAAAAGCATCGCGACCACCACCCACTGTTTCGACCTGCAGATGGCAAGGGTGCAGCAGATTCTTCGTTGTCGAGTTGAGCCGTTCCCATGCCGCTATCTAAGGATCCCACTCTCCGTGCACCTAAAAAGGTCGGAGGAGCAGTTCCTAATAGACAAGGTCGCTGCTAGAATCCCGGTGTGGAAAGGCAGACTGCTGAACGCGGCGAGCCGCACGACGCTCGTTTCGGCCACGCTGTCAGCAATCCCCGTCCACACGTCGATACCTATGTGTTTGTCACCATGGGCAGTGGAGGCGATCGACAAGCTGCATAGATCGTTCATCTGGGCGGGGTCGGATTCGGTGTCCGGCGGCCAGTGCAAGCTCACTTGGACTAAGGTGTGCAGACCCAAGGGGCTTGGCAGACTGGGGGTGACAGACTTGAGACTCGCTGGCGCCGCGTTGCGAGTGAGGTGGGTGTGGAAGGACAAAGTTCTTGGCCATGCGCCGGCCAACATTCTTCTGGACGGATAGCTGGCTGCATGGAAGCTGCTTGGAGCACCTGGCGCCAACGGTGTTCGCGGCGGTGAGACGGAGAAAGCTGAGGGCGACAGTTGCTGAGGCCCTAGCAGGGAATGCATGGGTCACGTACATCGCTGGAGGGTCGTCACTGCAGATGCTAGTGGAGATTGAATTCATCTGTGATATGTTGGAATCAGTGGAGCTGACGGAGGCATCAGACACATTCACCTAGAGCTTGACCGTTGATGGTACGTACTCCTCGCCTTCGGCATACAGAGCTATGTTCTTTGGCTGCTTACCATACTCCTCGCCTTCGGCATACAGAGCTATGTTCTTTGGCTGCTCTCAGGTGCTTGGGGCGAGGTACATTTGGATGTCTGCTGCGCCGCCGTGGGTATGCTTCTTCTTTTGGCTCACCATGCACGGCCGCTGTTGGACCGCAGACCGTCGCTTCCGCCATGGCCTGCAGGAGTCCAACCTTTGCATCTTCTGTGACCAAGAGCCGGAGACCATGGACCATATTTTGGTCGAGTGCTGCTTCAGCCGCGAAATGTGGCAGGCCTCTCTACATCGCCTGCTTAATGAAATATGCGCTTGATGGCGTGTACTAAAAAAATACACTACATTAATTTTTGCTTAATCTCATGGTGGTAGAGCCGCAACAGGGACACAATTACAATTATATTGCAGAAATACGGAACATTTATTTTATTACCATTTGTAGCATAGAAATAGTAAGGACATACAGTAGTATTTAAAGTGCAAATAAAGTTCTATATATTCCCATACAATGCCCAAACATGATTTATTTAGTAGTGGTTATTCTCCCAGAACTGAGCGACAACGTAGGTGGCCATGGAGCGACGGTCGGCGTCGGACAACCACGGAACGAGGTGGGCAGCGGCTTCCTCCTCCTCCTCCTCCTTCCCCTTTCTCCTCCTCCTCCCTTCCTCTTCCTCCTCTGTCAATAACTCAGGGCCGGCGCGGTGTGGGGGGGCGGCGACAGTGGCCGTGGCGACGTCGGCGGCAGGGCCGGGGACGGGGCACAGCGCGGCGTTGGCGACGGGCGCGGTGGGCAGCTCGGGCTGGGCGGGCAGGTGTTGTGCGTGACTGAGCACTCGCTCGACCACGTGGTTTGGCATATATGCCTTCTTTACCGAGTGCCCCAGATCCGACACTCAGCAAAGACAAATTTTATTTTATTATTTTCAAAATCTTTGCCGAGTGCTAGATCGGGAGCACTCAGCAAAGATTTTTTTTAAAAAAAACATTGACAACAAAAAAAAAGAAAACCGTCCCTCTTTGCCGAGTGCCGGGGCCAGACACTCGGCAATTTTTTTTTCATTTTTGATCCTAATTTTTTTTGTGCAGCTCTACTATAGTACCACGTACTCCCTATTAAAATTTGGATCATTTTTATTGGTTTTTGCTATATTTAGTTAGTTTATATCATTTAATTGATTTTTTCTATAAATTGGAATTTTGAACTGTAGGTGCATCGAATATTGGAATTTAATAAATGAAAAAATAACAGCGATGTTTCTTATTGTAGATTGAGGCCGTATCCAGGAACACGCCTGAAATTTCGAACATCGGGTTCACAAGATGTAACCCTGAAGTTGTGGTACCAGTGTTTTTTAAAGTTTATAAAATTGAAACAAAGTACGAAAATCACGAAACTTATGGAGATGTGTGTTATCGTATGTGGATACTATGATAAAAATTTGAGATGGTTTTATGCATGTTGTCACATACGTTGTGTAGAAACGAGGACATCTCCACATGGATATTTTGCCGAGTGCCTGACCCCGGCACTCGGCAAAGACTTGGAATTGCCGAGTGCCTGATGGGGGGGCACTCGAAAAGAGGGACGGCTTACAAGAAATGAGGCCTTCTATGACAATTAGAAGTGTATCTCTTGTCATAGAAGCCCTATCACAAAGGACATTCTGTGATAATTACAAGCTATTTTTATGATAATTTGTGATCTATGACAATTGTAACTGTCACAAAAATTGTCATTATCACAGAAGGCCTTAGTGACAGCGCTTCTATGACAAGAGATACACTTTTAATTGTCATAGAAGGCCTTGTTTCTTGTAGGTTGTGTGCTTTGCCGAATGCTGACCTTAGCCGAGGGTCAGGCCCTCGGCAAAGAGTGTCTCTGCCGAGTTTCGGCCTATGCCGAGAGCGACGCTCTCGACAAAGCAGGCTTTGTAGAGTGCCTTTCTTCGCCGAGTGCAGCTCTTGACAAAATTACTCTTTGCCGAGTCCCCGACGCAAAGCACTCGACAAAGCCCCTGTTTCCCGTAGTGATAGTTACAATTTCAGGAGTGGTTTATTTAATCTGATCACTCTTGGAAATAGATTTGTAGGGATGTTTGGAATGTAACAATGCAACAAGACACAATTCTTGAGGTTGTTTACTACATGAACCGTTCCTACAAAATTGGTAGATGGCTGAGTGTCATATACATTACATTAATTTTTGCTTAAGCTCATGGTGGTAGAGCCGCAACAGGGACAAAATTACAAGTATATTACAGAAATACTGAACATTTATTTTATTATCATTTGTAGCATAGAAACAGTAAAGACATACATTAGTATTTAAAGTGCAAATAAAGCTCTATATTTTCCCATACAATATCCAAACATGAATTATTTAGTAGTGGTTGTTCTCCCAGAACTGAGCCTGAAGCCAATCAATTGTCCCCTTTTGCACCTGAAAGGCCTTGGCCAAGACATCATCTGAGATCGGCGGCTTTGATCCAAAGACTGCGTTGGCAATAGTTATGGCCCCAGGATTCTGGCTGCTTAGTGCAGCGATTGCAACAGCGGGCTTGTCATGGATGGGGTTGAATTGGAAGTGTATGAGCCCTTGGGGGAATACAAACACATCACCCTTGTTGAGAACCTTGGCGAATAGCTTGTTCCCGTTTTGTGTGTTGGAGGTGACAAATCCAACATAGAGTGTACCCTCGAGCACGGTGAGGATCTCTGTGGCACGTGGGTGGGTGTGTGGCGGATTCTCACCTAATGGTGCGTAGTCAATGCGAGCCAAAGAGATGCCTAGGGTGTTCAGTCCAGGCAACTGCATGACATTGATCAAAGTAACGTTGGATCCGACCTTGCTCTCCATGGTGTTCCTAGGCTGGTCAAGTTTTGCTGCCTTGAAGAAGTCATCTGCGTTCACAGCCATGGGGTCCTTGCAAACAAATCCATTCACCTTCACTGTATGCATAGACGAAGGCAAATAGTTAGATGGAGAAACAGGTCATTAGGCCATACCAAGAAATGCTTGTTGAATGTAGATGTTTATTTGCATACCCGGAGAGTCTTTGTCGGCAACACAGAAATCTTGGAGTGGGCTAGGGTCAGAGGCAATGGCCTGAGAAATGGCCAATGCTAGAAAAGCAACAAAGAGGAAGTAGGCGGAGGCAGCCATTTGTTTTGCACTCGTTTTTGTGTTTGTGCTCACTGAATGGAGCTTCTGAGCTTGTTGTGTTTGTGTCTGTCTGATGCTTTCGGCATGGGGATGATGAGCTTATATAGGCTGCCACAAGCATGTGGCGACGTGCACGTATTAATATATTGGCTGAATAAGTCTTAAGTTGAACCAATCAACGGAACACAAGAAACAGTCTCTAATAGCTACGACCTACTGAACAATAGAGCTATCGTAAATTAACATTTTAGCTATCTTAAATCAACTTTTCGAAACCTACGTACCTTGCTTCTAATATTTTCACACACGCAGCATATATAGGACTAATAAAATCAAAGTGCATAGCCTCGTTGCACAGCATTAAGTAAGTGTACTCTTTTCTTTTTGTATTTTTGGGTGGCTGGTTTCAAGCGTACTATTTGTTTTGAAAATCACTTCTACAATATTTGGAAGTAAACCGCAAAATGAAGATTTCAAGTAATCACATAGTGTTCCAAATTTTAAAATCTCTGGAAGTAATCCGCAAAATGGACAACTAATTAGTGGATTCGAATTCGGATAAAATGGATAATTGGACATCCATTTCCTACTCCCTGTAGCAGCAGATGCATAATAAGACATTGGTACAAGGGCATTGCTGATGGTGGACAGCGATAGTTGCGTAAACAAGTTAAATGGTTCATCGGACAACCTATGCTTGTGCTAACATACGTGAGAAAGAGTCAACTCACAAAAAGAAATATAGAAATAGTCAACAATACGAAAGTGCATGACGGTCGTATTATAAAATATTTAATTACCTTTTGCACTTTATATAATTATAACTATATATCCAACAATTTCCATATATCGTCATTATTCGTGACCAGTCGACGAGTCATAGCACATTAATATATCTGTCAGTTCCACACCAAACCAACATCTCTAGTACACGCTTTACTAGATCAAGCACCATTATTGCTTCTTTGTAGCTTTATACTAATACGTGAAGTACAGGGATTATCATGCATGATTTAAAAGAGAACTCATAGCATAGAGATCAGTTTTTCCTTGTCAATCTTTTGTTGCATTTCATCACTATTGGTTCTGAGTTTCTGACTGTCATAGGTGCGTAAGCAAGAGAAACAGACAAGTGTCTAAAAGTGAGAAGAAACAGTGGGTACTTCGATGTCCACCTGAGAGAAAAAGAAAAATAAAAAGAATAAGATAGCCCATATTGTCTCTAGCAAAAGTTTTCAAGTTTAAAAAGAGACATATGTTTGCAAGGGGTAAAGTAGAATTAGGTTCACCACATCCACATATACACCCCATATATCCCTGGCCATCCACATATATATCCACCTTATACATCCACACATATGCACATCTTGATTTAATTGTACGGCATAATTCTATTTGGATCCATTGTCTGACTTTATAATATATGCACTACAAGTACACACTTTATACTATCTCTACACCTTTGATCTCCACATATATAAACCTTTACTTGTAGGTGAGATAAAGGCAACACATCATTTGCCTTGGTAAGGATCCAAAATACCACATATACGAGAAACTTAAGAGTGTCATACAATGAAAGCTCTGAGTTTTATTTTGAAAGCTTGCAAAAACTCTGGAAAGATGGTAGAACGAGAGAATTTGAGACAGTGTGCTCGACTTGATTGTTCTATTTTTCAATTGCGCAAGACCCGGGAGAAGGCTAAGAATCTCGACGGTTATAGGTAATATGAGTATATTTGAAAGTTTGATCAATTTATTCTAAACCAGAGTAGAATTTTTCTTTAAATACATGTGTACTTCTAAAATTAAAAGTAACAAATGTGACTCCTAAATGAGTTCATTGAGTTTGGTTTTGCTAAGGAACTAGCAAAGGTTAAGCTTTGGGGAGTTTATTGATGGTAGTTTACAACCATTATAATATGTGAAAAAACATGTATAAGGTTAAGCAAGTCGCGACATTTTTCGCGATTGAGTTTGGTTCTGCGTTTGGTTTTGCTAAGGAACTAGCAAAGGTTAAGCTCGGAGGAGTTTGTTGATGGTAGTTTACAACTATTATAATATGTGAAAAAACATGTATAAGGTTAAGCAAGTCGAGACGTTTTTCGCGATTGAGTTTGGTTTTGCTAAGGGACTAGCAAAGGTTAAGCTTGAGGAGCTTGTTGACGGTAGCTAATAACTATTACAATATGTGAAAGAAACTTGTAAAAGGTTAAGCAAGTTGCATCATTTTTCATGCAAAAATCAAGTGCTTCGCGATGGCGGGGGAGCTTGTTTAACGGTAGTTCACAACCATTATAATATGTGAAAGAAACATGTACAAGGTTAAGCATGTCACGACATTTTTCGTGCAAAAATTGCGCGCTTCTTAGCCGAGTGATTTGAACCCGCAACCTCACCCCCGCGCTTACCCTCCTCTACCATTGCACCTCACACTCACTTATGTGTATATTGGATTTTAGGTCTACTCATATTATACTAAACTATGTTTAAATTAAGTGTTTGAGACCCTAAATAAATTCAAATAAAAAAGTGGTCAACTATAAAGTTGTGTAACTTTTCTGCAACTTTTATTTAGGTTGTTTTCTTCGTCCTAGGTTGTTTAAAAATTTGAATTTTAAATTTGAAAAATTCAAACTTAGATTTCTAGGACAAGATGAATTCATATAAAAAGTTGTAAACGTCAAAGTTCTATAACTTTTCAAGATCTACAACTTTTATTTTAGTCATTACTCCATTCGAGGTCGTTTAAAAATTTTGAATTTTAAATTTGACAAATTCAAACATAGACTTCTATGACAAGATGAATTCAAATGAAAAAGTTATAAACATCAAAGTTCTATAACTTTTTAAGATCTATAACTTTTAAGATCTAACAACAGTCGTCCCTACAAATGGATATTTGTAGGGGTCTCTTGTTTGGGTGAAATTTGTAGGATCCGCCCCTAAAAAAGAGAGGTGTTGCTACAAATATTTTTTGTAGTATAGTGGGCATAGGGAGTCTGGTGCGGCGGTTGCCATCGCCAACGTCGAGCTTCTTGCCGGTGTACATTGAACCGGCGCTAGAGGCCTCAGTTTTCCACAGGGAAGATGCGGGAAGGTAGAGGATGAAATGGTAATCTCACCATGGCTGAAACCAAAGGCGTGGAGCAGAAATAGGTAGGGTGGTGCTCGGAATGGCGGATGGTGGAGCTCTGCATGGTCCGATGGTGGCGAGTTAGCAACTGGTAGCGAAAATCAACAAAATAGAGGCCTCAATGGCATTTTTTCCGATGCGATGAAGCTTGGCAAAGGGACAACTTTGATGGTGCAGCATCAAAATAGTGTCATGGGTTGGCGGAGGCATTAGGGTTTGTTGGTGGCTTTGCTTGGGATGAGGCGGCGCAGGGCTCGAGGGTTCTTTAACTCATTTTAAAAAACTTTTTGAAAGATATTTTTAATTCCTTTTCATTTTTTTTCAAAACAACACATTATAAAAATCAAATGCACCATCATGTATGCAACAACGTATTTCAATCCTTATAGTTGCTTTTACTTTAACAAAGTTATTATTATTTCCTAAGTTGAATGCTCACAGAAATGCATAATTAAATCATTTTAATCATATTTCTAAAGTTGCAAATTTTAGGTTGTTACATGATCGACAATACGCCGAACGATCCCTCCAGCATCGCTTGGGGGCTCGGGGGCCATACCCATTGGGTACCCTCGTACGTACCCTCTGGCTGGAATCAGGCAGGACCTAAGCTTGCCTAAGGCCACTGCTCATGGCTTGGGCGCTCGTAAAGGCCCTAGGCTCCTAATCGACAATAGCCCGAGCCTGACTTTAGCTCAGCTCCGCCATCCAGTGTTCGGAAACCCCTGTAAGTACAAAGATCATGAGGCATAATTGACCCATTGAAAGGGCGTAAGGATCTGCCCCCATTCTCTTGACAAGGTCGCACATGCGTGGCAAAATGAGACAAACAACAAACACTGGCTCTCGAGGGTTCTAGGGCTCCTAACTTGGACCTCTATACATTCCATGTAGCCGCACAGACTCCAGTCATTTCCTACTATATTGCCACCTCCTGCTACCTGTGGGTCCTTCTCCATCCATGGTCATCCTAATCTTGTAGCCCATGCATCTCTTTAAATATTTGTCAGTCATTTGTTGTAATAAAGCAAATTGCTCTCTATGTTATGCCTATCAACGTGGCAAGCACACACATCTGCCATTCTCCTCTTCATAGTCTACGATGACTTCGTCTCCTTTTGATATTGTTCATAGTGATATGATGTCTCGGCTTCACCTGTTTTGAGCACTTTATAAGTATTATTTAGTTATGGGGGATGATTTTAGTCATTACTGCAGGACTTTTTTTTGCCTAAAAAAATCTGGTGTTCACCAACTCTTTGATGATTTTATCTCTTATACATGGACATATTTTCATCGCACCCCATTGTTTTTAGGACGTTAACGGAATTAAGTCTGTCAACTCTTTCACTACAACACTCCTTGCTCACCACGATATCCTCCTTTGCCTTTTGTGTCCATTTTATCACCTCAAATGGTAAGGTTGGACGCAAGATTCAAACCATCAATAATACCATTCACACCTTACAAATTCATGCCTCCGTCTTAATGGGTCGAGTGATTAATTAGCAATCTTACATAAGCGCTCAATTGGAGACATCTTATGTTCTAGCGAGCCCCGTTCTATTCCACCTGCTCTCTAACATGGTGCACGGCTCCATGCAATATTCATCTCCAAATTACCATTGAGAAATATTGTTTATGCAACGGCAGCATATCATATACAACCAATCTGCTCTACAAATTTTGTAGGATCCTCGCATACCTCAGTGTAGATAAAAAGAACATTATGGTATAGCTTGCAGCAGAGACACAAAAACAATGGTTGGATATAAATACATAATTTATTCTATTATATCTAAGTTGTAGCATGTCGTAACTGAGTACACATAGGAGTTGAATATAATAAACATATCTCCATACAATGAAGTGAGTCTAAATTTACTTAGTAGTGATTGTTCTCCCAGAATTGAGCATGGAGCCAATCAATTGTTTCCTTTTGCACCCGGAAAGCCTTGGCCAAGACATCATCTGAGATCGGTGGTTTTGATCCAAAGACTGTGTTGGCAATAGTAATAGCCCCGGGGTTCTGGCTGCTTAGTGCAGCGATTGCAAGAGCTGGCTTGTCATGGATGGGGTTGAATTGGAAGTGTATGAGCCCTTGGGGGAATACAAATATGTCACCCTTGTTGAGAACCTTGGTGAATAGCTTGTTACCATTATCGGCGTTAGAGGTGACAAATCCAACATAGAATGTACCCTCGAGCACGGTGAGGATCTCTGTGGCGGCACGTGTGGATGTGTGTGGCGGGTTCTGACCTAATGGTTTTGTAGTCAATGCGAGCCAAGCGGCAGGTGGTGCACTGGTGCTAATGACTGAAAAAGTCCAAGTTCAACCTACCAAAAGAAGAAACAGTCTCCGGCTGCTAGAACCTGCAGATGAAACAACACAATTATCTTACTACTATATCAACTTTTTCAAACTGACCTTGCTTTTAATATTTTTCATTTCACACGCATAAATTACATAATTATGTTAACAAATCCAATATGCATGATCTCTTTGGAATGTGTACATACTCTTTCTTTTCTTTTGTGTTTTTGGGTGGAAGGGTCATGCTTATTATCCTCTTGAAAATTAATTCTAAAATATTAAGAAGGAAAAGGAAAACATAAAATGGTAAGGTACTTTTTTAGTACAGTTAATGAGTCGTCCTTTTGGACAGTGTACGTGTGGTTTGTAAATTGTTGCCAGGTATATAAGGTACTTTTGTTGATATGGAGAGATGATTGGTTTGCCAATAGTGATTAAGACATTCTCAGGCGTAGCTGATATATGGTGGACAATGGTTGATCCATTCGTTTGTGCTCAATACGTAAGGAAAGAGTCAACTCCTCATGTTCCGAAGTTTACTTGGTCACCATTTTTACGGGAGCTAACATACATGAATTAATCAAGTGGGATGCTTCCGTACCAAGCAAGGCAGAGTCGAACTGGTAAAAGCCTAAAAGGGTAGCCACCGTACACGCTTTAGTACAAGACCAGACCACCATATGCTCTTCATGCTTCACCTGATCCTTGACTTTTGAGTCAAATGTAGTAAACCTGCAGCCTTCTATTAATATTATTTCGATGGGATGTGAAAAGTTTCTGCGTGTCACATCAGATATTGCGGCACTAGTAGAAAAGAGCTCTAAGCCGACAGTTCTATTTTTTTATAGGCGGTTTCACTTTAGGGCCGGCTGCGTAAAGAAATGAGTGGACCATGACTTAGTAACCGCCTGTGGAAATCCATTTCCACAAGCGGTTTGTTAAGAAAACCGCCACTAGAAATGGTGCATTTCCAGTGGCAGTTGGTTTATGACGACCACCTGTTTTCATAAGCCAACCGCACTAGTAGAAACTGGAAATGCACCGTTTCTCGTGGCGGTTTTCTTAAGGCTACCGTCTATGGAAATTCATTTACAGTGACAGTTTTCTTAACAAACCGCCTCTAGAAATAGACTAGAATTTTAAAATTTGAATTTTGAAAAATACCTCAGATGCAGAAACAACCAATATGCGATGCGAGGGGTCTGCGTCAAGGTGACACCCTGTCGCCGATGCTCTTCATTATGGTGATGGAGGCCCTGAATTGCTTCCTCGCATGGATTGAGCAGACCGGTCTCTTGACGCTGATCGGCATGGATGCGGGATCAAGGGTCAGTCTGTATGCCGACGACTTGGTGGTGTTCATCGTCCCAACGGAGCATGATCTGCTGGTGCTCAAAGGAGCCCTGTCCATCTTCGGCCTCGCTTCGGGCCTGTTATCTAATTTGGACAAAAGCATCGCGACCCCCATCCACTGTTTCGACCTGCAGATGGCAAGGGTGCAGCAGATTCTTCGTTATTGAGTTGAGCCGTTCCCGTGCCGCTATCTATGGATCCCACTCTCCGTGCACCTAAAAAGGTCGGAGGAGCAGTTCCTAATAGACAATGTCGCTGCTAGAATCCCGGCGTGGAAAGGCAGACTGTTGAACGCGGCGAGCCGCACGACGCTCGTCTCGGCCACGCTGTCAGCAATCCCCGTCCACACGTCGATACCTATGTGTTTGTCACCATAGGCAGTGGAGGCGATCGACAAGCTGCATAGATCGTTCATATGGGCGGGGTCGGATTCGGTGTCCGGCGGCCAGTGCAAGCTCACTTGGACTAAGGTGTGCAGACCCAAGGGGCTTGGCAGACTGGGGGTGAGAGACTTGAGACTCGCTGGCGCCGCGTTGCGAGTGAGGTGGGTGTGGAAGGACAAAGTTCTTGGCCATGCGCCGGCCAACATTCTTCTGGACGGATAGCTGGCTGCATGGAAGCTGCTTGGAGCACCTGGCGCCAACGGTGTTCGCGGCGGTGAGACGGAGAAAGCTGAGGGCGACAGTTGCTGAGGCCCTAGCAGCGAATGCATGGGTCACGTACATCGCTGGAGGGTCGTCAATGCATATGCTAGTGGAGATTGAATTCATCTGTGATATGTTGGAATCAGTGGAGCTGACGGAGGCATCAGACACATTCACCTAGAGCTTGACCGTTGATGGTACGTACTCCTCGCCTTCGGCATACAGAGCTACGTTCTTTGGCTGCTCTCAGGTGCTTGGGGCGAGGTACATTTGGAGGTCTGCTGCGCCGCCGCAGGTATGCTTCTTCTTTTGGCTCACCATGCACGGCCGCTGTTGGACCGCAGACCGTCGCTTCCGGCATGGCCTGCAGGAGTCCAACCTTTGCATCTTCTGTGACCAAGAGCCAGAGACCATGGACCATATTTTGGTCGAGTGCTGCTTCAGCCGCGAAATGTGGCAGGCCTCTCTACATCGCCTGCACCTCCTTCTGCCCATGGCACAGATTGGAGAAGGCGCGCTGAATTGGTGGATCAGCGTTAGAAGAAACATGTACAAGTTCTTTAGGAGAGAGTTTGATTCATTCTTCATGCTTGTTGGTTGGTTGCTTTGGAAGGAGCGGAATGCCAGGACGTTCCAAAGGGAGTCCTCGTCGGTCTTGCAGGTGACCCATGTGATCAGGGAGGAGGGAGACTGGTGGTGCTTGGCTGGTAACAAGCAGTTGATGCTCCTTTGGTCGAGGGAGTCGCTGTGACGTCCGTGTCGTGCAGCTGTGGTTGCAATTTGGTTTCTCCAACGTAGCGCATGAGTTGTAATCCAGTAGTTTAGGGGCAGGTAACTACGTTGTTACCGTCGTGTGTTTGGAAAAAAACTCTCCACCTGCTTAATGAAATATGCGCTTGATGGCGTGTACTAAAAAAAATACACTACATTAATTTTTGCTTAATCTCATGGTGGTAGAGCCGCAACAGGGACACAATTACAATTATATTGCAGAAATACTGAACATTTATTTTATTACCATTTGTAGCATAGAAATAGTAAGGACATACAGTAGTATTTAAAGTGCAAATAAAGTTATATATATTCCCATACAATGCCCAAACATGATTTATTTAGTAGTGGTTATTCTCCCAGAACTGAGCGACAACGTAGGTGGCCATGGAGCGATGGTCGGCGTCGGTGTAATACCCCAAAATACGTTTTGTATGTTAGAAAGCGTAAAATGGCAAATGGTTCAAGGGGTGTTTTAATGAGTGGCAAAAAAATGAATTTTTTATACATCACCTGGATGGATGATCGGAGACCATAGATGCGTAGAGCTCGTCGAGCACATTCCATTTGACTACTCGTACGCACCGTTCAGAGTTCGGATCAAGAACCTGTCACCGTGGGAAGATGAAAGGACAAAAAAAAAACACATGAACAGTATTCCGTGTTACTGTAGCGCCGCTACAGTAGCACCTCCCCTTTTTAGTTCTCCCCTCTCTCAAAAACCTAATACCTATAGCATCCCTTGACGAGCCGCCGCCACATCTTACTCATACGAGATCATAGGAGAAGAGACGAAGGAACAGGAAATGAGAGAGGGACTTGACCATTGTTCATCACCGTCTTTGTTCCTCATCTAAAACTGGTTAGGCACCTCCTCGTCTTTCTTTCTCTCTCGATCTCATGTTTTCCTTGTTGTTTTTGATGGGGATGTCATCCATAGAGTGAGTAGATCAAGTGGACAAGAGGTGTAGCTAGGGAGATCGATGCGAGGGAGAAGGGGAATCAAGAGTTCTATCATTATTGATCTTTGTGGTTCTCGCTGCTAGGGTAAGATCATGTTTTCCCCCACTGTTTTGATGTGAATATTATGTTAGGCTTTGGTGAATTGGACTGTTTAATTGATCGGGTTAGGGTTCTAATCTCGAAATTAAGTTTTGCTATGTTTTCAGATTGTGCAGCCTCTGTTTATGTCCTGTTTATGGCTATTTTTATATATCCAAAAATCATAGAAAAATTATATCTAAGTAGTAGACTTCCATACCTTTATTTTGGTTCAAGATCACCATCATAGCCCTTATAGTTTTGGAGTTATGGTCGTTGCTTGCTGATGCATTTGTGCTGTCAGATTTCTGGACAGATTTATATACATTCAGTTTTACGATATCTTAAGTCCAGAATCTCGTGGAATGGTCTACATGAAAGTTGTACATAATTTTATAGGCTTTCCAGATTGCTAAAGATCATAAGTTTTGGATTAGTATATCTCCAGTTATGCATGTTTTAGTCAGCTGCTGTTTTTCAGTTGGCAGAAAAGTTCAGATACATTGTTGGCTTGATTTGGGTATGTTGTTGTATTTAAAATCTAAAGGTTATATTATAAGAGTTGTAGACAATGGTGTTCTTAATAATCTGACAAAGTTTCATAATTTTTGGACTTGTAGTTTAGTAGATTTCATTTTGTTTAGCAATGGCTATCATATTTCAGGGCAGATTTCATTGTCGGAATTAAACTGAAGTTTAAGCATGCTTGAGTTCATAATACATATAGTGTGTCTTCATCAAAGTTGTAGCTCTTGTTTTGTAGTTTCTGAAATATATTTATTTACTATTATTACTTTTGTATATTTGAAGATGCATAAATATTAAGAAGTTATGTTGTTGTTAACCAACACATTGTGCTTGTTTGTTTTGTTTGCTTGATGGGTTGGAGCGTAGTTGTAGCCTTTACATGTTATTCATGTATGCTTGAGTGAATGTATGAATTGGTTCTTATTGCTAAACAGGTTGCAATGCTTTGGATCATGTCCAGTGTTGTTTGCATCATCGTTTTAAGGCAAGTAAACGTAGCGGTGGTTGCTACAGCTTGACTTGTTATTTTATTCTACCTATACATTGTCATAACATGAATGGAATTAAGATGATATAAGTAAATGTGAACTTATTTGTCCATTAAAGTAATTTATATATGATCTTCATTGTTGAATCTTACTTGTATATCATCGGAAGGTAAGTAATAAGCTTTATTCTTGTGGAGATATATGGTATATCTAGTAAGTGTTTGTCTATCATCTGAAGGTAAGTGATTTATTCTAAATTGTGGAGGTATATGACTTACGTGGTAAGTATATTTGAAGTTGCATCATATCATTGCACCATATGCATTATAGTTTTGAGCATATGCATCGAGCTAGGTCGGTGAGAAAGTCATATAACTATTCCGGAGTGCTCTTAAGCCAGGTCGGTGAGAAAGTTATATGACTATTCCGGAGTGCTCTCGTGGATTATGTCGCCGCTTGCTGGCGGCGACCGTACCGGTACAACATCGTACGTTGCCCGAGGAGGGGTACGACACAGCTTCATACCTTGTTGGGTATGGAGGCAGTGGTCATGCATATGCATTACATTTGCACTCTTTTGAGATTAATTTGTTTTGGAGTTTTGGTGGATTGAAGGTGGATATGATGAATTTCTTTTTATGAGGACTATTGTTTTATTCATATGTGGAGGTGGCTTATGTTTTGTATATCATATTGTCTACTTGTTTATGAAATATTTATTGGATAACTTATTTAATATCGTTCACTTTTTTTTATGAAAATCTCATTGGATAAACAACTTGAGTATTAACTATTGTTTCTTTATGTTGTTATCTTCTATATTAAACAAATATCTAATTAACTTGTAGTTTAAATGACATGTTTCTCACCCATCTTATCTTTCTATGTGCTTGGTTGGATTCTTTGATTGAAGGGATGGGAGTAGATACACATCTTCACCGTTCTATTAACTTAGTGATAATAATGATACTTTTATTTTATTGTAATAAACTTAGAATCACCTAGTTTGTTCATCCTTCTTAGTTTAATAAAGATGTTTGAGATGGTACCTTTCTCAATCATAGTTTTGTTCTCGTTGTTACTTCCGCGCTTTACTTTGATGATGGTTGTATGTTCCGAGTTTCACACTCCGGCATGAGGGAAGGGATGTTAGTGACATCTTGGGCTTTTGTGGCGCCTGGGGTGTTACACAACAATGCCCAAACATGATTTATTAGTAGTGGTTATTCTCCAAAATAAGAGCGACAACGTAGGTGGCCATGGAGCGACGGTCGGCGTCGGACAACCACGGAACGAGGAGGGGCAGCGGCTTCCTCCTCCTCCTCCTTCCCCTTCTCCTCCTCCTCCCTTCCTCTTCCTCCTTCTCCTCCTCCTCCCTTCCTCTCCTCCTCTGTCAATAACTCAGGGCCGACGCGGTGGGGGGTGGGGGGGGGGGGAGGAGGTGGGCGCGGCAGTGGCCGTGGCAATGTCGGCGGCGGGGCCGGGGACGGGGCACAGCGCGGCGTTGGCGACGGGCGCGGTGGGCAGCTCGGGCTGGCGGGTAGGTGTTGTGCGTGACTGAGCACTCGCCCGACCACGTGGTTTGGCATATATGCCTTCTTTACCGAGTGCCCCAGATCCAACACTCAGCAAAGACAAATTTTATTTTATTATTTTCCAATCTTTGCCGAGTGCTAGATCGGGAGCACTCAGCAAAGATTTTTTTAAAAAACATTGACAACAAAAAAAGAAAAACGTCCCTCTTTGCCGAGTGCTGGGGCCAGACACTTGGCAAATTTTTTTTTCATTTTTATCCTAATTTTTTTGTGCAGCTCTACTATAGTACCACGTACTCCCTATTAAAATTTGGGTCATTTTTATTGCTTTTTGCTATATTTAGTTAGTTTATATCATTTAATTGATTTTTTCTAGAAATTGGAATTTTGAACTGTAGGTGCATCGAATATTGGAATTTAATAAATGAAAAAATAACAGCGATGTTTCTTATTGTAGATTGAGGCCATATCCAGGAACACGCCTGAAATTTCGAACATCGGGTTCACAAGATGTAACCATGAAGTTGTGGTACCAGTGTTTTTTAAAGTTTATAAAATTGAAACAAAGTACGAAAATCACGAAACTTATGGAGATGCGTGTTATCGTATGTGGATACTATGATAAAAATTTGAGATGGTTTTATGCATGTTGTCACATACGTTGTGTAGAAACGAGGACATCTCCACATGGATATTTTGCCGAGTGCCTGACCCGGCACTCGGCAAAGACTTGGAATTGCCGAGTGCCTGATGGGGGGGCACTCGAAAAGAGGGACGCCTTACAAGAAATGAGGCCTTCTATGACAATTAGAAGTGTATCTCTTGTTATAGAAGCCCTATCACAAAGGACATTCTGTGATAATTACAAGCTATTTTTATGATAATTTGTGATCTATGACAATTGTAACTGTCACAAAAATTGTCATTATCACAGAAGGCCTTAGTGAAAGCGCTTCTATGACAAGAGATACACTTTTAATTGTCATAGAAGGCCTCATTTCTTGTAGGTTGTGTGCTTTGCCGAATGCTGACCTTAGCCGAGGGTCAGGCACTCGGCAAAGAGTGTCTCTGCCGAGTTTCGGCCTATGCCGAGAGCCACGCTCTCGACAAAGCAGACTTTGTAGAGTGCCTTTCTTCGCCGAGTGCAGCTCTTGACAAAATTACTCTTTGCCGAGTCCCCGACGCAAAGCACTCGACAAAGCCCCTGTTTCCCGTAGTGATAGTTACAATTTCAGGAGTGGTTTATTTAATCTGATCACTCTTGGAAATAGATTTGTAGGGATGTTTGGAATGTAACAATGCAACAAGACACAATTCTTGAGGTTGTTTACTACATGAACCGTTCCTACAAAATTGGTAGATGGCTGAGTGTCATATACATTACATTAATTTTTGCTTAAGCTCATGGTGGTAGAGCCGCAACAGGGACAAAATTACAAGTATATTACAGAAATACTGAACATTTATTTTATTATCATTTGTAGCATAGAAACAGTAAAGACATACATTAGTATTTAAAGTGCAAATAAAGCTCTATATTTTCCCATACAATATCCAAACATGATTTATTTAGTAGTGGTTGTTCTCCCAGAACTGAGCCTGAAGCCAATCAATTGTCCCCTTTTGCACCTGGAAGGCCTTGGCCAAGACATCATCTGAGATCGGCGGCTTTGATCCAAAGACTGCGTTGGCAATAGTTATGGCCCCAGGATTCTGGCTGCTTAGTGCAGCGATTGCAACAGCGGCTTGTCATGGATGGGGTTGAATTGGAAGTGTATGCCCTTGGGGGAATACAAACACATCACCCTTGTTGAGAACCTTGGCGAATAGCTTGTTCCCGTTTTGTGTGTTGGAGGTGACAAATCCAACATAGAGTGTACCCTCGAGCACGGTGAGGATCTCTGTGGCACGTGGGTGGGTGTGTGGCGGATTCTCACCTAATGGTGCGTAGTCAATGCGAGCCAAAGAGACCCTAGGGTGTTCAGTCCAGGCAACTGCATGACATTGATCAATGTAACGTTGGATCCGACCTTGCTCTCCATGGTGTTCCTAGGCTGGTCAAGTTTTGCTGCCTTGAAGAAGTCATCTGCGTTCACAGCCATGGGGTCCTTGCAAACAAATCCATTCACCTTCACTGTATGCATAGACGAAGGCAAATAGTTAGATGGAGAAACAGGTCATTAGGCCATATACCAAGAAATGCTTGTTGAATGTAGATGTTTGTTTGCATACCCGGAGAGTCTTTGTCGGCAACACAGAAATCTTGGAGTGGGCTAGGGTCAGAGGCAATGGCCTGAGAAATGGCCAATGCTAGAAAAGCAACAAAGAGGAAGTAGGCGGAGGCAGCCATTTGTTTTGCACTCGCTTTTGTGTTTGTGCTCACTGAATGGAGCTTCTGAGCTTGTTGTGTTTGTGTCTGTCTGATGCTTTCGGCATGGGGATGATGAGCTTATATAGGCTGCCACAAGCATGTGGCGACGTGCACGTATTAATATATTGGCTGAATATGTCTTAAGTTGAACCAATCAACGGAACACAAGAAACAGTCTCTAATAGCTACGACCTACTGAACAATAGAGCTATCGTAAATTAACATTTTGCTATCTTAAATCAACTTTTCGAAACCTACGTACCTTGCTTCTAATATTTTCACACACGCAGCATATATAGGACTAATAAAATCAAAGTGCATAGCCTCGTTGCACAGCATTAAGTAAGTGTACTCTTTTCTTTTTGTATTTTTGGGTGGCTGGTTTCAAGCATACTATTGTTTTGAAAATCACTTCTACAATATTTGGATGTAAACCGCAAAATGAAGATTTCAAGTAATCACATAGTGTTCCAAATTTTAAAATCTCTGGAAGTAATCCGCAAAATGGACAACTAATTAGTGGATTCGAATTCGGATAAAATGGATAATTGGACATCCATTTCCTACTCCCTGTAGCAGCAGATGCATAATAAGACATTGGTACAAGGGCATTGCTGATGTGGACAGCCATAGTTGCGTAAACAAGTTAAATGGTTCATCGGACAACCTATGCTTGTGCTAACATACGTGAGAAAGAGTCAACTCAAAAAAGAAATATAGAAATAGTCAACAATACGAAAGTGCATGACGGTCGTATTATAAAATATTTAATTACCTTTTGCACTTTATATAATTATAACTATATATCCAACAATTTCCATATATCGTCATTATTCGTGAGCAGTTGACGAGTCATAGCACATTAATATATCTGTCAGTTCCACACCAAACCAACATCTCTAGTACACGCTTTACTAGATCAAGCACATTATTGCTTCTTTGTAGCTTTATACTAATACGTGAAGTACTGGGATTATCATGCATGATTTAAAAGAGAACTCGTAGCATAGAGATCAGTTTTTCCTTGTCAATCTTTTGTTGCATTTCATCACTATTGGTTCTGAGTTTCTGACTGTCATAGGTGCGTAAGCAAGAGAAACAGACAAGTGTGTAAAAGTGAGAAGAAACAATGGGTACTTCGATGTCCGCCTGAGAGAAAAAGAAAAATAAAAAGAATAAGATAGCCCATATTGTCTCTAGCAAAAGTTTTCAAGTTTAAAAAGAGACATATGTTTGCAAGGGGTAAAGTAGAATTAGGTTCACCACATCCACATATACAACCCATATATCCATAGCCATCCACATATCCACCTTATACATCCACACATATGCACATCTTGATTTAATTGTACGGCTTAATTCTATTTGGATCCATTGTCTGACTTTATAATATATGCACTACAAGTACACCCTTTATGCTATCTCTACACCTTTGATCTCCACATATATAAACCTTTAGTTGTAGGTGAGATAAAGGCAACACATCATTTGCCTTGGTAAGGATCCAAAATACCACATATACGAGAAACTTAAGAGTGTCATACAATGAAAGCTCTGAGTTTTATTTTGAAAGCCTGCAAAAACTCTGGAAAGATGGTAGAACGAGAGAATTTGAGACAGTGTGCTCGACTTGATTATTCTATTTTTCAATTGCGCAAGACCCGGGAGAAGGCTAAGAATCTCGACGGTTATAGGTAATATGAGTATATTTGAAAGTTGGATCAATTTATTCTAAACCAGAGGAGAATTTTTCTTTAAATACATGTGTACTTCTAAAATTAAAAGTAACAAATGTGACTCTAAATGAGTTCTATTGAGTTTGGTTTTGCTAAGGAACTAGCAAAGGTTAAGCTTTGGGGAGTTTGTTGATGGTAGTTTACAACCATTATAATATGTGAAAAAACATGTATAAGGTTAAGCAAGTCGCGACATTTTTCGCGATTGAGTTTGGTTCTGCGTTTGGTTTTGCTAAGGAACTAGCAAAGGTTAAGCTTGGAGGGTTTGTTGACGGTAGTTTACAACTATTATAATATGTGAAAAAATATGTATAAGGTTAAGCAAGTCGCGACATTTTTCGCGATTGAGTTTGGTTTTGCTAAGGGACTAGCAAAGGTTAAGCTTGAGGAGCTTGTTGACGGTAGCTAATAACTATTATATTATGTGAAAGAAACTTGTAAAAGGTTAAGCAAGTTGCATAATTTTTCATGCAAAAATCAAGTGCTTCGCGATGGCGGGGGAGCTTGGTTAACGGTAGTTCACAACCATTATAATATGTGAAAGAAACATGTACAAGGTTAAGCATGTCACGACATTTTTCGTGCAAAAATTGCGCGCTTCTTAGCCGAGTGATTTGAACCCGCAACCTCCCCCCGCGCTTACCCTCCTCTACCATTGCACCTCACACTCACTTATGTGTATATTGGATTTTCGGTCTACTCATATTATACTAAACTATGTTTAAATTAAGTGTTTGAGACCCTAAACAAATTCAAATAAAAAAGTGGTCAACTATAAAGTTGTGTAACTTTTCTGCAACTTTTATTTAGGTTGTTTTCTTCGTCCTAGGTTGTTTAAAAATTTGAATTTAAATTTGAAAAATTCAAACTTAGATTTCTAGGACAACATGAATTCATATAAAAAGTTGTAAACGTCAAAGTTCTATAACTTTTCAAGATCTACAACTTTTATTTTAGTCATTACTCCATTCGAGGTCGTTTAAAAATTTTGAATTTTAAATTTGACAAATTCAAATATAGACTTCTATGACAAGATGAATTCAAATGAAAAACTTGTAAACATCAAAGTTCTATCACTTTTTAAGATCTATAACTTTTAAGATCTAACAGCAGTCGTCCCTACAAATGGATATTTGTAGGGGTGACTTGTTTGGGTGAAATTTGTAGGCGCCGCCCCTAAAAAAGAGAGGCGTTGCTACAAATCTTTTTTGTAGTATAGTGGGCATAGGGAGTCTGGTGCGGCGGTTGCCATCGCCAACGTCGAGCTTCTTGCCGGTGTACATTGACACCGGCCCTAGAGGCCTCAGTTTTCCACAGGGAAGATGCGGGAAGGTAGAGGATGAAATGGTAATCTCACCCATGGCTGAAACCAAAGGCGTGAGCAGAATAGGTATGTTGTGCTCGGAATGGCGGATGGTGGAGCTCTGCATGGTCCGATGATGGCGATTTAGCAACTGGTAGCGAAAATCAACAAAATAAAGGCCTCAATGGCATTTTTTTTCCGATGCGATGAAGCTTGGCAAAGGGTCAACTTTGATGGTGCAGCATCAAAATAGTGTCATGGCTTGGCGGAGGCATTAGGGTTTGTTGGTGGCTTTGCTTGGGATGAGGCGGCGCAGGGCTCGAGGGTTCTTTAACTCATTTTAAAAAACTTTTGAAAGATATTTTTAATTCCTTTTCATTTTTTTTCAAAACAACACATTATAAAAATCAAATGCACCATCATGTATGCAACAACGTATTTCAATCCTTATAGTTGCTTTTACTTTAACAAAGTTATTATTATTTCCTAAGTTGAATGCTCACAGAAATGCATAATTAAATCATTTTAATCATATTTCTAAAGTTGCAAATTTTAGGTTGTTACACGATCGACAATACGCCGACCGATCCCTCCAGCATCGCTTGGGGCTCGGGGGCCATACCCATTGGGTACCCTCGTACGTACCCTCTGGCTGGAATCAGGCAGGACCTAAGCCTGCCTAAGGCCACTGCTCATGGCTTGGGCGCTCGTAAAGGCCCTAGGCTCCTGATCGACAATAGCCCGAGCCTGACTTTAGCTCAGCTCCGCCATCTGGTGTTCAGAAACCCCTATAAGTACAAAGATCATGAGGCACAATTGACCCATTGAAAGGGCGTAAGGCTCTGCCCCCATTCTCTTGACAAGGTCGCACATGAGTGGCAAAATGAGACAAACAACAAACACCGGCTCTCGAGGGTTCTAGGGCTCCTAACTTGGACCTCTATACATTCCATGTAGCCGCACAGACTCCAGTCATTTCCTACTATATTGCCACCTCCTGCTGCCTGTGGGTCCGTCTCCATCCATGGTCATCCTAATCTTGTAGCCCATGCATCTCTTTAATATTTGTCAGTCATTAGTTGTAATAAAAGCAAATTGCTCTCTATGTTATGCCTATCAACGTGGCAAGCACACACATCTGCCATTCTCCTCTTCATAGTCTACGATGACTTCGTCTCCTTTTGATATTGTTCATAGTGATATGATGTCTCGGCTTCACCTGTTTTGAGCACTTCTGATTATAAGTATTATTTAGTTATGGGGATGATTTTAGTCATTACTGCAGGACTTTTTTTTGCCTAAAAAATCTGGTGTTCACCAACTCTTTGATGATTTTATCTCTTATACATAGACATATTTTCATCGCACCCCATTGTTTTTAGGACGTTAACGGAATTAAGTCTATCAAGTCTTTCACTACAACACTCCTTGCTCACCACGATATCCTCCTTTGCCTTTTGTGTCCATTTTATCACCTCAAATGGTAAGGTTGAACGCAAGATTCAAACCATCAATAATACCATTCACACCTTACAAATTCATGCCTCCGTGTTAATGGATCGAGTGATTAATTAGCAATCTTACATAAGCGCTCAATAGGAGACATCTTATGTTCTATAGCGAGCCCCGTTCTATTCCACGTGCTCTCTAACATGGTGCACGGCTCCATGCAATATTCATCTCCCAAATTACCGTTGAGAAATATTGTTTATGCAACGACAGCATATCATATACAACCAATCTGCTCTACAAATTTTGTAGGATCCTCACATACCAGTGTAGATAAAAAGAACATTGTGGTATAGCTTGCAGCAGAGACACAAAAACAATGGTTGGATATAAATACATAATTTATTCTATTATATCTAAGTTGTAGCATGTCGTAACTGAGTACACACACGAGTTGAATATAATAAACATATCTCCATACAATGAAGTGAGTCTAAATTTACATAGTAGTGATTGTTCTCCCAGAATTGAGCATGGAGCCAATCAATTGTTTCCTTTTGCACCCGGAAAGCCTTGGCCAAGACATCATCTGAGATGTGTGGTTTTGATCCAAAGACTGTGTTGGCAATAGTAATAGCCCCGGGGTTCTGGCTGCTTGGTGCAGCGATTGCAAGAGCTGGCTTGTCATGGATGGGGTTGAGTTGGAAGTGTATGAGCCCTTGGGGGAATACAAATATGTCACCCTTGTTGAGAACCTTGGTGAATAGCTTGTTAGTTGTTACCATTATCTGCGTTAGAGGTGACAAATCCAACATAGAATGTACCCTCGAGCACGGTGAGGATCTTTGTGGCGCGCGTGGTGGATGTGTGTGGCGGGTTCTGACTTAATGGTTTTGTAGTCAATGCAAGCCAAGCGGCAGGTGGTGCACTGGTGCTAATGACTGAAAAAGTCCAAGTTCAACCTACCAAAAGAAGAAACAGTCTCCGGCTGCTAGAACCCCTGCAGATGAAACAACACAATTATCTTACTACTATATCAACTTTTTCAAACTGACCTTGCTTTTAATATTTTTCATTTCACACGCATTACATATTATGTTAACAATCCAATATGCATGATCTCTTTGGAATGTGTACATACTCTTTCTTTTCTTTTGTGTTTTTTGGGTGGAGGGTCATGCTATTATCCTCTTGAAAATTAATTCTAAAATATTAAGAAGGGAAACATAAAATGGTAAGGTACTTTTTTAGTACAGGTAATGAGTCGTCCTCACTACTGGAGACGGCTGCTTTGCCGAGTGCCTGTAGCACTCGGCAAAGACTATTTGGCACTCGGCGAAGGCTGTGCCGAGAGCAGCCCTCGGCACAGACCTCTCGGCAAAAATCCTCTCGGCAAAGGAGCCTTTGCCGAGGGCCATTTATCGGGCGCTCGGCAAATTTTTCGCCGAGGGTCTCGTGAGGCTCTCGGCAAAGAAAAGTAGCCGTTAACGGCTGTCCCTACTGACGGAAGGTTTGCCGAGAGTTAACCTGGCTCTCGGTAAAGGTGGCACGTTTGCCGAGAGCCGGACTCTCGGCAATCTATAATTTTTTTTATTTTTTTTTTCTGTGCCGAGGGTCGGCTCTCGGCAAAGCTATATTTTTTTTTTTTTGGGATCTCTTTCGCCGAGGGCTAAGTCAACTGACTCTCGGCAAACCTCAGGCTTTGCCGAGGGCTACGACCAAAGCCTCTGCAAAGCCTTTAAAAAAGCGATCACTCTCCCCAGCTTTGCCGAGGGCTTTGGTCATAGCCCTCGGCAAAGCTGGGAAATGGCTTTCTGGTCCAGCTTTGCCGAGGGTTATGGACATAGCCCTCGGCAAAGGGCCTCTTCGCCGAGAGCCACCCTCGGGAAAGGAGCATTTTTTTTAATTTTTTTCTGTTTTTCCTTTTCTCCCACACTACCAAACATATGTATATCACATTCATCACATTTCACATCACAAAACATATATATATTATCATGAAAGTTCACATCACATAGTTCAACAACATATTCGTCCTCGAATCTAGTTCACATCACATAACTTCAGTGACACACGATAGTCCAACGTACTACACACCCCCGCCAACCGGCCCACCCCTGAGAACTGCCGCCTGGTTGACCCCCGGTCTGGTTCCATCGGTCGTTGTTCGAACCTTCTGACGGAGGAGGCTGCAAAAGGTCATGTCAGACAAGGAAATGAAAAAATAAAACACTGAAGTATTGATACTCACAGGAGCAGCTCCGGGGTCCAGAGGCGGCGGTGGAGGAGTCATGAGCGTCTGCGGCACGGCCATGCCCTGGGAGGCCATGAAGGCGATGAGCTCCGCCATCTGCTTAGCTTGAGCCTCCATCTGGGCCGACATCTGTGACCGCATCTGGAACTCGGACACCTGGCGCTCTTGCCTTTCTCTTTCCAGGCGGGCCTGCGATAATACAAAGTGAATGTTAGAACAATGCAAACATTTAAAGATCAATGTACGATGAGTAAAATAGAAATAACCTCGAGCTCGGCGACCCGCGACTGCGCAGGCGACGGGCGTGGGCGTATGGGACGCTCCCGCTCGTGCTCTGTGCTCGGAGCTGGGACAGAGTGGGAGTGGAGGCCGTGTCGATGACGCCGTCGCCAAGCCAGAACCGCCCGTGCTTCTTCCCTCCTCCAATCCTCATGACGATGCTCCCGTCCAGGTCCGCGGTGGCGGGATCAAAGTCGTCCCCATGGACCGTCCTTGCCGCCTCTGAGTAGTCAGTGAGGCGGGAGTGGACGCTGGAGTTGGTGTACGCGTCGGCGGGATCGTCGGGGTTGTAGGAGGTCTCCGCTGCCGTGGCCTTGCCCTTGTGGGACATGGCGTATGCCGCCACCGTGCCGCAAGGCTGGCCACCGTGTGCCTCCGACTGCGAGGAAGACAACAAGATGATTAGCAATCAGGCAACATTTGATCGAGGAATTGATAAAGTCTTTCACGTACCCAAGCTTGTGCGTACTCGGCGAGGTTGCGGTTGCCCTGGTGGTGTGGTACACCTGGCATCTGCAGACGCGCCTCCCGGGCCTCGGCGTGGTGGGCCGCCCACTCTTCGGATAGCCACCGGTCCACGATCATCTCCCAGCACTCGGGAAACGACTGGCACCATTGGGGGATCATCTGCACATATTTCACGTTTAAGCGTTAGATGAAAAGTACCAAAAGCTTAATCTCAAAAGAAAACACTTACCTGCAAGAACTGCGCCCGGCCCAGCGTCATGCCTCTCGCCTGGGCCTTCGTCACCCTCGTGGCCAAGACCGTGGCGTTGTAGGTGATGATGGCCTGCAGTCTCGCCTCGTAGATCATGTCGGTGACGAGCTTCCTACAGGCCCGGTAGCCGTCACCTCCGCCACTGCCACTGCCTCCTTCCCCGGCTCGCACTTGAAGTAGTTCTGCATACAGACACAATACGAGGCGAGACAGTAATTAAAGAAAAAATATGATGAATTTGATATTGTTTGACGAAGACTTACCCACAGCTCCGCTCTAACCCGCGCCGCCTTGTTGGGGAAGTCTGGGTCTGGGGCGACGCTGTAGTGGTCAAAGGTGTAGGCCGGCTCGTGCCTCCCGGCATACTGTACTATGCCGGGGTAGTGCTCGCGGCACAGGAGACCCAGGATGCCGTTGGGTTTGCGGCCTTTAGGCCCCACAAAGTCCCATCCCCTGCACAAGTGATTAAAAAAGATTATTAGCTTCTATTTCTATTTTGAATCTCATCGTACGAACAGGTAGTTAGAACATGTACCTTTGTCCGATGGGCGTGATCACTGGGCGTCGGGCACGTGCCGACAACGCCGGGAGGCTGGCGGGACCTCTCAAGTAGGGCGTGGACACCCCTGAGGCACCCGAACACCCGTCCGCCTCGTCCTCCTCCTGCTCGTCCTCCTCCTCTGCCTCCTCGGCCACTGGTGCCTCCTCCTGCCGCTGGGCCTCGGGCGTGGCCGACACCTCCCCTCCTCCTCGACCTCCTCCTCCTCCTGTGGAGACGGCTCCCTCTGGCGGCGGCCACTCCTCGTCGAGGGCCCGTCGGACTGCGAGCCCGGTACAACCAACTCAACCGCCTCTGACGTCCTCCCGGCATCTTGCCTCGACCTCCTGCATTTAAAAAGAACAAGCAATGTTGTATTAGAAATAACATAACCAAATATATGCAATATAATAAAACAATAGATCCTAAAAAATAACATAATATTACATGTATTAGAAATAATCTGGATCATCCGGATTAGCCGGAGCATGAGTCTCCTCATCACTGTCAACCATGTCTAAGTACTCCTCAGTATCCGAAGACAGGTCGTCGTCTTCATTTGCTTGGCCTAAATGGAATCGTTCTAGCATTTCTATGTCCTTCTCATTATTCCACCTCATCCCCAGCGTCGTCGTCATCATTCTCTACTTCCATTTCCATCGCTTCGGTTAAGTCTATCGTGAACGTCCCTTGCAACCCAGATTCTTGAAAGAACTCACCGTCATACGTGTTTGTGTTGAGTTATAATCCTCATCATTGGGGAGAGGTAGTTTAGCATGTGGTGATATCTTGTGCACAATATACCAACCCAAGAGATGCCCTTTGCTTTTGCACGCGTATGGCGTGTAATAAACCTGCGTGGCCTGTTGAGCCACAATATACACATCGGAGCCTGGATAGACAGAATCTTGTCGAATTTCGGCTAGCCCAAGATTAGGTGTCAGCCTCGTTCTTCCAGGATCAAACCAATGGCATTTGAACATGACAGGATTCAAAGGCTTTTCACCGTGAAATGAAAGTTCGTATATTTCTTCAATTCTTCCATAGTAGTCACGGTTGTCATTGCCTGGAGTACAAACTCCGCTATTTGTGGTTTTTCGATTGGGCCGACTCTGCTCGTAGCTTGATGTGTGGAAGCGAAATCCATTCACGTCGTAACCGTTAAATGACTTGACCCTACGGTCAAAGCCTTTTGCAACCTGCCTCAGCTCTTGACTCATAGACGCATCGGTTTGAGCCTACAAGGTGACGCAAGATATATCGTTATGCGGTCAAAACGTAAGAGCAAGTTGGAACGTCAGATTAAGTACGACCTTGGTAGGACGGTACCTTCTGTCGGAACCAAGAAATGAAATCAGGCCTCCCTTGCCCCGCACCATTTGCAATTAGGGTTTCAGCTGCCGCATCAGAAAGAGGCCTTGGGCCATTCGAGAACAAGTGAAGAAATTCACTGTACGAAACAAAAAGAATGGTGTTGGGAAGTGACGACGAATTGGATGAAGATAGATAACAACTTACCCCATGTACGGGTCCAGCTCATCAAGGTTGGTAAGCACGTATAGCATGATCTTTCGCCACTCTTCATAGTTCAACTGCTTAACTGTGGATCCACTTGCCGTGCCGAGTTGGCCTCGAAAAAGGCTAAGACTCGATTCATTTTCTCCAGCATTGTAACGAGGGGGTGGATTATGCACGCTAGGAAGGTTCTCAGAGTAGTATTCTTCAGTGAAGTTGGACACCTCCTCTAGAATGGATGCCTCTGCAATGGAAGCCTCAATTTTGGCTTTGTTTCTACACATTTCTTGCGAAGAGTCTTCATATTTCTCTCGACTGGAAAGCACCAACGCCATTGCACAGGCCCTCCCATTCGAACCTCATTTGGGAGGTGTACGATCAAATGAAGCATCGGAGTGAAGAAGCCTGGTGGAAAGATCTTCTCCAGCTTACAGAGCAACACAGGTGCAGCTTCTCCAAGTCATCAACGACGGACCGAGATATCTCCTTGGCACATAGCTGGCGGAAGAAATAGCTCAACTCTGCCAGGACAACCCACATAGGCTCAGGAAGATAGCCTCGAACCATCGCCGGAAGAAGTCCGTTCGATCCATACGTGGAAGTCATGACTCTTCATCCCTAGGACTCGCAGAGTAGATAAGTTGACTCCTCTCGTTAGATTCGCTGCATATCCATCAGGGAATGTCAATGTCTGGATCCACTGAAGTATTTCTTTCCTTTGTGGCCTGCCCAAGACGAAATCGACCTTGGGCCGTGTCCATCTCCTGCCGGGCTGAGGAGGCAGCATCTCTTGCTTTGGTCTATCGCACAACAGTGCCAGGTCTAGTCTAGCCTTAGGGTTGTCCTTAGACTTTTCAGTGTCCATGAGTGTTCCCCAAAGCGACTCAGCGATGTTCTTTTCAGTGTGCATTACATCAATGTTATGTGGCAGAAGAAGATCGTCATAATAAGAGAGTCTTTCAAGCCTGACTTATGAGTCCACATATGCTCCTGACCATACCCCGCAAAACGACCGTCTGTTTCATTGAACTGGAGAGCATCTATCTGAGCATGAACCTCGGCACCGGTCAGCATCCGAGGTGGAGGATCTCTCACCACGACACCTTTGGTAAAGTTCTTGGTGTCCCGTCTGAAAGGATGGTCAAGAGGCAGGAATTGTCGATGTTGGTCGAACGCCGAATACTTGCCACCCTTCTTCAACCAGATAAATCTCGTAGCTGTCTTACAAACCGGGCATGAGAACTTGCCATGGACACACCAGGCACAGAATATCCCATATGCCAGATAGTCATGCAGTGAGTACTGGTACCAGATGTGCATGGTGAAGTTAGACCTTGAAGCTCGGTCATATGTCAATACCCCTTCATTCCAAGCAGTTTCCATTCATCAATCAGAGGCTCCATGTACACACCCATGTTATTCCCCGGGTGTCCAGGAATTATCAACGACAAGAAGACAGTATGACGTTGAAATAGGACGCCGGGGGGGAGATTGAGAGGGATAACGAAGACGGGCCAACAGGTGTACGGGACAGCCATGAGTCCATACGGATTGAAACCGTCCGTTGCAAATGCAACACGAACATTACGAGCCTCTCTAGCTCTGTCGTGATGGATGCGATCAAGTGGGCCCATGCTTCACCATCGGCGGGATGTACCAATTTCTCAGGATTGTATCGGGTACCCTGTGTTGTGCCATGTCATCTGTTTCACAGATTCCTCGGTCATGTAGAGGCGTTGGATCCTAGGTGTGAACGGCAGGTAACGCAGGACTTTCATGGGAATAGAAAGCTGCCTCTTCGGGCCTCACCATCGTCTACCTCCATGTATCTCGACGACTTTACACTTCGGACAGTAACCTGCATCCGTGAGATCTTTCCTGAAGAGGACGCACCCATTTGGACAAGCATGTATCTGCTCATACGGCATCTTCAGGGCACGAAGCAGTTTCTGTGACTCGTACAGGCTCTTTGGCAATATGTGGCCGTCCGGAAGCATGCTACCAAATAGGGCCAACATACCATCGAACGCATCTCGACTCAGGTTGAACTGGGACTTGAACCCCATCACACGGCCAATGGCATCCAGTTGAGAAATCGTTGTCCGATCGTGAAGGGTTTCTGTGCCGAAGACATCATCTCGTAAAACGCCTTTGCGGTCTTCTCCATCTCCTCCTCTGTACGTCCTTCAGCGTACTGTGCTTCTTGGAAGTCATCTAGCATGTCTGCTACCCCCGCATCAGCATCAAAGTCCTCTAGACGTGGTCGCACTGCCTCCGCTCTCAAACGATGTGCTTCACCATGGTAGATCCACCGGGTGTAGTCCGGCGTGAATCCATTGTTCACAAGATGTTTAGCCATGTTCTCCTTGTCTTGCCTTCTACGGTTCCCACATCTGCTGCATGGGCACAACACTTTGATCTCTCCTCGCCGAGCCGCGCCAAATGCATGGCTCAAGAAAGCATCTGTCTTGCGCAACCATTCATCGGTGAAATCACTTCTGCTTCTACGGCCCGAGTACATCCACTGACGGTCATCCATCCTACTGTCATCCATCCGAGTACTTACATATATCTACCTCCGAGTACTTCCAACCTGCTATCATCTAATAGGAGAGGATAGGTCCTAATCCCACCCGCGGATGCGTACATGAGGCCAGTTCCCATTGTCTGCCCCGAGCCGAGACAGAATTTCGGCAGCACCTCCCCGATGTTCTCAAGATACACGTCCCTGTAGGGAGAGTGTGTATCCGGAAAACAACAGGGAGGTGATGCTGAAACTCCATCTCGAATCGGGCAGACCATGGGAACTAGCCTCATCGACGCATCTGCGGGCTGTCCAAGTAACGTGGACAATCCGAAACAGATACGGTTATCGATATGCAGAGACTTGCATACCTCCAGCCGTATCTCTTTCGGACGGGAGACGCCTAACTGGGTTCAATGACCTAAGACCCTTTTCTGGAAGAGACGTTCTTTACCTAGGGTGCCGGTGGAGTCAGGCTAGCGGTGCAGTGGCGAGTCGGTGCAGTGGCGAGGTGAAGCGGTGCAGGTAGACCCGCGACGATGACAAGACGATCGAGGTCGCCGATGTTCTCCGGCTTGGCCCCGACAGGTCCTCCTCCTACGGAAAAGACAAAAAAGATAATATCAATTAGAAATTTCGGCAGAACCTCCCCTGCACGGTGAGGTTTCATAACCTGCAAGAAAAGACGGCACGATGGCCGACATCCACATATATGTCAAGGCACGATGGCCGGCATCAACATACATAACTTTGAATCACTACTACTAAATAATACTCTCGATCGCCACATACATTCACATTCACATTCACATGCATTCACATATATCGCCGTGATCCAGGACGACTACTACTAACAACTACTACTTACTACTACTACTTACCCAACAAGTTGCAAAGGTACAAGGACGACGAGGCGATCGAGGATGACTTACAAGTGACGACGCGAGGCGATCGACGACGACGGAGCGGGACGGGCAGCGGCGCGTGGCCGAATGGGTGGCGCAGGGCTCCTCCTCCTCCTCCTCCTCCTCTTCCTTCTCTCCTCCTCCTCCTCCTCCTCCTCCTCCTCCTTCTCCTCTCTCCTCCTCCTCTCCTCCCCTCCCCCTCCTGCTCCCCCTCCTCTCCAACCGGCCGGGCGGCGGGGCGCGGGGGCGGCCGGCGGGCCGGCGGCGGCGCGGGCGCGCGCCGCGGGCGGGCCGCGGGCGCGGGCGCGGGGCGCGCGCGCTGTGGGCGGGCCGCGGCCGGAGCGGGGGCGGGGCCGCGGGCGGGCGGCGGCCGGAGCGGGGCGCCGGCGGGGGCGGGGCCCGCGGGCGGGCGGGGCGCCGGCGAGCGCGGGGGGCCGCGGGGTGGCGGGGGAGGAGGCGGCGCGCGGGCGGGAGCGAGGCGGCGGCGCGGCCGGCGGGGAGGCGTACGCGAGAAGCTGAGGCGCGTTATGCGGCCCGCCGAGCGGGGGCTTTTTTTTTAAAAGTTTCCGCGCCTTTGCCGAGAGTCAGATCGAGTGACTCTCGGCAAAGGGGTCCACTTTGCCGAGAGCCACTTGATCTAACTCTCGGCAAAGGGTTTGTTTTATTTTATTTTGATAAACTCTATGCCGAGAGCCCTGGCCCTGGCTCTCGGCATAGGTGCTATGTGCCGAGGGCTTTAGGGAGCCCTCGGCAAAGCATTTTTTTTTTTTTGTTTTTTTGCTCCCAATTTTTTCTGTGGCCTTGCTACAGTACTAGAAGCCAAGATTTCAAATTTGAAGTGTTTTCCATAAATCTTGCTATATTTCGCGTATTTTCTTTAATTTGATGATTTTTCCCGCGGGACGCACGTTTGAACTACAGGTGCATAAAATAATGAAACTCAGCGATTCGAAAAATGGTATTAATTCTTTAGAGGGTATTTCGACACCGTATACAGGGACAGGCGCGGAGACTCGACCGTCTCGTGCACGAGAAACGGCGACCAAGTTGCGTGATATTGGATTTAAAATTATTAAAATACAAACGAAGTCAGAAAATCATGAAAATGAACGAGTGACCTTGCCATCGCATGTAGTGGCTATGAAAAAATTTGGGAATGTATGGAGGAAGTGGTGGCGAAAGATGGTTGAAACCCTGAGATCTCCGCATATCATCGCAGTGAGGTGATGCGGAGATCTCAGGGTTTCAACCATCTTTCGCCACCACTTCCTCCATACATTCCCAAATTTTTTTCATAGCCACTACATGCGATGGCAAGGTCACTCGTTCATTTTCATGATTTTCTGACTTCGTTTGTATTTTTAATAATTTAAATCCAATATCACGCAACTTGGTCGCCGTTTCTCGTGCACGAGACGGTCGAGTCTCCGCGCCTGTCCCTGTATACGGTGTCGAAAACCCTCTAAAGATTAATACCATTTTTCGAATCAGACCGGGGCCAGGGCCATTCTCTCGGCATAGAGTTTATCAAAAAAAAAATCAGTCCTTGCCGAGAGCCTAACAGAGGGCTCTCGGCAAAGGTAACGGCGCAAGACGAGCCTTTGCGAGAGACCGTTCGCCGAGGTGCCGTCTACGCCGAGGGTTAGCTCTCGGCATAAGTATCTTTGCCGAGGGTTCGACTTCGCCGAGTCCCACACTCTCGGCGGCTAATTCTTCGCCGAGATCCATATTGCGCTCGGCAAATTTTTCGCCGAGGGTCTCGTGAGGCTCTCGGCAAAGAAAAGTAGCCGTTAACGGCTGTCCTACTGACGGAAGGTTGCCGAGAGTTAACCTGGCTCTCGGTAAAGGTGGCACGTTTGCCGAGAGCCGGACTCTCGGCAAAGCTATAATTTTTTTTTTTTTTATTTTTCTGTGCCGAGGTCGGCTCTCGGCAAAGCTATAAATTTTTATTTTTTTGGGATCTCTTCGCCGAGGGCTAAGTCAACTGACTCTCGGCAAACCTCAGGCTTTGCCGAGGCTACGACCAAAGCCCTCTGGCAAAGCCTTTAAAAAAGCGATCACTCTCCCCAGCTTTGCCGAGGGCTTTGGTCATAGCCCTCGGCAAAGCTGGGAAAATGGCTTTCTGGTCCAGCTTTGCCGAGGGTTATGGACATAGCCCTCGGCAAAGGGCCTCTTCGCCGAGAGCCACCCTCGGGAAAGGAGCATTTTTTTTTTATTTTTTCTGTTTTTTTTCCTTTTCTCCTCACCCCACTACCAAACATATGTATATCACATTCATCACATTTCACATCACAAAACATATATATATATCATGAAAGTTCACATCACATAGTTCAACAACATATTCGTCCTCGAATCTAGTTCACATCACATAACTTCAGTGACACACGATAGTCCAACGTACTACACACCCCGGCCAACCGGGCCACCCCTGAGAACTGCCGCCTGGTTGACCCCCGGTCTGGTTCCATCGGTCGTTGTTCGAACCTTCTGACGGAGGAGGCTGCAAAAGGTCATGTCAGACAAGGAAATGAAAAAAATAAAACACTGAAGTATTGATACTCACAGGAGCAGCTCTCCGGGTCCAGAGGCGGCGGTGGAGGAGTCATGAGCGTCTGCGGCACGGCCATGCCCTGGGAGGCCATGAAGGCGATGAGCTCCGCCATCTGCTTAGCTTGAGCCTCCATCTGGGCCGACATATGTGACCGCATCTGGAACTCGGACACCTGGCGCTCTGCCTTTCTCTTTTCCAGGCGGGCCTGCGATAATACAAAGTGAATGTTAGAACAATGCAAACATTTAAAGATCAATGTACGATGAGTAAATAGAAATAACCTCGAGCTCGGCGACCCGCGACTGCGCAGGCGACGGGCGTGGGCGTATGGGGACGCTCCCGCTCGTGCTCTGTGCTCGGAGCTGGGACAGAGTGGGAGTGGAGGCCGTGTCGATGACGCCGTCGCCAAGCCAGAACCGCCCGTGCTTCTTCTTCCTCCTCCAATCCTCATGACGATGCTCCCGTCCAGGTCCGCGGTGCGGGATCAAAGTCGTCCCCATGGACCGTCCTTGCCGCCTCTGAGTAGTCAGTGAGGCGGGAGTGGACGCTGGAGTTGGTGTACGCGTCGGCGGGATCGTCGGGGTTGTAGGAGGTCTCCGCTGCCGTGGCCTTGCCCTTGTGGGACATGGCGTATGCCGCCACCGTGCCGCAAGGCTGGCCACCGTGTGCCTCCGACTGCGAGGAAGACAACAAGATGATTAGCAATCAGGCAACATTTGATCGAGGAATTGATAAAGTCTTTCACGTACCCAAGCTTGTGCGTACTCGGCGAGGTTGCGGTTGCCCTGGTGGTGTGGTACACCTGGCATCTGCAGACGCGCCTCCCGGGCCTCGGCGTGGTGGGCCGCCCACTCTTCGGATAGCCACCGGTCCACGATCATCTCCCAGCACTCGGGAAACGACTGGCACCATTGGGGGATCATCTGCACATATTTCACGTTTAAGCGTTAGATGAAAAGTACCAAAAGCTTAATCTCAAAAGAAAACCTTACCTGCAAGAACTGCGCCCGGCCCAGCGTCATGCCTCTCGCCTGGGCCTTCGTCACCCTCGTGGCCAAGACCGTGGCGTTGTAGGTGATGATGGCCTGCAGTCTCGCCTCGTAGATCATGTCGGTGACGAGCTTCCTACAGGCCCGGGTAGCCGTCACCTCCGCCACTGCCTCCTTCCCCGGCTCGCACTTGAAGTAGTTCTGCATACAGACACAATACGAGGCGAGACAGTAATTAAAGAAAAAATATGATGAATTTGATATTGTTTGACGAAGACTTACCCACAGCTCCGCTCTCTAACCCGCGCCGCCTTGTTGGGGAAGTCTGGGTCTGGGGCGACGCTGTAGTGGTCAAAGGTGTAGGCCGGCTCGTGCCTCCCGGCATACTGTACTATGCCGGGTAGTGCTCGCGGCACAGGAGACCCGGATGCCGTTGGGTTTGCGGCCTTTAGGCCCCACAAAGTCCCATCCCCTGCACAAGTGATTAAAAAAGATTATTAGCTTCTATTTCTATTTTGAATCTCATCGTACGAACAGGTAGTTAGAACATGTACCTTTGTCCGATGGGCGTGATCACTGGGCGTCGGGCACGTGCCGGCAACGCCGGGAGGCTGGCGGGACCTCTCAAGTAGGGCGTGGACACCCCTGAGGCACCCGAACACCCGTCCGCCTCGTCCTCCTCCTGCTCGTCCTCCTCCTCTGCCTCCTCGGCCACTGGTGCCTCCTCCTGCCGCTGGGCCTCGGGCGTGGCCGGCACCTCCTCCTCCTCGACCTCCTCCTCCTCCTGTGGAGACGGCTCCCTCTGGCGGCGGCCACTCCTCGTCGAGGGCCCGTCGGACTGCGAAGCCCGGTACAACCAACTCAACCCGCCTCTGACGTCCTCCCGGCATCTTGCCTCGACCTCCTGCATTAAAAAGAACAAGCAATGTTGTATTAGAAATAACATAACCAAATATATGCAATATAAATAAAACAATAGATCCTAAAAATAACATAATATTACATGTATTAGAAATAATCTGGATCATCCGGATTAGCCGGAGCATGAGTCTCCTCATCACTGTCAACCATGTCTAAGTACTCCTCAGTATCCGAAGACAGGTCGTCGTCTTCATTTGCTTGGCCTAAACGGAATCGTTCTAGCATTTCTATGTCCTTCTCATTTTCCACCTCATCCCCAGCGTCGTCGTCATCATTCTCTACTTCCATTTCCATCGCTTCGGTTAAGTCTATCGTGAACGTCCCTTGCAACCCAGATTCTTGAAAGAACTCACCGTCATACGTGTTTGTGTTGAAGTTATAATCCTCATCATTGGGGAGAGGTAGTTTAGCATGTGGTGATATCTTGTGCACAATATACCAACCCAAGAGATGCCCTTTGCTTTTGCACGCGTATGGCGTGTAATAAACCTGCGTGGCCTGTTGAGCCACAATATACACATCGGAGCCTGGATAGACAGAATCTTGTCGAATTTCGGCTAGCCCAAGATTAGGTGTCAGCCTCGTTCTTCCAGGATCAAACCAATGGCATTTGAACATGACAGGATTCAAAGGCTTTTCACCGTGAAATGAAAGTTCGTATATTTCTTCAATTCTTCCATAGTAGTCACGGTTGTCATTGCCTGGAGTACAAACTCCGCTATTTGTGGTTTTTCGATTGGGCCGACTCTGCTCGTAGCTTGATGTGTGGAAGCGAAATCCATTCACGTCGTAACCGTTAAATGACTTGACCCTACGGTCAAAGCCTTTTGCAACCTGCCTCAGCTCTTGACTCATAGACGCATCGGTTTGAGCCTACAAGGTGACGCAAGATATATCGTTATGCGGTCAAAACGTAAGAGCAAGTTGGAACGTCAGATTAAGTACGACCTTGGTAGGACGGTACCTTCTGTCGGAACCAAGAAATGAAATCAGGCCTCCCTTGCCCCGCACCATTTGCAATTAGGGTTTCAGCTGCCGCATCAGAAAGAGGCCTTGGGCCATTCGAGAACAAGTGAAGAAATTCACTGTACGAAACAAAAAGAATGGTGTTGGGAAGTGACGACGAATTGGATGAAGATAGATAACAACTTACCCCATGTACGGGTCCAGCTCATCAAGGTTGGTAAGCACGTATAGCATGATCTTTCGCCACTCTTCATAGTTCAACTGCTTAACTGTGGATCCACTTGCCGTGCCGAGTTGGCCTCGAAAAAGGCTAAGACTCGATTCATTTTCTCCAGCATTGTAACGAGGGGGTGGATTATGCACGCTAGGAAGGTTCTCAGAGTAGTATTCTTCAGTGAAGTTGGACACCTCCTCTAGAATGGATGCCTCTGCAATGGAAGCCTCAATTTTGGCTTTGTTTCTACATTTCTTGCGAAGAGTCTTCATATTTCTCTCGACTGGAAAGCACCAACGCCATTGCACAGGCCCTCCCATTCGAACCTCATTTGGGAGGTGTACGATCAAATGAAGCATCGGAGTGAAGAAGCCTGGTGGAAAGATCTTCTCCAGCTTACAGAGCAACACAGGTGCAGCTTTCTCCAAGTCATCAACGACGGACCGAGATATCTCCTTGGCACATAGCTGGCGGAAGAAATAGCTCAACTCTGCCAGGACAACCCACATAGGCTCAGGAAGATAGCCTCGAACCATCGCCGGAAGAAGTCGTTCGATCCATACGTGGAAGTCATGACTCTTCATCCCTAGGACTCGCAGAGTAGATAAGTTGACTCCTCTCGTTAGATTCGCTGCATATCCATCAGGGAATGTCAATGTCTGGATCCACTGAAGTATTTCTTTCCTTTGTGGCCTGCCCAAGACGAAATCGACCTTGGGCCGTGTCCATCTCCTGCCGGGCTGAGGAGGCAGCATCTCTTGCTTTGGTCTATCGCACAACAGTGCCAGGTCTAGTCTAGCCTTAGGGTTGTCCTTAGACTTTTCAGTGTCCATGAGTGTTCCCCAAAGCGACTCAGCGATGTTCTTTTCAGTGTGCATTACATCAATGTTATGTGGCAGAAGAAGATCGTCATAATAAGGGAGTCTTTCCAAGCCTGACTTATGAGTCCACATATGCTCCTGACCATACCCCGCAAAACGACCGTCTGTTTCGTTGAACTGGAGAGCATCTATCTGAGCATGAACCTCGGCACCGGTCAGCATCCGAGGTGGAGGATCTCTCACCACGACACCTTTGGTAAAGTTCTTGGTGTCCCGTCTGAAAGGATGGTCAAGAGGCAGGAATTGTCGATGTTGGTCGAACGCCGAATACTTGCCACCCTTCTTCAACCAGATAAATCTCGTAGCTGTCTTACAAACCGGGCATGAGAACTTGCCATGGACACACCAGGCACAGAATATCCCATATGCCAGATAGTCATGCAGTGAGTACTGGTACCAGATGTGCATGTGAAGTTAGACCTTGAAGCTCGGTCGTATGTCAATACCCCTTCATTCCAAGCAGTTTCCAATTCATCAATCAGAGGCTCCATGTACACACCCATGTTATTCCCCGGGTGTCCAGGAATTATCAACGACAAGAAGACAGTATGACGTTGAAATAGGACGCCGGGGGGAGATTGAGAGGGATAACGAAGACGGGCCAACAGGTGTACGGGACAGCCATGAGTCCATACGGATTGAAACCGTCCGTTGCAAATGCAACACGAACATTACGAGCCTCTCTAGCTCTGTCGTGATGGATGCGATCAAAGTGGGCCCATGCTTCACCATCGGCGGGATGTACCAATTTCTCAGGATTGTATCGGGTACCCTGTTTGTGCCATGTCATCTGTTTCGCAGATTCCTCGTCATGTAGAGGCGTTGGATCCTAGGTGTGAACGGCAGGTAACGCAGGACTTTCATGGGAATAGAAAGCTGCCTCTTCGGGCCTTCACCATCGTCTACCTCCATGTATCTCGACGCTTTACACTTCGGACAGTAACCTGCATCCGTGAGATCTTTCCTGAAGAGGACGCACCCATTTGGACAAGCATGTATCTGCTCATACGGCATCTTCAGGGCACGAAGCAGTTTCTGTGACTCGTACAGGCTCTTTGGCAATATGTGGCCGTCCGGAAGCATGCTACCAAATAGGGCCAACATACCATCGAACGCATCTCGACTCAGGTTGAACTGGGACTTGAACCCCATCACACGGCCAATGGCATCCAGTTGAGAAACCGTTGTCCGATCGTGAAGGGTTTCTGTGCCGAAGACATCATCTCGTAAAACGCCTTTGCGGTCTTCTCCATCTCCTCCTCTGTACGTCCTTCAGCGTACTGTGCTTCTTGGAAGTCATCTAGCATGTCTGCTACCCCCGCATCAGCATCAAAGTCCTCCAGACGTGGTCGCACTGCCTCCGCTCTCAAACGATGTGCTTCACCATGGTAGATCCACCGGGTGTAGTCCGGCGTGAATCCATTGTTCACAAGATGTTTAGCCATGTTCTCCTTGTCTTGCCTTCTACGGTTCCCACATCTGCTGCATGGGCACAACACTTTGATCTCTCCTCGCCGAGCCGCGCCAAATGCATGGCTCAAGAAAGCATCTGTCTTGCGCAACCATTCATCGGTGAAATCACTTCTGCTTCTACGGCCCGAGTACATCCACTGACGGTCATCCATCCTACTGTCATCCATCCGAGTACTTACATATCTACCTCCGAGTACTTCCAACCTGCTATCATCTAATAGGAGAGGATAGGTCCTAATCCCACCCGGATGCGTACATGAGGCCAGTTCCCATTGTCTGCCCCGAGCCGAGACAGAATTTCGGCAGCACCTCCCCGATGTTCTCAAGATACACGTCCCTGTAGGGAGAGTGTGTATCCGGAGAACAACAGGGAGGTGATGCTGAAACTCCATCTCGAATCGGGGCAGACCATGGGAACTAGCCTCATCGACGCATCTGCGGGCTGTCCAAGTAACGTGGACAATCCGAAACAGATACGGTTATCGATATGCAGAGACTTGCATACCTCCAGCCGTATCTCTTTCGGACGGGAGACGCCTAACTGGGTTCAATGACCTAAGACCCTTTTCTGGGAAGAGACGTTCTTTATACCTAGGGTGCCGGTGGAGTCAGGCTAGCGGTGCAGTGGCGAGTCGGTGCAGTGGCGAGGTGAAGCGGTGCAGGTAGACCCGCGACGATGACAAAGACGATCGAGGTCGCCGATGTTCTCCGGCTTGGCCCCGACAGGTCCTCCTCCTACGGAAAAGACAAAAAAGATATATCAATTAGAAATTTCGGCAGAACCTCCCCTGCACGGTGAGGTTTCATAACCTGCAAGAAAAGACGGCACGATGGCCGACATCCACATATATGTCAAGGCACGATGGCCGGCATCAACATACATAACTTGAATCACTACTACTAAATAATACTCGATCGCCACATACATTCACATTCACATTCACATGCATTCACATATATCGCCGTGATCCAGGACGACTACTACTAACAACTACTACTTACTACTACTACTTACCACAACTAAGTTGCAAAGGTACGGACGACGAGGCGATCGAGGATGACTTACAAGTGACGACGCGAGGCGATCGACGACGACGGAGCGGGACGGGGCAGCGGCGCGTGGCCGAATGGGGTGGCGCAGGGCTCCTCCTCCTCCTCCTCCTCCTCCTCTCCTTCTCTCCTCCTCCTCCTCCTCCTCCTCTCCTCCTCCTCCTCCTCCTTCTCCTTCTCTCTCCTCCTCCTCCCTCCTCCTCCCCCTCCTCTCCCCCTCCTCTCCCCCAACCGGCCGGGGCGGGCGGGCTCGGGGCGCGCGCCCGGGCCGGCGGGGGGGTGTGGGCTGTGTGGGGCCGCGGCCGCGCGCTCGCTGTGGCGGGGCCCGCGGCCGGAGGTCGGGCCCGCTGGCTGCCCGGCCGGCTGGGCGGGGTCTCGGGCTTTGCCGGCTGCCTTAGCTGTTGTGTCCTTCCTTCTTGGTGTCGGTTTGCTCGGGTCGTTTCCGGCGACTCGGTTTCGCCGGCTTGGGCGGGGCGACGGCGGCGCGCGGTCCGGATCGGCGGCTCGCGGCGCGGCCTTCGGTGAGGCGTACGAGAAGCTGAGGGCGCGTCTTTATGCGCCCGCCGAGCGGGGGCTTTTTTTTAAAAGTTTCCGCGCCTTTGCCGAGAGTTAGATCGAGTGACTCTCGGCAAAGGGTCCACTTTGCCGAGAGCCACTTGATCTAACTCTCGGCAAAGGTTTTGTTTTATTTTATTTTGATAAACTCTATGCCGAGAGCCCTGGCCTGGCTCTCGGCATAGGTGCTATGTGCCGAGGGCTTTAGGGAGCCCTCGGCAAAGCATTTTATTTTTTTTGTTTTTTTGCTCCCAATTTTTTCTGTGGGCCTTGCTACAGTACTAGAAGCCAAGATTTCAAATTTGAAGTGTTTTCCATAAATCTTGCTATATTTCGCGCATTTCTTTAATTTGATGATTTTTCCCGCGGGACGCACGTTGAACTACAGGTGCATAAAATAATGAAACTCAGCGATTCGAAAAATGGTATTAATTCCTTTAGAGGGTATTTCGACACGTATGCAGGGACAGGCGCGGAGACTCGACCGTCTCGTGCACGAGAAACGGCGACCAAGTTGCGTGATATTGGATTTAAAATTATTAAAAATACAAACGAAGTCAGAAAATCATGAAATGAACGAGTGACCTTGCCATCGCATGTAGTGGCTATGAAAAAATTTTGGGAATGTATGGAGGAAGTGGTGGCGAAAGATGGTTGAAACCCTGAGATCTCCGCATATCATCGCATGTGAGGTGATGCGGAGATCTCAGGGTTTCAACCATCTTCGCCACCACTTCCTCCATACATTCCCAAATTTTTTCATAGCCACTACATGCGATGGCAAGGTCACTCGTTCATTTTCATGATTTTCTGACTTTGTTTGTATTTTTAATAATTTTAAATTCAATATCACGCACTTGGTCGCGGTTCTCGTGCACGAGACGGTCGAGTCTCCGCGCCTGTCCCTGTATACGGTGTCGAAATACCCTCTAAAGAATTAATACCATTTTTCGAATCGCTGAGTTTCATTATTTTATGCACCTGTAGTTCAAACGTGCGTCCCGCGGGGAAAAAATCATCAAATTAAAGAAAATGCGCGAAATATAGCAAGATTTATGGAAAACACTTCAAATTTGAAATCTTGGCTTCTAGTACTGTAGCAAGGCCACAGAAAAAACTGGGAGCCAAAAAACAAAAAAAATAAAATGCTTTGCCGAGGGCTCCCTAAAGCCCTCGGCACATAGCACCTATGCCGAGAGCCAGGGCCAGGGCTCTCGGCATAGAGTTTATCAAAAAAAAAAATCAGTCCTTTGCCGAGAGCCTAACAGAGGGCTCTCAGCAAAGGTAACGGCGCAAGACGAGCCGTTTGCGAGAGACCCGTTCGCCGAGGTGCCGTCTACGCCGAGGGTTTAGCTCTCGGCATAGAGTATCTTTGCCGAGGGTTCGACTTCGCCGAGAGTCCAGCTCTCGGCGTATAATTCTTCGCCGAGATCCATATTGTGCCGAGGGTTGACTCTCGGCAAAGATCTCTTTGCCGAGTGTCCGTGTTTTAGCACTCGGCAAAACAACGGGCGCTCAGCAAAGAGCCCGTCTCCGGTAGTGCCTTTTGGACAGTGTACGTGTGGTTGTTAATTGTTGCCAGGTATAAGGTACTTTTGTTGATATGGAGAGATGATTGGTTTGCCAATAGTGATTAAGACATTCTCAGGCGTAGCTGATATATGGTGGACAATGGTTGATCCATTCGTTTGTGCTCAATACGTAAGGAAAGAGTCAACTCCTCATGTTCCGAAGTTTACTTGGTCACCATTTTTACGGGAGCTAACATACATGAATTAATCAAGTGGGATGCTTCCGTACCAAGCAAGGCAGAGTCGAACTGGTAAAAGCCTAAAAGGGTAGCCACCGTACACGCTTTAGTACAAGACCAAACCACCATATGCTCTTCATGCTTCACCTGATCCTTGACTTCTGAGTCAAATGTAGTAAACCTGCAGCCTGCTATAATATTATTTAGATGGGATGTGAAAAGTTTTTGCGTGTCACATCAGATATTGCGACACTAGTAGAAAAGAGCTCTAAGCTGACAGTTCTATTTTTTTTTATAGGAGGTTTCACTTTAGGGCCGGCTGTGTAAAGAAATGACTGGACCATGACTTAGTAACCGCTTGTGGAAGAAATGACTGGACCATGACTTAGTAACCGCTTGTGGAAATGGATTTCCACAAGCGGTTTGTTAAGAAAACCGCCACTAGAAATGGTGCATTTCCAGTGGCAGCTGGTTTATGACGACCACCTGTTTTCATAAGCCAACCGCACTAAATTGGAAATGCACCGTTTCTAGTGGCGGTTTTATTAAGGCTACCGCCTGCGGAAATTCATTTACAGTGACAGTTTTCTTAACAAACCACCTCTAGAAATAGACTAGAATTTTAAAATTTGAATTTTGAAAAATACCTCAGATGCAGAAACAGCCAATATGCGATGCGAGGGGTCTGCGTCAAGGCGACACCCTGTCGCCGATGCTCTTCATTATGGTGATGGAGGCCCTGAATTGCTTCCTCGCATGGATTGAGCAGAGGGTCTCTTGACGCTGATCGGCATGGATGCGGGATCAAGAGTCAGTCTGTATGCCGACGACTTGGTGGTGTTCATCGTCCCAACGGAGCATGATCTGCTGGTGCTCAAAGGAGCCCTGTCCATCTTCGGCCTCGCTTCGGGCCTGTTATCTAATTTGGACAAAAGCATCACGACCACCACCCACTGTTTCGACCTGCAGATGGCAAGGGTGCTGCAGATTCTTCGTTGTCGAGTTGAGCCGTTCCCGTGCCGCTATCTAAGGATCCCACTCTCCGTGCACCTAAAAAGGTCGGAGGAGCAGTTCCTAATAGACAAGGTCGCTGCTAGAATCCCGGTGTGGAAAGGCAGATTGCTGAACGCGACGAGCCGCACGACGCTCATCTCGGCCACGCTGTCAGCAATCCCCGTCCACACGTCGATACCTATGTGTTTGTCACCATGGGCAGTGGAGGCGATCGACAAGCTGCATAGATCGTTCATCTGGGCGGGGTCGGATTCGGTGTCCGGCGGCCAGTGCAAGCTCACTTGGACTAAGGTGTGCAGACCCAAGGGGCTTGGCAGACTGGGGGTGACAGACTTGAGACTCGCTGGCGCCGCGTTGCGAGTGAGGTGGGTGTGGAAGGACAAAGTTCTTGGCCATGCGCCGGCCAACATTCTTCTGGACGGATAGGTGGCTGCATGGAAGCTGCTTGGAGCACCTGGCGCCAACGGTGTTCGAGGCGGTGAGACGGAGAAAGCTGAGGGCGACAGTTGCTGAGGCCCTAGCAGGGAATGCATGGGTCACGTACATCGCTGGAGGGTCGTCACTGCAGATGCTAGTGGAGATTGAATTCATGTGATATGTTGGAATCAGTGGAGCTGACGGAGGCATCAGACACATTCACCTAGAGCTTGACCGTTGATGGTACGTACTCCTCGCCTTCGGCATACAGAGCTATGTTCTTTGGCTGCTTACCATACTCCTCGCCTTCGGCATACAGAGCTATGTTCTTTGGCTGCTCTCAGGTGCTTGGGGCGAGGTACATTTGGAGGTCTGCTGCGCCGCCGCGGGTATGCTTCTTCTTTTGGCTCACCATGCACGGCCGCTGTTGGACCGCAGACCGTCGCTTCCGCCATGGCCTGCAGGAGTCCAACCTTTGCATCTTCTGTGACCAAGAGCCGGAGACCATGGACCATATTTTGGTCGAGTGCTGCTTCAGCCGCGAAATGTGGCAGGCCTCTCTACATCGCCTGCTTAATGAAATATGCGCTTGATGACGTGTACTAAAAAAATACACTACATTATTTTTTGCTTAATCTCATGGTGGTAGAGCCGCAACAGGGACACAATTACAATTATATTGCAGAAATACAGAACATTTATTTTATTACCATTTGTAGCATAGAAATAGTAAGGACATACAGTAGTATTTAAAGTGCAAATAAAGTTCTATATATTCCCATACAATGCCCAAACATGATTTATTTAGTAGTGGTTATTCTCCCAGAACTGAACGACAACGTAGGTGGCCACGGAGCGACGGCCGGCGTCGGACAACCACAGAACGAGGTGGGGCAGCGGCTTCCTCCTCTCTCACCTTCCCCTTTCTCCTCCTCCTCCCTTCCTCTTCCTCCTTCTCCTCCTCCTCCCTTCCTCTTCCTCCTCTGTCAATAACTCAGGGCCGGCGCGGTGTGTGTGTGTGTGTGGGGGGGGGGGGGGGCGGCGAGGTGGGGCGCGACAGTGGCCGTGCGACGTCAGCGGCGGGGGGGACGGGCACAACGCGGCGTTGGCGACGGGTGCGGTGGGGAGCTCGGGCTGGGCGGGGGGGGCAGGTGTGTGCGCGTGACTGAGCACTCGCTCGACCACGTGGTTTGGCATATATGCCTTCTTTACCGAGTGCCCCAGATCCGACACTCAGCAAAGACAAATTTTATTTAATTATTTTCAAAATCTTTGCCGAGTGCTAGATCGGGAGCACTCAGCAAAGATTTTTTTAAAAAAACATTGACAACAAAAAAAGAAAACCCTTTTTTTCATTTTTGATCCTAATTTTTTTGTTGCAGCTCTACTATAGTACCACGTACTCCCTATTAAAATTTGGATCATTTTTATTGCTTTTTGCTATATTTAGTTAGTTTATATCATTTAATTGATTTTTTCTAGAAATTGGAATTTTGAACTGTAGGTGCATCGAATATTGGAATTTAATAAATGAAAAAATAACAGCGATGTTTCTTATTGTAGATTGAGGCCGTATCCAGGAACACGCCTGAAATTTCGAACATCGGGTTCACAAGATGTAACCCTGAAGTTGTGGTACCAGTGTTTTTTAAAGTTTATAAAATTGAAACAATGTACGAAAATCACGAAACTTATGGAGATGCGTGTTATCGTATGTGGATACTATGATAAAAATTTGAGATGGTTTTATGCATGTTGTCACATACGTTGTGTAGAAACGAGGACATCTCCACATGGATATTTTGCCGAGTGCATGACCCCGGCACTCGGCAAAGACTTGGAATTGCCGAGTGCCTGATGGGGGGGGCACTCGAAAAGAGGGATGGCTTACAAGAAATGAGGCCTTCTATGACAATTAGAAGTGTATCTCTTGTCATAGAAGCCCTATCACAAAGGACATTCTGTGATAATTACAAGCTATTTTTATGACAATTTGTGATCTATGACAATTGTAACTGTCACAAAAATTGTCATTATCACAGAAGGCCTTAGTGACAGCGCTTCTATGACAAGAGATACACTTTTAATTGTCATAGAAGGCCTCGTTTCTTGTAGGTTGTGTGCTTTGCCGAATGCTGACCTTAGCCGAGGGTCAGGCCCTCGGCAAAGAGTGTCTCTGCCGAGTTTCGGCCTATGCCGAGAGCCACGCTCTCGACAAAGCAGGCTTTGTAGAGTGCCTTTCTTCACCGAGTGCAGCTCTTGACAAAATTACTCTTTGCCGAGTCCCCGACACAAAGCACTCGACAAAGCCCCTGTTTCCCGTAGTGATAGTTACAATTTCAGGAGTGGTTTATTTAATCTGATCACTCTTGGAAATAGATTTCTAGGGATGTTTGGAATGTAACAATGCAACAAGACACAATTCTTGAGGTTGTTTACTACATGAACCGTTCCTACAAAATTGGTAGATGGCTGAGTGTCATATACATTACATTAATTTTTGCTTAAGCTCATGGTGGTAGAGCCGCAACAGGGACAAAATTACAAGTATATTACAGAAATACTGAACATTTATTTTATTATCATTTGTAGCATAGAAACAGTAAAGTAAGACATACATTAGTATTTAAAGTGCAAATAAAGCTCTATATTTTCCCATACAATATCCAAACATTATTTATTTAGTAGTGGTTGTTCTCCCAGAACTGAGCCTGAAGCCAATCAATTGTCCCCTTTTGCACCTGGAAGGCCTTGGCCAAGACATCATCTGAGATCGGCGGCTTTGATCCAAAGACTGCGTTGGCAATAGTTATGGCCCCAGGATTCTGGCTGCTTAGTGCAGCGATTGCAACAGCTGGCTTGTCATGGATGGGGTTGAATTGGAAGTGTATGAGCCCTTGGGGGAATACAAACACATCACCCTTGTTGAGAACCTTGGCGAATAGCTTGTTCCCGTTTTGTGTGTTGGAGGTGACAAATCCAACATAGAGTGTACCCTCGAGCACGGTGAGGATCTCTGTGGCACGTGGGTGGGTGTGTGGCGGATTCTCACCTAATGGTGCGTAGTCAATGCGAGCCAAAGAGATGCCTAGGGTGTTCAGTCCAGGCAACTGCATGACATTGATCAATGTAACGTTGGATCCGACCTTGCTCTCCATGGTGTTCCTAGGCTGGTCAAGTTTTGCTGCCTTGAAGAAGTCATCTGCGTTCACAGCCATGGGGTCCTTGCAAACAAATCCATTCACCTTCACTGTATGCATAGGCGAAGGCAAATAGTTAGATGGAGAAACAGGTCATTAGGCCACATACCAAGAAATGTTTGTTGAATGTAGATGTTTGTTTGCATACCCGGAGAGTCTTTGTCGGCAACACAGAAATCTTGGAGTGGGCTAGGGTCAGAGGCAATGGCCTGAGAATGGCCAATGGCCAATGCTAGAAAAGCAACAAAGAGGAAGTAGGCGGAGGCAGCCATTTGTTTTGCACTCGCTTTTGTGTTTGTGCTCACTGAATGGAGCTTCTGAGCTTGTTGTGTTTGTGTCTGTCTGATGCTTTCGGCATGGGGATGATGAGCTTATATAGGCTGCCACAAGCATGTGGCGACGTGCACGTATTAATATATTGGCTGAATAAGTCTTAAGTTGAACCAATCAACGGAACACAAGAAACAGTCTCTAATAGCTACGACCTGTTAGAATTTATATGGGCTTGGCCCAATAATAATTCCGAAATTCCTAAATAAATCTCAAAGCCCATTCATGTGTGAGCAAAGAGGGAAGTGGAACTCTTTAGTCCCACCTTGCTAGTGGAAGGGGAGGAGGACTTGCTTAAATATGGAAGTCCTCCACTTCCTCAAGTCTAGTGTGAGAAGGAGAAAGAGAAGTCCCACGCGCGCGCGCGCTCGCTCGCTCGCCGCGCCGGGCCGGCCGGGCGGGGCGAGGCGAGGCGAGGCGACTTGCGCGGGTGCGCGGCACCTGCGTGAATGGTCCGCCGAAATCCGGCTCCTCGCCTTGCGGGAGCGCGGTCTCTTTTGCAGTTTTAGTTTTTGGTTTCTTGGCCTTCAAGTTGGAGAGTCCTAAACAGTTACGACTCAAGAGTCCTAAACCAATTTAGATCGTGATCGCGACGAGGTCGGTTCAACAGGACTATATAAGCAACCTATCGGCCACGCCAAAACATATCTCTCAACACCTCTCGAGCTAGGGTTTGCCTCATATCGCTATTGCGCTGCCATCTAGTCGTCTCCAGTCCGTTCGCTTGCGTGCACCAGCGACCGGGCGAGCAGGTCTCCGGAACCCTCGTCTTTGCGATCCTGCACCGGGAGAAGGCGAATAAGGTTTTTGGGAAGCGCTCGTCGCGCGACTGCTCTCATCTACAACAACGGGTCGTCTACCGTCCAAGTCAGGCGGCGCTACGTCCAGGCGTATTCGTCGTCAACTGCTCAGAGCTATTCCTCCAGCGCTCATCGACGATCAGCCAGCACCGACTCCGCCACCGTCTTCTCCAGCTAACGAAAGGTACGCCGTTTGTGATCTAATGTCTATGTTTCATTAGATCTTATATCTTTGATCTTGCCTTTTAATCTATCTGGTGTACGAGCTATGCTTACACCGATTGTCATGTTTGAGATTATGTTATGCATGTTTTGCTATGCTAGTAAACAATACAATCTGAGATATCTAGATCATCAATTTATCATGATTTATATTCTGGTTTTAATCTGAAAATTGCCTATTCTTTTAACACGACCTACTGAACAATAGAGCTATCGTAAATTAACATTTTAGCTATCTTAAATCAACTTTTCGAAACCTACGTACCTTGCTTCTAATATTTTCACACACGCAGCATATATAGGACTAATAAAATCAAAGTGCATAGCCTCGTTGCACAGCATTAAGTAAGTGTACTCTTTTCTTTTTGTATTTTTGGGTGGCTGGTTTCAAGCATACTATTTGTTTTGAAAATCACTTCTACAATATTTGGATGTAAACCGCAAAATGAAGATTTCAAGTAATCACATAGTGTTCCAAATTTAAAAATCTCTGGAAGTAATCCGCAAAATGGACAACTAATTAGTGGATTCGAATTCGGATAAAATGGATAATTGGACATCCATTTCCTACTCCCTGTAGCAGCAGATGCATAATAAGACATTGGTACAAGGGCATTGCTGACGGTGGACTGCCATAGTTGCGTAAACAAGTTAAATGGTTCATCGGACAACCTATGCTTGTGCTAACATACGTGAGAAAGAGTCAACTCACAAAAACAAATATAGAAATAGTCAACAATACGAAAGTGCATGACGGTCGTATTATAAATCTTTAATTACCTTTTGCACTTTATATAATTATAACTATATATCCAACAATTTCCATATATCGTCATTATTCGTGACCAGTTGACGAGTCATAGCACATTAATATATCTGTCAGTTCCACACCAAACCAACATCTCTAGTACACGCTTTACTAGATCAAGCACATTATTGCTTCTTTGTAGCTTTATACTAATACGTGAAGTACAGGGATTATCATGCATGATTTAAAAGAGAACTCGTAGCATAGAGATCAGTTTCTCACTATTGGTTCTGAGTTTCTGACTGTCATAGGTGCGTAAGCAAGAGAAACAGACAAGTGTCTAAAAGTGAGAAGAAACAGTGGCTACTTCGATGTCCACCTCAGAGAAAAAGAAAAAAAAAAGAATAAGATAGCTCATATTGTCTCTAGCAAAAGTTTTCAAGTTTAAGAAGAGACATATGTTTGCAAGGGGTAAAGTAGAATTAGGTTCACCACATCCACATATACACCCCATATATCCATAGCCATCCACATATCCACCTTATACATCCACACATATGCACGTCTTGATTTAATTGTACGGCTTAATTCTATTTGGATCCATTGTCTGACTTTATAATATATGCACTACAAGTACACCCTTTATGCTATCTCTACACCCTTTGATCTCCACATATATAAACCTTTAGTTGTAGGTGAGATAAAGGCAACACATCATTTGCCTTGGTAAGGATCCAAAATACCACATATACGAGAAACTTAAGAGTGTCATACAATGAAAGCTCTGAGTTTTATTTTGAAAGCCTGCAAAAACTCTGGAAAGATGGTAGAACGAGAGAATTGAGACAGTGTGCTCGACTTGACTGTTCTATTTTTCAATTGCGCAAGACCCGGGAGAAGGCTAAGAATCTCGACGGTTATAGGTAATATGAGTATATTTGAAAGTTGGATCAATTATTCTAAACCAGAGGAGAATTTTTCTTTAAATACATGTGTACTTCTAAAATTAAAAGTAACAAATGTGACTCCTAAATGAGTTCTATTGAGTTTGGTTTTGCTAAGGAACTAGCAAAGGTTAAGCTTTGGGGAGTTTGTTGATGGTAGTTTACAACCATTATAATATGTGAAAAAACATGTATAAGGTTAAGCAAGTCGCGACATTTTCGCGATTGAGTTTGTTCTGCGTTTGGTTTTGCTAAGGAACTAGCAAAGGTTAAGCTCGGAGGAGTTTGTTGATGGTAGTTTACAACTATTATAATATGTGAAAAAACATGTATAAGGTTAAGCAAGTCGCGACATTTTTCACGATTGAGTTTGGTTTTGCTAAGGGACTAGCAAAGGTTAAGCTTGAGGAGCTTGTTGACGGTAGCTAATAACTATTATAATATGTGAAAGAAACTTGTAAAAGGTTAAGCAAGTTGCATAATTTTTCATGCAAAAATCAAGTGCTTCGCGATGGCGGGGGAGCTTGTTTAACGGTAGTTCACAACCATTATAATATGTGAAAGAAACATGTACAAGGTTAAGCATGTCACGACATTTTTCGTGCAAAAATTGTGCGCTTCTTAGCCGAGTGATTTGAACCCGCAACCTCACCCCCGCGCTTACCCTCCTCTACCATTGCACCTCACACTCACTTATGTGTATATTGGATTTTCGGTCTACTCATATTATACTAAACTATGTTTAAATTAAGTGTTTGAGACCCTAAACAAATTCAAATAAAAAAGTGGTCAACTATAAAGTTGTGTAACTTTTCTGCAACTTTTATTTAGGTTGTTTTCTTTGTCCTAGGTTGTTTAAAAATTTGAATTTTAAATTTGAAAAATTGTCACACCCAATTTTAAGAACAAAATTGAATGCAATAACTCATGTGTGCCCAGAGATCAATCACACACATAAGCCACAAATTAAGAAGTATCATCTCATATGTTTATTACATAACGAGTATTATTCAAAGTCTTTACATAGCAGCGGATAAATAAAGTATCTCTCGCGGTAGCTCCATCACAGGGAAGATGACTGGTTGACAGCAAGACTAGAACTCTTCAGGGAAGTCATCATTACCATAGCAATCTGTTACCCATCCGGGATTTTTATCCAAAGAGAAAGAAACAAACAAGCATAAGTACATCTCGTACTTAACAAGTGTAACATGGGGTTCATGAGGCTCAAATAAGGCTGACACTGGTTAAACTGCAGTAGCTTTTAGTTGGCACAATTTTAGCATTAGATAGCATCAATAATAACCATCCCAATTAAACATGTGATCAATGTGAACATGAAACCATTGAACGAGATAGTAATATCACATTAAAACATTATTAAAGCAACAACTATACCATAAGAATTTCAGGTCGCTCGTAACCGTGAGCACGGCTGATATATCAGTTTTACACTCTGCAGAGGTTGTACACTTTACCCGATAGGTCGTGATATCCAGATGCCCGGGTTAATTACTCCCATAACACTTCCGAGGTGAGCGGGCAGGATACACACAAAGCCTTTCAAAGGTTCGTCTAACAAGTTAGGGCCGCTAGGTCTTAAGGCAAGGGGAAGAAGGGTCTCTCAACCTTGCGGCACGCAGGCAAAGTGAAAGTAGCCGCCCTAAATCCAGCTCGTCAAGCGCCTTATGCGCCCTTTCGGGTAACCTCTAACAAGCTAGAAAAGGTCCTTATACTGAGCTAAGGTCAGAGCCATATAACTCCCATGGTTGCACTGTTGTCCCGGGTGATCCCTTATAGTAGTTCCTAAACCATGTTGCTATAAAAGCCAATTTTACCAAGTTGCATATATCATTAAATTCAGGTTCACATGATCAAAGTTTAATTTGAGCACTAGCATAGTTCTACCCAATGCATACCGAGGATAACAAGGCACAAGATCAACACCTAGGATAAATCTAAATAGGCATCAAGGTAGACACATGCATATGGTGATGATATAGTGACTTATGGTTATTAGGACATCAAGGAGGATCCCATGCTATACTTGCCTGATTCAGCGAACTCTGGTTGCTCTTGGTTGTCGTAGAAGGGCTCTGATCACCAGCGTATGTCTCACCGTCTATTCGAGTACCACATCACATACAATCACCACAACAATCGGGGACAACACACAGCAAAGCAAACAAGAACAACACATTACACAACAGCACAGAAAAATATAAAAAAGTTTGAAAACAGAACACACATACACTACCACGCAAGAAACGAGAATTAAAAAATAAGCGAAAGTTAGAGCTAAACAAGTTACAAAACCTTAATTAGTAGATTAAACTTAACTCAAATTTTAATTACCGAAAACAGTAGATATTTTTGTGAAGATAGCTAGATCTTTTCAAAACAAATCTAACGCAAGTTGAACGGACTAAAACGGACTAACAACGTAGAAGTTATAAGCATTTGAAACTGGTGGCAAAACTGTAAAATAACCAAACTTGAATTTGAATTTAAAACGATTTAAATCGAATTTCAGTATTGACTGGACTGCGCCTCAATTTGGAAGAAACGCAGGGGCTTATAAGGAAGAAATCACAGACTCAACGCACAGTGTAGTCTGGACCGCGGGTTTAGATCAAAATCTTTGGGGGACTCTTTAGCAAAGTGGACAGGCGAAGGGGTATCAAGCGTTTCTGAGCGTCAGATCTGAAACGGACGCTCCAGATTAAACGGGGAAGGGTCGGCGGCGCTGTGTCGCCGGAGAAGAGGGAGTACGGCGGTGCCACGGCCGAAAAACGGCGGCGCGGCTCGGGATTGCTCGATAGAGCGGTAGAGACCTTGGGAGCAGGTCCATTCGAAAGAGGAGCTCGCGGCGAACTCACCAGAGACGAAGATGGCGTCGATTTCGGCTCAGGGACGGCGAATCGCTTGATTTGGCGGCGACGGGGTCCCTGTGAACAACGGCGAGCTCGGGTGAGCGATTTAGATGACGAAAACAGAAAAGGAGAGGTCGAGCGTGATCACGAGATCGACCCGAAGCTTTGACGAAGCTTCGAAACGGCTGAAAAACCTCAGAGCGTCGGGTGGACGGCGGCGGGGATTTCGCGGGTGGCGGAGCGCTCGGTTGCGGCGATTTAGGGCACGAGCGCGTAAGCTGTTTGCGTGGGGAGAGGCGGCAGACAATCGGGAGCCTTATTAGATGGTAGACTCGACCGATTTGGCAAGCTAAGACGCGTAGGGTAGATGGAATCGAGCTCGGCCTCGAATCCTGGTTGCATTCAGGGGGAAGGGGACGCTGACATGCGGGCCCTCGGCATCAGCGACTGCGGGGAGAGGAGCTGCGGCGCTTGCGCGCAAGCGCAGGAGCTGGGCCGAGCGGCGGCCCATGCGGGCGGAAGAGAGGGGAGGGAAGCGGGCCGTCGGGGAGAGGCCTTGGGCCGGCGGTGGGAGAAAAGTGAGGGCGCCGGTGGCCGACTGGGTCGGAAGGAGCGGGCCGGCCGGCTGGCTCGGGCCAAAAGGAGAGAAAGGGAGAGGGAGAAGGAGAAAATGGTTTTCCATTTTCAGAAACATGTTTCAAAAGCAAATTTGAAATCCATTGAACTCAAACTAGTTTTGAGCAAAAACCAATCATCACAAGAAATAAAATATGCACCAGCATGTATGCATCATCATGGTCTTTGGCCTAGGATTTATTTTAGCTTTTGCAAATAATTTATTAACTAGGTTTTATGCAACACATAAAATGCAACAATTAAATCATATTGCCTATTTCAAATCAATGCAAATTTTTGGGATGTTACAATTATACCCCCCTTAAAGAATCTCGTCCTCGAGATTCCAGCGATGCTTACTCAAACAACTGTGGGTAAGACTTCCTCAGATCCTCTTCTCTTTCCCAAGTTGCCTCTGCTTCTGAGTACCGGTTCCACTGAACCTTGCACATCTTTATTACTCTACTCCTGGTAACTCTTTCAGCTGTTTCTAAAATTCTTGTTGGGTACTCATCATAAGTCAGATCTTCCTTAACTGTGAGCTCTTCCAACGGTATTTGCTCTTCGGGCACTCGTAGGCACTTCTTCAACTGAGAAACATGAAACACATTATGCACTCCTGACAAGCTTTCAGGCAACTCTAACTGATATGCCACTTCACCACGTCTTTCAAGGATCTTGAACGGTCCAATATACCTGGGTGCTAGCTTCCCTTTCTTATTGAACCTTTTCACACCTCTCATTGGTGACACCTTTAGGTAGACATAATCACCTACTGCAAAAGATAGATCTCGACGACGGTTGTTTGAATAACTCTTCTACCGAGACTGAGCGGCTCTCAAGTTATCTTTGATTATTCTGACATGTTCCTTGGCATTCCTCAACACATCAGGTCCAAACACTTGCCTTTCACCTGTCTGATCCCAAAACAACGGTGTTCTACACGATCTCCCATACAAAGCTTCGAACGGTGCCATTTTAAGACTCTCCTGATAGCTGTTGTTGTACGAGAACTCTGCATAACACAAATTCTTGTCCCAACTGGTGCCATACTGCAATGCACAAGCTCTCAAATGTCTTCTAGAATCTGATTGTTCTTTCTGTCTGTCCATCAGTCTGCGGATGATAAGCAGTACTGAAGTTCAATCTTGTACCCAAAGCTTCATGTATACCCTTCCAGAATGTGACGTAAACTGCGATCCTCTATCGGACACGATCTTTCTTGGAACTCCATGTAGACAGACTACTCTTTCCATGTATAATTCTGCTAACTTTGCCCCATCGTAAGTAGTCTTGACGGGTATAAAGTGAGCAACTTTGGTCAATCGATCAACTATTACCCTATGGAGTCGTATCCTCTCTGAGTACGAGGCAAACCAACTATAAAGTCCATGCCAACTTCTTCCCACTTCCATTCAGGGATCTTCATTGGCTGCAACAAACCAGCGGGTCTCTGATGTTCTGCCTTCACCCTCTGACATGTATCACACAGAGCGACGTACTCGGCTACATCTCGCTTCAGCCCATCCCACCAATACTTTTTCTTCAGATCAAGGTACATCTTAGTGCTTCCAGGATGAATGGAGTAAGCTGACTCATGCACTTCTCGCAGTATAGTCTCACGTATCTCCTTGATTTCAGGCACACATAACCTCTTCCCATGCCATAACGTACCATCATCATCTAATCGAAAACCTGGTGCTTTGCCAAGAACAATATTATCGGCTATCTGCTTCAACTTCTCATCTGCCATTTGACCCTTACGTATCTCTTGCATCAATACGGTTCAAGTACCAATTCCATTCTGTTGATCACAATTCCCAGATTCAGATGTGCAAACTCAGCACACAGTTCTTCTGACATAGGAGCAATTTGGATTCCATTGGCATGGCTCTTTCTACTTAAGGCATCTGCTACTACATTAGCCTTACCGGGATGGTAGTGTATTTCCAAATCATAATCCTTAATCAATTCCAACCATCTGCGCTGTCTCAAGTTCAGATCAGACTGAGTGAATATGTACTTCAAGCTCTTATGGTCGGTGTAGATGTCTGTCTTGACCCACTAGATAGTGTCTCCAAATCTTCAATGCATGGACAACAGCTGCCAAACTCTAGATCATGTGGGGTAATTCAGCTCAGCTTTCTCAACTGCCTCGATGCATATGCTACAACTCTGCCTTCTTGCATAAGAACACAACCCAAACCTTGACGAGATGCATCACAATAAATAGAGAAGTCCTTACTTAGATCTGGTAGTATTAACACCGGAGCTGTGTCAGACGTTTCTTCAACTCCTCAAAGTTAGCCTGACATTTATCGGACCAGACAAACTTAGCATTCTTCTCTAGCAGAGCTGTCATCGGCTTAGCAAGCTTGGAGAATCCTTCAATGAACCTTCTATAGTAACCGGCCAATCCAAGGAAACTACGAATCTCGGTCACATCTGTTGGTGGCTTCCAATTCAACACATCTTCAACCTTGCTTGGATTACTGAGATGCCTCTTCATTAGAGATAACATGTCCAAGGAAAGAAACTTCCTTCAGCCAAAACTCACACTTGCTGCGCTTGGCATACAACTTGTGCTCTCGGAGTTTCTGTAGTACTAACCTCAGATGTTCAGCATGATCTTCCTTGTTCTTAGAGTATACCAGAATATCATCAATAAACACAACTACGAACTTGTCGAGATATTCCATGAACACCTTGTTCATCAAATACATAAAGTAGGCAGGTGCATTGGTCAATCCAAAGGACATGACTGTATACTCATACAACCCATACCTGGTAGTAAAAGCTGTCTTTGGAATATCAGATGCTCGAATCTTCAACTGATGGTAACCAGAACGCAGATCAATCTTAGAGAACACACATGCACCTTTAAGTTGATCGAACAGATCATCAATCCTTGGCAACGGGTACTTATTCTTGATAGTAACCTCATTAAGCGATCTATAGTCAACACACATCCATTGACCACCGTCCTTCTTGTCCACAAAGATAACAGGAGCTCCCCAAGGGGATGAACTAGGACGAATAAACCCTTTTTCTTGTAACTCTTTAATTTGTTTCTTAAGTTCTTCTAATTCAGGTACTCCCATTCTATAGGGTCTTTTAGCTATGGGTGCAGTTCCAGGTAAAAGCTCAATAATAAATTCAATGTCGCGATCGGGTGGCATACCTGGCAAATCATCAGGGAACACATCCGGGAACTCATCCACCACTAGATCTTCCGGGAAAACCTCTTCATTCATCTGGTTCACGGTTGCAGTCGGTGTTGGTTGTAGCACTACATTCACACTGATTCTGTCCCCCTTAGCTGTGGTAACTGTCACAACCTTATCTTGACACTGAATACCTGTCTTGGTTTTCGTCAGCCAATCCATACCCAGTATCAAATCAATACTAGCTGTCTTCAACACAATTGGGGACACTGAGAAATCTACTCCCCCTAAGGACACAGCTAGCGGCATACACTGGAGCGTAGCTTGCAAACCTCCACCCGGTGAGGTAACCATTATGGGGGTTTTCATGAGGCTAACATGTAAATTATGCATTCTAACGAAGGTATGTGATATGAAAGTATGCGATGCACCAGAATCGAAAAGAACTGTAGCAGGGATGGAACTGATGTTGAACGTACCAAGCATAATCTCTGGCGCTTCTTGCACGGTCTCTGTGGACACGTGATTCACCTTTCCCGAATTAGGGGGTACATGCTGCCTTCCTTTCTGCCCATTATTCTGAGGTGGGAGCTGATCTTGCCTCTTCGGACAGCGGTTGGCATAGTGACCGGGATCACCACAACGGAAACAGGCATTGGGTGTTCCATTCTTGACGGGGGTGTTGGGTGCACTACTCTTCATGGGAGCATTGTTGGGAGTGCCTTGGCGCTGGGCTTGATTATTCTTCTGCTGCTGTTGCGGGTATGAAGGACGTTGCTGTCCCTGGTTGCGGTTCCACTGAGTAGTAGGTCCCTGGTACCTCTGCTGATTGCCTGGTGCGAAGTTGGAACGAGGGCGGTTGTTACTACGAGAGGACTGACCTTGGAGCTTCCTCTTTCTAGCCTCCATCTCTTTGCGTTTGTTGTCAACCACAATAGCACGGTTGACTAAGGTCTGATAGCTTTCATACTTGGACCTCTATACATTCCATGTAGCCGCACAGACTCCAGTCATTTCCTACTATATTGCCACCTCCTGCTACCTGTGGGTCCTTCTCCATCCATGGTCATCCTAATCTTGTAGCCCATGCATCTCTTTAAATATTTGTCAGTCATTAGTTGTAATAAAGCAAATTGCTCTCTATGTTATGCCTATCAACGTGGCAAGCACACACATCTGCCATTCTCCTCTTCATAGTCTACGATGACTTCGTCTCCTTTTGATATTGTTCATAGTGATATGATGTCTCGGCTTCACCTGTTTTGAGCACTTTATAAGTATTATTTAGTTATGGGGGATGATTTTAGTCATTACTGTAGGACTTTTTTTTGCCTAAAAAAATCTGGTGTTCACCAACTCTTTGATGATTTTATCTCTTATACATAGACATATTTTCATCGCACCCCATTGTTTTTAGGACGTTAACGGAATTAAGTCTGTCAACTCTTTCACTACAACGCTCCTTGCTCACCACGATATCCTCCTTTGCCTTTTGTGTCCATTTTATCACCTCAAATGGTAAGGTTGGACGCAAGATTCAAACCATCAATAATACCATTCACACCTTACAAATTCATGCCTCCGTCTTAATGGGTCGAGTGATTAATTAGCAATCTTACATAAGCTCTCAATAGGAGACATCTTATTATGTTCTAGCGAGCCCCATTCTATTCCACCTGCTCTCTAACATGGTGCACGGCTCCATGCAATATTCATCTCCAAATTACCATTGAGAAATATTGTTTATGCAACGGCAACATATCATATACAACCAATCTGCTCTACAAATTTTGTAGGATCCTCGCATACCTCAGTGTAGATAAAAAGAACATTATGGTATAGCTTGCAGCAGAGACACAAAAACAATGGTGGGATATAAATACATAATTTATTCTATTATATCTAAGTTGTAGCATGTCATAACTGAGTACACACAGGAGTTGAATATAATAAACATATCTCCATACAATGAAGTGAGTCTAAATTTACTTAGTAGTGATTGTTCTCCCATAATTGAGCATTGGCCAATCAATTTGTTCCTTTTGCACCCGGAAAGCCTTGGCCAAGACATCATCTGAGATCGGTCATTTTGATCCAAAGACTGTGTTGGCAATAGTAATAGCCCCGGGGTTCAGGCTGCTTAGTGCAGCGATTGCAACAGCTGGCTTGTCATGGATGGGGTTGAATTGGAAGTGTATGAGCCCTTGGGGGAATACAAATATGTCACCCTTGTTGAGAACCTTGGTGAATAGCTTGTTACCATTATCTGCGTTAGAGGTGACAAATCCAACATATAATGTACCCTCGAGCACGGTGAGGATCTCTGTGGCGGCACGTGTGGATGTGTGTGGCGGGTTCTGACCTAATGGTTTTGTAGTCAATGCGAGCCAAGCGGCAGGTGGTGCACTGGTGCTAATGACTGAAAAAGTCCAAGTTCAACCTACCAAAAGAAGAAACAGTCTCCGGCTGCTAGAACCTGCAGATGAAACAACACAATTATCTTACTACTATATCAACTTTTTCAAACTGACCTTGCTTTTAATATTTTTCATTTCACACGCATAAATTACATAATTATGTTAACAAATCCAATATGCATGATCTCTTTGGAATGTGTACATACTCTTTCTTTTCTTTTGTGTTTTTGGGTGGAAGGGTCATGCTTATTATCCTCTTGAAAATTAATTCTAAAATATTAAGAAGGAAAAGAAAACATAAAATGGTAAGGTACTTTTTTAGTACAGTTAATGAGTCGTCCTTTTGGACAGTGTGTACGTGTGGTTTGTTAATTGTTGCCAGGTATAAGGTACTTTTGTTGATATGGAGAGATGATTGGTTTGCCAATAGTGATTAAGACATTCTCAGGCGTAGCTGATATATGGTGGACAATGGTTGATCCATTCGTTTGTGCTCAATACGTAAGGAAAGAGTCAACTCCTCATGTTCCGAAGTTTACTTGGTCACCATTTTTACGGGAGCTAACATACATGAATTAATCAAGTGGGATGCTTCCGTACCAAGCAAGGCAGAGTCGAACTGGTAAAAGCCTAAAAGGGTAGCCACCGTACACGCTTTAGTACAAGACCAAACCACCATATGCTCTTCATGCTTCACCTGATCCTTGACTTTTGAGTCAAATGTAGTAAACCTGCAGCCTGCTATTAATATTATTTAGATGGGATGTGAAAAGTTTTTGCGCGTCACATCAGATATTGCGACACTAGTAGAAAAGAGCTCTAAGCCGACAGTTCTATTTTTTATAGGCGGTTTCACTTTAGGGCCGACTGCGTAAAGGAATGAGTGGCCCATGACTTAGTAACCGCTTGTGGAAATCCATTTCCACAAGCGGTTTGTTAAGAAAACCGCCACTAGAAATGATGCATTTCCAGTGGCAGTTGGTTTATGACGACCACCTGTTTTCATAAGCCAACCGCACTAGTAGATACTGAAAATGCACCGTTTCTAGTGGCGGTTTTCTTAAGGCTACCGTCTATGGAAATTCATTTACAGTGACAGTTTTCTTAACAAACCGCATCTAGAAATAGACTAGAATTTTAAAATTTGAATTTTGAAAAATACCTCAGATGCAGAAACAGCCAATATGCGATGCGAGGGGTCTGCGTCAAGGCGACACCCTGTCGCCGACGCTCTTCATTATCGTGATGGAGGCCCTGAATTGCTTCCTCGCATGGATTGAGCAGATCGGTCTCTTGACGCTGATCGGCATGGATGCGGGATCAAGGGTCAGTCTGTATGCCGACGACATGGTGGTGTTCATCGTCCCAACGGAGCATGATCTGCTGGTGCTCAAAGGAGCCCTGTCCATCTTCGGCCTCGCTTCGGGCCTGTTATCTAATTTGGACAAAAGCATCGCGACCCCCATCCACTGTTTCGACCTGCAGATGGCAAGGGTGCAGCAGATTCTTCGTTATCGAGTTGAGCCATTCCCGTGCCGCTATCTAAGGATCCCACTCTCCGTGCACCTAAAAAGGTCGGAGGAGCAGTTCCTAATAGACAATGTCGCTGCTAGAATCCCGGCGTGGAAAGGCAGACTGTTGAACGCGGCGAGCCGCACGACGCTCGTCTCGGCCACGCTGTCAACAATCCCCGTCCACACGTCGATACCTATGTGTTTGTCACCATAGGCAGTGGAGGCGATCGACAAGCTGCATAGATCGTTCATATGGGCGGGGTCGGATTTGGTGTCCGGCGGCTAGTGCAAGCTCACTTGGACTAAGGTGTGCAGACCCAAGGGGCTTGGCAGACTGGGGGTGACAGACTTGAGACTCGCTGGCGCCGCGTTGCGAGTGAGGTGGGTGTGGAAGGACAAAGTTCTTGGCCATGCGCCGGCCAACATTCTTCTGGACGGATAGCTGGCTGCATGGAAGCTGCTTGGAGCACCTGGCGCCAACGGTGTTCTCGGCGGTGAGACGGAGAAAGCTGAGGGCGACAGTTGCTGAGGCCCTAGGAGCGAATGCATGGGTCACGTACATCGCTGGAGGGTCGTCACTCCAGATGCTAGTGGAGATTGACTTCATCTGTGATATGTTGGAATCAGTGGAGCTGACGGAGGCATCAGACACATTCACCTAGAGCTTGACCGTTGATGGTACGTACTCCTCGCCTTCGGCATAAAGAGCTACGTTCTTTGGCTGCTCTCAGGTGCTTGGGGCGAGGTACATTTGGAGGTCTGCTGCGCCGCCACGGGTATGCTTCTTCTTTTGTATCAACATGCACGACCGCTGTTGGACCACAAACCGGCGCTTTCGGCATGGCCTGCAGGAGTCCAACCTTTGCATCTTCTGTGACCAAGAGCCGGAGACCATGGACCATATTTTGGTCGAGTGCTGCTTGAGCCGCGAAATGTGGCAGGCCTCTCTACATCGCCTGCACCTCCTTCTGCCCGTGGCACAGATTGGAGAAGGCGCGCTGAATTGGTGGATCAGCGTTAGAAGAAACATGGACAAGTTCTTTAGGAGAGAGTTTGATTCATTCTTCATGCTTGTTGGTTGGTTGCTTTGGAAGGAGCGGAATGCCAGGACGTTCCAAAGGGAGTCCTCGTCGGTCTTGCAGGTGACCCATGTGATCAGGGAGGAGGGAGACTGGTGGTGCTTGGCTGGTAACAAGCAGTTGATGCTCCTTTGGTTGAGGGAGTCGCTCACTAGTAGAATACTGCTCATAGCTGGCGCCCACTATTCATAGCACAGGCGGTTGTAGTTATCACGCGCCTGTGATATAAAAGGGGACAGTGAACAGTTGACAACCGCCAGTGGAAATACATTTGCACTGGCGGTTGGACTAAGCCAACCGCTAGTGTAAATGGATCATTTATACAGGCGGTTGGCTAAGCCAACCGCCAGTGGAAATGGTTTTACACAGGCGGTTGTCTTAACTCAACCGCCAGTGGAAATACCACCATTTTCACTGGCGGTTGGGTTAAGCCAACCGTCTGTGCTATCTCTGGTATAAATACCCCCTCTTCCTCCCCGAGCAGCACTGTTTCTCGCCGCCACCTTACATTGTAGGCGATTTTGGAGGTTAAGATTTTACAAAATACAAGGGGAGAGGTTTTGATCTTCATTTCTTGGAAGGAGATTAACAGGAAAGGTTAGTTTGTGTCCCTCTTGCCTCAATTTGCTCAATTTGATGATTCACTTTTTAGATCTAGGGTTTCACCTAGCAAATATATAATCTCTAGATATGGTTACTTTTTTACATTGATTTCAATCAATTTATTGTTTTTTACAGGTAATGATGGAGAGGTCATTCTGGATGTATAAGTTATCAAGACTAGATCCATTATACATACCCGAGGTCCAAAGGTTTGTTGATGCCGCTAAGAATCATGCTTGGAGAACAAAGAAGACGCACATACATTGTCCATGCATGGACTGCAGAAATGTTGTTGTATTTGATAACACTCAACAAATCCTTTCTCATCTGGTTCGCCTAGGATTTATGAATGATTACTTGATTTGGACAAAGCATGGAGAGGGTAGCTCTGCGCCTTATACAACTGAAAACCCTGCGAACATCGACGTCGATGGTGAAGATATGGTCGATGGTGGGTTTCAGTTTGTATAGGAGACACAACAACCTCACGTCGAACATGTTGTGCCAAATGTTGGAGATCATGGTTTCGCAGGAGGAAATGAAGATGTCAGAACTAATGTGCTGCCAAATAATATGGCTGCGGAAGATGCAGAATTTCTAGAGGCAATGTTGCGTCGTCATATGGAAGATCCATCAATGTTCTTCATGAAAGGTATGGAGACCTTGATTAAGGCAGCAGAAGAGCCTTTGTATGATGAGTCTAAGGGTTGCACCAAAGAGTTCACGACGCTGCGATCTGTGCTTAAGTTGTTGGTGTGCAAAGCTAGGTATGGTCTTTCTGATGCTGGCTTCGATGCGTTCTTGAGTATTATTGCAGACATGCTTCCTAAGGAGAACAAAGTGCCTGCTAACACATACTATGCCAAGAAGCTAATCAGTCCACTGATGATGGGTGTTGAGAAGATCCACGCGTGCAGAAATCATTGTATCCTGTATCGAGGTGCTGATTATAAGGATTTGGATAGCTGTCCAAATTGTGGTGCAAGTAGATACAAGACGAATAAAGACTACAGAGAGGAAGAGTGTGCTGCCTCCGTGTGTAAAGAAACCAAGCGAAAGAGGACCCAACAAAAGACCCTAAAGAGTAGTTCAAAATCCACCAGGAAAGAAAAACAAGAAGTAGACTATTATGCCCAGAAAAAGATTCCTGCTTTGGTGATGTGGTACCTACCTGTGGTCGATCGTTTGAGGTGTTTGTTCGCTAACCCAGAGGATGCCAAACTTATGAGCTGCCATGCTTGCGATGACCACAAAGATGATGGGAAGCTTCGGCACCCAGCCGATGGCCAGCAGTGGAAAGATTTCAATGAAAACCACATGGACTTTGCAAAGGAACCAAGAAATGTTAGGTTCGCATTGAGTACTGACGGAATGAATCCATTTGCTGATAGGAGCAGCAAGCACAGCACATGGCCGGTGATCCTCACCATCTACAACCTTCCTCCATGGTTGATGCAGAAGCGAAAGTACCTTTTGCTAACCATCCTAATCTCTGGGCCTACACAGCCTGGAGTTGACATGGATGTTTTCTTGGAGCCCTTAATGGAGGACATGAAGATATTGTGGGAAACAGGTGTTAAAATGTTCGACGAGTACCGCAAAGAATCATTCACACTGAGAGCAATTATCTTTGTTACGATCAATGATTACCCTGCTCTCTTCACATTATCAGGGCAGTTCAAGGAAAAGGTTGGTTGTGTGGTATGCATAGATGAAACCGCTTACGTGTCCCTTGATGCATCTAAGAAGATAGTGTACATGAGACACAGACGCTTCTTATCGAAAGGACACAGGTACCGTCAGAAAAAGATGGATAAGTATTTCGACAATAATGTTGAACTACAGTCTACTGCTCCAACAGGTAACAGTAAAGGCAAAAGAGTTTTCAACCTAGTCAGCAAACTCAATTTTGTTTTTGGGAAGAAGACAAAAGACGGAAAACCAAGAAAGGATGTCAAACCAACTCCAGGGGCTACATTCAAGAAAAAGTCTATTTTCTTTGAGTATTTGTCATATTGGCCAGAGTTAGACGTTCGCCACGCAATCGATGGTATGCATGTCCAGAAGAACGTGTTTGAAAGCCTAATTGGAACCTTACTAGACATGAAGGGGAAGACAAAGGAAGGACTGAAATCACGCATGGACATGGTACAGTTAGACATAAAAAATGAACTTCACCCTGTGCTTCAAGAAAATGGGAAGTACCACCTCCCGGCAGCAAGCTACAACCTCAACAATGAAGAAAAACATGCGATGTGTGCGTGGTTCAAGCATTTGAAAGTCCCATCTGGGTTCTGCTCTAGCATACGGAGTATTGTGTCAATGAAAGACCTTACACTCACCAACTACAACTCACATGATTGTCATGTCATGCTGACTACTTTCCTCCCTATTGCCATCAGGGCTATAAATCCAGTGTGGATCAAGGTTGCTGTCACACGGTTGTGCTACTTCTTCAACAGGATCTCACAAAAAGTGATTAACCATGATGAGTTGGCATCCCTTAAGGAATTCGCAGTGGAGACAGTGTCACAGTTTGAGATGTGTTTCCCTCCAGCATTCTTTGATATTATGGTTCACCTTGTGGTCCACTTGGTTCCACAAATAGAGGCTCTGGGTCCCATGTACTTCCATGAGATGTGGACATATGAGCGTTTCATGTCAATACTAAATGGCTATGTATCAACTCGTGCTCGTCCTGAGGCGTCCATGGTAGAGGGGTACTTAACCGAAGAGGCAATTGAGTCCAGAGGTCCTTTCTGCAACAAGGTCCTAAAAGACCAGGTTGCAATAGGTTTACCTCCGTCAAGACATGAGGGCAGGCTGAATGGAAGAGGGAGGATGGGAAAGAAAACAATCGTCCCTCTTGATTACAATACAATCCTCGAGGCACATCACAGCATCCTACATCAGCTCTCGATAATGGAGCCTTGGATCGAGAAACACATTAATGAGCTTCACGAACATAATCATGGGTGCACCAATGATTGGTTAACGAAGGAACACAAAAAAAAGTTCACCTCATGGCTTCGGGAGCATGACATACCAGATGGGGAAACAACTGAGGAACGCACCATCAAGGTGTTGGCATCTGGACCATCACGCCAAGTCACGACATGGCAAACTTATGACATTAGTGGTTTCACGTTCTGTACGAAGTCCAAGGACAACAAGAGCATGGCACAGAATAGTGGTGTTCGATGTGAGGCCTTAGACTCTGAAACTGGTAATGAGACTACATACTTTGGCTTCGTTGAGGACATATGGGAACTTGACTATGGTTCATTTCAGATCCCTGTGTTTCGATGTCAATGGATTGAAGACAAACATGTTACAGTGGACAACTATGGGGTCAGAGTTCTTGATCTAAGTAAGGTTGGGTACAAAGATGATCCATGGATAATGGCTAACCGTGCTGCACAGGTCTTCTATGCCGAACAAATCCTTTCTCGTAATGAGAAGAAAAGTACTGACAAGCCGAGGCATGTAGTTTTTCCTGGAAAGCAACAAGCTATAGGAGTTGGTGGTGTATCTGACCTGGATGAATTTAACGAGTTCAGCGATATGTCTCTCTTTGTAGACGACCATCCAGTAAGGATAAGGAATGTTGAGCGAACCATCCCACAGAAATCATTGCCCTGGGTGCGACATGATGGAGAAGGAAGAATAGTAGCTGCCTAGATTATTTTTGTTATTTGCCTTGTAATCCATTTATGTAATCTTTATGCCACATTAGAGCCACTTTTATGTATTCAAATCATGAGTCCCCTTCAACTTTGGTATTCAAAACTTTCTCATTAGAGCCATTTTTAAATCCCTAAGCCGCACAAAACTCTCTCAAAATTTGAATTTCAAAACTCCGAACATCAAAAAGATAAAAAATGAAGGGATGTCCTATACAAAAGATGTGCACTATGTTGTTACCTACAACTTTGGTATTCAACAGTTCCTCACTAGAGGTCATTAAGTGTGCCATATGTCATCTGCGAGTTGTCAGGATATTAAATTCGTAAAACTTAAAAAAAACAGTAATTCACTAGATTTTCAAAAAATCCTCAAATTTGGTATGGTGGCATGTATTGTCCAACTAAACTCCAGAAAAAAGAATGAAATGATTTGAACAAAGTGACAATATAGATGCTTCACAAGTGGGCGCATCTCTTAGAGAGTTTAAGTGAGTTTTACGGAAGATTGGAGTAGATGTGGACAACGTGTGGTATAACAGTGTCAAATGAAGTATTGACCAAAACAAAAGTTGTAGATCATGGTGTCCCCTTCAACTTTGGTATTCAAAACTTTCTCATTAGAGCCATTTTTAAATCCCTAAGCCGCACAAAACTCTCTCAAAATTTGAATTTCAAAACTCCGAACATCAAAAAGATAAAAAATGAAGGGATGTCCTATACAAAAGATGTGCACTATGTTGTTACCTACAACTTTGGTATTCAACAGTTCCTCACTAGAGGTCATTAAGTGTGCCATATGTCATCTGCGAATTTTGAATTTCAAATCTTTGATCATAAAAGATTCTGATGCACAAAATTTGTGGAACAATATTTTTAACATGTAGATCTTTTATAGAGAAACGACACAAAATTTATTTCATAATTTTTGGAGCAATATCTTTTAAGATATTGATTTTTTAAGAATTTAAACAATATCTGCAAATTGCATTAAAAAAATGGAAATTGGTTAATACAGGCGGTGGTCAATACCAACCGCCTGTAGAAAAGGTTTCTACAGGCGGTTTCTATTTCTACAGGCGGTGGTCAATACCAACCGCCTGTAGAAACCATTTCTACAGGCGGTTGGCATTGACCACCGCCTGTAGAAATGACGTCCCTATATAGGTCAACTCGTCACCCCGAAAATTTTTTCTAAGTCCTGGCGCCAGTTCATTTCAAACAGACGCAGGCACGCTGCCGAATTTTTCCGCCACCATCGCGCTCGCCGTTGTGAGTCCTCTCTCCGTTGCGCTCGCCGTTGTGAGTCTTCTCCTCCTCCTCCTCCTCCTCCTCTCTCTCTCTGCGCATTCAGCGGCGGCGGCGGCATGGCCGCAGTGGGCGGCGGCGGCATCGCGCGTGGAGGAAGAGACGAGGAGGGCGTGGGACGGGAGAGAGAGGGAGAGGGGACTTCGGCGGCACGGTGGTGGCGGGCGCACTGCGACGGCGGGCGCGCAAGGCGGCCGCGGGCGGCAGGCGGCGGCGGTCTTGCGGCGGCGGGCGGCGGCAGAGAGGAGGAGGGGCGTGGGCCGGCTGGGAGAGAGAGGGAGAGGGGAATTGGGCCGGGAATTGGGCCGCAGAGGGAGAGAGAGAGGAGGAGGGGCGTGGGCCGGGAGTTTGGCCGGGTTTTTTTTTTCTTTTTTTTTTCTTTTTTCTTTTGTATAATCATTCAAAAAAATTGAAATATTGATATCCTGAGAAATATTGGTCCACAAATAATGTAATAAATTTTGTTTTGTTTCCCTCGACAAGATGTATACATAAATAAATGAAAATAAATTTTATTTTGTTTCTCTCGTGAAATATATATTTAAAATGATTTAAATTCAATATATGCCTCATAGTTTGTTTAATACATAGATAATTCTAGGAATACCAAAAAAATGTGAATCCAATTTTGTTAGCTTTATTGAACTATGTAGAAGCTGTGAAAAATATGAAATACCATGTTTTTTTTCTTTTTTCTTTTATATAATCATTCTAATAAAATTCATATCCTAGGAAATATTGGTCCAAAAATAGTTTGTTTCTCTCGTGAAATATATATTTAAAATGATTTAAATTCAATATATGCCTCATAGTTTGTTTAATACATAGATAATTCTAGGAATACCAAAAAAAATGTGAATCCAATTTTGTTAGCTTTATTGAACTATGTAGAAGCTGTGAAAAATATGAAATACCATGTTTTTTTCTTTTTTCTTTTATATAATCATTCTAATAAAATTCATATCCTAGGAAATATTGGTCCAAAAATAGTTTGTTTCTCTCGTGAAATATATATTTAAAATGATTTAAATTCAATATATGCCTCATAGTTTGTTTAATACATAGATAATCCTAGGAATACCATGTTCTTTCTTTTTTCTTTTATAAATCTTCTTGTGATATTATTATATATTTATGTCAGTTTGTCGCGATGAGTTCTCCGCGCAAGGACCAAGCCCCAGGATCTGAATCCTAGGAATACCATGTTCTTTCTTTTTTCTTTTATAAATCTTCTTGTGATATTATTATATATTTATGTCAGTTTGTCGCGATGAGTTCTCCGCGCAAGGACCAAGCCCCAGGATCTGAACATACGGAACAAGCCCCAGAGTCCGACCCCATGATGAAAGAAGTGACCCACCAAACAAGTAAAGTCCTGGGGTCGTCTGAAACGGGTGAAGCCACGGGGGACGAAACTCCAGAATATGAAAGTGTTAGCGATGACATGGAGCCTCCCGAAGTGAGGAAGGCTCGTCGTGAATTGGAACGTGACCCTGATTATAATCCACAAGCCGATGAGGTAATCCTTGTCTATTATACATGATTTTGATCTATAATGTTTGTATGTAATTACATGATTTCGATCCATAATGTCTATATATAAACCCATCTATACGATTCACAATGTCTATACTCAGGAGGCAATGTCTCAAATGCAAGAACTGATTTGGCAACACGAAGTGGCACTAGCCGAAGATGCACCGGAACTGACCACGACCCCGACCACTGAGAGATCAAGGAAAAGAAAGCGGAGGAATTTGAAACGAGGCGAGAGAGGATTAAACAAGTTTCCAGACGACGTATATGCCATCTCAGATGTTAGCCCGATCGGACAACCCCTAGCTCCTGAGGAGGCCCTACCTAAGTACCGGAACACCATTGGTTTCTGTGTTAGGGACATTCTTGACATCACTATTCGACAGTGGTCCAGTGTGTCAGATGATGACAAGACAAAAATTTGGGATAAAATCAAGACGAGGTTCCTGTTTCCTCGAAACACACCAGAGGCACTGATAAAGGAATACACAATGAAGCAGTGTGCAATCAGTTTCCGAAACTGGAGGTCGGAGATGAATACCAAGTTTGCAAAGAGAGGGTTGGACCCTACAAGCAGATACAAGATTACTAAAGGACAGTGGGCGGTCTTTTTAGAGCAGAGGAGAGAGCCAGAGTTCTTAACTATCAGCGAATCCAACTCTGCTCTCGCTAAGAAGAACAAGTACCACCACCGTCTAGGCACAGGTGGTTACCAGCGTCATGTTCCCAAATGGAGGCAAGAAGAGGCTGCGAAGAAGGCGGCAGGGTTCCCAAACTGAGAGCGGTGTGTCCTTTGACGACCCAATGTTTGAAGAAGCAACAAAGAGCATCTTTGCGGTGGCGGCCAAGACGCAGGAAGGGAAATTCAAGCCACGAAGGGAGAGGGACATCCTTACTGCGGGCCTCGGTAACCCTGAGCATCCTGGCCGTGTTCGGGGCATCTCATCCAAAGAGGGATGGAAGGATGGATTCGGCCCTCAGTGGCAAGGTGAGTATAAGAAACGTGATCGATACAAGGAAGAAATGGCAAGTTATTTAAAGCAAGAGGCTAGGAAAGAGTTCACGGAGATGATGGCAAAATTGCTAGAAAATCCTCCTCCTGAGTTGATGCAAAAACTAGCGAGTGCGGTTTCAAATCAACAGATTAGCGTTCAGGCACCCCAGATGCAGCTAGTACCAGTGGTGTCACAATGTGCAACCAACATTCCAAGCAGTGTTGCGTCTACGGCGAACAAGGTTCACTATCCGGTTGACGACATTGTTGGTCCCATGTCGTGCTCCCTGGTCATAAGATATGGCATTAACAATCATCGTACAAGGGAAGTAGCCAAGGGCAAAGCAATCCCAGGACGCAAATACCACGGAGCTGACATTCCTGAAGACTACTGCAGAGTAGAAGTATCGACCGTGGTTCAAGGATATGAGGATGAGATTCTAGACATCCCCGGTCCAGAGGACATTGAGAAACTCGGACAGGCTATAAACAATTTCATTCTTTGGCCTAGGCGGGACGTCCAACTGATGGAGCAACCCACTCAGGAGTCATCAAGACCTACCAATCCTCTTCATGACCACCCACCATCACCTCCCCAGTCTATTCCCGAGCCTCAATCATCACCTCCGCCAAAGTCAGCACCATCTCCGCCACAATCATCACCTCCGCCACAGTCAGCACCATCTCCGCCACAGGCATCTCCTCCACCACAGTCAGCACCATCTCCACCACAGTCGTCTCCTCCGCCATAGTCAGCACCATCCCCGCCACAGTCATCGCCTCCACCACAGTCAGCACCATCTCCACCACAGTCGTCTCCTCCGCCACAGTCAGCACCATCCCCGCCACAGTCAGCGCCTTTGCCACAGACAACACTATTGAATTCCCCACCATCCCCACAACCCGAAGATCCTCTGCCACAAAGCAAGGAGCCACCACCACCGCCAAAAAAGAAATTTCCGGTACCCAAGTTGGTTTCTCCCTACGAGCCAAAGAAGAAAATAGCTGGGACAGCCAAATTTTTAAAAGGAATTAGACAGAAACGCACTTCAGAAGTCGTTGAGTTGTCTGAGCTTCAGAAGTCAGCGAAGCCAGTGCCTAAGGTGATTCCTTGCACTATCAAGGTCCCAACTTGTCGGTGTTTCGTACCCGGGGGTATCACACCAACGAGTAATATGATCGCGTGCTTCTCTTCCTGGATGGTGATGCAAGGGACACAAGGATTTATCCTGGTTCGGGCAAAGAAGGCCCTACGTCCAGCGGGGGGAGATGTTCTTGTATTACTTGCACCTAAGTGCTTGTACAGGGGAGAATACAAGCTCAGTGAGCGTGGACCGGAGTCCGGACTCGTGTCTGTGTGTGGACACGTGTGTTCTGTTCGTCCTCCTGCGAATGAGGGCCCTAGCGTCCCCTTTTATAGAGCAAGGGGAAGCCAGGGTTACATAAAGGTATTACAGGTATCGGGGCGTATGGTGCCCCATACGGAGAAGGGTAGGAACCCTGTCTTGTCGGGGCCACTGGAGTTGATGTGATTGTCGCTGTTGGGGCGTCCTTGGGTCGTGGCTTCCATCCTGGGCGCGGACGTGGTGGTGCGACAAGGCGGGAGCCGTACAGCACCCATCCCGGAATGTACAGTACGCGGTGAGGTCCCTCCGGGTCTTGGGGTGCCTGTCCTCCAATAGCATGAAAGTAGTTAGGGCTCGAAGGGCGCGGAGCCGACTTCGAGGTGGTGCCACGGGGGCTCGAGGGGCGCGGAGCCGGCCTCGAGATGTGGCAGTGTAGAGCTCGAGGGACGCGTAGCCGGCCTCGAGGAGTTACAGCGCAGGGCTCGAGGGGCGCGTAGCCGGCCTCGAGGGGTTACAGTGCAGGGCTCGAGGGGCATGTAGCCGGCCTCGAGGAGTTACAGTGCCTGGAATGGCCGAACAGTGCTGCACTGGTGCCCTTTTGCCCATGCTTGTGGTGAAAACGAGACTTGACCTTTACACCGAGTTACTGTGGTACACGCCATGTACTAGTGGACATGACCGGAGTAGGTGAAGGCATTAAATGCGTGGTATGGGCTGGTACGGCTGTCTGAGCAGCTCGAGGTCCGTGTGTTAAGGCTCGAGGTGTGGGGGCGCGCATGCCCGAAGTCTGGAGGGCTCGAGCGAGACGGAGAGCGATCGCGTTCGCCCGAGGCCTTGCTGGGAGGGCTCGGGCGAGACGGAGACGGAGCGTTCGCCCGAGGCCTTGCTGGGAGGGCTCGGGCGAGACGGAGATAGAGCGTTCGCCCGAGGCCTGGCTGGGAGGGCTCGGGTGAGACGGAGACGGAGCGTTCGCCCGAGGCCTGGCTGGGAGGGCTCGGGCGAGACGGAGACGGAGCGTTCGCCCGAGGCCTTGCTGGGAGGGCTCGGGCGAGACGGAGACGGAGCGTTCGCCCGAGGCCTGGCTGGGAGGGCTCGGGCGAGACGGAGACGGAGCGTTCGCCCGAGGCCTTGCCGGGAGGGCTCGGGCGAGACGGAGACGGAGCGTTCGCGTTTTTGCGTTGATTGGGGGTACCCTTTTTTGTACCACCGACAGTAGCCCCCGAGCCTTTGTTTGAGTGCTTGCACTCGAGCAGGGGCTCTTTGACCTAGGTTTTGAGGACTTTGACTGCGTTGGTTTTCGAGGGGGTTTAGCCGTGCTGATTCCATGGGTGTCGCGCGAGCGACACCCGTGGGTGTAGCCCCCGAGGCCACGGGGGAGTGGTTGGAACTTCCTCGTGGGCTTTTTGCGAGTGTCGAGTTCCCGAGTTTTGGATCCTTTTGAAGAAACCTCCGTAGCTGGGAAGCCTTCTGCCCGCTAGGCGCGCCTTTCTTCTTTGTCGTGGGAAACTCCGCCCGAGGCCTGGCTCGGAGGGGCGTTCGTCCGAAGCCTGAAAATCTCATGCTCACACAAAGGAAAAAGATCAGTCGCAACTGCTCGAGTTATTTGACCCTCTTTCGTCGAGGGGTGCCAGGCTGAACCGGCTGGCCGGCTCCTCGAGCTGTCCGGCATGCCGATTGCCCTGGCTTGTCATCCCGCGAGTCCTTTCGATCGGATGCGAGGGGGGATGCCTCGTACTACCCCGAGTGGGCGAGTATCGAGGTTCCCGGTGAGCTGGTAACGGGGAATCCAAGTGAGAGCTCGTGCCCCGTTCGTTAGGGGTCGACTGTGGCCCGGAGGTGGTCTCATAAAGCGTGGGGGCTCAGTCTGCAGGAGTGCCGGGTCCGTTCGATAGGACCCGGTGGCTCGATGCCTCCCTCCGAGGGGATCTCACTGCACGTCGAGCTCCCCGCCTTGGATACACGTGAGGGGCCTCGAGGGCTCGGCCCTCGAGTAATGCCGCGAGTGGCGCCCCTTGGTGTCCCTGACTCGGGTGCTCGAAGCCGGCTGTCGAACCCTTTTCGAGGGCCAGCCTTCGCTGCTTCGAGACTTAGGGCCGGGGCCCGTTTTTACCTTTATGAAGAAGCCTTCGTCGTCTGGGAGTCCTTCTGCCCGTTGGGCACGCCTTTTTAGGCGGAAACTGAGGAGAGCGGCGGGCGTGAAGCCGGAGCGACGGTCGTGGCGGGCCCGGGTAGTGGAGCGAATGGAGAGGTAACGGGTGTATCCTGCACCCGGCTCGAGACGTGGTTAGGTGGGCGCATTGAATGCATTCGGTTACCTTTTTACGTCGTGGGAGATCCCGCCCGTCCGGATTTCCCCCTATAAATATCGAAAGAGGGGAAAAGGAACCTTTTACTTTGCCCTGGCCTTCGCCGCCGCCATAGCCTTCGCGCGCCCTCTCCTTCGAGCTAGTCGATTGGGGACTTCCAGCCGTCCGTCCGCTGCCCGGATCCGCGCCGCGCCACCGCCATGGCCGCCCAGACACAGATGCTGCCGGCCGAAGACTGGAGCTCGTCGAAGGTGACGCAGAGCGAGATGGACTCGCTGGTGGCCCAGGGGCTTCTGCGCCCCAACCCGGAGGAGGGACCCGCATGGTGGGTTATCCCGTCGGCGGAGCACCGGGAGCCGCACCCGCCGGAGGGGTACGTGGTGAGCTTCACGCGCTACCACCGTATGGGGCTCGGCGTCCCGCCGGGCCGCTTCTTGCGAGGGCTGGTCCATCATTTCGAGGTGGAGCTGCAACACTTCTCCCCCAACTCCATCTCGCATGCCGCCATATTCACCGCGGTGTGCGAGGGGTATCTGAAGATGGAGCCGCACTGGGAGATGTTCGTCCATCTCTTCCGGGGCGAGCTCTTCATCAAGTCCTTGAAGCCCAGCGGGAGGCGTCCCGTGCGCATGGGCTCCCTTGCCATCACCGCGAGGGCGGGGACCTCGTCGGCCAACGTCCCCCGCGAGTACCTGCGATACAAGCTATCCACCAACCAGGCCGGGTGGGACGACCATTGGTTCTATCTGCGGAACGAAGGTGGCCTCCTTCCACAGTACACCGGCAGGGTCCTTACTCGACGCCCGGAGAAGTGGACCTGGGGTGTTGCGGCGGACAGGCAACGCCACCTGGCCCCGCTGATGGAGATGATGAAGACGCTGGTGGATGAGAAGAAGCTGACCGTGCAAGCGGTCATTTGGGCGTTCCACCAGCGAAGAGTTCTTTCGCTGGCGGACCGCCCCCTTCTTATGCACGAGATGGGCCCGCAGGCTCAGCTCGAGGCGCTCAATCGCTCGAGGATGGCCGAAGAGAGGCTGTCCCGGAACGAGGGCGTCTCCCGGGTGTCGATCACGATCCAGGGCCGTTCGTCCCTGAACTCTCCCACCTGGTTGCGATGGCACCCGACGAGGGGTGTCTCGACCTGGTAAGCCTCCCTCGAGTCGAGCTATCTCGAGCCTCCTCCCCCTTCTTCCTCCTCCGACCCGTTTGCATCCGTCTTGTGGTTTGTCTCATCACGCTTCTCCTTTCTTCAGGGAGCATTTACTTGTCGTACGTCGAGGCCCCCGGTGAGGGAGGACGCCGCGGACGCTCAGGTGAGGCGCCTCTCTGCTCAAAAGGACAAGGAGAGCAAGGATGCCAAAAAGAAGAAAGAGAAAGATAAAAACTTGCGTTGCTTAGCTTGGGAGCAGAGACTGGCGAAGGCTCGTCGCAACCGTCAGCCTGGGGACGGGTCCCCTGAGCTGAGTTCCTCGAGCTCGGAGGAGGAGAGTAGTGACGAGGAGGAGGACGACGACGAGGGGATGGATGCGCGCTTGATGCGCGCGGGGCTCGTCGATGACAGGGCTGACCGCTCCTCTGTGCAGGAGGGTACACTGGAGGTCCCACCGACAAAAGGGGCACGCGGGACGCAGCCGCGGAAGGCGGCGCCGATCCCCGCCTCGTCGGGGGCCCGAGGTCCGTCGAGCTCCGCGCCGGACGCGCCCCCGGTCGTAAGGAAGCCCCGGACCCGGAGCGCCTCGGCCACAGCGCCAACGGAGGCCGCCCCCGCGTCAGCCTAGACGGGGGGTCTCGAGAGGGGTCGGGCCTCGAGAGGCGGCCGACAGGTCAAGAAGGGTTCCGGGCCCGACCCCCGCGAGCCGTCAAGGGCGCCGTCGAGCCCGCGCCATCACGAGCGTCGGGGAGGGAGCCCCCGAGTGTCTCGTGACCAGGGGCGCGAGCGTCCCCGGAGTCCATCGCCGCACCGCCGCCGGGACGCGGAGGCGGACGCGGGAGGGCGCGACCACCAGCGCGGGCGCCGGAGCAGGTCCCGGAGCCCGCGCCGGGGCGAGCGCCACGACGTCAGCACGAGGGTGGTGCGGTCGCCCTCCCGCGATGTGGGGCGGAAGGAGAGCTCTCCCTCGAGGTCGAGCCATGGGAGGCGTCGGGAGCCCTCCCCCAATCCCAGCCCTGCGGAGACGGCCCAGGCGCAGGGCTCGAGCCGTGGGGTGGGCTCGAAGCCCCCGAGTGGGTCCGGCGACTCCGGGAAGAAGCCCAGCCGCCGCTTCGGGTGAGTAGTTTCCTTAGGTCTCGTCGGTAGTGAGACTTCACCTCTTTCCTTTTGATGACGTGTGCCATCTCCGTCTTCTCAGGGGGAAGCGCTCTTACCAGGAGGTGGACCTTGCTTCGTCCAAGCGGGCCAAAACCTCGAGCCCTGTCGAGACACAGGCACCTCGAGGTATGGCACCTTCCTCCGCTAGAGAGGCCGCTTGGCTGGAGAAGGCCCGAGCTGCTATGGCTCGAGGGGGTCGAATGATCGTCGCCAATTTTGGTGAGGCCGTCGCCATCGACCACGGGGGTCGAGGTTCTCTTCCTGGTTCTGACATCTCCGTCATCTCGTATTGCAGGGGCCTCAGCTCATGGCATCGAGCCTGCCACCACCGTATCCGCCGAAGTGCTGCCTCCTCCCCCTCCTCCTCCTCCTGCGATGGTGCCGACTGGGAGCGCCATCCTTCCCCTCACCACGACGGGTGTTCCGGGAGAAGCGCCTGGGGCGAGCACGGCCCCGCCGGCATCTGGGGCTGGGGAGACCGCGCCCCTTGTGGCTCCGACTAGCGCGGGCCGGGCCGCGGAGGAGGGAAGGGAGGAAGAGGCGTCGGCGGAGAAGGAGCCGACGGTGGAGGACCTCCTGAACGAGCTGGAGCAGGGGCCGCTCCTCGCCGCGGGCTCGATGACGGGGGAGGCACCCGAGGTGCCGGCTAGCGCCGACAAGGCACCGGAGGGCCCGGCCGGGGAAGAGGGCCCGGGGTCAAGCCTTCCCTCGACCGATCCGCAACAGGGAGTGCCGGCGGAGGGACGGAGGGAGTCGGGGCCCGTGCCGTCGGGCGGCGGTTCGCTGTCGGGGCGGCTCGAGGCGGAGGAGGATCTGCCCGACATCGAGCTCGACCGACCGATATGGCCGTTTCCCGTCCCTCTGAGCCCGCCCCTTGCCGTGGTGCCAATCGAGCAGCCGGCCCAGCGGGGGGCCCCGCGCGAGGTGCGGTCCATCTTCCGGGAGGTGGCCGTGCTTATGGCGGAGGCGGAGCGGTCCTGCTCCGAGGAGGCGGGCCGGTCCGCCCAGGTGTCAGCCGCCCTCGAGCGGGCTGAGGCGGAGCTTCGAGATCTCTGCGCGGAGCTGAGCCGGAACGCCCATATGGCGAGCCGGCTTAACGAGGCGGAGGCGGAGGTCCGGGTGGCTCGAGGCGACGTCGCCCGGTCCAAGGAGGAGGCCGCCGCCGTTCTCGAAGCGTCGAGGAAGGAGGCCGCGGACGCCCGAAGCGAGGCCTCCTCTGCCCGGGCTGAAGCCGAGGCGGCGAAGCAGGAGGCCGCTGACGCCCGTGGCGAGGCCGCCGCCGCCCGAACCGCAGCGGAGGCGGCGAGAAAAGAGGCCGAAGACGCCGTGAGTGGTGCCGCCACCGCCCGAGCTGCCGAGGGGGCGGCGCGGCAGGAGGTAATCCGCAAGGATCTGGCCCTGGTGGAGGCGGGCCGGCTGATCGAGGACCTTAGGTCCGAGAAGCTCCTCACGCTGGCCGAGAAGCGCAGGCTGGAGCAGCGTGCTGAGGGCCTGACCAGCGACCCCGCCGCACTGGGGCAACACTGCGACGGTGAGGCTTACACCTTGCTCTTGTTTGGGTCTTCGAAGTTTTTTGTTACGCCGCCGTCTCACTCTTCCTTGTTTATTGCGCAGAGGTCGAGAAGACGGTCGAGGAGCTCCGCGGAACGAACCAGGCTCTCTTGGACCAACTCCAAGATGAGACGATGGTGGCGGAGCGGGCTCGCTCCTCTCTCGACCGGCTCGGCCCTATGTGGGGTGCTCCTCCTGTGACCGCGGCAGAAGGTGCAATGGCTTGGGGCGACGCCTTGGTCGACGCCTTGTGCTTCTTCGACACAGCCGCGCGGGACCGTGTCCGGCAAGCTCTCCATCACGGCGTCAAGCAGACGCTCGCGGTTGTTCGCTCTGGTTTCCGCTTCCCGGTCCACGTTGTCGCGAATGGCTTCATCGAGATCGAGGGGAAGGATGAGGAGTGGAACAACCGCCGTGTCGACAAGATTTTGGAGAAGATGGAGAGGCCGAGGACGTCGCTTGCGAAGATCTTCGAGGAGGACGTGCTGCCTCCTGACGCCAGCAGTGGTGTCGGGAGCCCTCCTCCTTCGAGCTCGGGCGTCGAGGTCGAGCCTGCCATCGTGGACCTCGGGGATGAGTACCGCACCGACGAGGACTGAGGCGTAGCTGAGATATGTTCCACGCGTTCGCCAGGACCCTGCCTTGGTCGTCGTAGAGCTTGTACGTGCCTGGCTTGAGCACTTCGGCCACGGTGTATGGGCCTTCCCACGGAGGGGTGAGCTTATGGCGCCCTCGGTTATCTTGGAGCCGTCGAAGCACGAGGTCCCCCACTGCCAGGTCCCTTTTGAGCACGCGCTTGTCGTGGTAGCATCGAAGTGTTTGCTGGTAGCGTGCAGAGTTGATGAGCGCCACGTCTCGGGCCTCCTCGAGCTGGTCCTTGGCGTTGGCGAGCCTTTCGTCACTGATTTGCTCGTTGTAGGCTCGAAGTCGAGGTGAGCCGTACTCGAGGTCCGTAGGTAAGACGGCCTCGGCACCGTAGGTTAGGAAAAACGGAGTGAACCCGGTGGCTCGACTCGGCGTAGTCCTGAGGCCCCACAGCACCGAGGGGAGTTCTGTAGCCCACCCCTTTCCGAAATTCTTGAGGGTCTTGAACAGCCTTGGCTTCAGCCCATGGAGTATCATGCCGTTGGCGCGCTCGACCTGCCCGTTGCATTGGGGGTATGCGACCGAGGCCCAGGTTACGCGAATGTTGTTGTCATCGCAGAAGTTGGTGAACTTTTTGCCCGTGAATTGGGTGCCATTGTCGGTGATGATGACATTAGGCACCCCGAACCGGTACATGATGTTGGCGATGAACTCGACAGCCCTCTCGGAGGTGGGGTCTCCTATCGGCTTAGCCTCGATCCACTTGGTGAACTTGTCGACGGCCACGAGCATGTGTGTGTACCCTCCGCTTGTCCTTTTGAGGGGACCCACGAGGTCGAGCCCCCAAACGGCAAATGGCCAAGTGATTGGGATCATCTGCAGGGCGTGTGCGGGCTGGTGCGTTTGCTTGGCGTAGAATTGACACCCATGGCGTGCTTGGACCAAACGCTTGGCATCCCCAATGGCGGTCGGCCAATAGAAGCCTTGTCGGAAGGCGTTGCCAACCAGGGCCCTCGGCGCTGCGTGGTGGCCGCAAGCCCCCGAGTGCATATCGTCGAGGAGCTTGCGCCCTTCCTCGAGTGGGATGCAGCGTTGAAGGATTCCAGTTGGACTTCGTCGGTATAGCTCCTGTTCGTCGCCGTAGATGACGTAGGTCTTGGCCCTCCGAGCGATGCGTCGGGCCTCCGTCTTGTCTTCTGGTAGCTCGCCTCGCGTCAGGTAGTCGAGGTAGGGCGTCCGCCAGTCGAGGGGCCGTGATGACGAAGAGGCGTGTGCGTCGACCTGCATCGCCTCTGCGGACGTCGAGGGGTCCGCCTCAAGGGGTGGCGCTGTGAGTCGAGCCCCCGTGTCTTGCTCGAGGGGTGGCGTCGAGGTGCCAGCCCCCGGGTCGATTTCGACGAACGGCTCGAAGACGTCCCTCGAGAAGACGTCTGGCGGTACCGTGCCGCGTGTGGACGCCAACTTTGCCAGATCGTCTGCGGCCTCGTTATATTTCCGAGCTACGTGGTTGAGCTCGAGGCCATAAAACTTGTCTTCCAGCTTGCGCACCTCCCCGCAGTATGCCTCCATCTTGGGATCGATGCAGCTCGAAGCCTTCATAACCTGGTTGACGACGAGCTGCGAGTCTCCTCGGGCGTCGAGGCGTCGGACCCCGAGCTCGAGGGCGATACGCAGCCCATTGACCAGGGCCTCGTACTCGGCGACGTTGTTGGAGGCGGGGAAGTGCAAGCGTAGCAGGTAGCGCATGTGTACTCCGAGGGGTGAGATGAAGAGCAGGCCTGCTCCTGCCCCCGTCTTCGTGAGGGATCCACGAAGTACATGGTCCAGAGCTCGGCTTGAATCTGCGCCGGCGGGAGCTGAGTGTCGGTCCATTCAGCAACGAAGTCCGCCAACGCTTGCGACTTGATGGCCTTTCGCGGGGCATAGGTGATGGTCTCCCCCATTAGTTCGGCGGACCACTTGGCGATGCGCCCCGTGGCCTCCCGATTGTTGACGATCTCTCCGAGGGGGAAGGACGACACCACCGTCACGGGATGAGCGAGGAAGTAGTGCTGGAGCTTGCGCCTTGTGACGATGATGCCGTAGAGCAGCTTTTGGATGTGCGGGTACCGGACCTTGGCCTCGGAGAGCACCTCACTGGTGAAGTATACCGGTCGCTGGACCGGCAATGTATGACCCTCCTCGTGCCTCTCGACGGCTATGACCGCGCTAACCACCTGAGTGGTTGCGGCCACATAGAGGAGGAGGGGCTCGGGGGAAGCGTCACCTTCGGCTGGTCGCGGGGGCACGAGGACTGGTGCAGAAGTCAGCAGCCCCTTCAACTTGGTTAAGGCCTCCTCCGCTTCGGCGGTCCACGCAAAGTGTTCTGTCTTCTTTAACAGGCGGTAGAGGGGTAGCGCTTTTTCCCCTAGCCTCGAGATGAATCTGCTGAGAGCGGCTAGGCAGCCTGTTACTTTCTGCACACCCTTGAGGTCACGAATCGGGCCCATCCTTGTGACTGCTGAGATTTTTTCAGGGTTTGCCTCGATCCCCCGTTGTGAGACGATGTAGCCAAGCAGCATGCCTCGAGGCACACCAAAGACACACTTCTCGGGGTTGAGCTTCGCATTCTTGGCCCGGAGGCACTCGAACGTGGTCTCGAGGTTGCTGATGAGGTTCCCTACTTTTTTAGTTTTAACCACGATGTCATCGACGTAGGCCTCGACGGTCTTGCCTATGTGCTCGCCAAAAATGTGCTGCATACACCGCTGGTACGTTGCCCCGGCGTTTCGAAGGCCGAAGGGCATCGTAACATAGCAGTACATACCAAATGGCGTGATAAAAGAGGTCGCGAGCTCATCGGACTTTCTCATCCTAATTTGGTGGTAGCCGGAATACGCATCAAGGAACGAAAGCACTTCGCACCCAGCAGTGGAATCGACGATCTGGTCAATTTTAGGTAAAGGAAATGGAACTTTTGGACATGCTTTATTCAGACCAGTGTAATCTACACACATCCGCATTTTTCCATTCTTTTTCCTAACTAGTACAGGGTTAGCTAGCCACTCTGGGTAAAATACCTCCTTGATGAATCCGGCCGCCAAAAGCTTGTGCACCTCCTCGCCGATGATCCTGCGCTTTTCCTCGTCGAAGCGGCGCAGGCATTGCTTCACCGGTCTGGACCCGGCCTGGATCTCCAAGGCGTGCTCGGCGACTTCCCTCGGTATGCCCGGCATGTCCGAGGGGTTCCACGCAAACATGTCGATGTTCGCGCGGAGAAAGTCGACAAGCACTGCTTCCTATTTGGGCTCGAGGCTGGTACTGATGGTCAGCGTCTTGCCATTGGCCGAGGTCGGGTCGACGTGTATTTGCTTGGTGTGCTCGGCCGGCTCGAAGGTGCCGGCGTGACGCTTTGCTTCTGGGGCGCCCTCGGTGGCCAGAGCTGCCAAGGCCTCGAGCGAGTCGAGGTGGACGTTGGCCTCCCCCCGCTCGACGCACTCCACGTCGCAGTGGTATGCGTGCTCGTAGGAGGTGTCAACGGTGATGACCCCTTTTGGCCCCGGCATCTTGAGCTTCAAGTACGTGTAGTTAGGAATCGCCATGAACTTGGCGTAGCCTGGCCGGCCGATGATGGCGTGGTAGGTCCCTTGGAAGCCGACCACCTCGAAGGTGAGCGTTTCCTGTCGGAAGTTTGCCGGCGTGCCGAAGCAGACCGGCAGGTCGATGCGCCCGAGGGGGTGGGCCTTCTTTCCTGGTACTACTCCGTGGAACCCCCCGACGCTGGGTCGGAGCTGTCCCTCTGAAATCCCCAGGAGGTCGAGGGTCTCGAGGTATATGATGTTGAGGCTCGAGCCCCCATCCATCAACACCTTGGAGAACCGAACGTCGACTATGACGGGGTCGACGACGAGGGGGTAAGCCCCCGGGTTTATGACCCGGTCCGGATGGTCGTCACGGTCGAACGTGATTGGCGCATCGGACCAGTCAAGATACCGGGGGGCGTCGTGGCCAAGCGAAAAGATTTCCCGGCGCTCCTTCTTTCTTTCTCGAGCTGAGAGCCCGACGGTCGGCCCCCCGTAGATCATGTAGCAGTCGCGCACTGGGGGGAAGTCACCATCTGCGTTTCTGCCGCCGCGTCGATCGGTATCCTTTCCCTTAGGCGCGTCTTCCTTCTTATCGCCGAGCTTGGAGTAGTAGCCCTTCAACAGTCGGCAGTCTTTCAACTTGTGGTTTATGGGGCCCCTGTGGTAGGTGCAGGGATCCTCGAGCATCTGGTCGAAGACAGCCCCGTCAGGGGGGCCTCGGGGCTTCTTGGGCTCGAGGGCGCCCGCAAGCACCTCTTTGTCGTCGTCGTCGTCGGCGCCACGCTTCGCCTTCTGGCCTTTGCGTTTGTTTTTCTTCCTTTTGTTGCCGTCATTGTTGTCGTCCTTGGCGTCGTTGCCCTTGCTGGAGCCCTCCGGCGCGATCACCGCCTTGCCTTTGTCCGTGGAACGGCCAAAGAAAGCCCCCACTGCTTCGTCGCCCGAAGCAAAGCTCTTGGCATGTCGTGCCCGCGAGGAACGCAGAGATGACGTCCTCGTCAGGCACGTGGGGGAGCTCGAGACGCTGTTTCGAGAACCGTCGAGCGAAGTCGCGGAGGGGCTCGTCCGCCGCCTGCCTGCAACGCCGTAGGTCCCAGGGGTTGCCTGGGCGCACGCAGGTCCCCTTGAAATTCCCGTCGAAGACCCTGACTAGGTCGGCCCAGTCATGGATCCGATCCGGCGGGAGCCCCTCGAGCCACCGTCGGGCGGTGTCCGAGAGGTAAAGTGGGAGCTGACGGATGATCACGCGGTCGTCGTTCTTCGCTCCGCCCAGTTGGCAGCCAAGGCGGAAGTCCGAGAGCCAGAGCTTGGGCTCGACCTCCCCGTCATACTTCACGATGTTGGTCGGCGGTCGGAAGCGGTCGGGGAGGGTCGAGCTGCGGATGGCCCGGCTGAAGACTCGGGGGCCCGGGGGCTCGAGGGCCTGCCGGTCGTCGTCGCTGTCGTAGCGCCCCCCTCGATGGGCGCTATAGCCACGCTCTTGGGCCCCCTTGTCCTTGCGCCGTCGGTTGATGTCGTTGCGGGCGTCTTTGGGGTCTCGAGGCGGCCGGTTGTCGACGATCCGTTCGCGGACGGGCCTAGCTTGAGAGGCGTCCGGCTGGTGGACGGATGCCTCGCGAGCATCGTGGGGCGTGTCCGCCGGTCTCCCCGAGGCTGCTCCACGTCGGCGCGACGCCGAGCTCTCGGCCTGCTGTACCGCGGCTGTCTCGAGGAGGTTTTTCATTTCTCCGAGCATGCGCCTTGCATCGGGGTTGGAGACGGCGGGCAGGTCACGGAGCATCATAGCCGCGGCCACCACGTTCTGCCCAGCTCGCGGGAAACATACCTCGGGGCGTGCTGGTGCCCCGTCCTCGAGGATCCGCCGGTGGACCTCTCGAGCCCGGCCTCGAGCTCCGGCTCCTCGGGGCTGGGGTGGCTCCTGCATCAGGGTTTGCCGGAGCTGCAGCAGGTGTCGCCGTTCCTCCTCGGCTTTGGTGATTGCCTCTTGCACTTGTGCGAGTTGCGCCGCCCGGCCATCGTCGTGCTTAGGCGGTACAGCCGGTGCTGGAGGTTCGTCCCTTCCCTGAACGCGTGATCCGCCTGCCGCGGCCACGTCGCTAGGTCCCTCTAGGTCGAGGGCCGGCCTGTCGTCGTCGCCTTCGTCCTCGGTATCGTATACGACTCCCTCGAGGTGGAAGCACTCCCTGGTGGGATCCCAGAGGTCAAGGTCGTGGTAGTCGTATTCGTCGGAGTCGGAGCTGTTGACGGCACGCCGCCTTGACCGATGCTGGGACCGCAGCTCGCGGTACCATTCTCCGACGGTGGCCCGCCGTGGTGGCTCGAAGGCTGGCAAAAAGTCGCGGTCGACGCACGCGGGGTGGACGATTTCCAGGCTGGCCATGGCCTGCAGCAGCGCGCCCTGACGCTGCTCCCGGTCCGCCGTCGTCTGGTCCTGATGGCGCTCGTCGCGGCGGTGGGCGCATACAGCCGCAGAGTTGTCGAGGCCGACCGGGGACCGCTGGCGCCGAGCGCGGCGCGACCCGTGCGGGAGGAGGCTGAGTGGCGTCGACGGCGCATGGCTCGGAGGCCTCTGGCCTGGTTCCCGGTCCGTACGCATGATGAATGTGAAGTCGCTAGGCGGGCGCGGGTGCGCCCTGGAGGTCTCTGGCCGCGAGCCGGGCTGGTTTCCCCTTGGGGACCCTGCACCGGCTACGGGGGCGTAGGTGTTTGCCGCGGGCACCGCCTGCGCCCGGCGACGACGGTGACGATGGCGCCGCTCGCGATGTGGCGACGTGTGGTGGTGCGGGCGACGCGTCACGCCCCCCGCGCGGGGTGGCGTGACACGCACACCGCTCGGGCCCTCCGTGGAGAGCAGAGTCAGCTCGTTGTCGTTGCCTGTGGCCAGGAACTCGAGGCTCCCGAACCAGACGATGGCACCAGCCGAGAACGGAAGAGGGGATGAAGCCATCCAGGAATCAACGAGAAATCGGCTCGGACACGCGAAGTCCCCTACATGGCGCGCCAACTGTCGGTGTTTCGTACCCGGGGGTATCACACCAACGAGTAATATGATCGCGTGCTTCTCTTCCTGGATGGTGATGCAAGGGGACACAAGGATTTATCCTGGGTCGGGCAAAGAAGGCCCTACGTCCAGCGGGGGGAGATGTTCTTGTATTACTTGCACCTAAGTGCTTGTACAGGGGAGAATACAAGCTCAGTGAGCGTGGACCGGATTCCGGACTCGTGTCTGTGTGTGGACTCGTGTGTTCTGTTCGTCCTCCTGCGAATGAGGGCCCTAGCGTCCCCTTTTATAGAGCAAGGGGAAGCCAGGGTTACATAAAGGTATTACAGGTATCGGGGCGTATGGTGCCCCATACGGAGAAGGGTAGGAACCCTGTCTTGTCGGGGCCACTGGAGTTGATGTGATTGTCGCTGTTGAGGCGTCCTTGGGTCGTGGCTTCCATCCTGGGCGCGGACGTGGTGGTGCGACAAGGCGGGAGCCGTACAGCACCCATCTCGGAATGTACAGTACGCGGTGAGGTCCCTCCGGGTCTTGGGGTGCCTGTCCTCCAATAGCATGAAAGTAGTTAGGGCTCGAAGGGCGCGGAGCCGACTTCGAGGTGGTGCCACGGGGGCTCGAGGGGCGCGGAGCCGGCCTCGAGATGTGGCAGTGTAGAGCTCGAGGGACGCGTAGCCGGCCTCGAGGAGTTACAGCGCAGGGCTCGAGGTGCGCGTAGCCGGCGTCGAGGGGTTACAGTGCAGGGCTCGAGGGGCGTGTAGCCGGCCTCGAGGAGTTACAGTGCCTGGAATGGCCGAACAGTGCTGCACTGGTGCCCTTTTGCCCATGCTTGTGGTGAAAACGAGACTTGACCTTTACACCGAGTTACTGTGGTACACGCCATGTACTAGTGGACATGACCGGAGTAGGTGAAGGCATTAAATGCGTGGTATGGGCTGGTACGGCTGTCTGAGCAGCTCGAGGTCCGTGTGTTAAGGCTCGAGGTGTGGGGGCGCGCATGCCCGAAGTCTGGAGGGCTCGAGCGAGACGGAGAGCGATCGCGTTCGCCCGAGGCCTTGCTGGGAGGGCTCGGGCGAGACGGAGACGGAGCGTTCCCCCGAGGCCTTGCTGGGAGGGCTCGGGCGAGACAGAGATAGAGCGTTCGCCCGAGGCCTGACTAGGAGGGCTCGGGTGAGACGGAGACGGAGCGTTCGCCCGAGGCCTGGCTGGGAGGGCTCGGGCGAGACGGAGACGGAGCGTTCGCCCGAGGCCTTGCTGGGAGGGCTCGGGCGAGACGGAGACGGAGCGTTCGCCTGAGGCCTGGCTGGGAGGGCTCGGGCGAGACGGAGACGGAGCGTTCGCCCGAGGCCTTGCCGGGAGGGCTCGGGCGAGACGGAGACGGAGCGTTCGCGTTTTTGCGTTGATTGGGGGTACCTTTTTTGTACCACCGACACAACTGCAGAAGATTACAAGTCTATCCCTAAAAATTTTGTGTTGGGAAGGCCTCTACTCAAGCGGCAGACACTCTTAAAGATTCCAAGCAATATAAAAAGGTTGCATGACTGGTATATGAGAGCCGCTTCTGTTGGCATCGACACCATCAACGTGTGTATCCCCCAAAAGGCATTTCTAAGTGAAAATAATATGTGCATCATTAACTTTGAAGACATTTGGTTGATGATGAACCTCGAGAGACTGGACGTACAGATCGTAACGACGTTTGCACTGTAAGTGTTACATAGATTAAAATGCATTATAGTTGCGTCAATGTTGAATATCTGACTTGCACATGTGCCTTGCAGAATGCTATATGATCAACAGGAGTTGTATTATGGGCAAGATTTCAATTATTGTGCCAATGAAAGGATTGGCTATCTAAACCCAATTGATATATGCGAAGAACGACACACTTTCAGAATCGGAGATAACAACATAGAGTTACTGGGCTTAGAAGGTGAGGAACGGGACAAGAAAATCGCAAAGTTGAAGTTGGCGTATGAATCCCAGTACGCCTTCTACATTGGAATGTCATTGCTGAAGTATCAACATAGGGAATCGGTAGTGGCCCCGTACCACTTTGGGTAAGTTGAAGTTTCCATAGATGCATCATGAATTTGATTCCAATACACAAATGCATCATGAATTTGATTCGTGCAGGGACCACTGGATCTGCTTTTTCATTTATCCTAGGGACGGAAGGGTGCTTGTACTAGACTCCGCAAATTACCCGCCATCAAGCTATGCAAAATTCATTGAAATGTTAGAGCTGTAAGTCGAGATATGCATTCTTACTTTTGTATTTTGAGAGTCTGTGTATAATTAACATAGTGATTCTATTCGAGATCATAGGGCATATAGGTTTTATAAGATAAAAGGTGGAAAATGCGAGTCCAACATTCAAGGGCAGCCATTGCAAGTTTTTTATGACTGGCCGGTAAGTTGGTGCAAAATTTACTCTTATGAATACAAAGCATATATGTACTATACATAGGACCATGGTTGCATGTATAAATATCCACTTTCCCATTATATAGTGCCACAAGCAACCACCTGGATCTGTCCTCTGTGGATACTACGTGTGCGAGCACATGAGAGAGACCGGTCGATACGTCAGCAACCCTTCCGAGGTAATACAAGTAATAGTCATGTATGTAATATTGTACACCATAGTATTGACAAACTATGTATATGCAGGAATATAAGGTATTGACAAACTTTCTTTGCAGGAATATAAGGAAGACAAGGCAAAGCGCATCACCGAACGTACTTTGTACAACATAGTTGAGGACCTGAGCCTTTTTCTATTGAAGCACGTCATTTCAACGGAAGGGAGGTATCATGATCATGAGAGTGAATTATCGAAGCCAGAGTACCGAGTGCTAACAGAGATTTTTAGGCTAAAACTATCTCGGAATGGTTAGTAGACCACCTGTGCAAACTTGGATGTATGTAATGTGCAAACTTGCAACTCTATGTTTGTGAGCACGAAACTTTGATGTATATAAGTGTATGTATGAAATATGTAAATTGCATGTTGTTATATTAATGTATATGCATATATTTAATCTAACAATATAATTGCATGTTCCTATATTAATGTATATATTTAATTTAATAATATAATAATTATAATTAACAATATATATATAAAACTAGTCTACAACAGCACAGGCGGTTAGTTGTGAACCGTCTGTGGAAATCGATTTCCACAGGCGGTTCACTTAAACAACCGCCAGTGTAAATAGACCATTTACACTGGCGGTTTCTTAAGTGAACCGCCTGTGGAAATCGATTTCCACATGCGGTTCACAAATAACCACCTGTGCTGTTGTTCCATTTTCACTAGCCCCCAGCGCAGGCGGTGCTAGAAACCACCTATGAAAATAGGTTTTTAACCGCTTGTATAGTATGTCTCTGTACTAGTGGCTGTGACGTCCGTGTCGTGCAGCTGTGGTTGCAATTTGGTTTCTCCAACGTAGCGCATGAGTTGTAATCCAGTAGTTTAGGGGCGGGTAACTACGTTGTTACCGTCGTGTCTGTGGTTTGGAAAAAAAACTCTCCACCTGCTTAATGAAATATGCGCTTGATGGCGTGTACTAAAAAAATACACTACATTAATTTTTGCTTAATCTCATGGTGGTAGAGCCGCAACAGGGACACAATTACAATTATATTGCAGAAATACTGAACATTTATTTTATTACCATTTGTAGCATAGAAATAGTAAGGACATACAGTAGTATTTAAAGTGCAAATAAAGTTATATATATTCCCATACCACTACTGGAGAAAGGGCCTTTAACCCCGGTGGAGAAGGGGCTTTAGCCCCGGTTTTGCAACCGGGGCTAGCACTCCGGGACTAAAGGTCCCAGTCTTTAGTCCCGGGTGCTTCCCACCGGGGCTAAAGCCTCTCACGATAAAAAATAAATGTGCATTTATGAGATTCGAACTCAGCACCTCTCGCCTCAGACACGCTTACCAACTGAGCTACACAACCCACGTGATGTAGTTCTGTACGTTTTCCTTTTGAATCCACTCGGGAAGCACCTTTAGCCTCGGTTGGTAACACCAACCGGGGCTAAAGGTTCACCCTTTAGCCTCGGTTGGTATTACCAACCGGGACTAAAGGTCCAGGACCTTTAGTCCGGGTTGGTAACACCAACCGGGGCTAAAGATTCACCTTTAGTCTCGGTTGGTGTTACCAACCGGGACTAAAGGTCTTTAGCCCTGGGGACAATTTTTGGCCAAGACTATAGCTCAATTGATAGATCATCCAAAGGCCTGTTCTCTAGTAGTGTACAATGCCCAAACATGATTTATTTAGTAGTGGTTATTCTCCCAGAACTGAGCGACAACGTAGGTGGCCATGCATGGAGCGACGGTCGGCGTCGGACAACCACGGAACGAGGAGGGGCAGCGGCTTCCTCCTCCTCCTCCTTCCCCTTCGTCCTCCTCCTCCCTTCCTCTTCCTCCTTCTCCTCCTCCTCCCTTCCTCTTCCTCCTCTGTCAATAACTCAGGGCCGACGCGGTGGGGGGGGGGAGGTGGGGCACGGCAGTGGCCGTGGCAATGTCGGCGGCGGGGCCGGGGATGGGGCACAACGCGGCGTTGGCGATGGGCGCGGTGGGCAGCTTGGGCTGGGCGGGTAGGTGTTGTGCGTGACTGAGCACTCGCCCGACCACGTGGTTTGGCATATATGCCTTCTTTACCGAGTGCCCCAGATCCAACACTCAGCAAAGACAAATTTTATTTTATTATTTTCCAATCTTTGCCGAGTGCTAGATCGGGAGCACTCAGCAAAGATTTTTTTTAAAAAACATTGACAACAAAAAAAAACGTCCCTCTTTGCCGATTGCCGGGGCCAGACATTCAGGAAAATATTTTTTTTCATTTTTTATCCTAATTTTTTTGTGCAGCTCTACTATAGTACCACGTACTCCCTATTAAAATTTGGGTCATTTTTATTGCTTTTTGCTATATTTAGTTAGTTTATATCATTTAATTGATTTTTTCTAGAAATTGGAATTTTGAACTGTAGGTGCATCGAATATTGGAATTTAATAAATGAAAAAATAACAGCGATGTTTCTTATTGTAGATTGAGGCCATATCCAGGAACACGCCTGAAATTTCGAACATCGGGTTCACAAGATGTAACCATGAAGTTGTGGTACCAGTGTTTTTTAAAGTTTATAAAATTGAAACAAAGTACGAAATCACGAAACTTATGGAGATGCGTGTTATCGTATGTGGATACTATGATAAAAATTTGAGATGGTTTTATGCATGTTGTCACATACGTTGTGTAGAAACGAGGACATCTCCACATGGATATTTTGCCGAGTGCCTGACCCCGGCACTCGGCAAAGACTTGGAATTGCCGAGTGCCTGATGGGGGGGCACTCGAAAAGAGGGACGCCTTACAAGAAATGAGGCCTTCTATGACAATTAGAAGTGTATCTCTTGTTATAGAAGCCCTATCACAAAGGACATTCTGTGATAATTACAAGCTATTTTTATGATAATTTGTGATCTATGACAATTGTAACTGTCACAAAAATTATCATTATCACAGAAGGCCTTAGTGAAAGCGCTTCTATGACAAGAGATACACTTTTAATTGTCATAGAAGGCCTCATTTCTTGTAGGTTGTGTGCTTTGCCGAATGCTGACCTTAGCCGAGGGTCAGGCACTCGGCAAAGAGTGTCTCTGCCGAGTTTCGGCCTATGTCGAGAGCCACGCTCTCGACAAAGCAGACTTTGTAGAGTGCCTTTCTTCGCCGAGTGCAGCTCTTGACAAAATTACTCTTTGCCGAGTCCCCGACGCAAAGCACTCGACAAAGCCCCTGTTTCCCGTAGTGATAGTTACAATTTCAGGAGTGGTTTATTTAATCTGATCACTCTTGGAAATAGATTTGTAGGGATGTTTGGAATGTAACAATGCAACAAGACACAATTCTTGAGGTTGTTTACTACATGAACCGTTCCTACAAAATTGGTAGATGGCTGAGTGTCATATACATTACATTAATTTTTGCTTAAGCTCATGGTGGTAGAGCCGCAACAGGGACAAAATTACAAGTATATTACAGAAATACTGAACATTTATTTTATTATCATTTGTAGCATAGAAACAGTAAAGACATACATTAGTATTTAAAGTGCAAATAAAGCTCTATATTTTCCCATACAATATCCAAACATGAATTATTTAGTAGTGGTTGTTCTCCCAGAACTGAGCCTGAAGCCAATCAATTGTCCCCTTTTGCACCTGGAAGGCCTTGGCCAAGACATCATCTGAGATCGGCGGCTTTGATCCAAAGACTGCGTTGGCAATAGTTATGGCCCCAGGATTCTGGCTGCTTAGTGCAGCGATTGCAACAGCCGGCTTGTCATGGATGGGGTTGAATTGGAAGTGTATAAGCCCTTGGGGGAATACAAACACATCACCCTTGTTCAGAACCTTGGCGAATAGCTTGTTCCCGTTTTGTGTGTTGGAGGTGACAAATCCAACATAGAGTGTACCCTCGAGCACGGTGAGGATCTCTGTGGCACGTGGGTGGGTGTGTGGCGGATTCTCACCTAATGGTGCGTAGTCAATGCGAGCCAAAGAGATGCCTAGGGTGTTCAGTCCAGGCAACTGCATGACATTGATCAATGTAACGTTGGATCCGACCTTGCTCTCCATGGTGTTCCTAGGCTGGTCAAGTTTTGCTGCCTTGAAGAAGTCATCTGCGTTCACAGCCATGGGGTCCTTGCAAACAAATCCATTCACCTTCACTGTATGCATAGACGAAGGCAAATAGTTAGATGGAGAAACAGGTCATTAGGCCATATACCAAGAAATGCTTGTTGAATGTAGATGTTTGTTTGCATACCCGGAGAGTCTTTGTCGGCAACACAGAAATCTTGGAGTGGGCTAGGGTCAGAGGCAATGGCCTGAGAAATGGCCAATGCTAGAAAAGCAACAAAGAGGAAGTAGGCGGAGGCAGCCATTTGTTTTGCACTCGCTTTTGTGTTTGTGCTCACTGAATGGAGCTTCTGAGCTTGTTGTGTTTGTGTCTGTCTGATGCTTTCGGCATGGGGATGATGAGCTTATATAGGCTGCCACAAGCATGTGGCAACGTGCACGTATTAATATATTGGCTGAATATGTCTTAAGTTGAACCAATCAACGGAACACAAGAAACAGTCTCTAATAGCTACGACCTACTGAACAATAGAGCTATCGTAAATTAACATTTTAGCTATCTTAAATCAACTTTTCGAAACCTACGTACCTTGCTTCTAATATTTTCACACACGCAGCATATATAGGACTAATAAAATCAAAGTGCATAGCCTCGTTGCACAGCATTAAGTAAGTGTACTCTTTTCTTTTTGTATTTTTGGGTGGCTGGTTTCAAGCATACTATTTGTTTTGAAAATCACTTCTACAATATTTGGATGTAAACCGCAAAATGAAGATTTCAAGTAATCACATAGTAGCAGCAGATGCATAATAAGACATTGGTACAAGGGCATTGCTGATGGTGGACAGCGACAGTTGCGTAAACAAGTTAAATGGTTCATCGGACAACCTATGCTTGTGCTAACATATACGTGAGAAAGAGTCAACTTACAAAAAGAAATATAGAAATAGTCAACAATACGAAAGTGCATGACGGTCGTATTATAAAATATTTAATTACCTTTTGCACTTTATATAATTATAACTATATATCCAACAATTTCCATATATCGTCATTATTCGTGAGCAGTTGACGAGTCATAGCACATTAATATATCTGTCAGTTCCACACCAAACCAACATCTCTAGTACACGCTTTACTAGATCAAGCACCATTATTGCTTCTTTGTAGCTTTATACTAATACGTGAAGTACAGGGATTATCATGCATGATTTAAAAGAGAACTCGTAGCATAGAGATCAGTTTTTCCTTGTCAATCTTTTGTTGCATTTCATCACTATTGGTTCTGAGTTTCTGACTGTCATAGGTGCGTAAGCAAGAGAAACAGACAAGTGTCTAAAAGTGAGAAGAAACAATGGGTACTTCGATGTCCGCCTGAGAGAAAAAGAAAAATAAAAAGAATAAGATAGCCCATATTGTCTCTAGCAAAAGTTTTCAAGTTTAAAAAGAGACATATGTTTGCAAGGGGTAAAGTAGAATTAGGTTCACCACATCCACATATACAACCCATATATCCATAGCCATCCACATATCCACCTTATACATCCACACATATGCACATCTTGATTTAATTGTACGGCTTAATTCTATTTGGATCCATTGTCTGACTTTATAATATATTCACTACAAGTACACCCTTTATGCTATCTCTACACCTTTGATCTCCACATATATAAACCTTTAGATGTAGGTGAGATAAAGGCAACACATCATTTGCCTTGGTAAGGATCCAAAATACCACATATACGAGAAACTTAAGAGTGTCATACAATGAAAGCTCTGAGTTTTATTTTGAAAGCCTGCAAAAACTCTGGAAAGATGGTAGAACGAGAGAATTTGAGACAGTGTGCTCGACTTGATTGTTCTATTTTTCAATTGCGCAAGACCCGGGAGAAGGCTAAGAATCTCGACGGTTATAGGTAATATGAGTATATTTGAAAGTTGGATCAATTTATTCTAAACTAGAGGAGAATTTTTCTTTAAATACATGTGTACTTCTAAAATTAAAAGTAACAAATGTGACTCCTAAATGAGTTCTATTGAGTTTGGTTTTGCTAAGGAACTAGCAAAGGTTAAGCTTTGGGGAGTTTGTTGATGGTAGTTTACAACCATTATAATATGTGAAAAAACATGTATAAGGTTAAGCAAGTCGCGACATTTTTCGCGATTGAGTTTGGTTCTGCATTTGGTTTTGCTAAGGAACTAGCAAAGGTTAAGCTCGGAGGAGTTTGTTGATGGTAGTTTACAACTATTATAATATGTGAAAAAACATGTATAAGGTTAAGCAAGTCGCGACATTTTTCGCGATTGAGTTTGGTTTTGCTAAGGGACTAGCAAAGGTTAAGCTTGAGGAGCTTGTTGACGGTAGCTAATAACTATTATAATATGTGAAAGAAACTTGTAAAAGGTTAAGCAAGTTGCATAATTTTTCATGCAAAAATCAAGTGCTTCGCGATGGCGGGGGATCTTGTTTAACGGTAGTTCACAACCATTGTAATATGTGAAAGAAACATGTACAAGGTTAAGCATGTCACGACATTTTTCGTGCAAAAATTGCGCGCTTCTTAGCCGAGTGATTTGAATCCGCAACCTCACCCCGCGCTTACCCTCCTCTACCATTGCACCTCACACTCACTTATGTGTATATTGGATTTTAGGTCTACTCATATTATACTAAACTATGTTTAAATTAAGTGTTTGAGACCCTAAACAAATTCAAATAAAAAAGTGGTCAACTATAAAGTTGTGTAACTTTTCTGCAACTTTTATTTAGGTTGTTTTCTTCGTCCTAGGTTGTTTAAAAATTTGAATTTTAAATTTGAAAAATTCAAACTTAGATTTCTAGGACAACATGAATTCATATAAAAAGTTGTAAACATCAAAGTTCTATAACTTTTCAAGATTTACAACTTTTATTTTAGTCATTACTCCATTCGAGGTCGTTTAAAAATTTTGAATTTTAAATTTGACAAATTCAAATATAGACTTCTATGACAAGATGAATTCAAATGGAAAAGTTGTAAACATCAAAGTTCTATAACTTTTTAAGATCTATAACTTTTAAGATCTAACAACAGTCGTCCCTACAAATGGATATTTGTAGGGATTTGTAGGAGCCGCCCCTAAAAAAGAGAGGCGTTGCTACAAATCTTTTTTGTAGTATAGTGGGCATAGGGAGTCTGGTGCGGCGGTTGCCATCGCCAACGTCGAGCTTCTTGCCGGTGTACATTGAACCGGCCCTAGAGGCCTCAGTTTTCCACAGGGAAGATGCGGGAAGGTAGAGGATGAAATGGTAATCTCACCATGGCTGAAACCGAAGGCGTGGAGCAGAAATAGGTATGTTGGTGCTCGGAATGGCGGATGGTGGAGCTCTGCATGGTCCGATGATGGCGAGTTAGCAACTGGTAGCGAAAATCAACAAAATAAAGGCATCAATGGCATTTTTTCCGATGCGATGAAGCTTGGCAAAGGGTCAACTTTGATGGTGCAGCATCAAAATAGTGTCATGGCTTGGCGGAGGCATTAGGGTTTGTTGGTGGCTTTGCTTGGGATGAGGCGGCGCAGGGCTCGAGGGTTCTTTAACTCATTTTAAAAAACTTTTTGAAAGATATTTTTAATTCCTTTTCATTTTTTTCAAAACAACACATTATAAAAATCAAATGCACCATCATGTATGCAACAACATATTTCAATCCTTATAGTTGCTTTTACTTTAACAAAGTTATTATTATTTCCTAAGTTGAATGCTCACAGAAATGCATAATTAAATCATTTTAATCATATTTCTAAAGTTGCAAATTTTAGGTTGTTACACGATCGACAATACGCCGACCGATCCCTCCAGCATCGCTTGGGGGCTCGGGGGCCATACCCATTGGGTACCCTCGTATGTACCCTCTGGCTGGAATCAGGCAGGACCTAAGCCTGCCTAAGGCCACTGCTCATGGCTTGGGCGCTCGTAAAGGCCCTAGGCTCCTGATCGACAATAGCCCGAGCCGGACTTTAGCTCAGCTCCGCCATCTGGTGTTCAGAAACCCCTGTAAGTACAAAGATCATGAGGCACAATTGACCCATTGAAAGGGCGTAAGGCTCTGCCCCCATTCTCTTGACAAGGTCGCACATGAGTGGCAAAATGAGACAAACAACAAACACTGGCTCTCGAGGGTTGTAGGGCTCCTAACTTGGACCTCTATACATTCCATGTAGCCGCACAGACTCCAGTCATTTCCTACTATATTGCCACCTCCTGCTGCCTGTGGGTCCTTCTCCATCCATGGTCATCCTAATCTTGTAGCCCATGCATCTCTTTAAATATTTGTCAGTCATTAGTTGTAATAAAGCAAATTGCTCTCTATCTTATGCCTATCAACGTGGCAAGCACACACATCTGCCATTCTCCTCTTCATAGTCTACGATGACTTCGTCTCCTTTTGATATTGTTCATAGTGATATGATGTCTCGGCTTCACCTGTTTTGAGCACTTCTGATTATAAGTATTATTTAGTTATGGGGGATGATTTTAGTCATTACTGCAGGACTTTTTTTTGCCTAAAAAATCTGGTGTTCACCAACTCTTTGATGATTTTATCTCTTATACATAGACATATTTTCATCGCACCCCATTGTTTTTAGGAAGTTAGCGGAATTAAGTCTGTCAAGTCTTTCACTACAACACTCCTTGCTCACCACGATATCCTCCTTTGCCTTTTGTGTCCATTTTATCACCTCAAATGGTAAGGTTGAACGCAAGATTCAAACCATCAATAATACCATTCACACCTTACAAATTCATGCCTCCGTGTTAATGGGTCGAGTGATTAATTAGCAATCTTACATAAGCGCTCAATAGGAGACATCTTATGTTCTAGCGAGCCCCGTTCTATTCCACCTGCTCTCTAACATGGTGCACGGCTCCATGCAATATTCATCTCCAAATTACCGTTGAGAAATATTGTTTATGCAACGACAGCATATCATATACAACCAATCTGCTCTACAAATTTTGTAGGATCCTCACATACCTCAGTGTAGATAAAAAAGAACATTGTGGTATAGCTTGCAGCAGAGACACAAAAACAATGGTTGGATATAAATACATAATTTATTCTATTATATCTAAGTTGTAGCATGTCGTAACTGAGTACACACACAGGAGTTGAATATAATAAACACATCTCCATACAATGAAGTGAGTCTAAATTTACTTAGTAGTGATTGTTCTCCCAGAATTGAGCATGGAGCCAATCAATTGTTTCCTTTTGCACCTGGAAAGCCTTGGCCAAGACATCATCTGAGATCGGTGGTTTTGATGCAAAGACTGTGTTGGCAATAGTAATATCCCCGGGGTTCTGGCTGCTTGGTGCAGCGATTGCAAGAGCTGGCTTGTCATGGATGGGGTTGAATTGGAAGTGTATGAGCCCTTGGGGGAATACAAATATGTCACCCTTGTTGAGAACCTTGGTGAATAGCTTGTTACCATTATCTGCGTTAGAGGTGACAAATCCAACATAGAATGTACCCTCGATCGAGCACGGTGAGGATCTCTGTGGCGGCACGTGTGGATGTGTGTGGCGGGTTCTGACCTAATGGTTTTGTAGTCAATGCGAGCCAAGCGGCACGTGGTGCTAATGACTGAAAAAGTCCAAGTTCAACCTACCAAAAGAAGAAACAGTCTCCGGCTGCTAGAACCCCTGCAGATGAAACAACACAATTATCTTACTACTATATCAACTTTTTCAAACTGACCTTGCTTTTAATATTTTTCATTTCACACGCATTACATAATTATGTTAACAAATCCAATATGCATGATCTCTTTGGAATGTGTACATACTCTTTCTTTTCTTTTGTGTTTTTGGGTGGAAGGGTCATGAAACGTCCTCAATTTTCCGCGAAGGGAAAATCCACAAAACGAGTTATAATATGACAAAACCAAGAACTGATCTTATCATATTATCATATATCAGTCGATATCTCAGTCATACATCGTAAGATTACATAGATATAAGCATTACATCATTGAGTAACACCTATTACAGAGTCTAATTTTAGCGGAAGACTATTGAGTGAAGGCTCCTCCTTCACGGACATCATCAGAGTTGTTGTAGCGCAGCATCGACCGGATCCTCTGAACCAAACTTGAGCGTAGGCACGAAACCTCCTAATCCTTCTAGAGTCAGTACCTCGGAAGCAGGAAATCTGCACACCGCCAGATGTGTGCAGGCCATGGTCAGCACCGATGAGCTTTAGTGGAAAGATAAAACAAGGGATCTGGCGATCCTAATATTTGGCTGTGGATTTGCATCCTAGCGCAAGAGCAGCAGTAATATGTAATATTTATCAAGTTTTAACACATTCCCATACACACACATCCACATCCACCCACCATATCCATCCCAACATCACCACACCATCACCTCATCTCATCTCACACACTCAGTCGACAGAGGCCAGCTCCCTCCCAGCCTTGTCTCAACGGCCCACAACCTCACACCAGGTTCACGGCCGGCACTCATATACCAGGGGAGAAGAGAACTCTCACTAGTCGGAAACAAGTCAGGGAAAAAGGTCCGCGACCAACGAATTGGCCAACGTATCGATCGATCAACCATACACTCTGCAGAGGTTCTACAATATCCACAAGATCGCCATCCTCGGCACTCTAGAATGCCTAGGCGGATACCGATCGCTTGCCAGCCTAGAATAATGCCACCCTACCACTCAGCCCTGGAATCACCCCAAGTATGTCTGGGATGGCTAAGTCTGTGAAGTCACGTTCCCTCTCCCGAAGTGGGGGCCGTGATCGTCTCGGAAGGGTGTGGGACTCTAATACCCGTACCTTCCTCGCACTCTCTCGCCTAGCAGTAGTGGCATTACCCTACCAGGTAGTCCGACCGTCCCCGTCCATAAGGAGCGAGTGGCATGTAAAGGTATTCCCCGTGGTCAGGTCCCCGCTCCACCTAGGGTGACTAAGCCGGAATGTCTTCTCAAAGGTTGTCATTATATGTGCCACCACAGCACGCTCCTGATCTGGGCTCCACCAACGGCTCACACCCAGATCCACCTCATGTCACCATGTAACCCGCCACAGGTTTCACCACCACAGGGGCTTCCAGATCTGCCCCACGGCAAGACTCGCACCAGGCTCGTCGTATATTCCGGCTCGGTCGACTCAACCCTCACCCTCCACACACCCAAGTCACACACGCAGCACGCTCACACATCACCAAGTCTGGCATCACCCGCCAAACCATTCCCAAGGGTTCACCACCCGCATCACATCTCAGATATAATACGAAGTGGAGTTAATAATATAATGGTGAAATGCAAGCAAGCAGGCGAGTACGCATGAATAAGTGAGCGAATGCGCAAAGTAGGGTGTTGTGGTAGAGTGGGTTGCAATCAGGTAATAAAGGCTTAGGTAGTATCATGCATCAATATACTAGCAAAGGAATAAATATAAAAGCACTAGCAAGTCTACTTATTTGCAATGTCTAATAGGTTTCTCTAAAAGGAGGGTGCTGCCATGACACCTGCGAAGTAGTCGTAGTCGTGGTTAATTATTCCTCGTTGGTGTTTCATCTGCGAGGTCGTCTCCTCCTGAGTTGACTCCATGTCGCCGTCCTTGTTGTCGTTCGTGTTCTCTCGGTCCAACCATATGCTACTCCACGAAACATTACACACGGCAAGAGAACACTCATACCATAATTAGAAGACAACAAGATGTACGAAGATCCATTAATACCAACGAGACACTAAAATGCACAAGGTTTAGCTCTCTCGGCGTTTGTCCGATTTCCTCGAGCTAGGAATAAGGTGGTGGTTTGCAAGTTTAAGTCTTGACCAAGCCAATACGGCTTTATGACATAGGGTTCAAACCAAGGCCTATCCTTAGCAAACACCACGGCTCACGTACTTTGATTCAGCTGTCATGAAAAGGACAGGAATCAGAGGACGGGCCTAACGAATAAAGAATGATGGGGGTTCGGCCCTTGTAGCCTTATCCCAAAGGTTGTTAGCTGAGTGCAAACGCGATTAACACCATTACGACTTAACCCTAATGTACCTTGGCTAGCCCGCTATAGTAGAAAGCGGTAGCGCAAAGGATTGGACATCTACAATCCTCTTGATCCACACGACACAGTACGTCGGGAACCAAGACTCGGGGTTACTCAATATATTGGAAACGAACGAGGCTAGCTCAGCACATCTATGTCATGTTCTCAGACGCATCTTCCGAGAAGATGGTTTTAGACGGTCGATCGAGTCAACGTACAGGGTTCTGAGATACAACATAGACCATAGCTTTGCTAATAAAAGAAATAGCAAGAATACAATTATATAAATAAGTCAAGGGATCATTCTTTCCATCGCACACGTCATGGTAGAAGGCGGGGTGTTGGAAGGAGTGTCACAATATAAGATGCAAGTGCGCAAACTACTTGTAGGGTTCCCGACCGGGGTGCTCTGGCACTAAGTCATTTCTAGATTCGTAGCGGTGCGGTTGTCACCGTGAGAATCGAGATATGCAATGGTCAACGGATACAAGCATACAAGAGTTTATGCACAAAGAAGCATAAAAGCATAGCTCCATGGTCATGGCGAGGTGTACTCGCGACCACAAGATACACTAACAAGGGTCGTGTTACATTCGGCATCACGGTCATGGCGAGACGGGTCTCGCGATCGTAATGTCCGAACGTGATATGATCCCTTAGCCGGCTTAAAGGCTCGGCACACACAGACAACATACGAGCATCCATACATGCGACATTAAGAACCATAAAGCGACAAAAGACATCGAACCAAATTAAGTGGAGTAGCACATTCCATAGCATGAGTTTGGATGGATCCTGTATCACAAGTGCATATACGGGTGGTCGTAAGATCGAGGTGCATGAGTACAGATAGATAAATAAGAGACTTTCCAGAAGTGGCTCGGTAGATCGACTGAGATAACGTGGTTCCCAAAGGGTCATGGTGGCGGCACATAGAGTCACAAGATTTTCTCCAACGATATAAACTACGACACGGCACGGGGTCTCCTTAATGACACATACTAGGGATTCCATCAGGGGCATCCTACGGTCAAAAGATGAGAATAGAATTACCTGGTCATCCAGCATGTCGACTACGGTTCGTTCTACTCGGTCTAACGTCCAACATATCGTCCAAGGTTCGTCCTATTTGGGCATCGCACGCAGTGGTCCGGTCTACTGCCAACGACGTAATCACGTCGATGACTACGCATGGCTACAACGGGAAGCAACACGTGTCCATTGGTTGGAATCGCACTCGGTCTACGCGTTCCGTTCGGCAAGCAAGGTCAGGGATTGGAAGAGAGGCATGATAGCTCACCATGATTCATCAAGAGTAGTTCCGACGTTGCTCGGCATCTAGGTCTTCGCGTCATGGTGCCATCTACATAGCTCATCCTTCGTCCTTGCACGTGGTGCACCTAGAGAGAAGAAGTTGCTCGAAGATGATGATAGATCGATTCGGGATAGAGTTTGCCGATAGCAAATACATAGAATAGCCGGCACGATGGCACGGGCAGGCATGGATGATTAACATTGAGTCAATAGCGATAACGAATTAGGCCGGCACGAAGGCACGACGCAGGCAATGGTAACCATCAAGAGTTGATATTACAATGATGAATCAAGATATGTGGAGGATATGAAATGTCTTTATCGGATTGGTGCCGTCGACCGAACTGTTGGGCGCACGTAGTTGAACCGTAGGGCGCACGCGGCCGAACAGCAGGTCGCACGCAGCCGAATCAACAGCGCCGTCTTGGCCGAACTGCGATTCGGCAGGGAAATCGTCGGCGAGGCGAAGGGGTTCTGCGCAGCGAGGTGGTACCCATCCTGTGTCAGTGAGATCAACGGTACGAAGACCGGTTTCAGTACTGGATGCTGTACAAGGTAGGAACAGGGAAGGCATGAGGGATTTGTGCTCACCAACAGTGGGTTCGTGATGCTCTCCATGTGCTGCAGAGGAGATGCCGGGTCGGTGGAGCAGGGTTCGGCTCGGTGGCGTCCAGCGTGGGCGCCCCGTCGTCCATGGCAAGGATGGGACCGCGTCAGTAGGAAGGTAGGGGAAAGTGAGGTGGCTTGGGCTAGGGAGATCTTACCGGGCGCGGCTATCGTCGGCGTTGGAGTCCGTGGCTCGGCGAGATCCGTGTTCCCGGCGTGGTTCTCGGCGGCGAGGTGGTGGATAGTGAGGCGGTCGGTGAGGCCGGTGGCATCCGTCACGGTGGTTGCGTCGCGTCGGGGCGCCGTGGCGAAGGAGCAGAACGTCGAGGCTTGGTGCGTCGGCGAGGTCGAGGTCAGGATTGAGCTGACGGCGATGTGGCTCGGACGTCGGATGTGGCGATGTGTACGGCGCGACGGGGAGCTCGGAGAAGAGGCAGAGCGCCATGGCGACCGGAGAGGATGGGGAAGCACTTGAGGGTGGCGCTATGGAGAAGAAGGGAAAGGTGCGTAGCGGCGGTGGCTCTTGCGCGACAGCGCGAGGGAATGGAGGGAGAAATAGAGGGCGCGCGGTAGGTGGTGGTACGTGCGGTCGCGGTTGGTGGAGGCGCGGCGTGGTAGGTGCGAGCGCGGGCTCGCCTTTGGCGGCGGCGGCGGCTCCTGGGAGCGCCTGCTCCTAGGGTTCCAGGGGGTGGCACGGCTGGGCCAGCTACTGGGCCGTCTGGGCCGCGCGAGTAAGCGGCCTGCGGGTGGAGGTAGGTAGCGGAGGCGGCCTGGCGCGTGGGTCCATCGGGCTGAGGCTCGGCGCGATGCAGAGTTCACGTGCCGAGGCCGAGGCTCAGCGCGTGGGCTCGGCGCGAGGCGGAGTTTGCGTGCCGAGGCCGAGGCTCAGCGCGTGGGCTCGGCGCGAGGCGGAGTTTGCGTGCCGAGGCCGAGGCTCAGCGCGTGGGCTTGGCGCGAGGCGGAGTTTGCGTGCCGAGGCTCGGCGCAGTTTGGCTGGGCCAGTTGGATCGGCTGGCTTGTGCCGTGAAGGGGGAGTGGGCGCGAGTTGGGCCTGGCGCCGTGCGGGCCTGTGCAGGAGGAGGGAAGGAGGCCAGGTGGGAAGGCGAGCAGGCCGAAGGGGTGGCCGAGCTGGGCCTGCGGGAAAAGAAAGGGAGAAGGAGAGGGAAATAAGGAGAGAAGGATTTGGCCCAAGAAAAGAAAAGGTTTTGTCTATTTTGAAAAAGGAGGTATTCAAATAGGGGTTTGGAAGAAATTCAAAAAGGGTTTTGAATGAAATTCATATGAGGGAATTTAGGATCTTAATGGAGGTTAATGACGAATTCCCGAAGGGTGGTCATAATAAAAGGTCGGGGTTCGCTGAGCGAAACTTGAGATAATCCCAAGAGTAATAAGTGAGTGTTGCTATGGTCATGTGCTCTCCAACATATGACTTAAGTTGCAAATAGAGACTCCGGCAAACTCCTACAAGCAATACTATATGTATGCAATTTATAAATTGTTCCCGGTTTGGCTAGCAACTACATGTTCCACTCAATCACAGAAAAATTTTAAAAAGTCCGAATTTTCGGGTTGTTACAGGTCATGCTTATTATCGTCTTGAAAATTAATTCTAAAATATTAAGAAGGAAAACATAAAATGGTAAGGTACTTTTTTTAGTACAGGTAATGAGTCGTCCGACCTTTTGGACAGTGTACGTGTGGTTTGTTAATTGTTGCCAGGTATAAGGTACTTTTGTTGATATGGAGAGATGATTGGTTTGCCAATAGTGATTAAGACATTCTCAGGCGTAGCTGATATATGGTGGACAATGGTTGATCCATTCGTTTGTGCTCAATACGTAAGGAAAGAGTCAACTCCTCATGTTCCGAAGTTTACTTGGTCACCATTTTTACGGGAGCTAACATACATGGATTAATCAAGTGGGATGCTTCCGTACCAAGCAAGGCAGAGTCGAACTGGTAATTAAAAGCCTAAAAGGGTAGCCACCGTACACGCTTTAGTACAAGACCAAACCACCATATGCTCTTCATGCTTAACCTGATCCTTGACTTTTGAGTCAAATGTAGTAAACCTGCAGCCTGCTATTAATATTATTTAGATGGGATGTGAAAAGTTTTTGCGTGTCACATCAGATATTCACTACACCAGGTCGAGGCTTTGCCGAGTGCTGGAAGCACTCGGCGAAGGCCCTTTCGCACTCGGCGAAGGGCACTCGGCGAAGAATATAACGGCAAAGATTTCTTTGCCGAGTGCCAAATATCGGGCACTCGGCAAAGGCTTCGCCGAGTGCCAGGTCAGTACTCGGCGAAGCAAACCAGAACCGTCACTTGACGGTCTCTTTGCCGAGTGCCTAGCGGACTGGCACTCGGCAAAGAGACCTCCTTTGCCGAGTGCCACGTGGGCCGACACTCGGCAAAGGGGCCCTCTTTGCCGAGTGCCACGTGTCCAGGCACTCGGCAAAGAGGACCTCTTTGCCGAGTGCCACGTGGGCCGGCACTCGGCAAAGGTGGCCTCTTTGCCGAGTGCCACCTGGGCCGGCACTCGACAAAGGGGGCTTCTTTGCCGAGTGCCTTGACCTTGACACTCGGCAAAGAGGCCGACCTAGGCAAAAATTGCCCAGCTTTGCCGAGTGTCGTGGCCTCTTTGCCGAGTGTGGCACTCGGCAAAGCTGGGAAAAATTGAATTTTTTTTTCTGTTTTCATTTTCCTTGACAGAAAACATATCACATATCACATATCACACATCCATATTCCATTTCAGACAAATATCACATGCATATATATATATCACACATCCATATATCACATACATATCCATTTCAAACAAATATCACACGTTCAGTCTTCATGCATCAGAAGCTCACAAGTTTATCACAAGTCCGTCACAAGTTCACAAATCCATCACATCCATCTCACAAGTCCATCACAAATCTAAGTCGGCCATCACTGCTCACCTTCGTGCTCAGATTGTGAAGAACCCCCACCTTGCCATGAGTCCCACGACCCGCCCGAAGGACCACCTTGCCAACCTTGCCACCCAGGCGGCGAAGGTCCAGATGGCCACCCGGTGTACCCTGACTGCGGAGGAGGGTAACCTGGCGACCCATAGGGTGGAGGAGGGCCACCGGGGAGCCACCCAGGCTGCGGAGGAGGGCCACCAGTGATGTGCAGAGTGTGCGGAGGAAGACCAGGTTGAGGAGTCGGTGCCGAACCCTCCGACTGTGAGTGCACAAAGGAGAAGCAAATTCGTTAGCACCTGGAGGACAGTCGTAAAAGTTAAAGAAATATAAACAACCATATATACTCACCGGAGTCTCTGTCGTAGTAGTAACAGGAGGCACAAAAGGAGTGAGCAGCGAGGGAGGCACGACAACACCCGGGATGTTCAGGCTCCCAAAGAAGTGAGCTATGTCCTGCGTCCTCTGCGCCTCCCGCTGCTGGACCGCCAGTAAGTCGCGACGATGGGCCGCCGCCTCAGCCTCGTGCATGGCCTGCAACCTCTGCATCTGGTCCGCCTGGGCCTGCATCTGGGCCTGCAAAATTCGTCCCGTAAGGTTTAAACAATGCAAAGACAAGGTATATGTGTAAAAGCAATGAACGACGAATAGAACAAGTACTTACCTGAAGTGCTGCCATCATCTGCTGTGAGGTCGGCTGCCGAGGTCGTATGGGGACAGAGGAGCTCGTGCTGGCAGCTCGAATCTCAGCGAGGTTGGGAACAGAGGACGAGTCAACTGCGCTGTTGGCTATCCAGTACCGGCCGTGCTGCTTCCCTCCTCTCAGCCTCATCACCAAGTCTGTATCTAGGGGCTGGGTGGCCGGATCGAAGTCCTCCCCATGGCGCTCGCGAGCCGCAGTGGTGTACTCGGTGACCTTGGTGTAGGCGTTCGTGTTGGTGAACGCCTCAGGCCCGGTGTTTGGGTTGTACTGGGTGCTCGCGGCAGTTGCCTTGCCTTGGTGCGACAAGTGGTACACCTTGAAAGGGAGGCACTCCTCACCACCATGCGACTGGGACTGCGAGGAAAACACAGATGATTACAAGTAATGAGTAATTGAGTGTTAGAATAAAAAAAATCAGTAGAGCATACCCATCTGTCGGCGTACGCAGCGAGGCTAAGGTTGCCTTGGTGGTGTGGCACCCCAGGCATCTGCAGGCGGCAGTCTCGGCGGGCACTGTGCCTCTCGTACCACTCGTCTGATCTCCACTTGTCCACAATGGCCACCCAGCAGTCTAGGTGATTGGCGCACCAACCAGGACAGAACTGCAAGACAATAAGTATTTAATATGTTAGAAGAGCCGCTAAGTGATGGATGGACCAATCAGTATTACTGTTTTGTACATACCTGGATGTACTGCTCCCTAGTGAGGTCGGTCTCCCTGGTGAGCATCATCTGCCTAGCATCCGACTTCTTCACCGCCTTCCCTAACACGTCGGCGTTGTAGTTGATGACGCACTGGATCCGCGCCTCGTGGTACATATCCGCGAGCCGGGACCTGCAGACCTTGTCCTGCACGTGCAACGCCTCGGCCTCTCTCCCCGCCTCGCACGCAAAGTACTCCTGCATAAAGACAACATGTACCCTTTCATTATTTCAAGAACGTCCAACAAATACGTATCATTGAGAAATGTTGTGCGAGCAAGACTCACCCAGAACTCGGCCCTAATCCGCGCTGCAACAGTGGTGTACGTGGGGTTCGGAGCGGCACCGAAGTGGTCCCACGTCCAGGGCGGTGACCTAACCCTAGCGTAGGTGACCAAGCCAGGGTAGTTCTTCCGAATCAGAAGACTTAACATGCCATTGATATGGCGTGTCTTGCCACCTGCCACAAGTTCCCAGTTCCTGCATGAGTCATTAAGAACAACTGTTAGTTGGACGTTTAATTTTGAACATGTCATGTGAACAAGTAGTGAAAACATTAATGGTAACTTACTTGTCGCCGGAAGGTCGAATCACCGGACGGCGGCTAGGTGCGAGACGCTGCTGCGGGAGCTGCGAGGGGCCGCGCAAGTACACTCTGCTCGAAGCAGAGGAAGTGGAACCCCCTCCGGAGGCACCGACGATCTCGGCACCCTCGTCCCCCTGGCCCCCCTGGCCACCCGCCGAGTCCGAGGAAGTGGTATCGTCGTCCGACATCCTCCTGGACGTCCCCCTGGTCGTCGTCCGAGGTCTCCGCCGGGTCGGGAGTCGGGTCGGGAGTCGGATCGGGAGTCGGGTCAGGAGTCGGCTCCCTCCTAGGACGTCCGCGGGGGCGGTCGGACCTCGCCCTCCTCGTCGACGGCTCCTCGGCTGCGGTGGGTGGTGAGCTGGACCTCTGGTAGCGCGAGTTAACCCGCCGCTGTTGCCGCCTTCCGCCCGGCATTTTGTCGAGTGCCTGCCATTACAAAGATAAAATCAATTAGCATATATAAACGATAAGTATTTATAAAGAGATACAAAATGAACAAAACATAATTGCAAAATAATTATAACAATATAGCATTACATGAATTAAAAATTATCTCCGCGATTGTCAGTGGCTAGTGCCCCTCGTGTGTTGGCTCGTGGCACACGTGTGTCGTCATCACTGTCAATATTGTCGAAACAATCGGCGTCGTCTCCATCATCCTCATCACCCTCGTCCTCATCAATGTCACCACCAAACCGTAATCACTCAAGCATTCTTAAGTCCTTGGCATTGTGCACCTCATCACTCTCGTCCTCATCAATATCATTGTCATCGTCTTCTTCCATGTCCATCAGCTCAAAAATGTTAATGTCAAACCTCCCTTCTAGCCCCTCAGGTTGAAAGAACTCTCCGCTATATGTGTTTGGGTCGAAGTTGTAATCATCATCGTTTGGGAGAGGCGCTTTACCGCGCGGCGATACTAACTGCACAAGGTACCAACTCATAAGATTGTTGTCTTCTTGACACGCCCATGGGAGATAATAAACTTGTGTGGCCTGTTGAGCCACAATATAGACATCGTCTCCCTTGTAAACGGAGTCCTGTCGAATTTCGACTAGCCCAATCTCAGGGGCTCTTCTCGTGACATCAGGATCGAACCAATGACATTTGAATACCACTGGATTAATAGCTTTGGTACCCTCAAAGTTGAGCTCATATATTTCTTCGACTATGCCGTAATAGTCGCGCTCATCGGTGCCGGGCGTACGAACTCCGGTATTTGTGGTCTTTCGATTGGGCCGACTCTGCTCGTAGCTGCTTGTGTGAAAGCGATAGCCATTCACATCATAAACGGTGAATGACTTGACCCTATAGTCAAAGCCATTAGCAACCTGTTTCAACTCATCCATCATTTCCGCATCTGTGCGGGCCTGTAAGTTGAGACAAGGTAGATCGTTTCATCAAATGAAACAAGAAATGAAATGAAATACAAGGTTAGTTGGGTGGTACCTTCGTACTAAACCATGAAATGAAATCAGGCACACCATTTTTGAGAAGATGGTCTTGTTCTTCAGAGGAAGGTTCCCTATCCTCTCTCCAGTATTCATCAATAAATTTCCTTAAAAACAAGGAGGTCGAATCAATAGATTGAAGATAGTGACGGCGCATGTAACAAGCTCATTGAGAACTTACTGCACATAAGGAGCCACTTCGTCAAGGTTCAACAACACATACAACATGATACTGTGCCACTCATCATGCTGCAACATCTTGGTCCTCGATGCGCTTGCTCGTCCGAGTTGGCCTTTGAAAAGGCTGAGGTTCGATAAACTCTCGTCGACGTTGTAACGAGAGGGTGGATTGTGCACGCTAGGAAGGTTATCCTTATAATATGTTGTTGTGAAGTTCGACACCTCCTCCAGAATAAATGTTTCTGCCATGGAAGCCTCTATTTTGGCTTTATTTCTACACTTTTTCCGAAGAACCTTTAGACATCTCTCGACTGGAAAGCACCAATGGCACTGCACGGGCCCCCCCATCCGTGCCTCGTACGGTAGGTGCAAAATCAGATGCTGCATCGGCAGGAAGAAGCCGGGTGGAAAGATCATCTCCAACTTGCAGATCAACACAGGTGCCACTTCCTCTAGGTTAGCAATCACGTCATAAGATAGCTCCTTGGCACAAAGCTGGCGAAAGAAGTTGCTCAACTCTGCCAGCACTGAAAGGTCCTAATTGGCTAGAGGGGGGGGTGAATAGCCTAATTTAAAATTCTACAAAGCACTCGAGCAATTTGTTAGACAATAACAAAGCGATAAATGCGGTTGCTCTAGCTCTATGTCAAATGCAAGCCACCTATTTGCAAGTCTAGTTAATTATGATCTCTAGGGCACACAAGGACTAAGTCACTACTTTACTAAACTAGTGAGCTACACAAGAGAGCTAGCAAAACTAAACTAGCTACACTAGCAAAGCTACTACTATTATTAACAAGGGAAACAAGTTACTCTATAACAAGTATGAACAAAGGAATACAAGAGAGTGGTAGTGTGATTTTACCGAACCGAGCAAGTGAAGATAATTGATATCACAATGGAATGCCAATCACCAAGGGACACAATATGAACACGAGATTTATCCCCGAGGTTCACGTGCTTGCCGGCACGCTACGTCCTCGTTGTGTCGACCAAGGCTTCGTGGTTCGGTGGCTAATCGGTATCACACACCGAGCTCTCCACAAGAGCGCCACAAGAACCTACCCCAAGCAATGGTAACTCAATGACACGCGCAATTTACTAGGAGTTACCTTTGGCTCTTCGCTGGGGAGGTACAAGCCCCTCACAAAGTCGTTGGGATGGCCACGAACAATCACCAACTCATGCCGATCCTCCTTCGCTGCCACCAAGCCGTCTAGGCACCGGCAAGTGCCAAGAGTAAAAAGAAATCCGCAGCAACAATCACCAAGATGCCTCTAGAATGCAAGATCACAATGCAAGCTCTTGGTTTCACTCGATCTCACTTGGATTCGCACTAACAATCAAAGAGATCGGAGGGAGGGATTAGATCTTGCTCAAGAGGATGTTCAAGAGGTTAGAAAGTCAAGAGACCTCTCCCCAAACGCGGCCACGACCTATATATAGAGAGGAGAGGACGGCAGCCCGACCCCCACCTTTCTGCGCTTGGTCGGTAGTACCGACCCCTCCTGGGCGGTACTACCGGCTTAGTCAAACTAGCCGTTTACTCACATCCCGCTGATTAAGGCGAAGCACCGACTCTCTGGTCGGTACCTCCGAGGTCGGTAGTACCGAGGTAATGGCGGTACTACCGCCAAGCCAAAATCGGCCGCGAACAGAGAGCTCTGCGAAAAACAAGCCACTACCGACCTTGCGTCGGTACCACCGCGGGCGGTAGTACCGAGGTAATGGCGGTACTACCGCCAGGCCATTTTCAAATCTACAGAGAGCCTCGCGAAACCCCTTAGAGCCACGGTACCACCGACCCTCTGGTCGGTACCACCGCCGGCGGTAGTACCGAGGTTATGGCGGTACTACCGCCAGGCCAAAAACGCCCCAACACAGAGAGGGCTGCACGCAGCACCTATGGGCGGTACCACCGACCACCCTGGTCGGTACCACCGACCATACACAGAAAACTTCATTTTCTTCCCTGTGTTGATCCAAAACTACTCCAACAACTTCTCCTTTGTAAATGTGCTAACACCACCAAGTGTACACCACCTTGTGCAAGTGTGTTAGCATTTTCAAAACATTTTTCAAAGGATTTATCGCCTCATTTTAGTTATGTCATATGCAAATGCAACTAGAGGCAACTTGATAACCGTATACTATGAATTTCTCCTCTTGATAGTACGGCTATCTATCCTAAATACACTCACACCCTCTATGGTGTCTTGAGTGCCAAAAACAAAAGAGCCTATTGGTTATACCTTTGCCTTGAGCTCTTTTATTTTCCTCTTTCTTCTTTTCTTCTAGTGAAGATATGGACCATCTTACGACCAATCACTTGATCATTGCATCACATGTCCATCATCATGCTTCACTTGAGCCATGGACCACCTTTTGCTAATCAAACACTTAATGACAAAGGTTAGTCCAATGGGTTTCATCAATTATCCAAAACCAAACTTGGGCTTTCAATCTCCCCCTTTTTGGTAATTGATGACAACCCTCATACAAGATATTATGATAACGATTTGAGACACCAAGGTAGTATTTGCTCCCCCTACATATGTGCTATAGAGTTTGGTTCGAGGTTCGGCACATATGCATGGATATAAAATTTTGGGTGAGCAATTACTAACTTGTGATACTAAGGTTTAAAGAATGGACCTTTGAAGCGCGATACCAATCGGAGTGCAAAACTCATGATCATCCTTAGCACCATAATGAACTAGATACAACTTGTAAGCCAACTTTTAAGCAAATATATTGGCAAAAATGTTAAATTCCAAAAATCTAGTTCTATCCTATGCATGCTAGTACTTCATTTCATCATTCAAGTTCTAGTCTAGCAAGCAACACACAAGAGAGATACTACTTGAAAACACAAACTAATGCAAGACAATGAAAGCAAGCATATGTAAGATGCACATTGCAAATGCATTCAATCAAGTTCATAGGCTTGCTCCCCCTACTTGTGTGCTTAAAAATTTTATCCCTTTCTTTTCATAAATCTTTCTCATTGTGCAACTTCTTCTCCCTTTTTGCATATCTTTTATGCCATTTTTCTCCCCCTTTGTCATCAATGACCACAAAAGGTGAGTTTTTCATTTGTAAAGCATGGGAGTAGAAATTGATCAAATTGTGGTTCAACTATAAACAATTGCATACCATATATAGCACGGTTTGCTCTAGAGTAAGCTTCTTCACACATCTTGCAATGGTTATCTTACTCATGTCGGTTATATACTTCAATGCTCATGTTTATAGTCAAACACTAGGATTGCAAGCCCATAAACATGTCATATGCCACCACTAGATCATAACAATCATAGAAGCAATAGTGGTACCATACCAACATCAAAGTTATTTGATTTTCAATGAATGAGGTCCAAAACCTACTAGATATGCCTAGATGCTCTAAACAAGTCCTTAGCAAGGTATGAGATGCAAATGTCAAACAATAATACCTTTGCTTTGGCTTGGAGGAGAGGCAAGTCATATAAGTGGGGTGCATTATCAACACATATTTGAGAAATCTAGTATGTTCAACTCATTCCTTAGCTTGCAAAACCTCTTCTCATCAAGTGGCTTAGTGAATATATCCGCAAGTTGATCATCGGTCCCAACACTCTCAATAGATATATCTCCCTTTTGTTGATGATCTCTAATGAAGTGGTGCCTAATGTCAATGTGCTTGGTTCTTGAATGTTGCACCGGGTTGTTTGTGAGCTTCACCGCACTTTCATTGTCACATAGCAATGGCACTTGTTTGAATTTTATTCCAAAGTCCTTCAAGGTTGCCCTCATCCATAGGAGTTGTGCACAACAACTACCGGCACTAATATATTCGGCTTCGGCGGTAGAGAGTGCCACACTATTTTGTTTCTTTGAAGACCAAGATACAAGTGACCTTCCCAATAATTGACATGTGCCCGATGTGCTCTTTCTATCAATCTTGCAACCCGCATAATCGGAATCGGAGTACCCAATTAATTCAAAGTTTGCTCCTTTGGGGTACCACAACCCAACATTTTGTGTAGCCTTCAAGTACCTCAAGATTCTCTTTGTTGCCTTCAAATGACTCTCTCTTGGAGAAGCTTGGAATCTTGCACACATGCACACACTAAACATGACATCCGGCCTTGAAGCGGTCACATAGAGTAAGCTTCCAATCATAGACCGATACAACTTTTGATCCACCATGTTGCCACTAGCATCACCATCCAAGTGTCCATTTGTTCCCATTGGTGTACTAATAGCTTTTGCATCATTAAGACCAAACTTCTTGAGCATATCTTTGATGTACTTGCCTTGACTCACAAAAGTACCATTCTTCATTTGCTTGATTTGAAGACCAAGGAAGTAACTAAGCTCTCCAATCATGGACATTTCAAACTCTTTTGCCATCATATTTCCAAACTCTTCACAAAAATCTTGGTTGGTTGAGCCAAATATGATATCATCAACATAGATTTGCAACACAAACAAGTCATTCCCTATCTTCTTGGTGAAGAGAGTGGTGTCAACCTTTCCCATTTTGAACTCTTTGGATAGAAGGAAATTCCTCAATCTTTCATACCATGCCCTTGGAGCTTGCTTTAAGCCATACAATGCTTTTCTCAACTTGTAGACATGGTTGGGCTTCTTTTCATCTTCAAAACCGGGAGGTTGCTCAACATATACCAACTCATTGATGTAGCCATTGAGAAATGCACTCTTTACATCCATTTGATATAGCTTGATGTTATGAGCACAAGCATAAGCTAATAGGATTCTAATTGCTTCCAATCTTGCAACCGGTGCATATGTCTCTCCAAAGTCAAGCCCTTCAATTTGAGTGTAACCTTGTGCTACCAATCTTGCTTTGTTTCTCACCACTAGGCCATCTTGATCTTGCTTGTTGCGGAATACCCATCTAGTACCAATAACATTATAGCTCTTAGGCCTCTCAACCAATTCCCAAACTTCATTTCTTGTGAAGTTGTTTAGCTCTTCATGCATGGCATTAACCCAATCAACATCCTTCAAAGCTTCTTCAATCTTGGTTGGTTCAATAGTTGACACAAATGAATAGTTCCCACAAAACATTGCCAATCTTGATCTTGTTTGAACACCACTTTGAATGCCACCAATAACCAAATCTAAGGGATGATCTCTTGCTATACTTGAAGGTTGAAGCACTTGATTCGCATTGCTTGTACTCGGTTGATCCGCTTGTTGCACATTGGGAGATGATGAACTAGCCACTTGTTGATTTTGTACTTGAGAATCACTATCTTGCTCATTTGGGATGGTGACCACTTGCTCTTTGTCATCTTCAACATCAATCACTTCTCTTGGCCTAATATCACCAACATCCATGTTCTTCATTGCATTCACCAAATGAGTGCCTCTCACATCATCTAAGTTCTCATTTTCATCTTGAGATCCATTTGTTTCATCAAATTCTACATCATGAACTTCTTCAAGTGTTCCACTAGCCAAGTTCCATACTCTATATGCTTTGCTTGTAGTTGAATATCCAAGTAGGAACCCTTCATCACATTTCTTGTCAAACTTGCTCAATCTTGTGCCCTTCTTCAATATATAGCACTTGCAACCAAATACTCTAAAGTATGCAATATTGGGCTTTCTTCCATTCAATAGCTCATATGGTGTCATTTCCAACATAGGATGGCAATATAGTCGGTTGCTAGAGTAGCAAGCCGTGTTGATAGCTTCGGCCCAAAAGGATTGACTCACATTGTATTCACTAAGCATGGATCTTGCCATATCAATCAAGGTTCTATTCTTTCTTTCAACTATCCCATTTGATTGAGGAGTGTACTTTGCCGAGAATTGATGCCTAATGCCAAAATCATCACATAGCTCTTCAATTCTTATGTTCTTGAACTCACTCCCATTGTCACTTCTCACTTTCTTGATAGTTGTCTCAAACTCATTTTGACTTCTCTTGACAAAAGATTTGAATGTAGCAAATGTTTCACTTTTGTCACCAAGAAAGAATACCCATGTGTATCTAGTGAAGTCATCCACAATCACATAACCATATTTATTGCCACCAATGCTAGTGTATGTAGTTGGCCCAAATAAATCCATATGCAATAGCTCAAATGCTTTAGTAGTGCTCATTTCACTTTTCATAGGGTGAGTATTTCCAACTTGTTTGCTGGCTTGACAAGAGCTACAAAGTTTATCCTTCTCAAACACAACATCTCTCAAGCCCTTAACTAAGTCATATTTGATCAATCTATTTAGTTGCTTCATCCCAACATGACCAAGCCTTCTATGCCATAGCCAACCCATACTAGACTTAGTGATCAAGCATGTTGTCAATTGAGTTTCCTTTGCATCAAAATCAACTAAGTATAGGTTTCCATATCTAAATCCTTTGAATGCTAGGTTGGTTCCATCATTACTAGTGATCATCACATTATCAACACCAAAGTTGCAATTGAAACCAAGATCACATATTTGAGCTACCGATAGCAAGTTGAAGTTCAAGCTCTCTACTAGCAAGACATTTGAGATGCTCAAGTCATTGGATATTGCAATCTTACCAAGTCCCTTGACCTTGCCTTCACTATTGTCCCCAAATGTGATGCTATCCACTTTGAAGTCTTCTTCATTTGTGTTGATTGAGTTGAACATTCTAGAATCCCCGGTCATATGTTGAGTACACCCACTATCAAGCACCCAATGCCTTCCTCCGGCTTTGTAATTGACCTTCAAGAAGATTCAATGTTTAGGTACCCAAATCTTGTTGGGTCCTCCAAGGTTAGTGACTAAGCTCTTTGGTACCCAAATGGCTTTCTTCTTTGAGCCCTCCTTAGGTGTACCAACAAACTTAGCTCTTACACTATTAACACCCTTGTAAAGCACATAACAAGAATCAAACTTAATTGATTTACCAAGGTTGGTTGGTTTGTTCTTGTTTAGGTTCTTTTTATAGCAATTATGCTCGGTATGCCCGGATTGCTTGCAATTTATGCAATAGCGTCCATTGCCCTTCACAAAACTAGTCTTGTGAGGAGCAAAGGCCGCCTTGCCCTTCTTGGGGGTATAACCAATCCCTTCTTTCTCATGGGAAAATCTTTGGCCACCCAAGCACTTAAGCAAGCGGGCATCTCCACCATAGGCTTTGCCTAAGGCACAAGTGAGCTTATTCACCTCTTTCTTTAAGGTTTCATTTTCCACTATTAATGATGCATCACAAGTAAAACCATCTTTTATGTTTGAGTTAGATGCATCGGTGGAGCATGAACTAGATGAAGCATTGGGAGGTGCAATGACAATAGGTGTGTAAAATGTTTCATTGATTAAGTCACATGTTATACCTATGTCACATGTTTGAGCAATGTCCTCAATCTTGGTTTGAGTGAGGAGAGAGGAGTGGGCTTCTTCAAGCCTAGTGTGAGCTTTATCAAGCTTCTCATGGGCTACCTCTAGCCTCTCATGAGTTAGCTTGAGCTCATCAAGAGATTGCTCAAGAAGGCTAACCTTCATGCGCAATTCCTTGCACTCCTTCCTTTTCTTCTCAAAGCAAACATGAGCTTGCTCAAACATGTCCATAAGTTCTTCATTAGTGTATTCATTTTCATTATCATCATCATCATCATCACTCTCATCATAGGAAGGTACCTTGGATGGCCTTGCCATCAAGCATGCAGATGGAGTGTCAAAGATAGAAGGCTTTTTGTTGATAGCAATACTTGCAAGTGCCTTCTTCTTCATCTTGTTGTGCTCTTCATCATCACTATCGGATGATGCATCACTATCCCAGGTCACAACATAGGATCCACCTTTCTTTTTCTTGGTGAAAGAGAGCTTCTTCTCCTTCTTTTCCTTCTTGTCCTTCTTCTTCTTTGCTTCATCATCATTGTCACTATTTTGAGGACAATCGGCTATCATGTGATCTTCACTCTTGCACTTATAGCATCTTCTCACATAGCCCTTGTTCTTGTTGTTGTCCCTTCTCTTTCTTGCACCATAGCCTTTCTTCTTCATGAATCTTCCAAACTTCCTTACTAGAAGTGCCATGGCCTCATCATCATCACTAGAATCTTCATCTTCACTATCACTTGATTCTAGCTTTGCCTTGCCCTTGCTCTTGCTCTTGGATGAAGAAGTGGCTTTGAATGCCAAGCTCTTCTTCTTCTCCTCTTCCTTCACCTCCTCATCATCACCACCATCATTGTATTGATCTTCGGTCATTACATCACCAAGGACTTCATTTGGTGTCACATTTTGCAATCCTCCTCTCATGATGATGGTCCTCAATGTCTTGAATCGCTTGGGCAAGCAACTCAAGAACCGGTGGGTGAAGTCTTCATCCTTCACTTTCTCTCCCAAACTCTTGAGATCATTTATGATGCATTGGAGCCTATAGAACATCTCCGGGATTGTTTCATCCTCTTTCATCTTGAAGCTTGTGAGCTTATCTTTGAGCATGTACAATTTGGCACTTTTTACCGTTGAAGTGCCCTCATATGTTTCTTCTAGTCTTGCCCATACTTCATTTGCCTTCTCAAGATCTTTGATTTGCTCAAACACTTTTGGATCAATGCCATTGTATATAGTGTTGAGCGCCATTGTGTTGCATTGCTTGCTTTCACGCTCTCTAGGGGTGGGGTCTTCTTCATTGACAATAACATAACCATCTTGTGTGACCTCCCACACCCTATCATTGATGGAGCCAAGGTACATCTTCATCTCTCTCTTCCAATAATCAAAAGATGACCCATCAAAGTATGGTGGTTTGCCCCCAACATGGTTGAACACAATTTGAGCCATATTTGCACCGTAGGTTGTTAAGCCTTTGAATCAAACGGTGTTTGGCTCCGATACCACTTGAAAGGTCCTAATTGGCTAGAGGGGGGGTGAATAGCCTAATTTAAAATTCTACAAAGCACTCGAGCAATTTGTTAGACAATAACAAAGCGATAAATGCGGTTGCTCTAGCTCTATGTCAAATGCAAGCCACCTATTTGCAAGTCTAGTTAATTATGATCTCTAGGGCACACAAGGACTGAGTCACTACTTTACTAAACTAGTGAGCTACACAAGAGAGCTAGAAAAACTAAACTAGCTACACTAGCAAAGCTACTACTATTATTAACAAGGGAAACAAGTTACTCTATAACAAGTATGAACAAAGGAATACAGGAGAGTGGTAGTGTGATTTTACCGAACCGAGCAAGTGAAGATAATTGATATCACAATGGAATGCCAATCACCAAGGGACACAATAGGAACACGAGATTTATCCCCGAGGTTCACGTGCTTGCCGGCACGCTACGTCCTCGTTGTGTCGACCAAGGCTTCGTGGTTCGGTGGCTAATCGGTATCACACACCGAGCTCTCCACAAGAGCGCCACAAGAACCTACCCCAAGCAATGGTAACTCAATGACACGCGCAATTTACTAGGAGTTACCTTTGGCTCTTCGCCGGGGAGGTACAAGCCCCTCACAAAGTCGTTGGGATGGCCACGAACAATCACCAACTCGTGCCAATCCTCCTCCGCTGCCACCAAGCCGTCTAGGCACCGGCAAGTGCCAAGAGTAAAAAGAAATCCGCAGCAACAATCACCAAGATGCCTCTAGAATGCAAGATCACAATGCAAGCTCTTGGTTTCACTCGATCTCACTTGGATTCGCACTAACAATCAAAGAGATCGGAGGGAGGGAATAGATCTTGCTCAAGAGGATGTTCAAGAGGTTAGAAAGTCAAGAGACCTCTCCCCAAACGCGGCCACGACCTATATATAGAGAGGAGAGGACGGCAGCCCGACCCCCACCTTTCTGCGCTTGGTCGGTAGTACCGACCCCTCCTGGGCGGTACTACCGGCTTAGTCAAACTAGCCGTTTACTCACATCCCACTGATTAAGGCGAAGCACCGACTCTCTGGTCGGTACCTCCGAGGTCGGTAGTACCGAGGTAATGGCGGTACTACCGCCAAGCCAAAATCGGCCGCGAACAGAGAGCTCTGTGAAAAACAAGCCACTACCGACCTTGCGTCGGTACCACCGCGGGCGGTAGTACCGAGGTAATGGCGGTACTACCGCCAGGCCATTTTCAAATCTACAGAGAGCCTCGCGAAACCCCTTAGAGCCACGGTACCACCGACCCTCTGGTCGGTACCACCGCCGGCGGTAGTACCGAGGTTATGGCGGTACTACCGCTAGGCCAAAAACGCCCCAACACAGAGAGGGCTGCACGCAGCACCTATGGGCGGTACCACCGACCACCCTGGTCGGTACCACCGACCATACACAGAAAACTTCATTTTCTTCCCTGTGTTGATCCAAAACTACTCCAACAACTTCTCCTTTGCAAATGTGCTAACACCACCAAGTGTACACCACCTTGTGCAAGTGTGTTAGCATTTTCAAAACATTTTTCAAAGGATTTATCGCCTCATTTTAGTTATGTCATATGCAAATGCAACTTGAGGCAACTTGATAACCGTATACTATGAATTTCTCCTCTTGATAGTACGGCTATCTATCCTAAATACACTCACACCCTCTATGGTGTCTTGAGTGCCAAAAACAAAAGAGCCTATTGGTTATACCTTTGCCTTGAGCTCTTTTATTTTCCTCTTTCTTCTTTTCTTCTAGTGAAGATATGGACCATCTTACGACCAATCACTTGATCATTGCATCACATGTCCATCATCATGCTTCACTTGAGCCATGGACCACCTTTTGCTAATCAAACACTTAATGACAAAGGTTAGTCCAATGGGTTTCATCAATTATCCAAAACCAAACTTGGGCTTTCAAGCACGCGCCACACAGGCTCAGGGAGGTATCCCCGGGTCATCGCAGGAAGGAGCCGCTCGATCCATATGTGGTAGTCATGACTCTTCATCCCTAACACTCGCATAGTAGACAACTTCACTCCCCTCCTCAGATTCGCCGCATACCCATCAGGGAACCTTAACGCCTGGATCCACTGTAGTACTTTCTTCCTATGGTCTCTTTTCAATATATAATCGGCCGGACCTCTTTTCCATTTCTTGCCAGCACCAGGAGCCCTCATCACTAGCTTTGGTCTATCGCACATCTCTTGCAGGTCCAGTCTGGCCTTAACGTTGTCCTTTGATTTTTCTGTGTCCATGAGTGTTGCAAAGAGTTCCTCAGCGGTATTCTTTTCTGTGTGCATTACATCAATGTAGTGCGGACAAAGAAGGTCATTGAAATAGGGGAGTCTAGTCAAGCCCGATTTTTGGGTCCACATGTGTTCCTCTCCGTACCCGAAAAAACGACCGTTGTCTTTATCAAACTTCAGAGCCTCTATTTCGGCACGGACCTCGGAACCGCTCTTGAACTGAGGAATGGGGTTGGTGACTTCAACACCTTTCCTGAAGTGCTTGATGTCACTTCTGAATGGATGGTCAAGAGGCAATAATTGACGATGCTGGTCGAATGAAGAATACTTCCCTCCCTTCTTCAACCAAGTGAACTTCACAGCTGCCTTGCATATTGGGCATGGGAACTTCCCGTGAACACACCAAGCGCTGAATAAGCCATACACCAGGAAGTCATGCAGGGAGTACTGGTACCACACATGCATTTTGAAGTTCTTCATTGTTGCTCGGTCATATGTCAGTACCGAGTTTTCCCAAGCTTCGAACAATTCATCCAACAAAGGCTCCATGAACACACCCATATTGTTCCCCGGGTGTCCAGGAATTATCAACGACAAGAATACGTTCTTAGGGTCAAACATAACACCGGGAGGGAGATTGAGGGGATCACGAACACAGGCCAACAAGTGTACGGGGCCGCCATCATTCCATACGGGTTGAACCCATCTGTCGCCAGCGCCACATGTACATTTCGAGCCTCCATAGCTTTGCCAGGATGCATGGCATTGAAGTGCTTCCATGCTTCACCATCCGATGGGTGTACCATCTTGTCAGGATTGTATCTTTTGCCATTCTTGTGCCATGTCATCTGTTTCGCAGAGTCCGCTGTCATGTACAGTCGTTGGATCCTAGGTATGAAAGGAAGGTACCGTAGGACCATCTCGGGGATATTAAGTTGTTCCTTCTTGCAATCTCCATGGTCTACCTCCACATACCTAGAGGCTTTGCACTTTGGACAGTGTGTTGCTTTCTCGTGATCTTTCCTGAATAGGACGCACCCTTTTGGACAAGCATGGATCTGCTCATATGGCATCTTAAGTGCACGAAGAAGTTTCTGTGACTCGTACGTGTTCTTCGGCAGAATGTGACCCTCCGGCAACAGGGTGCCCAAAATTGCCAACATGCCATCGAAGGCGTCTTGACTCAAGCTATACTGGGACTTGAACCCCATTAGGCGTCCAATGGCATCCAGTTGTGAAACCATTGTCTTTTCATGAAGGGGCTTCTATGCCGAAGACATCATGTCGTAGAACGCCTTTGCGGTGTCCTCTGGCTCCTCCAATCCTTCTCCGAATTGAGCCTCTTGAAAGTCTCCCATCATGTCTGCTACCCCGGCATCTCCATCATACTCCTCGAGACGTTGTCTCACCACCTCCTCTCTAATCCGATCGGCTTCACCATGGTGGACCCAACAAGTATAGTTTTCAACGAATCCGTACTTGTAAAGATCTACCCCCATGTTATTCTTATATTTTCTTTTCTTGTACCCACATTTGCTGCAGGGACACGGCATCCGACTCGACCCTTTAGCAGCCGGACCAAACGCATGCTCTAAGAAAGCATTGGTCTTAGTAACCCATTCTGTGCTCTTACTTGCGTGGCCCGTGTACATCCAGTCACGGTTATCCATCCTCTGGCATATACATATGTAAGCGAGTAATAAAACCAGCAATTGCATCTACACGGCGTTCCTACCATCTAATAGGAGAAGGATAGGTCTTAATCCCACCCGAGGATGCGCAGATGGGTTAGTTTCCATGTTCTACTCCTACCCGAGACAGAATTTCGGCAGCACCTCCTCGCTGTTCTCCCGATACACGTCCTGGCAAGGAGAGTGTGTATCCGGAGAACAACGAGGAGGTGGTGCCGAAACTCTGACTCTGACAGGAGCAGAACATGGAAACTAGCTCATCTACGCATCTGCGGGCTGTCCAAAATACGTGGACAATTCGAAACAGATACAGTCGCAGATATGCAAAGGACTGAATATCTAAGACTGTATCTCTTTCGAACGGGAGACGTCTAACTAGGTTACGCGACCAAAGATCAGATACCTAAGGATACGGATAGAGGGGTTATACCTAAGGTGTCGGTGAGGTCAGGGTAGCGGGGCAGTGGTGAGTCGGGGCAGTGGCGAGACGACGCGGTGCAGGCAGACCCGCAACGCCGACGAAGACGATCGGGGTCGCCGAGTCCCTCCGACGGGTCCTCCTCCTGCCAAAACAGAGCAATTGGTTAGTCTCGACCAAAAATTTCGGCAGCACCTCCCCTGCACGGTGAGGTTCCCAAAACCTGCAGAAAACGTCGGCACGAAGGCCAACAACCACATATATACCAGACATAGTCACGAAGGCCAACAATCACAATAGCTCACAATAGTACAACTACTACTAACACTAACACTACTAACTACTACTAACACTACTACTAACTACTAACTACTAACTACTAACTACTAACTACTAACTACTAACTGCTAAGTACTAACTATTTACTAACTACATAGGGCATACCTTCGCGACGAGAATAGCAAGAACGAGCTTCGGCGACGATGACGGGGACGACCGAAGCGGCTTGAGGGTCGACGGACCTAAGCCGACAACTATTCACATGTTGAGATGTCCAGGTTTGTAAGCATCGTACGTGACAACTTGCTCGAAACTTTCTCAAATTTTTTTCACGGCATACGCATATGATGTAACAACATCTCGCCAAGTTTCGCAATTTTCAGAATTCATTTGCATTTTCTATAATTAAAAAACTGCCCGCACGTAATTTGGAGGCGTTGCCCCGTGAGCACGTTGATCGAAACATCAGGTTAGGTTTTGGATTTGGCCTCAACATACGGTTAAGAACAAGAATAACATTTTTTAAATCATGAAAATCCACTATGCGATGCACCCGCAGTTCAAACTTGCGTATTTCGGGAAAATTCAAGAAAAAGAAATAAAGTCAAAAAATATAACGAAAAGTTTTGAAAAACTATCAAATTTGAACATGTTGGCCATAGTACTGTGGGGATGATCCACAAAAAATTTGGTGTCCAAAATCCAAAAAAAAACTTTGTCGAGTGCCACATGGACTGACACTCGGCAAAGAGGGGATCTTCGCCGAGTGCCAGCCACGTACGTGAGTTCATCCTTCTCTCTGTTGGGCTTGAACTCGCCAGCCAACACCGCACTTCGTGCTTGAACTAGCCTCTGTGCTGCTCTTGAAATTTCTGGGCCCCAATCAAGCTCCCCATCGTTAGGGTTTATGGTTTCCCCATGAGCATAGAACCAATTCCTGGACCGTTCACTCCAATTTCTTCTTATTGTCTCCAGGACTACCCCTGGCAAGCATCTCCTGTTCCTGTCTCTCCTACTTTGGAAGGGCAGTCTTATAGCCACCTGATCCTAAATGATGGTAGTATTTCTTCTGAGCTGCATTCTGTTTGTTTACTCTGATACGAGCCTCGCTCTCTTATGATCTTTTGTACTGTACAAATTCATCCCAATCGGCCCTTAACTTGACATACGCCTTAGAGTTGAAATCTGGCATCTCGTTCTTCAACACAAAGTTGTGGTACAATTTCTTCTTCCAGTCTTGAAAAAGTGTGGCCATCTTCTTCATTGTCCACTCCCGAATTCGCCTCTTCAACTCCTCATCGTTTGTGTCGAACGAGAAATGCTCTTCGATGTCTTGCCAGACTAGCTGCTTGTCACGATTGGAGACATAACAGGTCTCAGGAGCACTTCGGTTCTCTTTCCATTCACGGGCACTTATCGGAATCCGATCTCTCACAAGGAACCCACAGTGAAAGACATATTTTTGTGCATGGGGTCCTAGTGGTTGGCCTGTAGCCATATCGAATTCAGAGATTACATAACGGCCCTTCAACAGCCTCTTTGGCCCTCGTTTTGGTCTGCTCTGCCCCGTCGCAGATGTTGATCCGGAGGGCTACATATAGGTAAAGACACGAAGATGAAACCCTAATACAAGTTGAAATAAAACCTAATCAAGTAATAAAGTAAATGTAAACCCTAACACGATATATTGTATATATACCTTGCCAGTATTGCCTTCTTGCATCTCAACTTGTTGTTCAGGGGGATTTTCATAATGCATGGTCATGTCTTCGTAATTCAATAAGTATTGACTTCCGTCATCGCCGCCGGCGATGATATTCATCATTTCCTCCTCCATGTTCTCATTTGGGTCGACCATTTCTGCGAATATTAAAATATATATACAATATGATCGAACACTTAGAGGAGCTTTATACATGTATGTATGTGAAACCAAAACTGAAACCCTAAAATAACATATATTTGGGTTCTAGGGTTTAGAGGTTTAGGGGTTTAGGGGTTAGGGGTTCAGGGTTTAAGGTTTAGGGTTTAGGGTTTCGGGGTTTAGGGTTTGGGGTTTAGGGGTTTAGGGTTTTAGGGTTTCTGGTTTTAGGTGACATGCATGTAATCGCGAACATTAAAAATAACATATATTCGTAAAGAGGCAATTCAACATTAAAAATAACACGAAGAAGCATATCTGTCAAAATATTTCTAAGTGTAAATACATGTTTAAACATATCCAAGTGATTTTCTATGGCATTCCAACATGACACGTGATTTTCTATGAACACATGTTTCTAAGTGTAAATACATGTTTAAACATATCTAAGTGATTTTGTAATGCATTCCAACATGATTTTCCTTGTCACGTAAGTTACACACCGTGAACGAGAACGACGCGGACGGCGGCGAGGATGACGACGGTGACGGCGACGAGTTCGGTGGACGCGACCAATCACTTTTTATCTACATGCGTAAGCATATATTTGTTAGGTTAAAAAAACATATATACGATTTATCTATAAATATATAAGATTTTCCTTTTTCTATAAATATATATATCTATTGGGGGCGCTTTAGCTTTTTTGTTGTTGTTTGTTTTGTTTGTCTGATGGTGTTTGTCTTGATGTTTGATTGTTATCAGGTGGTGTACCTTCGTATCATTCTTAGCTTTTAGTTTGATCTTCAGTGAAAGCCTTAGCTTTTAGTTTGATCTTCGGTGAAGGCAAGTAAACGTGGCGCCGTGATACACATGCTTTAACTTTGTTGTTTGAATTGCCTGTATTAAGTTTTAGTATTTCACACTAGCCATATAATTTGATCACTTAAGTTATTCGATTTACTTTGGAGTATGCAATTTTATATCTTGTGGTATTAATGTTGATTAATGAAGTTTTGGAAGTACATACATCATAACTTTGCATTTGCACTATCCCCGTTGATATGCATTTGAGTTATGGTGGTTTAGTTGAATCTATCATTGTGCTTTTATATCGAAGCTTGGATATGGTTTGTTTGAGTTATGTAATTGTAGGGCTCAGCATGACATCTACCCATAACTGCCAAACCAGGCGACAAGAAAAGTATAGACAAGATCTAGTAAACCCTAACATGGGATACAAATTTAGACTCTGCATGCAACTACAGGATCTAACTAGTCTAATACGAAAATGTAAAATAAAGTAAGTGCAAAATGTTCAAGGACACTTGCCTGCGGGCTGGATAGGATCGACAGAGGCACAGTCCTGGTCTTGGGAACGTCGAAGTCCGCACTCTCTGATGCTACTCCACAAGAATGAACATAACACAGAGTCTCGTCCGAGAGCTTTAAATATCTGAACCCTCGCCGAAAGGTAATCTCGGTACTTAGCCATATTTACTTTCCCGCACTGCATTGCATATTACCCTTTCACATATTTTTTCCTTTAGCATATTTAAAATTTATCTTGCATGATAATCTTTGCATTTAGAAAAGAAAATAAATATTAGTTTATATTATATTGTATTATAAATCCTTAAGCCCCATGTGAATACTTTTGTGGCGTGCAAACCCTAAGAGAATATTTTTTACTGTAGTGGCACAAAATAATTTTGTATTCATCATTGCATTTCCTTTGTTGCATTATAAATTAGAAAAATCCAAAAATATGTTAAGTAGACATACTGCTAAAAGTTTGCCAAATATAAATTATGTTTTAAACAATCCTCGCAAGAATGCCAATCCCCGGAATGTTGACCGCTAACCCATTATCATAATCCATGCCTCGAGTTTTTGGTGTTCTGGTCGAAGTATCTTGCAGGATGATATAGAAGATCAAGAGTTAGTTCACCCTAACGTCTTCGTAAAGTACATCTCCTCTAACCGCTACCTCGCCGCCTACGCATGAGTTGACTCCATGTCGAATGAGTAGAGCAACCATTGGCAAACAAGCTCAACACTTAACCATGACAACATTCAGCTTGGGGGAGGAGCATCCCCTGTGTATCGAGCTAAGTTTTTCTTTCCCTTTTAAATTTAGTATATTTTGAAGTTTACTATAAATTTACTATGAAATAAAAAGATGCATAAACATAAAAACAAAATAAAATTTGCTAGACATAATTAAGTTTGCTTTTGAGTCAATAAAAGAGAGAGGATGTGTACTAAAATTTTGCCGAATAAAATATGAACCTAGAGGACAAGATCTCTAAACATGATAGATAGTTGCTCTGTTACAGTTTCTTTCAAAGTAGCTAGTGTTCAACTTTGAATTCTCTCGAGTTTCGGATATGATTGATTTGACTTAAAACATTACTTTGAACCTAAAACTTGTGGGTAGCAAATGCTTGATTTAAGTCTAGGTAATTGACGGATATGATATGAGAAAGTATGTGTTATTATTTATCTTGTTCTGAGTGACACTTGAATTCTGGAGATTTACTTTTTGAAAATCATAAAAATGCTACATGATGAGCTATTGAATGACAAGTTTTAATTCCTACCAAAGCCATATGATAGGATAGAAAATTTCTACTTATATGCTCCCTGCTTTGCATTAACTTTTGTAAGCTTTGTTGATACCTTCTGAGAGGTTTATCATGCTTTTTAAATCAAGATCACATATGCATATATGCACTACTCCTACACCGGCGGTAGGCGCAAAAACATGCAATTCAAGGCATCCAAAAATGTTCTACTCCTATACTGGGAGTGAGCAACCAAAAATATCCCTGTTAGGTTTTCCGTCCGCCATGAAGGACCGAGAAAGCACTAGCAAGGCGACCAGAGGGGGGTGAATGGGAGCCAACAAAAATTTCTCTCGAAACTTTGGCCTATTGTCCCAAAATCAACCCCAAGAGGCTAAGTCCGAAACCGTGATGCCCACGACCCTTGGAAGAGGGTGGATGATCCCTAGGATCACAGCGAGGCACCACAATGCGATAGCAGAGCAAACGTCAAAAGCACCGAGACAAGTTTGACCCTCAAAAACCAAGTCCCGAACGTAGATAGACGGCTACGTCGAGAAACTCCTAAATACCTATGCTAACAAGTAGCAAAGGTACCTAGAGAGGTTCCTTGATCAACTCTAGGGCCAAACAAAAAGTCTGGAAACCAAGTGAGCAAGTCGGGAGAGCAAACACACTAAACCGCAACAAACAGCAGGATCCCGGACTGTCCGCCGGTATGGTCCCGGACTGTCCGACTCAACCGCGGACTGTCCGCGGGGGGATGGTGGACAGTCCGCCGGCAAAATCCCCGAAACAGCACAGTTGCTGAAGTCTCCCTGCTCGGGCCCGGACTGTCCGCACCTGTCAACGGCGGACTGTCCGCCGGTCACCCTAGGCAAACACAGTCAAGCCGCGCGACCACTGCTCGGTCGGAGCCCGACGCGCGGACTGTCCGTCGGTCAAACCGCGGACTGTCCGCGGATGAACAGAGAGGGCGATTTCAGTCGCCTTCTCCCCAAATCTCTCCAAATTCGATCCAAATCAAAATCCCACGTTCCCAAACTTGGAGAAGATGATCACGGGGTAGTTAGGAGACTATCCCCAAGAAATCATCCACTCAAATCGATTCAATCACCAGGAAATCGAAAGGGGAAGATCAAGAACGAAAAAGCGCCACGAAAACGAAATCGACCCGATCTACTTGTTCGTGAGGAGTTAGATGCATTCCTTTGGTCAAGATGACCTCCTCACTATAAAGAACAAGTTGATTCAAACAGATTTCGCAAAGACGCACTAGAGAGGGAGATCGAGTGACGGAAAAATCGCGGTGAAACGAAGAACGCGAAGAACACGAACCAAAATGCGAATCAAGTCATCGATCTGCAACCGTGTGGCTACCACACGCTACAACAGTGAGGTTACGACCTCACTTCCTCAAAATCTCCAGTACACAGAGGTATGGTTCTCTGCGGATCTCAGCTAGCTACAATAGGGGATTGGGAGAGCAGGAAACCCTAGAAGCAAAGAGCAAATGACTGAGATAGATGGGGAGGTGGGTGTCTCCCCCTACTTATCCTAATTCTAACTATTCCTAATTCCCACTCTACCCCTAACTACTTACAGAGCGAACCAGCTAAACCCTAAGGTTATTCTGGACCAACTCGTGGTAGGTGGTGATCCGACGGCCACGCCCGCACAACTCGTAGCGTTGCCTCGACGCAACCTCCCGATTGCCGCCACGTGCCGCCACTACTCTGCGTCCTCTTCACGGACTCCGCCCCCGGTTTTGTCGCCGAAACCGAGAAACCAGGCCTTCACATCCAACCCCCAGTTTTGAGGCCCAAACCGGGAAACCAGCCAGCCAACGCCTGAGTTTTGTGGCCCAAACTCAGAAACCCGCAGCGCCCAGGTTTTGAGGCCCAAACCTGGAAACCGTCCTCAGCCCGAGTTTTGTGGCCAAACTCGGAAACCATCCTCAGCCTGAGTTTTGTGGCCAAACTCGGAAACCATCCGCACCCAGGTTTTGAGGCCCAAACCTGGAAACCGTCCACCCGATGGTTTTTCTCTGGCTCTACCACCAAACCGAAGCTATAGAGGGGATGCACCTCCTGTGCACCCCGTCCACCGACACGCGTCCCCAGGTCCTCGACCCGAGCAATACCATGTCCCACAAGTCTTCGCTCGTCGCTGTCCCAGGCTGCCAGCCACCACAGCTGATCCTCAGGCCACCAGTCCCTCAGTCCAAGCCTCACGTCCGCCCTTCACCGCTCCCGGTCCGTCTGCATGGCACGTCTCTACTTGACCTTCACCTTGCCTTCGATCACTGTCTCTGTGCTCGACACCTGCACAACAAAAGCCAAAGAACCTGCGATCAAACCCGTTGACAATCACTCATCACTCGAGACTCGGCATACGCCCATGTATCCGCACGCCAAATAACTGCTCCATTTCTTGTTGCTATCTCTCCAAAGTAATGTTGCGAAAGATGCATTGGCTATGCGAAAGATGTTCTAAAAATTGGACAAGTGTCCGATGAAAAAATGAAAGAGAGGTAAAAATGGACAAGTATCCGAGAGTGAGAAAAAACAATGGGTACTTCGATGCACGCCTGAGAGAAAAATAAAAATAAAAAGAATAAGATACCCATGTTGTCTCTAGCAAAAGTTTTCACATTTAAAAAGAGACGTATGTTTACAAGGGGAAATAGAATTAGGTTCACCACAACCACATGTACACACCACATATCCATAGCCATCCACATATCCACCTTATACATCCACACACATGCACATCTTGATTTAATTGTATGGCTTAACTCTATTTAGATCCATTGTTTGACTTTACAATATATGCACTGCAAGTATGCCCTTTATGCTATCTCTATACCTATGAGCTCCACATAAACCTTTTGTTGTAGGTGACATAAAGGCAACACACCATTTGCCTTGGTAAGGATCCACAAATACCACATATATGAGAGACTTAATAGTGTCATACGATATAAGCTCTGACTTTTATCTTGAGAACAAGCAAAAACTCTGGAAAGATGGTTGAACCATGAGAAGAATTTATTAAGACTTAGTAATCGTTCATTAGCGCATGTTTACTGTAGCACAACATTGTCAAATTAAAGACCAATTAGGCTTAAAAATCATCTCGCAAAGTTATTGCAATATGTGTAACTAGTTATTTTTAGTCTATATTTAATACTCCATGTATGTGTCCAAATATTCGATGTGATGGGTTAAAAGTTTTTGAAGTGGGTATTCACCTGATCCCTAACGTTTTCAGATGATATCCACACTTCAGGTGCGTTTAGTTGGTCGGCGAGAAGTTTTTGGGTGTCACATAAGATGAAAATTCCCTTACGGTGCACTACCGGCAGGGAAAATAAAAAATCGACATGAAAATGTACGTATCGTCATAAAAAATAAAAATGTCACTATGAAATTTTTTACGGTGCACTTACCATCAGGGAAAATAAAAATACCGTCAGGCTAGCTCGACAGGGTAATTTCAGTTTTCACTAACGTTGGTCAGGGAATTTCAAGTTTCCAGTAGTGTAGTAGAAAAGAGCTCTATAAGCCGACAGTTCTATTTTTTAATAGGCGGTTTCACTTTAGGGCCGGCTGCGTAAAGAAATGGGTGGGCCATGACTTAGTAACCGCTTGTCGAAATCCATTTCCACAGGCGGTTTGTTAAGAAAACCACCACTAGAAATGGTGCATTTCTACTAGCAGTTGGTTTATGACAACCACCTGTTTCCGTAAGCCAACCGCACTAGTAGAAACCGGAAATGCACCATTTCTAGTGATGGTTTTCTTAAGGCTACCGCCTGTGGAAATTCATTTACAGTGGCAGTTTTCTTAACAAACCGCCTCTAGAAATACACTAGAATTTTAAATTTTGAATTTTAAAAAATACCTTAGATGCAGAAACGGCCAATATGCGATGTGAGGGGTCTGCGTCAAGGCGACATCCTATCGCCGATGCTCTTCATTATGGTGATGGAGGCCCTAAATTGCTTCCTCGCTTGGATTGAGCAGACCGCTAGACCGGTCTCCTGACGCTGATCGGCGTGGATGCGGGATCAAGGGTCAGTCTGTATGTCGATGACTTGGTGGCGTTCATCGTCCCGACGGAGAATGATCTGCTGGTGCTCAAAGGAGCCCTGTCCTTCTTCGGCCTCACTTCGGGCCTGTTATCTAATTTGGACAAAAGCGTCGCGATCCCCATCCACTGTTTCGACCTGCAGATGGCAAGGGTACAGCAGATTCTTCGTTGTCGAGTTGAGCCGTTCCCGTGCCGCTATTTAAGGATCCCGCTCTCCGTGCATCACCTAAAAAGGTCACACGAGCAGTTCCTAATAGACAAGGTCGCTGCTAGAATCCCGACGTGGAAAGGCACGCTGCTGAACGCGGCGAGCCGCACGACGCTAGTCTCGGCCACGCTGTCAGCAATCCCCATCCACACGTCGATACCTCTGTGTTTGTCACCATGGGCAGTGGAGGCGATCGACAAGCTGCAGAGATCGTTCATCTGGGCGGGGTCGGATTCGGTGTCCGGCGGCCAGTGCAAGCTCACTTGGACTAAGGTGTGCAGACCCAAGGAGCTTGGCAGACTGGGGGTGACAAACTTGAGACTCGCTGGCGTCGCGTTGCGAGTGAGGTGGGTGTGGAAGGACAAAGTTCTTGGCCATGCGCCGGCCAACATTCTTCTGGACGGATAGGTGGCTGCATGGAGCACATAGCGCCAACGGCGCTCGCGGCGGTGAGACGGAGAAAGCTGAGGGCGACAGTTGCTGAGGCCCTAGCAGGGAATGCATGGGTCACGTACATCGCTGGAGGGTCGTCGCTGTAGATGCTAGTGGAGATCGCACCATCTGTGATATGTTGGAATAAGTGGAGCTGACGGAGGCATCAGACACATTCACCTAGAGCTTGACCGTTGATGGTACGTACTCCTCGCCTTCGGCATACAAAGCTATGTTCTTTGGCTGCTCTCAGGTGCTTGGGGCGAGGTACATTTGGAGGTCTGCTGCGCCGCCGCGGGTATGCTTCTTCTTTTGGCTCACCATGCACGGCTGCTGTTGGACCGCAGACCGTCGCTTCCGGCATGGACTGCAGGAGTCCAACCTTTGCATCTTCTGTGACCAGGAGCCGGAGACCATGGACCATATTCTGGTCGAGTGCTGCTTCAGCCGCGAAATGTGGCAGGCCTCTCTACATCGCCTGCACCTCCTTCTGCCCATGGCACAGATTGGAGAAGGTGGGCTGAATTGGTGGATCAGCGTTAGAAGAAACAAGGACAAGTTCTTTAGGAGAGGGTTTGATTCATTCTTCATGCTTGTTGGTTGGATGTTTTGGAAGGAGCAGAATGCCAGGACGACGTTCCACAGGGAGGCCTCGTCGGTCTTGCAGGTGACCCATGTGATCAGGGAGGAGGGAGACTGGTGGTGCCTGGCTGGTAACAAGCAGTTGATGCTCCTTTGGCCGAGGGAGTCGCTGTGATGTCCGTGTCGTGTAGCTGTGGTTGTAATTTCGTTTCTCCAATGTAGCGCATGAGTTGTAATCCAGTAGTTTAGGGGCGGGTAACTACGTTGTTACCGTCGTGTCTGTGGTTTGGAAAAAACTCTCCATCTGCTTAATGAAATATGCGCTTGATGGCGTGTACTAAAAAAATACACTACATTAATTTTTGCTTAATCTCATGGTGGTAGAGCCGCATGAAGTTGTGGTACCAATGTATTTTAAAGTTTATAAAATCGAAACAAAGTACGAAAATCACGAAACTTATGGAGATGCGTGTTATCGTATGTGGATACTATGATAAAAATTTGAGATGGTTTTATGCATGTTGTCACATACGTTGTGTAGAAACGAGGATATCTCCACATGGATATTTTGCCGAGTGCATGACCCTGGCACTCGGCAAAGACTTGGCTTTGCCGAGGGCCTTATGGGGGGGCACTCGACAAAGAGGGACAACTTACAAGAAAAGAGGCCTTCTATGACAATTACAAGTGTATCTCTTGTCATAGAAGCCCTATCACAAAGGACATTCTGTGATAATTACAAGCTATTTTTATGATAATTTGTGATCTATGACAATTGTAACTGTCACAGGTCAAAAATTATCACAAAAATTATCACAGAAGGTCCTTAGTGACAGGGCTTCTATGACAAGAGATACACTTCTAATTGTCATAGAAGGCCTCATTTCTTGTAGGTTGTGTGCTTTGCTGAATGCTGACCTTAGCTGAGGGTCAGGCACTCGGCAAAGAGTGTCTCTGCCGAGTTTCGGCCTATGCCGAGAGACAGGCTCTCGACAAAGCAGGCTTTGTAGAGTGCCTTTCTTCGCTGAGTGCAGCTCTTGACAAAATTACTCTTTGCCGAGTCCCCGACGCAAAGCACTCAGCAAAGCATTGGGCACTCGGCAAAGCCCCTGTTTCCCGTAGTGATAGTTACAATTTCAGGAGTGGTTTATTTAATCTGATCACTCTTGGAAATAAATTTCTAGGGATGTTTGGAATGTAACAATGCAACAAGACACAATTCTTGAGGTTGTTTACTATATGAACCGTTCCTACAAAATTGGTAGATGGCTGAGAGTGTCATATACATTACATTAATTTTTGCTTAAGCTCATGGTGGTAGAGCCGCAACAGGGACAAAATTACAAGTATATTACAGAAATACTGAACATTTATTTTATTATCATTTGTAGCATAGAAACAGTAAAGACATATATTAGTATTTAAAGTGCAAATAAAGCTCTATATTTTCCCATACAATGTCCAAACATGATTTATTTAGTAGTGGTTGTTCTCCCAGAACTGAGCCTGAAGCCAATCAATTGTCCCCTTTTGCACCTGGAAGGCCTTGGCCAAGACATCATCTGAGATCGGCGGCTTTGATCCAAAGACTACGGTGGCAATAGTTATGGCCCCAGGATTCTGGCTGCTTAGTGCAGCGATTGCAACAGCTGGCTTGTCATGGATGGGGTTGAATTGGAAGTGTATGAGCCCTTGGGGGAATACAAACACATCACCCTTGTTGAGAACCTTGGCGAATAGCTTGTTCCCGTTTTGTGTGTTGGAGGTGACAAATCCAACATAGAGTGTACCCTCGAGCACGGTGAGGATCTCTGTGGCACGTGGGTGCGTGTGTGGCAGATTCTCACCTAATGGTGCGTAGTCAATGCGAGCCAAAGAGATGCCTAGGGTGTTCAGTCCAGGCAACTGCATGACATTGATCAAAGTAACGTTGGATCTGACCTTGCTCTCCATGGTGTCCCTAGGCTGGTCAAGTTTTGCTGCCTTGAAGAAGTCATCTGCGTTCACAGCCATGGGGTCCTTGCAAACAAATCCATTCACCTTCACTGTATGCATAGACGAAGGCAAATAGTTAGATGGAGAAACAGGTCTTTAGGCCATACCTAGAAATGCTTGTTGAATGTAGATGTTTGTTTGCATACCCGGAGAGTGTTTGTCGGCAACACAGAAATCTTGGAGCGGGCTAGGGGTCAGAGGCAATGGCCTGAGAAATGGCCAATGCTAGAAAAGCAACAAAGAGGAAGTAGGCGGAGGCAGCCATTTGTTTTGCACTCGCTTTTGTGTTTGTGCTCACTGAATGGAGCTTCTGAGCTTGTTGTGTTTGTGTCTGTCTAGTTGATGCTTTCGGCATGGGGATCATGAGCTTATATAGGCTGCCACAAGCATGTGGCGACGTGCACGTATTAATATAATGGCTGAATAAGTCTTAAGTTGAACCAATCAACGGAACATAAGAAACAGTCTCTAATAGCTACGACCTACTGAACAATAGAGCTATCGTAACATTTTAGTTATCTTAAATCAACTTTTCAAAACCTACCTTGCTTCTAATATTTTCACACGCGCAGCATAGGACTAATATTTGGAAGTAAACCGCAAAATGGAGATTTCAAGTAATCACATAGTGTTCCAAATTTTAAAATCTCTGGAAGTAATCTGCAGAATGGACAACTAATTAGTGGAATCGAATTCGGATAAAATGGATAATTGGACATCCATTTCCTACTCCCTGTAGCGGCAGATGCATAATAAGACATTGGTACAAGGGCATTGCTGATGGTGGACAGCGATAGTTTCGTAAACAAGTTAAATGGTTCATCGGACAACCTATGCTTGTGCTAACATACATAGAGAAAGAGTCAACTCACAAAAAGAAATATAGAAATAGTCAACAATACGAAAGTGCATGACCGTCGTATTATAAAATCTTTAATTACCTTTTGCACTTCATATAATTATAACTATATATCCAACAATTTCCATATATCGTCATTATTCGTGACTAATTGACGAGTCATACACTACAACAGAAATGGGCTATAGCCCCGGTCGGCAAGGGCCTTTAGCCCCGGTTGCCGAGCTGGGACTACGCTTCCGGGACTAAAGGCCCCTCTCCCCTTTAGTCCCGGCTCCGGTCACCGGGGCTAAAGCCCCCCTTTAGTCCCGGTTGGTAATACCAGCTGGGACTAAAGGGTGCTGCCAGCGGTGCCGCAGCAGCACCCTTTAGCCCCGGCTTGTATTACGAGCCGGGACTAAAGGGTCCCCTGGTTTTTTCCTTTTTATTTTCATTTCAGTTCTGTTTTTAGTTTTGTTTATTTATCTGTTAGGTTTTCCAATATGTATTCTTTGCTGCTAATATATATATTTTATATATATTAACAGCATAACACAATAAGCCTTATTGCATGCATATATAATTGAACTATACAACTATATATATATATATACATAAAATTACAAGCAATATATATAGAAGTTGTCCAAATATCTATCTACACAAGTAGTACACCAAAGTTAGTGCTGTAAACCTATTACAAGTTGTACTCCATCTAAAGATCTACAGGGCATACAAATGATCATCATTATTTGGAATCAACTTCTCGTTGGTATTACAGTAGAACTCGCCGTTTGGATTTATAACTTGTTCCGAAGAAATGCTGCTATTGTCCCTTGTATTGCTTTCAATTGGCCTTGTAGCATTACTTTTTGCTTCAACCAGTCAGTCTTCAATTTGAATTAGAGAAGATATTAGTAATATCTATATTATCAATATTAAGTCTATAAAAAACAAAAAGAAACATGTTACGTACTTTGATGATTTCTCCAGGAATTCCATTTGATTCTATCATCATGTACTCGCAAACATAGAATCCACATAAGTTGGTACCTTATTTTTGTCTCAAAATCAACTGTAGAATGAAAAGATTCATCTCGTAATAAAGATATGGTATATGACATGATATAATAAAGATACACGTATATTGACGAAGGTGTAAACTTACCGGTAGTCATGGCTTTATTGTAAGTGGCGCCTTACACTGACTCATATGTTCCCGAGCAATGGATTTTTCCCAAACCCTAATCTGGCCAATGAAACATTATTAGTTGGATCATTATTATACATATATACAAGCTTAGTCTATACTTTAAGCATGCAAGCTAGGGATCGAAAAATTGCCTTTGGAGGATGTCTATCATATCTTGGTAATCTTCTTGCGGTTTGCTCAACGAGTCATAGATTAACACATTGCTGTGTTTGAGATCGATGATCATCAGTATCCAGTGATAGCTGTTCATACACATGATTCATATATATAGATTATTAGGGTTAAGTAAAATAAAATGTGCACATACTTATTATTAACTATATATGTCTCACGCACTTAAAGTTGTATGGGAAGAGAATTCTTTCTCTATCTTTTTGGTTCACGAAGAACCTCATGAGATTCATACACGACTCATCACTCCAAGTCGCTGAAGGGTTTGGAGCCTTGAAAACAACATATGGATTAACAAACCCAACAGAATTGTCATGTTTATCTCTGAGCTGAGTCATCTGATACCTGCAATATCGAGTCGATCCACAAGTATGTGTGTAAGAATACTACATACTATATACACATACTACAGAGTTCAATGAAAACTATAAATAAGGAGCGATTTGTCCAGTGCGTCCATATGACATAGCTGGTGTAATTCCTCCATCTGGACTAAGATTAGGTCATCACCATGGAAGTAGTGATGGTTCCGAATTCGGACAGAAATCCAATTGACATCACCGTCTTTAGAAGCCTCCATGCACCATTTGTTGATTGCAAACATCTGCGTACCAAGTACATGTAAGTGATTGGGTTCATTAGACTCCTGCCCGGTGCAAAATTTCTCCTCCATTCATCAACTACTTCCGCTCGTGGAAACTCCAGCCCAGTAGCAATATTTGGAATCGTGTCGTACGGGAGACCATTGTCAATGAATTTTTTTTCAATTGAGTCCATCTCAGACAAAGTGGTCTCTCCAGATTTCCGCTGTACTCTGCCCATGTTTGAACCATACTGATTTTGCACAAATAACGGGGACAATTCAGATACATGGGTGTATGCCGAGTCTCGAGTGATGAGTGATTGTCAACGGGTTTGATCGCAGGTTCTTTGGCTTGTGTTGTGCAGGTGTCGAGCTCAGAGACAGTGATCGAAGGCAAGGTGAAGGTCAAGTAGAGACGTGCCGTGCCGACGGACCGGGAGCGGTGAAGGGCGGACGTGAGGCTTGGACTGAGGGACTGGTGGCCTGAGGATTGTGGCTGGCAGCCTGGGACAACGACGAGTGCAGACTTGTGGGACATGGTGTTGCTCGGGTCGAGGACCCGGGGACACGTGTCAGTGGACGGGGTGCACGGGCGGTGCATGCCCTCCACAGCTTCGGTTTGGTGGTAGAGCTAGGGAAAAACCATCAGGTGGACGGTTTCCAGGTTTGGGCCTCCAAACCTGGGTGCGGATGGTTTCCGAGTTTGGCCACAAAACTCGGGCTGAGGACGGTTTCCAGGTTTGGGCCTCAAAACCTGGGCGCTGGCGGATTTCTGAGTTTGGCCCACAAAACTCAGGCGTTGAGCGGCTGGTTTCCCGGTTTGGGCCTCAAAACCGGGGGTGGACGTGAAGGCCCAGTTTCCCAGTTTCGGCCACAAAACCAGGGGTGGAGTCCGTGAAGAGGACGTAGAGCGGTGGCGACACGTGGCGGCAATCGGTGAGGTTGCGTCGAGGCAACGCTACCTATTGTGCGGGCGTGGCCGTCGGATCACCACCTACCACGAGTTGGACCAGAATAACCCTAGGGTTTAGCTGGTTCACTCTGTAAGTAGTTAGGGGTAGAGTGGGAATTAGGAATAGTTAGAATTAGGATAAGTAGGGGGAGACACCCACCTCCCCATCTATCTCAGTCATTTGCTCTTTGCTTCTAGGGTTTCCTGCTCTCCCAATCCCCTGCTGTAGCTAGCTGAGATCCGCAGAGAACTATACCTCTGTGTACTGGAGATTTTGAGGAAGTGAGGTCGTATCCTTACTATTGTAGCTTGTGGTAGCCACACGGTTGCAGATCGATGACTTGAATCGCGTTTTGTTCGTGTTCTTCGCGTTCTTCGTTTCTCCGCGATTTTCCTGTCACTCGATCTCCCTCTCTAGTGCGTCTTTGTGAAATCCGGTTGAATCAACTTGTTCTTGATAGTAAGGAGGTCATCTTGACCAAAGGAATTCATCTAACTCCTCACGATCAAGTAGATCGGGTTGATTTCGTTTTCTTGGCGCTTTTTCGTTCTTGATCTTCCCCTTTCGATTTCCCGGTGATTGAATCGATTTGAGCGGATGATTTCTTGGGGATAGTCTCCTAACTACCCCGTGATCATCTTCTCCAAGTTTGGGAACGTGGGATTTTGATTTGGATCGAATTTGGAGAGATTTGGGGAGAAGGCGACTGAAATTGCCCTCTCTGTTCATCCGCGGACAGTCCGCGGTTTGACCGGCGGACAGTCCGCGCGCCGGGCTCTGACCGAGCAGTGGTCGCGCGGCTTGACTGTGTTTGCCTCGGGTGACCGGCGGACAGTCCGGGCCCGAGCAGGGAGACTTCAGCAACTGTGCTGTTTCGGGGATTTTGCCGGCGGACAGTCCGCCATCCCCCCGCGGACAGTCCGCGGTTGAGCCGGACAGTCCGGGACCGTACCGGAGGACAGTCCGGGATCCTGCTGTAGCCTCCGGTTTAGTGCGTTTGCTCTCCCGATTTGTTCGCTTGGTTTCCGGACTTCTCGTTTGGCCCTAGAGTTGACCAAGAAACCTCTCTAGGTATCTTTTCTACTTGTTAGCATCAGTATTTTGGGATTTCCCGACGTAGCCTTCAATCTACGTTCGGGACTCGGTTTTTAAGGGTCGAACTTGCGCCGGTGCTTTTGGAGTTTGGTTTGCCATCGCTTTGTGGTGCCTCGCTGTGATCCTAGGGATCATCCACCCTCTTCCAAGGGTCGTGGGCATCACAGTTTCAGTTGAAGTTCTCTGGGGTTGATTTTGGGACAATCGGCCAAAGTTTCGAGAGAAATTTTTGTTGGCTCCCATTCACCCCCCCCTCTGGTCGCCTTGCTAGTGCTTTCTCGGTCCTTCAATTGGTATCGGAGCGGGTTAAGGATCTTCCACCTTAGCCGGTTCCAGATCCACAGAAGGCGACATGGATCGCGGCGTGGGCAAACCGCCATTCTTTGATGGGACGAACTATGCGTATTGGAAGATACGCATGTCGGCCTATCTCCAGAGCATGGGCTCTTCTGTTTGGGAGATTTGCAACAGGGTCGATTATGTTGTCTTGGCTGCTCGTGTTACTCAGCTTCAGATGGATGAGCACGATGCCAATAGTCGAGCGCGTAACGCTCTTTTCTCCTGTTTGAGCATGTCCGAGTTTGATCGCGTTTCTCATCTCCCCACGGCTCATGAGATTTGGGCAACCCTCATGCGCTTTCATGAGGGAACCACTCAAGTCAAATCCCGTCTCTATGAGTCGCACAAGCGGGAGTATGAGAACTTTCGACATATGCCTGGCGAGAGCATAGAGAGTTTATTCGCTCGCTTTCAGGTCATTGTCAACAAGATGAGAGCGAACAAGGAGCTGTTGCCTTTTGACGATCATGAGAGGGCTTTGAAGCTTTTGCACACTCTTGATCGGTCGGTGTGGGACTCAAAGGTCCAGGCGATCATCGAATCGTCTAACTATGAGACCCTCACCTGCGATGAGCTCTTTAGCAAGCTCAAGTCTAGTGAGATTGACGCCATGTCGAGAGCTTCTTATGAAAATCCTTCTGGCTCGACTATGGCTTTGGTTTGTGGCTCTTCTGCTAACCCCTCTGGAGGACTTGCACTCTCTTCTCTCTTTTCTGTCACAGAGGACCAGCTGGAGTCTTTGGGGGATGACGAGTTGGCGATGCTCGCCAACCGGTTCTCGCGGTTCCACAACAACCGCATGAACCGTCGCCGCGGAGGAGGACGATCAGGATGCTTTGAGTGCGGCGACCCTGACCACTTCATCGCCAACTGTCCCAAGAAGAAGAACACATCTGGGAAGGGCGATCATGGGCACAAGTACGACTCCGGCAAGCGCAAGGAGAAGTACGTCCCCGCGAGGCACGAGCGGAGGGGCGGCTTCGACAAGGAGTACATCAAGAAGAAGTACTTGGAGAAGGCCCAGGCTGAGCAGCGTGCGTTCTTCGCCACGCTCAGCGACGTCGACGGCTCGGATGACGACTCCGCTTGCTCAAGCGATGACGAGTCCGAGAAGAAGAAGAGGATCGAGGACAAGCTGAACGGCCTCTGCTTCTTCGCCGACAACGACGGCCTCTGCACCATGGCCCTTGGTGATGAAGTCGACGGCCAGCTGGAGGACACACCTCGCAACGACGACGACGACACATCCCAGGTATCTCTCACCCACGATGAGCTTTCTGCTGAGGTCGAGAAGCTTACTGCCGCCTTGCTTAGTCAGGATAAGTTGCTTAGGCGTGCTGCTAGAGAGCGCAAGGAGTTTAGGCAGAAGTGGGAGGACATAGTGAGGGAGCTTGAGTTTGCTAGGTCCACCGTGGTCGTTTCTGAGGAGGTGGAGTGTGAGATGTGCACCAAGCACATGACTGACCTTCTCACTTTGAGAGGTAAGTATGCTGCTTTGGTTGGAGAGGTGGATGAGCTCCGGGCTAGACCCTTGTTGTTGGGTGCTTGCAAGTCTTGTCCAGTCTTGCAAATCGAGTTGGCAGAGAAGGATGCCAAGATTGAGTCTCTTGAGAAGGCCAGCTCGGGTAGCACTTGTGTGACTAGGTGCGCTTTGTGTGAGGGTTTGGAGATGGAGATCGCTAATGTGAAGCATGACAAGATGCAAACCGAGGAGGAAAACACATACCTTCGGACCATCTTGTCATGGGTGTTTAGCGGTGAGCCATAGCTCGGGATGATGATCTCTCAATTCAAGCGAGCTGTTGGAGGTCCTGGTGTAGGCTTTGCTCCGGGCGTTGATGTTTCTGGCTTTAGGAAGATTGGAGAGTCGAGTGGTCTAAACCCAAGTGAGAAGCCTAACTCCACCACTACTCCCAAACTTACCAAGCTTCCACCCAAAGAGCCTCTCAAGCCTAACACCAAGGATGGAGTGTTTGAAGAACCTCCACGAGCTCCACCCAAGAACCAGCTATGGGCTCCTAAACCCAATCATCTGAAAAACAAGCTGGACACAATGCCACCCATCCAGGAGGAGCTTATGCCACAGAAGGGCAAAGTGATCCACACCCACAACCGTGTGTACCAACAACCCCCTTTGAGAGCGGTGAGGTACCATTGTGAGCATTGTGGGAGAGATGGACACTTGAGTGAGTTCTGCTTTCGGCGCAAGAGAGAGGCACGCCGTGCTAGGCAGATGAACAATGCAGACATGTACCATCCATTCCATGATGTACATGTGCCAAATGTTCAGAGGAGAGCTCCGAGGAGAGCTGCTAGGCCTAGAGGTCCAGAACCTCAACTTCTCAGGCCTAGGCAGCGAAGAGGACGTGCCCGGCGGGAGCCCGCAGTTGCAGGCTATGGACCCCGTGGCGGTGGCTTTGTTGTAGAGCGTTTTCCCCCACCGCGTTTTGAGTATCGTGATGGACGCTCTTCCCTTAGCGGACCATGTTTTCTTCAACGTGGTGATCGCTTCCCCCGTAGGCGTGCTAGGAATGGTTTTTCTTCTGACCGTTCTTTTGAGCAGCCGGCCCAACACTGGTATTCCTCCTACTTCACTAACCCCAGTGTTGGACCGTATGCTCACCCTATGTCTTTTTATTGATGTAGGTAAAACGATTGGAGGACGTTTGGTTGGTGGATTCCGGTTGCTCGAGGCACATGACCAGAAACGCCAAGTGGTTCTCCAGTCTTAGTCATGTCGCCAGAAAGGAGTTTATCACCTTCGGCGACAATAGCAAAGGTAAAGTGTTGTCTCGTGGGTCGGTGCGAGTTAATGAGCACTTTGTGTTGCGCGATGTTGCTCTTGTTTCTAACTTGCATTTTAACCTTCTTTCTGTTTCGCAACTATTTGATGACGACTATGAGATTCGTTTTAAGCCGAATCTCAGTCGCATTTTAGATCCTCAGGGCAATCTTGTTTGTGTGATTTCGCCCTTTGGGAAAGTCTTTCGTGCGGATTTCTCGGAGTCGTTTGGAGTTTCTCGTTGTCTTTTGGCTAGTCCTTCCTCCTCTGATCTTTGGAAGTGGCATAGGAGACTAGGACATTTGAGCTTCGACTTGCTTGCAAGACTTAGCTCACTTGGCCTAATCCGAGGATTGCCCAAGTTGTCGATGGAGAAGGATCTTGTTTGCCATTCTTGTAGACATGGGAAGATGGTTGCCGCTCCCCACCATCCAGTGACTCAGGTCATGACTAAGCGCCCTGGAGAGCTTTTACACATGGATCTTGTTGGTCCGGCTCGGGTGAGCTCGGTTGGGGGGAAGTGGTACGTGCTTGTTGTTGTCGACGATTTTTCGAGATATTCGTGGGTCTTCTTTTTGACTGAGAAGACCGAGACTTTCTCTTTTGCTCGCAATCTGATTTTGCGTCTTCAGAACGAGTTCCCTTTGAACTCGATGCGAGCTATTAGAAGTGATTATGGTTCCGAATTCAAGAATTCGGATTTTGAGAAGTTTTGTAACTCTTTGGGTTTCGAGCATCAGTTTTCTTCCCCCTACACACCGCCCCAAAATGGTGTTGTAGAGAGGAAGAATCAGACCCTTGTAGAGATGGCCAGGACGATGCTCCATGAGCATAGGACTCCTAGGCGATATTGGGCCGAAGCTATGAACACTGCATGCTATATTTCCAATCGCATTTTTCTCCGAGCCTTCTTGAAAAAGACTTCTTATGAGTTGCGATTTGGGAGACAGCCCAAGGTGAGTTATTTTAGAGTCTTCGGTTGCCACTGTTTTATATTGAAGAAAGGCAACCTGGACAAATTTGAGTCTCATTCTTCTGACGGTGTGTTTTTGGGTTATGGCACTCACACTCGAGCTTATCGTGTACTTAACCTTGATACTAACCGAGTCATGGAGACATCTGATGTCACCTTCGATGAGACCATGGTTTGTCCTTCTTCTCGTTTTGAACGTGCAGGTGATCATGAGGTCGGTGAGCCTCTTTTTGATGACAAGGACGAGGGTGCTGAAGGTATGGATGATCCAGCACCCCCTCCACCTACTTTGCCGCAAGGAGCGGCTTCTACGATGACTCACGGCCCCGACACTTCTTCTTCCTGGGGGCCGTGGGATCCGCCACCCTGAGCGGTACCTTTTGTACCCGGGGAGGCACCAGCTGCTGTTGAGGGGGAGATCACTTCTGCTCGAGAGGAGCCACGACACATCCAGCGCCAACACCCTCCTCAGCAGATGATCGACAACATTGACGAATGGGTCACTCGGTCCAGGTCACAGATCTCTCACTTTGCTCATTCTGCTTTTGTTGCTAATTTTGAGCCCCGAGATGTTGGACACGCTTTGACGGATCCGGATTGGGTCAATGCCATGCATGAGGAGTTAGAGAACTTTGAGCGAAATCGGGTTTGGGTTTTAGTTCCACCTCCTCCAGACTGTAAGCCTATTGGGACAAAATGGGTTTTCAAAAACAAGCAAGGAGAGGATGGCCACGTTGTTAGAAACAAGGCCAGGCTTCTAGCGAAGGGCTATAGTCAGAAGGAGGGGATAGACTATGAGGAGACTTTCGCTCCTGTAGCTCGTTTGGAGGCTATTAGGATACTCTTGGCTTTTGCTACATCCAAAGGTTTCAAACTTTTTCAAATGGATGTCAAGAGTGCCTTCTTAAACAGCTACATAGAAGAAGAGGTTTATGTTGAGCAACCCCCCGGTTTTGAAAATCCCAAGTTTCCAAACCACGTTTTCAAACTCCACAAAGCTTTATATGGTTTGAAACAAGCCCCTAGAGCCTGGTATGATAGGTTGAAAACCTTTTTACTTGCCAAGGGTTTTAAAATGGGATGTGTGGATAAAACGCTCTTTCTCCTCAAGCAAGGCAAAGACACTCTCTTGGTCCAGATTTACGTGGATGATATCATTTTCGGTGGTTCTTCTCATGCTTTAGTTGCCAAGTTTGCAGATACTATGAGCATGGAGTTCGAGATGAGTATGATGGGCGAGCTGACTTTCTTTCTCGGATTGCAAATTAAGCAATCCCGAGAAGGGACATTTGTGCACCAGGGCAAGTATACCAAGGACTTGCTGAAGAGGTTCGATATGGGTGAGGCCCAGCCTCTCCCAACACCCATGTCGACCACGACGGCCCTGGATGCGGACAAGGATGGAGAAGCTGTGGACCAGAAGGAGTACCATAGCATGATCGGGTCGCTGCTCTACCTGACGGCGACACGCCCGGACATCCAGTTCGCGGTGTGTCTGTGCGCGCGCTTTCAGGCGTCGCCGCGCACTTCTCACCGTCAGGCGGTCAAGCGCATTTTCAGGTACCTTCGCTTCACACCTGAGTTCAGGATTTGGTATTCAGCTTCCTCCACCCTCTCCCTTTGCGGTTATTCCGATGCCGATTTTGCTGGTTGTCACATTGAGCGCAAGTCCACTTCTGGGACTTGCCAGTTTATTGGTTCTTCTCTTGTATCGTGGTCTTCTCGCAAGCAGTCTAGTGTCGCCCAGTCTACCACGGAGGCTGAGTATGTTGCTGCGGCTAGCTGCTGTTCCCAGTTGCTTTGGATGATGGCCACTTTGCGTGATTTTGGTATGAGCTTTTCTCCTGTTCCACTACTAAATTTTTACCCTTGGGCAACGTCGAGAAACCGTTGCAATAGGCCCAATTTGGTTGCGAAACGTATATTTTGCGACCAAATCGCGTTCGTTGCCAATGGTTGCAAAATGTCGCGTTGCGGAAAGATGTTGCCACCATTGCTAGTTTAACGTTGCGAGTGTTGGGCTCTCTTGCAACCATAGGTGTTCGTTGCCAAGCATTGCAATAGCATGATGTTGCAACGTTCACGGTCGTGGCAAGATAAGCACTTGTAACGTTTGGTACAGTTGCAATAGATTATTTTGCCACGAACATTTGCGTTGCAATCGTTGTTTTTGCCATGAACTTTGGCGTTGCAATAGTTTTTTTTGCCACACTAGTAATGTGTTGCGTAAGATGTTTTTGCGACGACCATTATGACGTGGCAACATAAGCACTTGCAACGCACATTCTCGTGGCAATATGTGGTTCATGCATCGATCGATAGCGTAGCAATATATACATTTGCCACGCACTTTGCCGTTGCAAAAACCTTTATTGCCACGATAGTTTTTTGTTGCCTGAAGTGTTGTTGCCATGCTCGTCATATCGTGGCAAGTACATCTTTTGCTACGGAAGCTTGTTCGATGCGACAAATCATACTTTATTGCCACATTCATTAGGTCGTGGCAATAATATCATTTGCCACACTATTTTATGCGACGCGATAGAATAGGTTTTTGCCACGCTCATGGTGTCGTTGCAATATTACCTTTTGCCACGTATTTTTGCTTGATGCCAATAATAGTTTTTGCCACAGTGGTCATATCATTGCATTATCTTTTGCCACGTAAACAAATTTATTTTGCAACGGTGAAAGCTGCTGTTCCCAGTTGCTTTGGATGATGGCCACTTTGCGTGATTTTGGTCTGAGCTTTACTCGCGTGCCTTTGCTTTGTGACAGCACGAGTGCGATTAGCGTTGCTAAGAACCCCGTGCTTCACTCGAAGACCAAACACATTGATGTGTGCTTTCACTTTTTGCGAGACCACTATGAGAAGGGTGATATCGACCTTCGCCATGTCGATACTCATCACCAGTTGGCTGATATTTTCACCAAGCCTTTGGACGAATCAACCTTTAATCGGTTGAGGGGTGAGCTTGGTGTGTGTTTCCCTTTTAGATGGGGAAACATTTTCGATCTTGTATCATAGACTGACTATTTTCTCGTTTGCTTTGCTTTTCTTCTGCATTTTAGCATACGCTTCTACATTCTGAGCTTCATGTATATAATCTTTAAAATGGAATTATGCTCTATTTAGTATGCTCTGATGCTATATGTTGATGCTAGTAGCTTATGCTCTTTCTGATCACTAATACATGTTGTGAGCTGAGCTATTTTTGAATGGTGAATTTGCTTAATGAACATAAAACTTGAAAATGTTCACCATTGGGATATGCAACTAGCATGTGTAGGATGTGTTGAATTCACTCGTGCTTTTCATATATGCTAGGTTGCTATGTCTCTAGTTCTGAGTCTGTCACTTGTTGGGTCTGTTCATATTCTGTTTAAAATCTAAACCAAGTCAAGTAATTTGGAAAGATCGAGATGGGATTGCTTGTCAGCACATCACAGTTTCGAGGCTGTTTCTCATTGCACTTTGAGTAAAACTTGAGTTGTGTAGTGTATGACCGAAACTGTTGCTTTAAGCTTCTGATTGCTTCTGCATAGGCTTCGCACAGTTGAAAAGTTAGGCAATGACAATCTTTCAACCTCTCCCAATCACATGCTAAATTCTGAACTTGTGTAATTTCACCGTTGCAACTCCGATTAAAATTTGAAATCACAAGTGTATGTTTCATTCTATAGCATGATGATTGAACTTTGCTAGGGGTAGTTCACCTTGTATACATGATTAGCACTTGTCTGATTTTCCTGTCTATACATGTGCAGTGCTATTTTGATGGTGAATACCTTTTTTGGCTGAAAACTGCTCACTTTGCTCATATGTTCATATTTCATATTTTGGTGATCAGTTTGAGCCTTTGCTAGCTTGTATGCTTTCCAGTGAATCGTTGAAGCTATATTGTTTAGAGCATCTTTGCATTTTCCTGACTATATTCCTGAAGCTGCTAACTTGCATTTTGTCTCATATGCATTTTGGAAGGGGGAGAACTTCTCTTGTTGGCACTTTTGATGGTAAAGTTTCTAAGAGGGAGAAAATTGCTTTCGGTTCTTTTTGCTTGATGGTGCATTTTCAACTAAGGGGGAGAAGTTGGACAAATCATGCCTCCTAAAGGGAGAGGAATCGGTTGTGTGCACCATGCAAGGGGGAGCTTGCTCGTGATGAACTTTTGAAATTTCCAATTGGTTCGGAACGCTTTGCTAGTTGATTGGTTCGGAGCACTTTGCTAGTTGTGTTGAGCCTTTGCCTCTATCTTGAGGAACTAGCAGTTGCATCTTTGCTTCAGTTGGCTTCAGTTGGTATCGAGCTTTTCAGTTGATGTCGAGCTTTCTGCTAGTTGTGTTGAGCCTCTGTGCCTCAGTCTTGAGGGACTAGCATTTTTCTTTGATTTTTCAATTGGTTTTTGCTAGCGGTGTTGAGCCTGTTCTATCTCTTCTTGAGGGCTAGTTTTGCTTTGCTTGGTTGCGTCGAGCCGTTGCCCATGTCTTTGGGAACTAAGTTGTTTTGCTCTTTCCACTTGACCTTCTTCGGCTTTGTTATGCTTTTGGGTCATTTGGTTGAGTTCTCTCTTCTCCTTCTTCCTCCTTCTATTTCCTTTATGATTTGTGTGTGTAGTTGACAATGCACTCATCAAGGGGGAGATTGCAGATACATGGGTGTATGCCGAGTCTCGAGTGATGAGTGATTGTCAACGGGTTTGATCGCAGGTTCTTTGGCTTGTGTTGTGCAGGTGTCGAGCTCAGAGACAGTGATCGAAGGCAAGGTGAAGGTTAAGTAGAGACGTGCCGTGCCAATGGACCGGGAGCGGTGAAGGGCTGACGTGAGGCTTGGACTGAGGGACTGGTGGCCTGAGGACCAGCTGTGGTGGCTGGCAGCCTGGGACAGCGACGAGCGAAGACTTGTGGGACATGGTGTTGCTCGGGTCGAGGACCTGGGGACACATGTCGGTGGACGGGGTGCACGAGCGGTGCATCCCCTCCACAGCTTCGGTTTGGTGGTAGAGCCAGGGAAAAACCATCAGGTGGACGGTTTCCAGGTTTGGGCCTCAAAACCTGGGTGCGGATGGTTTCCGAGTTTGGCCACAAAACTCGAGCTGAGGACGGTTTCCAGGTTTGGGCCTCCAAACCTGGGCGCTGGCGGGTTTCTGAGTTTGGGCCACAAAACTCAGGCGTTGAGCGGCTGGTTTCCCGGTTTGGGCCTCAAAACCGGGGGTGGACGTGAAGGCCTGGTTTCCTGGTTTTGGCCACAAAACCGGGGGCGGAGTCTGTGAAGAGGACGCAGAGCGGTGGCGGCACGTGGCGGCAGTCGGTGAGGTTGCGTCGAGGCAACACTACCAATTGTGCGGGCGTGGCCGTCGGATCACCACCTACCACGAGTTGGTCCAGAATAACCCCAGGGTTTAGCTGGTTCACTCTGTAAGTAGTTAGGGGTAGAGTGGGAATTAGGAATAGTTAGAATTAGGATAAGTAGGGGGAGACACCCACCTCCCCATCTATCTCAGTCATTGGCTCTTTGCTTCTAGGGTTTCCTGCTCTCCCAATCCCCTGCTGTAGCTAGCTGAGATCCGCAGAGAACCATACCTCTGTGTACTGGAGATTTTGAGGAAGTGAGGCCGTATCCTCACTATTGTAGCATGTGGTAGCCACACGGTTGCAGATCGATGACTTGAATCGCGTTTTGTTCGTGTTCTTCGTGTTCTTCGTTTCTCCGCGATTTTGCCGTCACTCGATCTCCCTCTCTAGTGCGTCTTTGCAAAATCCGGTTGAATCAACTTGTTCTTCATAGTAAGGAGGTCATCTTGACCAAAGGAATTCATCTAACTGCTCACGAACAAGTAGATCGGGTTGATTTCGTTTTTGTGGCGCTTTTTCGTTCTTGATCTTCCCCTTTCGATTTCCCGGTGATTGAATCGATTTGAGCGGATGATTTCTTGGGAATAGTCTCCTAACTACCTCGTGATCATCTTCTCCAAGTTTGGGAACGGGGATTTTGATTTGGATCGAATTTGGAGAGATTTGGGGAGAAGGTGACTGAAATCGCCGTCTCTGTTCATCCGCGGACAGTCCGCGGTTTGACCAGCGAACAGTCCGCGCGTCGGGCTTCGACCGAGCAGTGGTCGCGCGGCTTGACTGTGTTTGCCTCGGGTGACCGATAGACAGTCCGCCATTGACAGGCGCGGACAGTCTGGGCCCGAGCAGGGAGACTTCAGCAACTGTGCTGTTTCGGGGATTTTGTCAGTGGACAGTCCGCCATCCCCCCGCGGACAGTTCGCGGTTGAGCCGGACAGTCCAGGACCGTACTGGCGGACAGTCCGGGATCCTGCTGTAGCCTCCGGTTTAGTGCGTTTGCTCTCCCGGTTTGTTCGCTTGGTTTCCGGACTTCTCGTTTGGCCCTAGAGTTGACCAAGAAACCTCTCTAGGTATCTTTGCTACTTGTTAGCATCTGCATTTGGGGATTTCCCGACGTAGCCTTCAATCTACATTCGGGACTCGGTTTTTAAGGGTCGAACTTGCACCGGTGCTTTTGGAGTTTGGTTTGCCATCGCTTTGTCGTGCCTCGCTGTGATCCTAGGGATCATCCACCCTCTTCCAAGGGTCATGGGCATCACAGTTTCGGTTGAAGTTCTCTGGGGTTGATTTTGGGACAATCGGCCAAAGTTTCGAGAGAAATTTTTATTGGCTCCCATTCACCCCCCTCTAGTCGCCTTGCTAGTGCTTTCTCGGTCCTTCAGACAAAGGTCTTGATGTTTCCCCGAGCTGTGAAACACCCTTTCCCACTTTCTTCTTGCTGGATTGTTGTTCTTTTGCAGACTTCATTAGAGAGCATTCGTAATCTGATTTTTGCGGAGCCTTTCGGGCTTGACGCATCTTGATACCATGTTGGTCCACCCTTTTCCTTAACTCATGTGGGTTTAACAAGAGTTAAGGCTTCTCCGGGTTTCTCTTCGCTTTAGCAGCGGCCTCACATTCATCTAAAAAATTTTGCACATCTTTTTTCACCAAAATTTCTAACTCCTCATCAGTCTTTTCATAAGCTAATTTCTCCTAGGCTTTTTTTCCTGATGCAGGAGCCTTCTTTTTTGGAGGTGGAGCCTTCGGTTCTGTGGCGGCGGACCACTTCTTAGGGCCGCGCGGTTGAGGCGGGGGTGTTGGAGCCCGCTGTGGAGGAGATGGTGGGGCCGGTGGCGGTGTTGGAGCCCGCGGTTGAGTTTGTGGTGTTGGAGCCCGCGGTGGAGGAGATGGTGGGGCCGGTGGCGGTGTTGGAGCCCGTGGTGGAGGTTGTGGCGTTGGTGCCCGCTGTGGAGATCTTTGTGCAGGAGATGGGGTTGAAGCCGTGTCCTCCAACACATCGTCACCGCCCGCAGCACTATGATGCGCTAGGGAATGACGAACTGGACTAATAGTTCCTGCTATGCAAAACAACGAATGAAGTGAGCATCCAATTATATACATATAGGAAGTTAGTGTAATAAAAATTGTTTCTCGTTCACGCGCACTCCCTATGGTGAGGATCTTGATCAGTAGGAGGAGGTTGTGGCGGTGACACTCCAGGAATAATAATGAAGCGCTTGCGCCAGCAAATAAATGTCTTCTCCACTTCACCTAAAGTCTTCTCCCTATCTCCCCCTTTGATTTCCAGTGCCACGCTGCCACAACCTATCTCAACCCTATCCACCGAGACGCTAGCGTATCCGGCTGGCACTGGTTGACCATGGATTCTTGGTGTTCTTGTCCAGTCGATAGGGTTTACAACACCGACAACCACCTTTTTCGTGGCATTTCCATCTGGAATGTGTAGCTCACAAGTAGTAAAAGGTTCTTTAACGTCATCCACGGGGAAGAGTAGCTTGGAGTCATCTTGAATGGTTGGTACTTCTGTGGAGGCGCAACTGCTTTTCATCTGACCTGGGGGGCTAATGTTCGCTTGAGGCTGTTGTGATGATGTACCTTGTCCACTCGTCATTTGACTATGTGCCTCTTGCACTTGCCTTTTGATTTCCGTCTACATTCATTCTTCACGAGATTTGTCACGCTCTTGTGTTTGAAGAACATACTCCTCCAACTTGTAGATCCGCTCTGCCTCCTCATCCTTCTTTCTCTGGCGGCTTCTGTAACTTTCTCAATCTGCTTCGAAGGAATGCAGCCACGAAACGGCCCTAAAGCCTCTTGTACACCCACCGTGCTCAGGATTCTCCAGCGCGTACGTGAGTTCATCCTTCTCTCTGTTGGGCTTGAACTCGCCAGCCAACACCGCACTTCGTGCTTGAACTAGCCTCTGTGCTGCTCTTGAAATTTCCGGGCCCCAATCAAGCTCCCCGTCGTTAGGGTTTATGGTTCCCCCATGAGCGTAGAACCAATTCCTGGACCGTTCACTCCAATTTCTTCTTATTGTCTCCGGGACTACCCCTGGCAAGCATCTCCTGTTCCTGTCTCTCCCACTTTGGAAGGGCAGTCTTATAGCCACCTGATCCTAAATGATGGTGGTGTTTCTTCTGAGCTGCATTCTGTTTGTTTACTCTGATACAAGCCTCGCTCTCTTGTGATCTTTTGTATTGTACAAATTCATCCCAATCGGCCCTTAACTTGACATACGCCTTAGAGTTGAAATCTGGCGTCTCGTTCTTCAACACAAAGTTGTGGTACAATTTCTTCTTCCAGTCTTGAAAAAGTGTGGCCATCTACTTCATTGTCCACTCCCGAATTCGCCTCTTCAACTCCTCATCGTTTGTGTCGAACGAGAAATGCTCTTCGATGTCTTGCCAGACTAGCTGCTTGTCACGATTGGAGACATAACTGGTCTCAGGAGCACTTTGGTTCTCTTTCCATTCACAGGCACTTATCGGAATCCGATCTCTCACAAGGAACCAACAGTGAAAGACATATTTTTGTGCATGGGGTCCTAGTGGTTGGCCTGTAGCCATATCGAATTCAGAGATTACATAACGGCCCTTCAACGGCCTCTTTGGCCCTCATTTTGGTCTGCTCTGCCCCATCGCAGATGTTGATCCAGAGGGCTACATATAGGTAAAGACACGAAGATGAAACCCTAATACAAGTTGAAATAAAACCTAATCAAGTAATAAAGTAAATGTAAACCCTAACATGACATATTGTATATATACCTTGCCAGTATTGCCTTCTTGCATCTCAACTTGTTGTTCAGGGGGATTTTCATAATGCATGGTCATGTCTTCGTAATTCAATAAGTATTGACTTCCGTCATCGCCGCCGACGATGATATTCATCATTTCCTCCTCCATGTTCTCATTTGGGTCGACCATTTCTGCGAATATTAAAATATATATACAATATGATCGAACACTTAGAGGAGCTTTATACATGTATGTATGTGAAACCAAAACTGAAACCCTAAAATAACATATATTTGGGTTCTAGGGTTTAGGGGTTTGGGGGTTAGGGGTTTAGGGTTTAAGGTTTAGGGTTTAGGGTTTCGGGGTTTAGGGTTTGAGGGTTTAGGGGTTTAGGGTTTGGGGTTTAGGGGTTTAGGGTTTCTGGTTTTAGGTGACATGCATGTAATCGCGAACATTAAAAATAACATATATTCGTAAAGAGGCAATTCAACATTAAAAATAACACGAAGAAGCATATCTGTCAAAATATTTCTATGTGTAAATACATGTTTAAACATATCCAAGTGATTTTCTATGGCATTCCAACATGACATGTGATTTTCTATGGACACATGTTTCTAAGTGTAAATACATGTTTAAACATATCTAAGTGATTTTGTAATGCATTCCAACATGATTTTCCTTGTCACGTAAGTTACACACCATGAACGAGAACGACGCGGACGGCGGCGAGGATGACGACGGTGAGGATGACGGTGACGGCGACGAGTTCGGTGGACGCGACCAATCACTTTTTATCTATATGCGTAAGCATATATTTGTTAGGTTAAAAAAACATATATACGATTTATCTATAAATATATAAGATTTTCCTTTTTCTATAAATATATATATCTATTGGGGGCGCTTTAGCTTTTTTGTTGTTGTTTGTTTTGTTTGCCTGATGGTGTTTGTCTTGATGTTTGATTGTTATCAGGTGGTGTACCTTCGTATCATTCTTAGCTTTTAGTTTGATCTTCGGTGAAAGCCTTAGCTTTTAGTTTGATCTTCGGTGAAGGCAGGTAAACGTGGCGCCGTGATACACATGCTTTAACTTTGTTGTTTGAATTGCCTGTATTAAGTTTTAGTATTTCAATCTAGCCATATAATCTGATCTCTTAAGTTATTCGCTTTACTTTGGAGTATGCAATTTTATATCTTGTGGTATTAATGTTGATTAATGATGTTTTGGAAGTACATACATCATAACTTTGCATTTGCACTATCCCCGTTGATATGCATTTGAAGAAACCGTAGTCAAATTGGTGCGGTAAGTACCGGTCCAACAACACACGTTGATGAGCAATGTGGTTGCAGCCCTCACTCCCTCTCCTTAGGACGTGTTGGTAGAAGTGAAGTCATGCATTGCATTGCATCATTCACATTGCATTGCACCATTTACAGATGCATTTTGATGTGTATATTTATATTACTATGATACGAAGAAACCGATGTTCTTTTATATTAATGTACCCATTATATTGATGAATCTTTAATTATGCTATTTAAATTTGTTGTTTAATCAAACTATGATTTGAATATCTCAGTTAAAGCAGCTTGCTTGCTGAGGTTTTCCATAAACCTCACACGTTGATATTTTACCTCTCAGATGTTTGAGCTTGGAAGATGCAAGCTTAGGATGGAGTAGCGGCATATATGCACATAACTTATAAAATCATACATATTTTTGGGACACATATGCTGTAATAACAACAACAATAATAATGGTGGTTTAGTTGAATCTATCATTGTGCTTTTATATCGAAGCTTGGATATGGTTTGTTTGAGTTATGTAATTGTAGGGCTCAGCATGACATCTACCCATAACTGCCAAACCAGGCGACAAGAAAAGTATAGACAAGATCTAGTAAACCCTAACATGGGATACAAATTTAGACTCTGCATGCAACTACAGGATCTAACTAGTCTAATACGAAAATGTAAAATAAAGTAAGTGCAAAATGTTCAAGGACACTTGCCTGCGGGCTGGATAGGATCGACAGAGGCACAGTCCTGGTCTTGGGAACGTCGAAGTCCGCACTCTCTGATGCTACTCCACAAGAATGAACATAACACAGAGTCTCGTCCGAGAGCTTTAAATATCTGAACCCTCGCCGAAAGGTAATCTCGGTACTTAGCCATATTTACTTTCCCGCACTGCATTGCATATTACCCTTTCACATATTTTTTCCTTTAGCATATTTAAAATTTATCTTGCATGATAATCTTTGCATTTAGAAAAGAAAATAAATATTAGTTTATATTATATTGTATTATAAATCCTTAAGCCCCATGTGAATACTTTTGTGGCGTGCAAACCCTAAGAGAATATTTTTTACTGTAGTGGCACAAAATAATTTTGTATTCATCATTGCATTTCCTTTGTTGCATTATAAATTAGAAAAATCCAAAAATATGTTAAGTAGACATACTGCTAAAAGTTTGCCAAATATAAATTATGTTTTAAACAATCCTCGCAAGAATGCCAATCCCCGGAATGTTGACCGCTAACCCATTATCATAATCCATGCCTCGAGTTTTTGGTGTTCTGGTCGAAGTATCTTGCAGGATGATATAGAAGATCAAGAGTTAGTTCACCCTAACGTCTTCGTAAAGTACATCTCCTCTAACCGCTACCTCGCCGCCTACGCATGAGTTGACTCCATGTCGAATGAGTAGAGCAACCATTGGCAAACAAGCTCAACACTTAACCATGACAACATTCAGCTTTGGGGAGGAGCATCCCCTGTGTGTATCGAGCTAAGTTTTTCTTTCCCTTTTAAATTTAGTATATTTTGAAGTTTACTATAAATTAACTATGAAATAAAAAGATGCATAAACATAGAAACAAAATAAAATTTGCTAGACATAATTAAGTTTGCTTTTGAGTCAATAAAAGAGAGAGGATGTGTACTAAAATTTTGCCGAATAAAATATGAACATAGAGGACAAGATCTCTAAACATGATAGATAGTTGCTCTGTTACAGTTTCTTTCAAAGTAGCTAGTGTTCAACTTTGAATTCTCTCGAGTTTCGGATATGATTGATTTGACTTAAAACATTACTTTGAACCTGAAACTTGTGGGTAGCAAATGCTTGATTTAAGTCTAGGTAATTGACGGATATGATATGAGAAAGTATGTGTTATTATTTATCTTGTTCTGAGTGACACTTGAATTCTGGATATTTACTTTTTGAAAATCATAAAAATGCTACATGATGAGCTATTGAATGACAAGTTTTAATTCCTACCAAAGCCATATGATAGGATAGAAAATTTCTACTTATATGCTCCCTGCTTTGCATTAACTTTTGTAAGCTTTGTTGATACCTTATGAGAGGTTTATCATGTTTTTTAAATCAAGATCACATATGCATATATGCACTACTCCTACACCGGCGGTAGGCGCAAAAACATGCAATTCCAGGCATCCAAAAATGTTCTACACCTATACTGGGAGTGAGCAACCAAAAATATCCCTGTGAGGTTTTCTGTCCGCCAAATAACTGCTCCATTTCTTGTTGCTATCTCTCCAAAGTATTGTTGCGAAAGATGCATTGGCTATGCGAAAGATGTTCTAAAAATTGGACAAGTGTCCGATGAAAAAAATGAAAGAGAGGTAAAAATGGACAAGTATCCGAAAGTGAGAAAAAACAATGGGTACTTCGATGCACGCCTGAGAGAAAAATAAAAATAAAAAGGATAAGATACCCATGTTGTCTCTAGCAAAAGTTTTCACGTTTAAAAAGAGACGTATGTTTACAAGGGGAAATAGAATTAGGTTCACCACAACCACATGTACACACCACATATCCATAGCCATCCACATATCCACCTTATACATCCACACACATGCACATCTTGTTTTAATTGTATGGCTTAACTCTATTTAGATCCATTGTTTGACTTTACAATATATGCAATGCAAGTATGCCCTTTATGCTATCTCTATACCTATGAGCTCCACATAAACCTTTTGTTGTAGGTGACATAAAGGCAACACACCATTTGCCTTGGTAAGGATCCACAAATACCACATATATGAGAGACTTAATAGTGTCATACGATATAAGCTCTGACTTTTATTTTGAGAACAAGCAAAAACTCTGGAAAGATGGTTAAACCATGAGAAGAATTTATTAAGACTTAGTAATCGTTCATTAGCGCATGTTTACTGTAGCACAACATTGTCAAATTAAAGACCAATTAGGCTTAAAAATCATCTCGCAAAGTTATTGCAATATGTGTAACTAGTTATTTTTAGTCTATATTTAATACTCCATGTATGTGTCCAAATATTCGATGTGATGGGTTAAAAGTTTTTGAAGTGGGTATTCACCTGATCCCTAACGTTTTCAGATGATATCCACACTTCAGGTGCGTTTAGTTGGTCGGCGAGAAGTTTTTGGGTGTCACATAAGATGAAAATTCCCTTACGGTGCACTACCGGCAGGGAAAATAAAAAATCGACATGAAAATGTACGTATCGTCATAAAAAATAAAAATGTCACTATGAAATTTTTTACGGTGCACTTACCATCAGGGAAAATAAAAATACCGTCAGGCTAGCTCGACAGGGTAATTTCAGTTTTCACTAACGTTGGTCAGGGAATTTCAAGTTTCCAGTAGTGTAGTAGAAAAGAGCTCTATAAGCCGACAGTTCTATTTTTTAATAGGCGGTTTCACTTTAGGGCCGGCTGCGTAAAGAAATGGGTGGGCCATGACTTAGTAACCGCTTGTCGAAATCCATTTCCACAGGCGGTTTGTTAAGAAAACCGCCACTAGAAATGGTGCATTTCTACTAGCAGTTGGTTTATGACAACCACCTGTTTCCGTAAGCCAACCGCACTAGTAGAAACCGGAAATGCACCATTTCTAGTGATGGTTTTCTTAAGGCTACCGCCTGTGGAAATTCATTTACAGTGGCAGTTTTCTTAACAAACCGCCTCTAGAAATACACTAGAATTTTAAATTTTGAATTTTAAAAAATACCTTAGATGCAGAAACGGCCAATATGCGATGTGAGGGGTCTGCGTCAAGGCGACACCCTATCGCCGATGCTCTTCATTATGGTGATGGAGGCCCTAAATTGCTTCCTCGCATGGATTGAGCAGACCGCCAGACCGGTCTCCAGACGCTGATCGGCGTGGATGCGGGGTCAAGGGTCAGTCTGTATGTCGACGACTTGGTGGCGTTCATCGTCCCGACAGAGCATGATCTGCTGGTGCTCAAAGGAGCCCTGTCCTTCTTCGGCCTCACTTCGGGCCTGTTATCTAATTTGGACAAAAGCGTCGCGATCCCCATCCACTGTTTCGACCTGCAGATGGCAAGGGTGCAGCAAATTCTTCGTTGTCGAGTGGAGCCGTTCCCGTGCCGCTATTTAAGGATCCCGCTCTCCGTGCATCACCTAAAAAGGTCACAGGAGCAGTTCCTAATAGATCGACAAGGTTGCTGCTAGAATCCCGACGTGGAAAGGCACGCTGCTGAACGCGGCGAGCCGCACGACGCTCGTCTCGGCCACGCTGTCAGCAATCCCCATCCACACGGCGATACCTCTGTGTTTGTCACCATGGGCAGTGGAGGCGATCGACAAGCTGCAGAGATCGTTCATCTGGGCGGGGTCGGATTCGGTGTCCGGCGGCCAGTGCAAGCTCACTTGGACTAAGGTGTGCAGACCCAAGGAGCTTGGCAGACTGGGGGTGACAAACTTGAGACTCGCTGGCGTCGTGTTGCAAGTGAGGTGGGTGTGGAAGGACAAAGTTCTTGGCCATGCGCCGGCCAACATTCTTCTGGACGGATAGGTGGCTGCATGGAAGCTGCTTGGAGCACCTGGCGCCAACGGCGCTCGCGGCGGTGAGACGGAGAAAGCTGAGGGCGACAGTTGCTGAGGCCCTAGCAGGGAATGCATGGGTCACGTACATCGCTGGAGGGTCGTCGCTGTAGATGCTAGTGGAGATCGCATTCATCTGTGATATGTTGGAATAAGTGGAGCTGACGGAGGCATCAGACACATTCACCTAGAGCTTGACCGTTGATGGTACGTACTCCTCGCCTTCGGCATACAAAGCTATGTTCTTTGGCTGCTCTCAGGTGCTTGGGGCGAGGTACATTTGGAGGTCTGCTGCGCCGCTGCGGGTATGCTTCTTCTTTTGGCTCACCATGCACGGCTGCTGTTGGACCGCAGACCGTCGCTTCCGGCATGGACTGCAGGAGTCCAACCTTTGCATCTTCTGTGACCAGGAGCCGGAGACCATGGACCATATTCTGGTCGAGTGCTGCTTCAGCCGCGAAATGTGGCAGGCCTCTCTACATCGCCTGCACCTCCTTCTGCCCATGGCACAGATTGGAGAAGGCGGGCTGAATTGGTGGATCAGCGTTAGAAGAAACATGGACAAGTTCTTTAGGAGAGGGTTTGATTCATTCTTCATGCTTGTTGGTTGGATGTTTTGGAAGGAGCAGAATGCCAGGACGTTCCAAAGGGAGGCCTCGTCGGTCTTGCAGGTGACCCATGTGATCAGGGAGGAGGGAGACTGGTGGTGCCTGGCTGGTAACAAGCAGTTGATGCTCCTTTGGCCGAGGGAGTCGCTGTGACGTCCGTGTCGTGCAGCTGTGGTTGTAATTTCGTTTCTCCAATGTAGCGCATGAGTTGTAATCCAGTAGTTTAGGGGCGGGTAACTACGTTGTTACCGTCGTGTCTGTGGTTTGGAAAAAAACTCTCCATCTGCTTAATGAAATATGCGCTTGATGGCGTGTACTAAAAAAATACACTACATTAATTTTTGCTTAATCTCATGGTGGTAGAGCCGCATGAAGTTGTGGTACCAATGTATTTTAAAGTTTATAAAATCAAAACAAAGTACGAAAATCACGAAACTTATGGAGATGCGTGTTATCGTATGTGGATACTATGATAAAAATTTGAGATGGTTTTATGCATGTTGTCACATACGTTGTGTAGAAACGAGGACATGTCCACATGGATATTTTGCCGAGTGCATGACCCTGGCACTCGGCAAAGACTTGGCTTTGCCGAGGGCCTTATGGGGGGCACTCGACAAAGAGGGACAACTTACAAGAAAAGAGGCCTTCTATGACAATTACAAGTGTATCTCTTGTCATAGAAGCCCTATCACAAAGGACATTCTGTGATAATTACAAGCTATTTTTATGATAATTTGTGATCTATGACAATTGTAACTTTCACAAAAATTGTCACAGGTCAAAAATTATCACAAAAATTATCACAGAAGGTCCTTAGTGACAGGGCTTCTATGACAAGAGATACACTTCTAATTGTCATAGAAGGCCTCATTATTTCTTGTAGGTTGTGTGCTTTGCTGAATGCTGACCTTAGCTGAGGGTCAGGCACTCGGCAAAGAGTGTCTCTGCCGAGTTTCGGCCTATGCCGAGAGACAGGATCTCGACAAAGCAGGCTTTGTAGAGTGCCTTTCTTCGCCGAGTGCAGCTCTTGACAAAATTACTCTTTGCCGAGTCCCCGACGCAAAGCACTCAGCAAAGCATTGGGCACTCGGCAAAGCCCTGTGTTTCCCGTAGTGATAGTTACAATTTCAGGAGTGGTTTATTTAATCTGATCACTCTTGGAAATAAATTTCTAGGGATGTTTGGAATGTAACAATGCAACAAGACACAATTCTTGAGGTTGTTTACTATATGAACCGTTCCTACAAAATTGGTAGATGGCTGAGAGTGTCATATACATTACATTAATTTTTGCTTAAGCTCATGGTGGTAGAGCCACAACAGGGACAAAATTACAAGTATATTACAGAAATACTGAACATTTATTTTATTATCATTTGTAGCATAGAAACAATAAAGACATATATTAGTATTTAAAGTGCAAATAAAGCTCTATATTTTCCCATACAATGTCCAAACATGATTTATTTAGTAGTGGTTGTTCTCCCAGAACTGAGCCTGAAGCCAATCAATTGTCCCCTTTTGCACCTGGAAGGCCTTGGCCAAGACATCATCTGAGATCGGCGGCTTTGATCCAAAGACTGCGTTGGCAATAGTTATGGCCCCAGGATTCTGGCTGCTTAGTGCAGCGATTGCAACAGCTGGCTTGTCATGGATAGGGTTGAATTGGAAGTGTATGAGCCCTTGGGGGAATACAAACACATCACCCTTGTTGAGAACCTTGGCGAATAGCTTGTTCCCGTTTTGTGTGTTGGAGGTGACAAATCCAACATAGAGTGTACCCTCGAGCACGGTGAGGATCTCTGTGGCACGTGGGTGCGTGTGTGGCGGATTCTCACCTAATGGTGCGTAGTCAATGCGAGCCAAAGAGATGCCTAGGGTGTTCAGTCCAGGCAACTGCATGACATTGATCAAAGTAACGTTGGATCCGACCTTGCTCTCCATGGTGTCCCTAGGCTGGTCAAGTTTTGCTGCCTTGAAGAAGTCATCTGCGTTCACAGCCATGGGGTCCTTGCAAACAAATCCATTCACCTTCACTGTATGCATAGACGAAGGCAAATAGTTAGATGGAGAAACAGGTCATTAGGCCATACCTAGAAATGCTTGTTGAATGTAGATGTTTGTTTGCATACCCGGAGAGTGTTTGTCGGCAACACAGAAATCTTGGAGCGGGCTAGGGTCAGAGGCAATGGCCTGAGAAATGGCCAATGCTAGAAAAGCAACAAAGAGGAAGTAGGCGGAGGCAGCCATTTGTTTTGCACTCGCTTTTGTGTTTGTGCTCACTGAATGGAGCTTCTGAGCTTGTTGTGTTTGTGTCTGTCTAGTTGATGCTTTCGGCATGGGGATCATGAGCTTATATAGGCTGCCACAAGCATGTGGCGACGTGCACGTATTAATATAATGGCTGAATAAGTCTTAAGTTGAACCAATCAACGGAACATAAGAAACAGTCTCTAATAGCTACGACCTACTGAACAATAGAGCTATCGTAACATTTTAGCTATCTTAAATCAACTTTTCAAAACCTACCTTGCTTCTAATATTTTCACACGCGCAGCATAGGACTAATATTTGGAAGTAAACCGCAAAATGGAGATTTCAAGTAATCACATAGTGTTCCAAATTTTAAAATCTCTGGAAGTAATCCGCAGAATGGACAACTAATTAGTGGATTCGAATTCGGATAAAATGGATAATTGGACATCCATTTCCTACTCCCTGTAGCGGCAGATGCATAATAAGACATTGGTACAAGGGCATTGCTGATGGTGGACAGCGATAGTTTCGTAAACAAGTTAAATGGTTCATCGGACAACCTATGCTTGTGCTAACATACATAGAGAAAGAGTCAACTCACAAAAAGAAATATAGAAATAGTCAACAATACGAAAGTGCATGACCGTCGTATTATAAAATCTTTAATTACCTTTTGCACTTCATATAATTATAACTATATATCCAACAATTTCCATATATCGTCATTATTCGTGACTAATTGACGAGTCATACACTACAACAGAAATGGGCTATAGCCCCGGTCGGCAAGGGCCTTTAGCCCCGGTTGCCGAGCCGGGACTACGCTTCCGGGACTAAAGGCCCCCCCTCCCCTTTAGTCCCGGCTCCGGTCACCGGGGCTAAAGCCCCCCTTTAGTCCCGGTTGGTAATACCAGCCGGGACTAAAGGGTGATGCCAGCGGTGCCCCGCAGCAGCACCCTTTAGCCCCGGCTTGTATTACCAGCCGGGACTAAAGGGTCCCCTGGTTTTTTCCTTTTTATTTTCATTTCAGTTCTGTTTTTAGTTTTGTTTATTTATTTGATTGGTTTTCCAATATGTATTCTTTGCTGTTAATATTAACAGCATAACACAATAAACCTTATTGCATGCATATATAATTGAACTATACAACTACATATATATATATATATACATAAAATTACAAGCAATATATATAGAAGTTGTCCAAATATCTATCTACACAAGTTGTACACCAAAGTTAGTGCTGTAAACCTATTACAAGTTGTACTCCATCTAAAGATCTACAGGGCATACAAATGATCATCATTGTTTGGAATCAACTTCTCATTACAGTAGAACTCGCCGTTTGGATTTATTACTTGTTCCCGAAGAAATGCTGCTATTGTCTCTTGTATTGCTTTCAATTGGTCTTGTAGCATCACTTTTTATTCAACCAGTTAGTCTTCAATTTGAATTAGAGAAGATATTAGTAATATCTATATTATCAATATTAAATCTATAAAAAATGAAAAGAAACATGTTACGTACTTTGATGATTCCTTCAGGAATTCCATTTGATTCTATCATCATGCACTCGCAAACATAGAATCCACATAAGTTGGTACCCTGTTTTTGTCTCAAAATCGACTGTAGAATGAAAAGATTCATCTCGTAATAAAGATATGGTATATGACATGATATAATAAAGATACACGTACATTGACGAAGGTGTAAACTTACCGGTAGTCGTGGTTTTATTGTAAGTGGCGCCTTACACTGACTCATATGTTCCCGAGCAATGGATTTTTCCCAAACCCTAATCTGGCCAATGAAACATTATTAGTTGGATCATTATTATACATATATACAAGCATAGTCTATACTTTAAGCATGCAAGCTAGGGATCGAAAAATTGCCTTTGGAGGATGTCTATCATATCTTGGTAATCTTCTTGCGGTTTGCTCAACGAGTCATAGATTAACACATTGCTGTGTTTGAGATCGATGATCATCAGTATCCAGTGATAGCTGTTCATACACATGATTCATATATATAGATTATTAGGGTTAAGTAAAATAAAATGTGCACATACTTATTATTAACTATATATGTCTCACGCACTTAAAGTTGTATGGGAAGAGAATTCTTTCTCTATCTTTTTGGTTCACGAAGAACCTCATGAGATTCATACACGACTCATCGCTCCAAGTCGCTGAAGGGTTTGGAGCCTTGAAAACAACATATGGATCAACAAACCCAACAGAATTGTCATGTTTATCTCTGAGCTGAGTCATCTGATACCTGCAATATCGAGTCGATCCACAAGTATGTGTGTAAGAATACTACATACTATATACACATACTAGAGAGTCTTGATGTTTCCCCGAGCTGTGAAACACCCTTTCCCACTTTCTTCTTGCTGGATTGTTGTTCTTTTGCAGACTTCATTAGAGAGCGTTCGTAATCTGATTTTTGGGGAGCCTTTCGGGCTTCACGCATCTTGATACCATGTTGGTCCACCCTTTTCCTTAACTCCTGTGGGTGTAACAAGAGGTAAGGCTTCTCCGGGTTTCTCTTCGCTTTAGCAGCGACCTCACATTCATCTAAAAAATTTCGCACATATTTTTTCACCAAAATTTATAACTCCTCATCAGTCTTTTCATAAGCTAATTTCTCATAGGCTTTTTTTCCAGATGCAGGAGCCTTCTTTTTTGGAGGTGGAGCCTTCGGTTCTGTGGCGGTGGACCACTTCTTAGGGCCGCGCGGTGGAGGCGGGGGTGTTGGAGCCCGCTGTGGAGGAGATGGTGGGGCCGGTGGCGGTGTTGGAGCCCGCGGTGGAGGTTGTGGTGTTGGAGCCCGCAGTGGAGGAGATGGTGGGGCCGGTGGCGGTGTTGGAGCCCGCGGTAGAGGTTGTGGCATTGGAGCCCGCTGTGGAGATCTTCGTGCAGGAGATGGGGTTGAAGCCGTGTCCTCCAACACATCGTCACCGCCCGCAGCACTACGATGCGCTGGGGAATGACGAACTGGACTATAGTTCCTGCTACGCAAAACAATGAATGATGTGAGCATCCAATTATATACATATAGGAAGTTAGTGTAATAAAAATTGTTTCTCGTTCACGTGCACAACCTATGGTGAGGATCTTGATCAGTAGGAGGAGGTTGCGGCGGTGACACTCCAGGAATAATAATGAAGCGCTTGCGCCAGCAAATAAATGTCTTCTCCGCTTCACCTAAAGTCTTCTCCCCATCTCCCCTTCGATTTCCAGTGCCACGCTGCCACAACCTGTCTCAACCCTATCCATCGAGACGCTAGCGTATCCGGCTGGCACTGGTTGACCATGGATTCTTGGTGTTCTTGTGCGGTCGATAGGGTTTACAACACCGACAGCCACCTTTTTCGTTGCATTTCCATCTGGAATGTGTAGCTCACAAGTAGTAAAAGGTTATTTAACGTCATCCACGGGGAAGCGTAGCATGGAGTAATCTTGAATGGTTGGTACTTCCGTGGAGGCGCAACTGCTTTTCATCTGACCTGGGGGGCTAATGTTCGCTTGAGGCTGTTGTGATGATGTACCTTGCCCACTCGTCATTTGACTAAGTGCCTCTTGCACTTGCCTTTTGATTTCCTTCTACATTCATTCTTTACGAGATTTGTCACGCTCTTGTGTTTGAAGAACATATTCCTCCAACTTGTAGATCCGCTCTGCCTCCTCGTCCTTCTTTCTCTGGCGGCTTCTATAACTTTCTCAATCCGCTTCGAAGGAATGCAGCCACGAAACGGCCCTAAAGCCTCTTGTACACCCACCGTGCTCAGGATTCTCCAGCGCGTACGTGAGTTCATCCTTCTCTCTGTTGGGCTTGAACTCGCCAGCCAACACCGCACTTCGTGCTTGAACTAGCCTCTGTGCTGCTCTTGAAATTTCCGGGCCCTAATCAAGCTCCCCGTCATTAGGGTTTATGGTTCCCCCATGAGCGTAGAACCAATTCCTGGACCGTTCACTCCAATTTCTTCTTATTGTCTCCGGGACTACCCCTGACAAGCATCTCCTGTTCCTGTCTCTCCCACTTTGGAAGGGCAGTCTTATAGCCACCTTGATCCTAAATGATGGTCGTATTTCTTCTGAGCTGCATTCTGTTTGTTTACTCTTATACGAGCCTCGCTCTCTTGTGATCTTTTGTACTGTACAAATTCATCCCAATCGGCCCTTAACTTGACATACGCCTTAGAGTTGAAATCTAGCGTCTCGTTCTTCAACACAAAGTTGTGGTACAATTTCTTCTTCCAGTCTTGAAAAAGTGTGGCCATCTTCTTCATTGTCCACTCCCGAATTCGCCTCTTCAACTCCTCATCGTTTGTGTCGAACGAGAAATGCTCTTCGATGTCTTGCCAGACTAGCTGCTTGTCACGATTGGAGACATAACTGGTCTCAGGAGCACTTCGGTTCTCTTTCCATTCACGGGCACTTATCGGAATCCGATCTCTCACAAGGAACCCACAGTGAAAGACATATTTTTGTGCATGGGGTCCTAGTGGTTGGCCTGTAGCCATATCGAATTCAGAGATTACATAACGGCCCTTCAACGACCTCTTTGGCCCTCGTTTTGGTCTGCTCTGCCCCGTTGCAGATGTTGATCCAGAGGGCTACATATAGGTAAAGACACGAAGATGAAACCCTAATACAAGTTGAAATAAAACCTAATCAAGTAATAAAGTAAATGTAAACCCTAACACGACATATTGTATATATACCTTGCCAGTATTGCCTTCTTGCATCTCAACTTGTTGTTCAGGGGGATTTTCATAATGCATGGTCATGTCTTCGTAATTCAATAAGTATTGACTTCCGTCATCGCCGCCGGCGATGATATTCATCATTTCCTCCTCCATGTTCTCATTTGGGTCGACCATTTCTGCGAATATTAAAATATATATATAATATGATCGAACACTTAGAGGAGCTTTATACATGTATGTATGTGAAACCAAAACTGAAACCCTAAAATAACATATATTTGGGTTCTAGGGTTTAGGGGTTTAGGGGTTATGGGTTTAGGGTTTAAGGTTTAGGGTTTTGGGTTTCGGGGTTTAGGGTTTGAGGATTTAGGGGTTTAGGGTTTGGGGTTTAGGGGTTTAGGGTTTTAGGGTTTTTGGTTTTAGGTGACATGCATGTAATCGCGAACATTAAAAATAACATATATTCGTAAAGAGGCAATTCAACATTTAAAATAACACGAAGAAGCATATCTGTCAAAATATTTCTAAGTGTAAATACATGTTTAAACATATCCAAGTGATTTTATATGGCATTGCAACATGACACGTGATTTTCTATGAACACATGTTTCTAAGTGTAAATACATGTTTAAACATATCTAAGTGATTTTGTTATGCATTCCAACATGATTTTCCTTGTTACGTAAGTTACACACCGTGAACGAGAACGACGCGGACGACGGCGAGGATGACGACGGTGAGGATGACGGTGACGGCGACGAGTTCGGTGGACGCGACCAATCACTTTTTATCTACATGCGTAAACATATATTTGTTAGGTTAAAAAAACATATATCGATTTATCTATAAATATATAAGATTTTCCTTTTTCTATAAATATATATATCTATTTATATTCATTATCTATAAATATATATATATTCATTTTCATTATCTATAAATATATAAGATTTTCCTTTTTCTATAAATATATATCTATTTATATTCATTATCTATAAATATATATCTATTCATATACATTATCTATAAATATATAAGATTTTCCTTTTTTCTATAAATATATATCTATTTATATTCATTATCTATAAATATATATATATATATATATTCATATTCATTATCTATAATATATAAGATTTTCCTTTTTCTATAAATATATATCTATTTATATTCATTATCTATAAATATATATCTATTCATATACATTATCTATAAATATATAAGATTTCCTTTTCTATAAATATATATCTATTTATATTCATTATCTATAAATATATATCTATTCATATACATTATCTATAAATATATAAGATTTTCCTTTTTTGCACTATCTCATGTGATCATTTTCTTTATTTTTTTACACATACAAACACACACACCACACACACGCACACAACAGACACGGCGGCGGTGCTCCCCGGCGGCGGCACACAGCAGGCACGGCGGCGGCGGTGGCGACGACGGCGAGGACGAAGGACGGCGGCGGCGACGGCGAGCACGAAGGATGGCGGCGCACGCGGGAAGGATCCCGCCGGGCGCTCCAGAGACGACGTACGGCGCGGTGAGGCGCGGGTTGGGCCGGCCGGCGGGCGCCCGCGAGGACGGCAAGGACGACGCGGACAGCGAGGACGGCCGGCGCGCGAGGGAGAGGACGACGATGAGGGCGTGGACGACGGCAAGGACGAGGACGAGGCGGTGGCGCAGCACGGCAGGCGGCGAGGGAGAGGACGGAGGCGGCGGCGAAGTCTGAGCGTCGATCTGGGGAGGTTGAGGGGCACTGTGCCCTATATACCCGGGGGGCCTTTAGTCCCGGGCCGTGTTACGCACCGGGACTAAAGACCCTTTATTCCCGGTGCTTAACACGGCCCGGGACTAAAGGTTTGGAGCTTTAGTCCCGGGCGGGCTTACGCAACAGGACTAAAGGGTCCTTTAGTCCCGGTGCGTGAGACGGTCCGGGACTAAAGGGTCCTTTCCCGACACAGTTTTCAGTTTTCAGTATTTTGGGTTTTGTATTAAGTTTTCACTATATAAATATATTGTAATTCTTGTTAATTGCATAGTTAATTGAACAGTAGACATAAAATTACTTCAAAATAACAGTTATATTTTCTTTGACCTTATTGTATAGTAGAAAATTTTGTAGCATAAATTCTTTTTTTTTATAATAACAAATATAAATATAAATAACCATTCATATTTGGTTAATGCAAAAAATATAATGTTAAATTTAAATTAAAAAAATTGTTGGCTTTCAATACAAAATTTATTTTCATATCATTTGGACGTTAATCTTTTCTTTATAACCTAAAAAACCATTGCCCAATTTTGTTCTAGTCGATAGATGCAGTACTTTTAGATTTTTAAATTTAGTTTTCTTTTTAAATATATCTTAAATCTTTCTAATTTAACAGAAAATTAAATATTTGATATACTTTCTTTTAAAAATTAGTTTTAGATTTTTAAATTTAGTTTTCTTTTAAAAATATACTTTTTCTTCTTATATGTATTTTGATGATTCACATCTATAGGAGCACATAAATCAGTGATCACTACTAAATATATATATAAATCCATTATCAAATAAATAAAGTCTTAATTAATTAATTATTACATAATATCTTTACAACCCACTATTTAGTGGGCACAACTGTGAACCTCCTCTTGACATATGTCCCTTGGTTATGATCATTTCTTAACCATGGAGTTTTCTCATTGTTTAACAAAATATTTGGGTGTTTGTTCACTTTGAATGGTGGAATTCAGTCATCCCTTTCATAATCACCTGACATGTCTGACTTGTCCTCAATTCCGACAATGTTTCTTTTCCCAGAAAGAACTATGTGGCGCTTTGGCTCGTTGACGATCGAGTTGTTATCATTTTTCCCTCTTTTTGGTTTTGTAGACATGTCTTTCACATAGAACACCTGACTCATATCTGCAGCAAGGACAAATGGTTCATCTTTGTACCCAATATTGTTGAGGTCCACTGATGTCATCTCATAATCCTTGTCGACTATTACCCCACCTCCGGTACCGGTCATCTTAACCCATTTACACCGGAACAAAGGGACTTTAAAATTAGGTGCGTAGTCTAGTTCCCATATGTCATGTATGTGGCCGTAATATGTTTGTTTGTTCCCATTTGGATCCGTGGCATCCATGCGTACACCACTGTTTTGGTGGGTGCTCCTTCCGTCTTGGGCTACTGTGTCAAATGTATTCCCATTGATCTCGTACACTTTGTACGTGCTGATATGCCACGATGGTTGTCTGGCCAACAAATAAAGCTGCTCATCTATGTTGTCATCACCCTGGCATTGTTTTCGCAACCAATCGCCGAAGGTTTGCATGTGCTAATGTGTAATCCAAGCTTCACTCTTCCCGGGCCACTCGGATCGAAGGAAATCCTTATGTACCTCGATATATGGATCGACCAATGAGGAGTTCTGTAGAACTATGTAGTGTGCTTTATCGAAGTGATCGTCTCATGTACCGATATATGTTTTCTTCCCTAGTGTTCCCTTGCCACTGAGTCTGCCCTCGTGTCGCGATTCAGGAACGTTAATCGGGTCAAGATCTGGAATAAAGTCCACACAAAACTCTATGACCTTCTCTGTTCCGTAGCCCTGGGCGATGCTTACTTCAGGCCGAGAACGGTTATGAATATATTTTTTCAGGACACTCATGAACCTCTCGAATGGGAACATGGTGTGTAGGAACACAAGACCGAGAATAATGATCTCCTTGACCAGGTGAACTAGGAGGTGTGTCATGATATCAAAGAAGGATGGAGGGAACACCAACTCAAAGCTGACGAGACATTGAACGACATCATTCTACAAAGTAGAAAGTTCCTCTGGATTGATTGCCTTCTGTAAAATTGAATTGAGGAATGCACATAGCTTCACGGTGGCTAGACGTACATGTGGAGGTAGAATTCCTCTTAGAGCAACAGGAAGCAATTGGGTCATAAGCACATGGCAGTCATGGGACTTCAAGTTTTGGAACTTCTTCTCTGGCACATTAATTATTCTCTTTATATTGGAGGAGAATCCGGATGGGACCTTGATGTTGTTAAGGCATTCAAACATGCTTTCCTTTTCTTCTCTGCTAAGGGTGTAGCTAGCAGGGCTTAAGTACTGGCGCCCGTCATCTGTCTTCTCCGGATGCAAGTTGTCTCGTTCTTTCATGCTCTGCAAGTCCTGTCATGCTTCAAGTGAATCCTTAGGCTTTCCGTAGACACCCATGAATCCAAGCAGGTTCACACAAAGGTTCTTAGTCAGGTGCATCACGTCGATGGCATGACGGACCTCTAGGACATGCCAGTAGGGTAGCTCCCAGAATATGGACTTCTTCTTCCACATAGGTGCGTGTCCCAAAGGGTCTTTGGGAACAGGTTCGCTGCCCCGTCCCTTTCCAAATACTACTTTCGTATCCTTCACCATTTTGAGTACATCATCCCCAGTTCGGTTACGAGGCTTGGTTTGGTGGTCTGCCTTACCTTTAAAATGTTTGCCTTTCTTTCTTACTTGGTGGCCCATGGGAAGAAACCGACGGTGCCCAACATACACGACCTTCGGACACTTTTTCAAAAATAAACTATCAAGGTCTTCGAAATAGTGTGTGCATGCATTATATCCCTTGTTTGTCTGGCCTGAAAGATTACTTAGAGCCGACCAATCATTGATTGTTATGAACAATAATACTCGTAGGTCAAAATGTTCCTATTTGTACTCATCCCACACGCATACGCCTGGTTTGCTCCATAGAATTAGAAGTTCCTCAACTAATGGCCTCAGGTAGACATCGATGTCGTTGCCAGGTTGCATCGGCCCTTGGATGAGCAACGACATCATAATGAACTTCCGCTTCATGCATAACCACGGAGGAAGGTTGTAGATACATAGAGTAACTGGCCAAGTGCTATGACTACTGCTTTGCTCCCCAAAAGGATTAAAACCATCCGTACTTAAAGCGAACCTCAAGTTTCTAGCCTCATCTGCAAACTATGGGAATTCTCTGTCTATCGCTCTCCACTGGCATCCATCAGCTGGGTGCCTCAGCATATTGTCTACCTTACGGTCTTCTTTATGCCACTGCAACAACTTTGCATTGTTCTTATTTCTGAACAAACGTTTCAAGCGTGGTATTATAGGAGCATACCACATAACCTTGGCAGGGATTTTCTTCCTGCTTGAACGTTCTTCACCCTCTACGTTGCCAGGATCATCTCGCTTTATCTTATACCGCGATGCTTCACATATCGGGCATGCATCCAAATTCTCGTATTCCTCCCCACGGTACAGGATGCAGTCATTAGGACATGCGTGTATCTACTGGATTTCTAATCCCAAAGGGCAGACAACCTATTTTGCTTTGTACATAGTGGTGGGCAATTCATTCGCTTTCGGAAGCATCTTTTTCATTATATCTTCAATAGCTGCACAAATGCCTTGTCGGATGTACCATTCTTTGCCTTCCATTCTAGCAGTTCCAGTGTAGTACCCAGTTTTTTTGGCCATCTTTAGCAGTGGGATATAGCAATTTCCTATGATCCTCTAGCATGCACTCGAACTTGACCTTCTCCTTGTCACTTTCACATTCTCTTTGTGTATCATGAATGGCATCACCAACAGCATCAACATCAGTTGCCACATCTTCTTCACCATCTCCCCCCACAACATAATCATAGAAGGCATTGTACCGAGCAATAATATCAATGTGGGCCAATTCTTCTTCACCTTCTTCACCATCATCCATTACAACCCCTTTTCTCCATGCTTCGTCCAATAAATATAGTTTGTTACGAAACCCGACTTCAATAAATGCGTATGAAGTGTCCTTGGGCATGAATATTCCTTCAAATTCTTACAGACGGCGCATGGGCAACACATGAAACCATTCTGCTTGTTTGTCTCAGCCACATCTAAGAAATAGTGCACGCCAGCAATGAACTCTTTGGAGCGGCGATCGACATTATACATCCAATTGCGTGACAATATCTGCATTAAATATTACAACCATGCACTTAGTAGTTTCTCATGTTATTGCACAACACTCATGACATCACATGATTGATTAATTCAAGCAAGCTTGACTACAACGAAGACAATCGCAGCTAGCACTAAAAAAACTAAAACTAAAATGCACTTAAGAAACATAATTAGTTCGCGTCCGATCCCAACTAAAATAGACAGATCATTCGCTTCATCAGCATGGATGAGCTATTGCCGCTGACTCACTGCCTCATCACCTTCAGCGGCAACCTCCTGTGCAACATAATTACGTATGTGTTGAACGTACTCTTCCTCCTAGTACCAACCTTTACATCCGCCGGTGCCCTCCCACTGCAATTAGAACAAAGAATAAGAAATTTAAACAACATCATCAAGCAAAACCGATACAAATGAACCATATTAATCAAATGCGGGTAAATAATAACCCACCTCATGGTCCGGACACTTGTAGAATATACGACCCTTGTTGATTCCCTCTTTTTTCAATCGGTACTCCTTCACAATTTTCTGCTTACACTCGCCGCAAGCAATGAGAGGAAGATCCGTCCGCAAACGCTTTGGATCCCGATGATGAGAGGCTGAGGACCCGGTGTGACACCCGGTTTTAAGAAACAAAACCAGGTACGCCATATGTGTGCCCAGGAAGTCCACACATACAACCACAAATGGAAAAGATATCAAAACAATGTTATATATATCGAAAACATATTTATAACAAACACTTACATCAAAGTTAAGCGGAACCGATACTAGTCTTCTCTTTAGGCTTTATACTTCACAGGGACAGCTGACTGGGGGTACATACGCCTAGCACTTCTATCAGTCTTCTGAAAACTCCTCGACGTCTTCACCACGCTTCCGCTGCGCGACTCTGATGGAGACTGGGGTGTGGGGGAAATAGCAAGAGTGAGCACATGTTATACTCAGCAAATATAGCAACAAGTGATATAGATCCCAAGTTTCATGATCAATGTAACATAAATAATAAATAGCATAAAATGGTAAATAATGAACATGTTAACCAATAAAAGTCATAATCTTAATGTAAAAGTCTTCAAGGCCGCTCGTGTCCTTGAGCAAGGCTGATATATCAGTTTAATAAACTTTGCGCAAAGGTGTACACTTTCCCTGTGAGACGTGAATTGCCCTTTCGCCCGAGGTGATCAGCCTCTTAACTCACTTCCAAGGAAAGTCGGCAGGGTTCACGATGAAGCTTTTCAAAGGTTCGTCTAACAAGTTAGGGCCGCTAGGTTTCATTAGTCAGTCTGGGTGATTCAACCAGCCGCACGGGATCCCCAGTCTGCTATCCTCCATTTGCGCCACAAGGGTAACCTCTAATAAGCTACAAAAGGTCCTCATACTGAGCTAAAGCCAGAGCCATATAACTCTCGTCAGTTGCACTGTAAATCACGAAGGTGCTCGTACAGATAACTTCTTAAGTTGCTAATAAGTCATTTTTATCATTCGATGCATACATTAATTAAGTAACATGATCATGATTGCGAAAAGAAAACCCAATTGCTATACTTGTCTGTTACACTTGACCAATTCTCACATCTTCGGTTCTTGGTCATCAACTTCAGATCTTCAGCGCGCACAATCGGTCGACGTCTACTCGTAGCAAGCACCACACATAGGCAGACATACAAGCAAACAACAAAGACGACTAAGAACAACACAACCCGAGACAAAACAATATACTAACAGAGAGCTCGCTGCTACGGTCACGGGATCGCACGAAACGACTGAAACAGAGCTACTGCTGAAAGACACGTCTACCGAAAGTTTTATATTATAAAAAAGAAAGAACTAACAGCTTTGCTTCATTTTAATTAAATAAGATCATGACAAGATATTAATTTAGATTAGACAAAAATATATTTTAGTTTAGAAAGACGATTTGAAACTAATCATACTTTAATTATAAACATTATCATATAATTTAATCCAGTTAAACTTTATCTTAGAAAAAAAAGCATGTGTGAGCATAGACGTATTTTATACAACAAGGATTAGCCTAATCGAATTATAAATTAGAAATATATTTATGTTAGTGATTAATCATGTTAGCATTTGTGTATAAAATATCGAAGTATAAAACCTATATTGATTTCAATTATAAATCAGTTATAGGCTTATTAATCAATTTAATATTTAACTATATATGAAAAAAAATCATGTGACATGAAAAGCGTTAACACTGCTGCGAAGAGCGCGTCAACACGAAATTAACGCAATTGGAACAGTAGAAATTAACGCTGACCGGTAAATTTGCAATTACCATCGTCTTCAACCTTCGTCGTCATCGGGAGTTCGGGACAGTGGCCACGAAGGTGCTGTGAGCTGCACCTGCAAGGGGAAACCGGGAAGGGAGCTCCCGCCGGGCCTAGGTGTGGTGGTGCAGCGGCACCTGGCCCCTGCAACTAACCAGAGGCACAAGGCTTCAGAGGATGTAGGATATATGACAGATTGACAGGGTTAGATCATGCGTAGAAGAGAAGGAAAAACAGAAACGTCAGGAAGTCCTCACCAATGACAGTGGACAACCGGCACAAGAGAGACTTGGCCAGATCACAATGAGAGAAGACGAAGATCGGATGTCATCTGAACTCTAGGATATAGCAGCAGACCTCCAGCGCTTGCCGGACGAGGAGAGTGGGCGGCTGTGGACAGCACGTACGTGCGCTCGCCCTCGCGCTAGGCAGCCGCTGGCAGAGCACGCAGCAGTTCTTAGATTCATGGCCGTCGGCGGTGTCACCTAGCAAGGGCATGAGACTTCGAGTTCGTGATCTAAAAACAGCGATGCCGAGACGAACGCGGCCACTTCTATACACACGATTAGATCGAGATGGATTAGTATTAAGACTTTTTATTTTCGGAATTAATTAATTTTGAGATTAAAATAATTCTAGAAAAGTCTAGAACTGATTTTTTAAGCCCCAAAAAAAAATACTCTGAAGCTCCAAAATCTTAGAAAAATTCTCAGAGACACTTTAGAACATAAAGAATCCAAGTATAGTATTTGAAGCTCATGACAAAATATTTTGGAGCATCTAAAAATTAGAATATGCTCACACAGAAATTGGAAACTATTCTGGAAAAGGCCAGAAAAATTGCCGAGAAATTTGTAGCGATATAAGGATGGATGATGAACTCAAAGAAGTGATTTAGGACACAAGCAAAAGAATCTTGAAAAAGTCCAACAAGAGGATAGAGTTGAGAATGATAAATTTGATTTTGGAAAAAAGACAGAAACGGACCGGATATAGATAGACAACCTACCATCGTGTTTTAAAATTCTACCGACTCACAACACAAGGTCAAACAACAACCAACCATCACATCAAGCATAACCCGTCAAAAATTAGTTTAACAAAATTCTAAAATTTCTCGTTTTACTACAACTAAAATGACGATAGCTTAGACTAATCTTTATCAATTTTATATAAATATTAAAAACATTTATTTTATTTAGTGTTTTTATTCACAACCCAAAATTAGAAATTTTGGGGTGTGACACCCGGTCACGGTTGCCATCTACTATATTCATGCTCATTTTTTAAACTATTACATGCAAATTCCTAATTTTCTAAACAATTATAAATAAAAAAGACTCTAAATTTATCTATTTATTTAGATAATCGAAAAATATGATATAACAATACCAATTTCCACATCGTCTACTCTCTATATTCATTGTTGTAAACTATTATAAATTCCACATTTTTCTAAAGAAAATTAACTAAAAAACACTAAAATTCATTATTACTCGTCTTGCATAAGTATCAAATATACAATGGGTACTACCTAGCAGTAGAAAACTATGAAGTGATTGTGATGAACCAATTTAAACTACTCAACTCTCTATGCTTGTTCTTGGAAACTATATATTTTAATTAGGAGATGAAAATAGTTACCTCTCAATGCAAAGAGACGATGATGGAGTCGAAGAAGATCACCAATTGACGCCGGAGACGAAGAACAATGAAGAACAAATGAAGAACAAGCAATAGCAAGCAATAGCAACAACAAGAACAAGCAAGGAAGCTCACTGAAATTTGAATGTCTCAGGCTCAGGGAGGAAGAAGTTGGCAGGATTATAAACCGAGGAGCTTTAGTCCTGGTTTGTATTAAAAACTGGGGCTAAAATGTGATCATTTATCCCGGGGCAAGCAACAAACCGTGGCTAAATCTTTAGTCCCGGTCTGTGGCACCAACCGGGTCTAAAGAGCACCCTTTAGTCCTGAATCGTAACACGGACCGGGACTAAAGGGTGGACCGGGACTAAAGGGTCCCTGCCCCGACAGCTATGCGCAATAGCCGTTGGGGCAGACCCTTTAGTCCCGGTCCGTGTTACTGACCAGGACTAAAGGGTCCATTAGTCCCGGGCAGCAAAAACGCCGAGACAAATGACGATTTTGAGAATCGGCGAAAGACCCAGCTCTGCAGTAGTGATAGCATATTAATATATGTTTCGAATGTTTATTTGGTCACCATTTTTTTGTGCATGTGTGAATTGAGGAAATATATATCTGTCAGTTCCACACCAAACCAACATCTCTAGTACACGCTTTACTAGATCAAACACATTATTGCTTCTTAGTAGCTTTAGACTAATACGTGAAGGTGAAGTACAGGGATTAGCATGCATGATTTAAAAGAGAACTCGTAGCATAGAGATCAGTTTTTCCTTGTCAATCTTTTGTTGCATTTCATCACTACTGGTTCTGAGTTTGTGACTGTCATAGGTGCGTAGGCAAGAGAAACAGACAAGTGTCTGAAAGTGAGAATAAACAATGGGTACTTCGATGTCCGCCTGAGAGAAAAAGAAAAATAAAAAGAATAAGATAGCTCATTGTCTCTAGCAAAAGTTTTCAAGTTTAAAAAGAAACATATGTTTGCAAGGGGTAAAGTAGAATTAGGTTCACCACATCCATATATACACCCCATATATCCATAGCCATCCACATATCCACCTTATACATCCACACATATGCACATCTTTATTTAATTGTACGGCTTAATTCTATTTGGATCCATTGTCTGACTTTATAATATATGCACTACAAGTACACCCTTTATGCTATCTCTATACCTTTGATCTCCACATAAACCTTTAGTTGTAGGTGAGATAAAGACAACACATCATTTGCCTTGGTAAGGATCCACAAATACCACATATACGAGAAACTTAAGAGTGTCATACAATGAAAGCTCTGAGTTTTATTTTGAAAGCCTGCAAAAACTCTAGAAAGATGGTTGAACGAAAGAATTTGAGACAGTGTGCTCGACTTGATTGTTCTATTTTTCAATTGTGCAAAACCCGAGAGAAGGCTAATAATCTCCACGGTTATAGGTAATATGAGTATATTGGAAAGTTGGATCAATTTATTCTAAACCAGAGGAGAATTTTTCTTTAAATACATGTGTACTTCTAAAATTAAAAGTAACAAATGTGACTCCTAAATGAGTTCTACTGAGTTTGGTTTTGCTAAGGAACTAGCAAAGGTTAAGCTTGGGAGAGTTTGTTGATGGTAGTTTACAACCATTATAATATGTGATAAAACATGCATAAGGTTAAGCAAGTCGCGACATTTTTCGTGATTGAGTTTGGTTCTGCGTTTGGTTTTGCTAAGGAACTAGCAAAGGTTAAGCTTGGAGGAGTTTGTTGACGGTAGTTTACAACTATTATAATATGTGAAAAACATGTATAAGGTTAAGCAAGTCGCGACATTTTTCGCGATTGAGTTTGGTTTTGCTAAGGGACTAGCAAAGGTTAAGCTTGAGGAGCTTGTTGACGGTAGCTAATAACTATTATAATATGTGAAAGAAACTTGTAAAAGGTTAAGCAGGTTGCATCATTTTTCATGCAAAAATCAAGTGCTTCGCGATGGCGGGGGAGCTTGTTTAACGGTAGTTCACAACCATTATAATATGTGAAAGAAACATGTACAAGGTTAAGCGTGTCACGACATTTTTCGTGCAAAAATTGCGCGTTTCTTAGCCGAGTGATTTGAACCCGCAACCTCACCCCCACGCTTACCCTCCTCTACCATTGCACCTCACATTCACTTATGTGTATATTAGATTTTAGGTCTACTCATATTATACTAAACTATGTTTAAATTAAGTGTTTGAGACCCTAAACAAATTCAAATAAAAAAGTGGTCAACTATAAAGTTGTGTAACTTTTCTGCAACTTTTATTTAGGTTGTTTTCTTCGTCCTAGGTTGTTTAAAAATTTGAAAAATTCAAACTTAGATTTCTAGGACAAGATGAATTCATATAAAAAGTTGTAAATGTCAAAGTTCTATAACTTTTCAAGATCTACAACTTTTATTTTAGTCATTACTCCATTCGAGGTCGTTTAAAAATTTTGAATTTTAAATTTGACAAATTCAAACATAGACTTCTATGACAAGATGAATTCAAATGAAAAAGTTGTAAACATCAAAGTTCTATAACTTTTAAGATCTAACAACAGCCGTCCCTACAAATGGATATTTGTAGGGGGTCTTGTTTGGGCGAAATTTGTAGGAGCCGCCCCTAAAAAAGAGAGACGTTGCTACAAATCTTTTTTTGTAGTATAGTGGGCATAGGGAGTCTAGTGCGGCGGTTGCCATCGCCAACGTCGAGCTTCTTGCCGGTGTACATTGAACAGGCCCTAGAGGCCTCAGTTTTCCACAGGGAAGATGCAGGAAGGTAGAGGATGAAATGGTAATCTCACCATGGCTGAAACCAAGGCGTGGAGCAGAAATAGGTAGGGTGGTGCTCGGAATGGCGGATGGTGGAGCTCTCCATTGTCCGATGATGGCGAGTTAGCAACTGGTAGCGAAAATCAACAAAATAGAGGCATGAATGGCATTTGTTGCGATGCGATGAAGCTTGGCAAAGGGTCAATCTTGATGGTGCGGCATCGAAATAGTGTCATGGCTTGGCGGAGGCATTAGGGTTTGTTGGTGGCTTTGCTCGGGATGAGGCGGCGCAGGGCTCGAGGGTTCTTTAACTCATTTTAAAAAACTTTTTGAAAGATATTTTTAATTCCTTTTCATTTTTTTCAAAACAAAACATTATAAAAATCAAATGCACCATCATGTATGCAACAACATATTTCAATCCTTATAGTTGCTTTTACTTTAACAAAGTTATTATTATTTCCTAAGTTGAATGCTCACATAAATGCATAATTAAATCATTTTAATCCTATTTCTAAAGTTGCAAATTTTAGGTTGTTACACGATCGACAATACGCCAACCGATCCCTCCAGCATCGCTTGGGGGCTCGGGGGCCATACCCATTGGGTACCCTCGTACGTACCCTCTGGCTGGAATCAGGCAGGACCTAAGCCTGCCTAAGGCCACTGCTCAGGGCTTGGGTGCTCGTAAAGGCCCTAGGCTCCTGATCGACAATAGCCCGAGCCTGACTTTAGCTCAACTCCGCCATCTTGTATTCAGAAACCCTTGTAAGTAGAAAGATCATGAGGCATCGACCCATTCGAAGGGCGAAACTGTTGGAGTACACACTTGCCCAACCTCCGCACACGTGCAGGGGTGTGGCGAAGGTGGCCGGTCGTCAGAACCAAAATGCGAAGGTATTTAAAGCAGTGAAACAGTGGTGTAGTATTGCTGATCCCGAAAAAGGTCCCCCTTTACACTGTTCACCTCCCCGGTATTTATAGGGAATACCAAGGGGCACTGACCAAATTACAAAAGGGTACAAGAAAGATTCTTCTGCGCTGTACAACGGAAGGGCAGGATCCTACAAACACAACTAAAGTCGAAACCCTAGCTTGCTTTCCTCCTGCCCGCCGCCGTCAGGCCTTGCTTGCCTTCGCGGGAAAACGGGGTCGGACCTTCGGCTCCGCCGGTTGCGAGGTCGGACCCTCGCCGTGTTCACGACGCTCGAGGGTCGCCTCCTGTGTTCCTTGCGCGCTATCGCCTGCAAGACATGCAACGGACCCCGAGGGTCAAACTTGTATATCGAAGGTTAGCAAAACGGCCCAAAGGGTCCAAATGATGGAGATTAAAGATTTTTAGAGGGTTCGAGAGAAGGTGCGGGTCGCGCGGGGGTCGGTCCTTGAACCAGCCCGCGTGGCGTTACTGCCGAGGGTCCCTTTCCCCAACAGTAGCCCCTCGTTGCCTTGGTCCTGAAGAACAGTGTTTGGGCCCAAGCAGCGCTCTTTTGATGAAGTGAGACCCTTGGCAGCGACGCCCGCGGCTGGCTTGGGCCGGGCCTTTGTGCTTCTGTTTGCACCGTTGAGGTCCGTCTCGTTTTTCGCGTCGTGGGTTTCGGTTGTCGTGCCGGTTTTGTCGGGTGGGGTGACTCGTCCCCCGCCCTATAAATAGATGGGGTTGGTGGGGTGAGAGAGGCTGTGCCCTCCTTTGCTATAGCCATCCTGCTGCTGCGCAATTCTCGTTGCGAAGGTTGCTTTTGTCTAGTTGCGAAGGCTCTGCTTTCTGTGTTCTGCGAGGTTCCCATTTTGAGAGATGGCGAGGTCCAGGCAAACCGCTCGTGTTGTTTCTCCCTCTGCCGCGGATGAAGGGGTGACCTTCGAGTTCGGACTCAGCCGGGTTTGTGCCACAAAGATTGCGGCTTATGTCAAGCGGGGCTGGATCGAGGAAGGGAAGGCGAGGACTAGTGCTGGCAAAACTGTGCCGAAACCTGATGCAGACGAGGTTGTAGTTTTTGAGGAATTCTTCGAAGCTGGGCTGCGCTTTCCTGTCAATTCCTTTGTGACTGCAGTTCTCCAGAGGTTCAATCTGAAGTTCCATCAGCTCACACCTTCGTGCTTTACGAAGATGTCGGTGTATGTTTGGGCGTGCCGCTCACAAGGTATTGTACCTCAAGTCGAGGGTTTCGTTCGGACCCACCGTGTGCATATGCAGCCTCGTAAGATAGTGGATCGCGAGGGTAACACCAGTCTAGGTCAGTTTGTGGTGTATACCTTTTGCCACCGCGCCGGATCGGAGTTGCCAGTGTAGGCGCAGAAGAACAAGTGGACCAGCGGATGGCAAGAATTCTGGTTTTACTATAAGCTTGATGGAGTGTCCGAGCTTTGTGGCGAGCTTCCGCCTCTCGATGATGTGAGCGCTGAAGCTAAGATGAGCCCCGAGGCTCATTCTGCAGTTGACTGTCTGAGGGTGGTGGCGCGCTCTCAGTGTTCTGCTGTGCCAAGATTTGGCCCCTCAGCCGGAAGCAGGTATGGTTTGCAGTCGAGGATGACCCCAAGTACGAGGGTAAGGGTTTGAAGAAACCGAAGGTTGACCTTAACAAGGTTTGGGAGAAGGTTCTCAGGAAATTTCCCAGGCGAGAAGATGGGATCGGAGCGGTCTATAAGCGTGTTCAGGGGTGGGCGGAAGAGCTTGTTGGAAAGTTGTCCACGTTGGAGGTCAAGGCGATCCACAGCTCGGTGGGCGGCGGAGGTCGAGTCAACAGGCTGTTCGACATTCTTGGGATCCAATATGCTGACTGGCCCGCCCCTTCGAGCGAGGATGCGCCGACGAAGAGAAAACGTGTTGCTGCGGAGGAAAAGGAAATTGTGTCGCGGACGAAGAGAGGTCGTGGTCGTGGCCGAGGCGGTGTTGGCGGTCGGTCGAAAACGCTCGCGGCAAAGGTCGCAGTTGGTTCGGGTGCTGGTGGTACTTCCTCTTCTTCGGCCATAGTTTCAAGTGGCCGGGGAGTTGGTAGGGTTGGAGGACGAGTGCCTCGCATCGGCGGAATTGGAGCTTTGATTCAAATCTCGGATGACGAAGGTGTCTCCGATGATGATGAGTAGAGGGAGGAGGAAGATGCTGGAAAGGACATGGACTCTGAAGATGACTCATCCGATGATACTAGTGACACCTCCGGTGGCGAAGGTGACACTGATGAGGATGTGTCCATCGAGGCTGATCGCGGGAAGGCGATTGTCTCCGCTAGCGCCGACGTCGGTGCTGTCCGAAGTATCGACGAGATTATTCGGGACTTAGAGCCCGAGAGTCCGGAGCGGGGGTCAGTTCCCGAGTACGCGGGTTGTCACTTATGGGTTGATGGTGTTGAGGTGGTTGGTTCTCTTGAATCTGATAGAATTCCGGGCAAAAGGCCCTATGGCGAAGCTAGCCGGGATGCTCTTCCTTATTATGCTAGCAAGATTGGTGTTACCGATCCGGCCACGGAGCTTTTCACTAGTCCGGACCTTCGAGAGTGCCATTTGCAGTGCGCTCCGGAGGAAAGGCATTTTCTTGGCCGTTTGTTTGGTCGAGTTTGTGTGCCGGAGGCGGAGCTTCGGCTAACAAATCAGTCGTTGGGTGAGCTTCATGATGACATAGATGTTAAGCTGGCTGAATTGATGCTTCTCAGCCGTTCCCCGCGTCGAAGGGTGGGTTATAATCATGAGTACATGAGCACGCAATTGGCGAAGGCTGAGAAAGAGAACAGAGATCTCCATCGGAGCTTGGAAAATAGGGAGATTGAGCTTAAGGCTGCTGAGGAGAAACTTAAGAAGTCCCGAGAAGAGGCGTAGGAGGTTGCGAATAGCAATGCTGAACTTTTGGCCGCTTGCCGACAGAAAGACAAGGATTTGAAAGCTGCAAACAGTTGCATACAGGGGTTGTCCTCTGAGTTAGCCTCTCATTCCGAGGCTTGGCAGAAGAGCATGAGAGAGGTTAAAAATAAAATTGACACCTGCTTGACTAAGGCCGGTGGTTCTGCTAAGGAGCCGTTACCTGCCGTTGATGCTGTGACATTCGAAGGTTGGCTTAAAAACGAGCTGGATGTTTTCAGTTCTCTGGTTGATAATGCAGCTGACTTCGGATGTTACGCCGGAGCTTTGGCTATGGTTGGGACCCTTCGCCAAGCCGACTGCGAGCACCTTAAGAAGATCAGGAGGCCAAACCACGTCTTCCCAACTGTTGACGTGGTTCATCAAATGAAGGTTGATGATGCGGAGGTTCAAAACTGCGCAGTGCACTTGCTCCGGAAGTTTTGGATCGACGGTGGCGGTCGTGTCCTCGCCTTTGAAGAGGCGGCCGAAGCTACTCGTCAGGTATCCGTCGAGTGAGCTGTCCTTTTCAAGTTTTAATATGGTGGTGAACGTGTTTGAGTTTAATCCTATGCTGTGTTTTGCAGGCTCAGAAAGATGCGCTTCCTTCGTCGAGCGCTATTGAAGATGTTGCGGGTTGCTCCCGGTCTGCGCTTGCGCGCAGTTCTTCGGAGGTTCCTCCAGCGTTGGAGATACCCTCGGCTGAGGATGCTTCGATGGTTGGGGAGGCTTACATAGAAGAGGCGGCAATTGAGGAGGCTCCAGAGATCCTGGAAGCTGCCGCTGGCGAAGGTTTAGAAGCTGCCGCTGGCGAAGGTTTAGAAGCTACCGCTGGCGAAGGTTTAGATGCTGCCGCTGCCGAAGCTGGAGCGGATCAGCAGGGGGGAGCTGGGCAGGTGTGAAAACTTAGGTTTTCGTGGACGCGAGGGTTATTTTGTAATATGTGTGGTAGTTGGAGTGACTTGATGAAACTTGTTGGCACAAAAAGTGACGCACTGTACCAATCACACAGCAAGCCGGAGAAGCTGGCTTCAAACGTGGCCCGGGTGCTCAGAAATCCGGTGCGTGCCAGTTAGTTTGCCCTGCAACTAACAAGGGAGATAAACTGTTAAATACAAAGCTAGAACGTGCCGGGTATGACCAGACAGTTCCAAGATGTACGGCCCTGAAGCCACTTACGACGACATATAGCTATGAAAGCTATCTACCAACAGGTTTAAAGGATTATTCGGCAATATGAACAAGGTTACATGAATAACAGGTTGCCGAACACGTTTGCATGAGAATCGTACTTGCATGACGTATTAGATATAAGTTAAAACTTAACCAATCTCGATTGTACAACCGAGTTGGGATCCATGGAGATTGAACATACAAGCTAAGCATGACTAAGCTAATCTAAAGCCTGCGCCTGCCGCACGACACCTAGCCTTGTCATAGATCAAACACACTTAACAAGCATGAACCCTCACCACGTGGCAACCCAGATACGGTCCGATTGGCTATTACGAACAATGGATCTACTACATGAAAGACTTTACGATAATAAACGTGAAAGAACAGAGCAGATCTATAAAGATGGAGCCGAACCGAACGGTATCTAGATTGGGCAAAAGTGTTATGATGAGACAAACATAACAAAACATATAACACAAGGTAACTTAATGAATCTATCAGATTGCCAAATCTAACAGAGCCGATAACTATTTTCACTCATGACTCAATCCGCCGCACGATACAAGGCATAAGCAAAAACCTCCCGTCATAAGCTTAAATCCGCCGCACGATACTAAGCTTAACATACGAGACTACTTGCACCATATCTAAATCCGCCGCACGATACTAGACATGATAACAAGGTTGCCGGAACTTACAGAGGTCGACGGATCGATGGCCCCTCTCGAAGAACACGACGACACGACTTGGACTCGAAGACGGCACGGGGCCGGGTTGGTTGTATTGATTGTGAACGTCTTTACAATAGCCTTAGGGTTTATATTTATACCCTGGTGTCCTACGAGTCCTAGGAGGATACGATTACAATGATAAATTAGGAAACTATCAAAAACATGATGTCTTTTGCTCCAAGCTTCCTTTAATAACCGGCACGCGCTAAAATGACGAGATTCCCATCGCTAAGTCTTCCTGACATGCCGTATTTGTCATTTTCTAACGCAAACCGACTCGGCTTGAGGTAGCCGACCGCAGCGTCACGTTGCCAAATCTGCTCGCCGTTAACTAGTTGTTTTCACAGCCTTGCCGAATATATTGAGTTAGCCGACCGCGTTCGCTGTCTGCCGAATCCTTCAAGCGGCGGCGTTCGCCGAATCTTCATAGTGCTGGTCCACTTGTCATAGTGCGAAAACTCGGTGTTAACACATGCCCCCTAATTTTGGGATAAATGTTTTATTCTAAAATTCATTTTCTCCTTTTCGCACTACTGTAGAGTCTCTGGAAGCATCCGACTTCCTACGTCATTAATCATCACAGCTGCCGACTCGCCTCCCGATGCACTCGAGATCCTTTAAAACTTCCTCTTTATTCCATTTCGGCCTGAACTTCCCGAATCCCTCTGTTCAGCTTCTTCATCTAGAAAAAACCCTCTCTTCTCTTGTCCTGAATCGGAAAATGTCCTCCCAAGCAAGCCATTACAGTCTCGAGCTCGGCGACACCAGCACTTCTAAGAGAAGGTTGCTTCTGCTTTGATCTTTTCGCTTTGGATATTTATGCCTCATTTGGTTTCCCCTTCAGGAGGACTGGCGACGACCTCACCGAGAACCTGGCTCAGAAGGTTACAGACCTCCAGTCTGATCTAGGAAAGAAGAATCGGGAGATTGTTCAAATCTCTCAGGAGCGCGATACCTTTCGGGAACAAGCCATCGGTAAGCATCCCTCAACTGTCCTTTTCTTATCCCTTCCTTCTGCTTGACCCCCTTTTCCTTCAGCTCTGGAGACTAGGCTCCACTCCCTTGAAGCCGCTATTGCCGATCTTGCTACTTCAGCCAATGTGCCAGGCACGGTGGCTCTAAGGCAGGTGAATGAGATCAAGCGGGTCCTTCCGGACATTTCTAGGGCCGGCATGGGCTACGGCGCAGCACTTGCTTTCAATGCCGTCCGGATCCATTCTGGCGCCGACTATCGCCATTTTGACGTTTGTGAGCGAGGACTAGAATTTAGGATAGCACATTCTGTTGAGGATATGAAAGAAGCCGGAACAGACTTAGCCGACTCTTTCGATTCTGATCTTCCGATTAGAAATAGAATGACATGGACGAACTGATCCTTTATTTGTAATCGACTCCTGTTATGTGGATAAGAAGTCCTTTTATCTATTTTCTTGAAATCAATCTGTGACTGATCTTTCGGAATCAAGGCGTACTCTATTCCATGTACTTGGCCATTTGTAACATATCAGCACTTTGCATCCAATCGGTTACCGTTCTGATGACATCGTGTTTAACCGTGTGAACCTGTTCGGCAATCTGGCCAGTGTTTGTCTCGAACATCTAAATCGGCAGTTTTGCCGAAGACAGGCGCTTTACTCCCCGAAGATGGCGCCGAACACGTACGTGAGTGCACTCAGACGGCCTGCATAGCCCATTACTGCAGAGGCCCATCTTGGGAAGCAGAAAAACCCCAATCCGTCGGTTGATATTCGACATAAATCGTCCCTGGAGGCCTGCCTTCTCCCAATCTTGCATCCGCTCCTTTAGTACTCTCGCCGCCTCGGCTTCCTTGTTCGTTCCGCCCCAGAAAACCCTAACTTTCCGAGTGCAATGGCGAGCCATGATGACCGCCGCAAGCGCCCGGCGACCGAGGAGGCCGAAGGGAGCCGCGCTCGGCGCCTCCGTCAGCGCGGGTAGGACTCCTCGTTTACGTCCTTTGTGGCAGTTTCTTGAAAACCTCGCTCACGCTCTGTTACTGCTCGCCGACAGGGTCCCCGTTATCTCTTCCGCCGGCGGGCATGCCCAACCTTCTCCAGCACCGGGGAGGCCAGAGGCTCCACCATCGGGCTCGTCGAGCTCCTCCGACGGCCTCTCCTACCACTCCCATCCTTGGGAGGCGAGCCCGGACCGGGATTCCGACGGCGGCCTCTACGACCACAACGACGCCTTGAACTTCATGGCGCTGCGGGACGAGTCCCGGGAAGAGCTGGCCGCTGTCTCGAAGCAGTACGGGATAGATCAGCTGGAGTGGGAGGACCAGCGCCGGCAGTTCTGCGATGCAATCACGGGTATGAACACCCAATCCTAGATCGGCTTTCGGTCGTTCTTGTTGATCTTTTAACCGATCCATTTCAACTCGCCGTTCATAGCACTGTCTGAAGAGCTGGAGCGCCTGAAGATGGCGGCGAACGCCGTCGCAGACCGGGTGAACGCCCAGGGTGACACCGCCGAGGTGCGCCTGGCCAATGTACACGGCCGCGTCGAGCAGGTCGCCCTGCAGGGTGTGCACCATGGCGTGGCGCTGGGGTTGTCGGCGCTAACGGTCCGCGCAGAGGAGGACTTCTCCGTGACGCCGGTTGGCTTCCCCGGCGGGGCATGTCCGGAGGACGTCGAGCAGATCGATGATTTTCTGGACTCCTACGAGGATCATGCTCGCGCCCTCGCCGCAGTCACCAATCCGCAGACGGTCATCAACAGGATGTTCGGTAACTGATCTGCACCTTTTGCACATTCCCCACTATGAACAATGTTCTACTCTGCTATGTTCATGCGCACAATCTGTTCTCCTGTCCTGCGCTTGTTGAGCGTTTGATTTATCTAGCCGATTGCACAGCACCGCGTGCACTCGGCCCTGTATTTCTGCATTTTTTGTGCTAGAGGCGACACATGCCGTGCCGGCTGTTTTTTGTTCTAAGGGCGATACAACCTTGTATCGGCCGTCGGTGCCCGCTAGTCCTTGATTCCATTATGCACCGACCTCCACGCTAGGATGAAATCTCTTTAGATAGCGTCCATTAATTGCCCTAGTAAACTCTTCTCCTTGGAGGGTTTTCAGAATGTACGCATTACCCGGAGCACGTCTCAGAATTCGAAAAGGCCCTTCCCAGTTAGGGGACCATTTGCCGAATACCTTGTCTTTGGTACCGATTGGCAAGATAATTTTCCAAACCAAGTCTCCTTCTTTGAATCCTTTTTCTCTCACTTTCGAGTTGTAGTACTTGGCAACGCGTATCTTGTTCTTTTCAATATTTTCCAAGGCCTTGAGACGAATCAAATACAAATCCTCTAGCTCATCCATCATCAAATCCTTATAATTCTCTTTAGCCAGATCATTCTGCAATGTAACTCGTCTTGACCCCGACTGCAACTCCCATGGTAGAACTGCGTGATGCCCGTAGACCAACTCGTATGGCGACGTCTGAGTCGACCCATGACAAGCCATTCGGTAAGCCCACAAAGCTTCGTTGAGTACTAAGTGCCACCTTTTAGGTTTCTCTTCGATCTTCTTTTGAATGATTTTAATCATGATTTTGTTAGAAGCCTCTGCCTGTCCATTGGCCTGTGCATAGTAAGGAGAAGAATTATAGAGTTTAATCCCCATCTCTTCGGCAAAGTCACAAAACTCCGAGGAAGTGAACTGAGTTCCCTGATCGGTAGTGATGGACTGAGGAATGCCGAATCGGTAAACGATATGCTCCCTAACGAAGGATATCATGTTCTCCGACGTCACCTTCTTCAATGGGATGGCTTCAACCCACTTAGTGAAATAGTCCGTGGCCAACAGAACAAACTTATGTCCTTTGCTAGATGGAGGGTGAATCTGGCCGATCAAATCAATGCCCCATCCTCTGAAAGGCCAAGGCTTAATGATTGGATTCATGGCCGATGCTGGAGCCCTTTGCACATTGCCGAACCGCTGGCAATCCCGACAACCTCTGTAGTACTCAAAGCAATCTTCGAGCATAGTCGGCCAAAAATATCCAGCCCTCCTGATTAACCATCTCATACGGTGAGCCGACTGGTGTGCACCACATACGCCTTCGTGCACCTCATACATCAGTTTCCTAGCCCCGTCTTGGTTCAGGCATTTAAGCAAAACCCCATCTATGGATTTGTAGTACAATTGATTGTCCAAGAGCGTGAACTTAAGAGCCTTGTACCTGAGTTTTCGGGAGACTTTCCTGGATGGGTCCCTGAGGTAATCGGCAATGTTGTCTCTCCAGTCTTCAATTGCCTGATTATCACCTGGGACTGCTTGATCACCTTCTGGGGTTGTTTGCTCTCCCTCAAGTGCAAAAATGTTTTGATTCTCCCTATACCCGGATGCTGCCTGAGCCAACTGGTTTGCTTCTTCGTTTTGCCCCCTAGGAATATGTTGCAAGGTTGCCGATCGAAACTGTCTGAGGAGCTCTTGGCAACCTTCGAGATATTCCTGCAGCGTGTCGTTCTTGCACTCGTACTTGCCGGTCAATTGCTTGATCACTAACTCCGAATCACCGAAGATCTCCACGGCGTCTGCCTTAATGTCCACAAGCAACCGCAGCCCTCGGAGCAATGCTTCGTACTCTGCTTGATTATTAGTCACCGGGTACTCGATCGGTATAGAGTACTTGAAGGGTGCCCCATTGGGAGAAATCAACACGATCCCGACTCCACCACTTTTGCTGCACGAGGATCCATCAAAAAACAATGCCCAAGGGATAATGGTTACCATGTTAGCATTAGGATCACGGTGGTGAGTGACAAAATCAGCCATAATCTGGCCTTTACAGCCTTTGCCGATTCAAAACGCAAATCAAATTCAGAAAGGGCCAAAACCCATTTGCCGATCCTTCCACTTAAAATCGGCATTGATAACATGTGCTTGATTACATCAAACTCTGATACTACCACGCATTCGGCATTCAGTAGATAGTGCCGAAACTTGGTACAGGAATAGAAAACGCACAAGCACAACTTTTCCGTAGCCGAATACCTTGTTTCGGGGTCCAGTAGCTTTCGGCTAAGATAGGCTACGACTCTCTCTTTTCCTTCGAATTCTTGCATGAGGGCCGACCCTATCGTTAGGTTGTCAGCCGCCACGTACAACTTGAAAGGCTTGTCGAGTTGTGGAGGAACCAACACTGGTGGCGCCTTCATGTATTCTTTGATTTCATTGAAAGCCTTCTGTTGCACGTCACCCCACACGAACTCCTGATCTTTCTTGAGCTTCAACAGTGGAGAGAATGGTAACACGCGCTCGGACAAGTTGGATATGAACCTCCTGACAAAGTTGATCTTGCCGAGCAGTGATTGCAGCTCCTTGAGATTGGTCGGCGGCACTACCTTATCAATTGCTTCCATGCTCTTTTTGCCAACCTCGATACCTCTTTTGTGGACTAAGAATCCCAGAAACTCACCAGCCGACACCCCAAATGCACACTTGGTTGGATTCATCTTTAAACCATGTTTCCTCGTGCACTCCATGGTCTTCCTTAAATCGGCTAAGTGTCTTTCCTTGCTTCTGGATTTGATCACCACATCATCAATGTAGATCTCTACGATCTTGCCGATCAGCTCATGGAATATGTAATTCATGGCCCGCTGGTAAGTGGCACCGGCATTTTTCAAACCAAAAGTCATGACCATCCATTCAAACAAACCTATATGGCCGGGGCACCTAAAGGCGGTCTTTGCCACATCCTCTGCAGCCATGAAGATCTGATTGTAACCTGCGTTGCCGTCCATAAAGCTCATGATCTCAAAACCGGCCGAAGCATCTACTAGCAAATCGGCCACCGGCATTGGATAACCGTCCATAGGAGTGGCTTTGTTGAGGTTCTTGAAGTCGATGCAAACCCTCATCTTCCCATTTTTCTTGTACACCGGGACAATATTGGAGATCCACTCCGCATATCGACACGGCCGAATGAAGTTAGCTTCTAGTAATCGTTCCACTTCCTTTTTCACGTCGGCCAATACCTCCTCCTTGTAGATCCTGCGCGGAGGTTGTTTGTATGGGCGGTATCCAGGCTTGATCGGCAGTTTATGCTCAACAATGGACCGATCTAATCCGGGCATCTCTGTGTAGTCCCACGCAAAACAGTCTTTGAACTCCTTTAAAAGATTTACTAGTAGCAATCTGAAATCAGGGTCTAAATTAGAACTTATGAACATCGGCCTTTTTTTACTTGTGTCGCCAACATCCACTTCTTCCAGTTGATCGGCCGATGCGAAGCCACGTCCCAGTTTGCCCTCGCTGCTGTCAGTTGGGTTGTCCATCTAAAAGAAGCTTTGAGAGCCGACTGCTTGGATCGGCTGTTGATCCCTGCCGTAGACGTTGACAGGACCTTCTCCCCACACACGATCGGAGAAGCAATCTACTCCGTCAAATTCCCAGTAATTAGGCTCAATGGTAGCAACACTCACCGAGTCATCAGCTTGGACAATCTTGATGTCATCTCCAACCCACTGAATGAGTATTTGGTGCTTGGTCGAAGGTATGCAGCAGTTGACATGGATCCAATCCCTGCCCAAAAGCAGGCTGTATGCCCCCTTGCCGTCAATGACAAAGAAGGTCGTGATGAGCGTCTTGGATCCTATCATCAGTTCCACGTGCACGGCACCCCGAGTGTCAGAGGGATTACCGGCGAAGTCCCGGAGTACCATATCCGTTTTGAGCAGGTCTTCATCGTTCATGCCCAGCTTTCTGAAGGTGGCGTAAGGCATGATGTTGATCGCTGCACCGCCATCGACAAACGTCTTGGTCAGCGGTTTTCCATTGACGTACCCTTTGACATACAACGGCTTTAAATGCCGATGCTTGGCTGGTTTGTCAAATGCTGCCTTCTGAGACAACACGAGCTGTGCCGCGAGCTCATCGAGCTCGTCCTCGTCAGAATCCGTATACACCTCGTCCTGTGCCCCCCGGCCGGCAGGAGCCATGAACTCCAGGGAAGGAAAAAAGTCATGGCCACGTCAGCGCCCTCGTCGGCGTCATCTGGTTTTTCCTTCGGGCGCCACTCTTGCTTCTTCCCGTTGGCAGCTGCTTCTTCCAACTCCCTATTCCGGAGGCGTTGCACTCTCCTTTTCTGGCTTTTTCTGAGCCCTGGTGGGCACCACTGCCCCTTTTGCCACCTATATGGGCGGGGCTGTACCTCCTTGCTGTCGTCCTGGTGATGCACCCACTCCTGGTCGGCATATCTTTTGGCTTGCCGACCCGGGCTTCTCATTTTTAGGCGCCGATCGTCCATTGGGATGCGTGCTCCCAACCTTTCATGGACGGGACGGCGGTTGACCCGATCCTGCCTATACCCCTTGTACTGATCGCTGCATTCGGGGCAGTTGTTGACGGCGGGCAGTTTCAAGCCTTCGTTCCAGCAGTGGCGGAAGAACGGGCAGCCCCAGTGAGCTTGCTCCCGCTCTTGGCGGCGTTCTCGCTCCCAGCGATGGGCCTGTTCTCTGTGGTAAGCCCTCTCCTCCAGACGATACCGGTGCTCTCCCGTGCGACCGTCCTCACGCTGGTATTCCCCCGTGAGTTCCCGCTCTTCGCGTTGGAAACGCCTCTGCTCTTTCTCATTTTGCCGGCGCCACTTGTTAAGGAGATCTCTGTGGGTAGGCCTGCGCCTGGAAGACGACTCTCCGTGCTCGTATCGGCTATTCGCGGCTTGGGCGTGCTGTCGGAGCTCATCGCCAGTGATTTGCCGATCGGGATCCACTGCGCCAGACTCGCGCGCCTTGGTGGAGGTGAGGACTTTGACCTTGCCCTTGCCTCTGGGATCCTCCGGGGCTACCATGTTCACTGAGACGAACACGGAGTTCTGAGCGAAGGGGTTGGCATCGATCTTCATCTTGCCATTGAACTTGATGTGCCCATCCTGGATGGCCTTCTGGATCCTTGTCCTGAACACACGGCAATCATTAATAGAATGAGTGTTAGTGTTGTGAAAGCCGCAGTATTTCTTGTCTTTAACCCCTCCAGGACGCAGCATCGGGTGATCCGGGGGTAGCCTGACTCTTCCTTCGGCGACCAGAAACTCGAAGAGTTTGTCGGCCTTGGTGACGTCGAAGTCGTATGCCCCTTTCTGCTGGCGCAGCCATTGCCTGTTGGCCTGGGTCGGCTCTTTGTCCCAGTTGAGCTCTGCAGCGGCCACCTCATCCTCGGCATCGGTATAGTCATCGGCCTCGTCCAGGAAAGCTTGATACATCTGGGCCGCGACATTGTCCCTCTGGAAGCGCCCTTCCCTCCGGAAGCCTTGCGCTTGGATAGTCATTTCATTCAGCCGGCGAGAGAGATGACCCAGGTCTTCAAACTCCTGGCCGAAGAGCTTGTCTCTGATGCTCGGGAGCATGCCTGCCACAGCCAATGGTGGAAGCTGGTCGTCCGGCAGGTACATGCCGAAGCACTGGCTTTTGACTTCCCTAAACCTGCGTAGGTAGTCCTGCGGTGTCTCATTCGGCCTCTGGCGCACATACATGATGTCCACCAGCTTCTTCTCCTTGGTGCCCGTGTAGAAGTGCGTATGGAACTTCTGTTCCAAGTCTGCCCAAGAGAGAATAGAGCCCGGTGGCAGAGACGTGAACCAAGCGAACGCCGGCCCAGTGAGCGATGACGGGAAATACCGAACCCTGAAGGCATCCTCGGTATTGGCCTCTCCAAGCTGGAGCAGATAGCGACTGATGTGCTCCACCGTGCTAGTGTCGTCTAAGCTAGAGAACTTGGACAGGTCTGTCGGCACTTTGACTCTGGGAGGTAGAGCCACACGGTGGAACCATTCGGGGAACGGAGATCTGTAAGCATAAGTGCCCTTAGGCTTCAGGCCGAAAGTGCGCTGCATCATATCTGCCATCCTCTCTAGCATGACATCGACATTAGAGTTGGCGGTCTTCTCGGCCGTCGGCTTCCCGTATCCTGGATGTGGGGCACCCTCTATGTTGTGAGGCTCAAGCATCTCATGGTACCCGTTTCCGTAGTAGTCCTTTATGAGCCTATAGGTTTGCGGGGAGATCTTGCGTGTTGACTCTGGCGGCTGACCCTTAGCGCCGAACGTGAGCTGACCCATGGTCGGCAACTGGCCTTCTGGCGTGTGCTTCTCTTGAATGGTCATTCCGCTCGATTGAGCCTTAGGCGGGGTCTCCTCACCAGCAGTTCCTGCCCCCTTGAGGTGATTCGGCAGATTGAAAAGATGTGGTCCTGCTATAGGGCCAAACTCGGCCTCCATAAGTTCATCAGCCTTGGGACCGAATTGGGCGATCATGATGGTGCGGAAAGTGTTGAGAAACGCCCCATGCATGCGACCGATGGCACCAGAGACAGTTTCGTTGATTATGTGAGACATTTTCAACACTGCCTCCGCCTCCCCGGGATCATTCGGGTTGAGCTGGACGGGTTTCGGCAGATCGTGCAGACGGCGAACCTTTCCGCTCTTGTTCTTGGAAAAGGCTTCTAGGCACTTGGCCTGGAATTCGGCACAAGCATCCAACACCTGCTCTCTGTACTCGTCAGGTAGTTCGGTGAGCTGCACCTGCACGAGCCCCGCCTTGTTGCTAGCCTCGGCTTCAGTGACTTCGACCATCGCTGCAGGAAAAAAGGGTCCCACCGGGCGTGCCAAAAAGTGTGTTGGCACAAAAAGTGACGCACTGTACCAATCACACAGCAAGCCGGAGAAGCTGGCTTCAAACGTGGCCCGGGTGCTCAGAAATCCGGTGCGTGCCAGTTAGTTTGCCCTGCAACTAACAAGGGAGATAAACTGTTAAATACAAAGCTGGAACGTGCCGGGTATGACCAGACAGTTCCAAGATGTACGGCCCTGAAGCCACTTACGACGACATATAGCTATGAAAGCTATCTGCCAACAGGTTTAAAGGATTATTCGGCAATATGAACAAGGTTACGTGAATAACAGGTTGCCGAACACGTTTGCATGAGAATCGTACTTGCATGACGTATTAGATATAAGTTAAAACTTAACCAATCTCGATTGTACAACCGAGTTGGGATCCATGGAGATTGAACATACAAGCTAAGCATGACTAAGCTAATCTAAAGCCTGCGCCTGCCGCACGACACCTAGCCTTGTCATAGATCAAACACACTTAACAATCATGAACCCTCACCACGTGGCAACCCAGATACGGTCCGATCGGCTATTACGAACAATGGATCTACTACATGAAAGACTTTACGATAATAAACGTGAAAGAACAGAGCAGATCTATAAAGATGGAGCCGAACCGAACGGTATCTAGATTGGGCAAAAGTGTTATGATGAGATAAACATAACAAAACATATAACACAAGGTAACTTAATGAATCTATCAGATTGCCAAATCTAACAGAGCCGATAACTATTTTCACTCATGACTCAATCCGCCGCACGATACAAGGCATAAGCAAAAACCTCCCGTCATAAGCTTAAATCCGCCGCACGATACTAAGCTTTACATACGAGACTACTTGCACCATATCTAAATCCGCCGCATGATACTAGACATGATAACAAGGTTGCCGGAACTTACGGAGGTCGACGGATCGATGGCCCCTCTCGAAGAACACGACGACACGACTTGGACTCGAAGACGGCACGGGGCCGGGTTGGTTGTATTGATTGTGAACGTCTTTACAATAGCCTCAGGGTTTATATTTATACCCTGGTGTCCTACGAGTCCTAGGAGGATACAATTACAATGATAAATTAGGAAACTATCAAAAACATGATGTCTTTTGCTCCAAGCTTCCTTTAATAACTGGCACGCGCTAAAATGACGAGATTCCCATCGCTAAGTCTTCCTGACATGCCGTATTTGTCATTTTCTAACGCAAACCGACTCGGCTTGAGGTAGCCGACCGCAGCGTCACGTTGCCAAATCTGCTCGCCGTTAACTAGTTGTTTTCACAGCCTTGCCGAATATATTGAGTTAGCCGACCGCGTTCGCTGTCTGCCGAATCCTTCAAGCGGCGGCGTTCGCCGAATCTTCATAGTGCTGGTCCACTTGTCATAGTGCGAAAACTCGGTGTTAACAACACTAAGATATTTTTTAATTCTGTGAAAATGCAGGTTCCTGATGGAACCGTGTTAGAAGTATTTGATGTGACGCCACTGACGCTTAATTACCAAGATGTGTTTATAACTGGTGAATCCTGGGCTCGGGCTAAATTTAAACATCCTTCGCTGAGTTTCGAGCGTTTTTGGTGGTCGAAGTTGCGAAGGTACGACTTGAAGAACAGCAGGTCGAGTCGTTTTTGGCGCGAGGCAGATTATACTTATCGACAAGCTACGTTTTTTGTTTGGTTCTTCTTCATCCGCGCCAGCCATTGTTGAAGATGATATCGACGAGAGATCGGCTTTGGATTGTTTGTTTGGACGAAGTAACCTTGAGGTTGGTTCCCATGGTTCACTTATAGTTCCGAAGGAGGAGCCTTCAGAAGTTAGTGATGCGGACAGGAGATATATGTATAGGGCGAGGGTTTTGCCCGGTGATCTACCACTTGTTCCAGTGGCTCCTTTGTTGTGGGGACACATAGTTCCGGTGGATATAGGGATTGAAGATGGTATCGAAGGTTTGGATGATGTATTGTTGATTGAGGGTGTTGATGGTTCCTTGTAATTACTTTTTATTGAGTGTTTATCATTCTGTGGTTGTTTTGTGTAGAAACAAACAGACTGTAAGGTTGCTTTGTGCAGATGCTATTCTTTTTTTTGCAATTTGTGGAAAAAAGATACTTGGCCCTCGTTTAAGGGGGTTTTTTATTGAAGTGGCGACGTCCTCTTTCCTTCTAGCGAGGCTCGATTAACGTTTTCATAAGATTGTTGGGAAAAACAGCGACGCCCCCTTTTCTTTTAGCGAGGCTCGATTGACGTTTTCATAAGATTGTTTGGAAGAACAGCGACGCCCCCTTTTCTTTTGGCGAGGCTCGTGTATTGCTTTCATAAGCTTGTTTGGAAAAACAGCGACGCCCCCTTTTCTTTTAGCGAGGCTCGCGTATAGCTTTCATAAGCTGGTTTGGAAAAACAGTGACACCCCCTTTTCTTTTAGCGAGGCTCGTGTATCGCTTTCATAAGCTTGTTTGGAAAAACAGCGACGCCCCCTTTTCTTTTAGCGAGGCTCGCGTATAGTTTTCATAAGCTGGTTTGGCAAAACAGCGATGCCTCCTTTTCTTTTAGCGATGATCGCTTAACGTTTTCATAAGCTGATTTGGAAAAACAGCGACGCCCTCTTTTCTTTTAGCGAGGCTCGTGTATCGCTTTCATAAGCTTGTTTGGAAAAACAGCGACGCCCCCTTTTCTTTTAGCGAGGCTCGCGTATAGCTTTCATAAGCTGGTTTGGAAAAACAGCGACGCCCCCTTTTCATTAGCGAGGCTCGCTTAAAGTTTTTGTAAACATGTGGGTAATTGGATTTTTTGAACTCCGCGCCTCCCCTTGTCTTAGGTGGAGGTGAAGCTTGCTTTGCGAGACCCTGGCGTTTGGTGTGAGTTTGATCGGCCTTTTGGACTTTGCGCCTCCCCTTGTATTAGGTGGAGGTGAAGTTTGTTTTGCGAGCCCCTGGCGTTTTTGCGAGGGTGCTCGACTTTTTGGACTTCGCGCCTCCCCTTATCTTAGGTGGAGGTGAAGTTTGCTTTGCGAGCCCCTGGCGTTTTTTTGCGAGGGTGCTCGACCTTTTGGACTTCGCGCCTCCCCTTATCTTAGGTGGAGGTGAAGTTTGCTTTGCGAGCCTCTAGCGTTTTTTGTGAGGGTGCTCGACTTTTTGGACTTTGCGCCTCCCCTTATCTTAGGTGGAGGTGAAGTTTGCTTTGCGAGCCCCTGGTGTTTTTTGCGAGGGTGCTCGACTTTTTGGACTTCACGCCTCCCCTTATCTTAGGTGGAGGTGAAGTTTGCTTTGCGAGCCCCTGGCTTTTTTGCGAGGGTGCTCGACTTTTTGGACTTCGCGCCTCCCCTTATCTTAGGTGGAGGTGAAGTTTGCTTTGCGAGCCCCTGACGTTTTTTCGAGGGTGCTCGACTTTTTGGACTTCGCGCCTCCCCTTATCTTAGGTGGAAGTGAAGTTTGCTTTGCGAGCCCCTGGCGTTTTTTGCGAGGGTGCTCCACTTTTTGGACTTCGCGCCTCCCCTTATCTTAGGTGGAGGTGAAGTTTGCTTTGCGAGCCCCTGGCGTTTTTTGCGAGGGTGCTCAACTTTTTGGACTTCGCGCCTCCCCTTATCTTAGGTGGAGGTGAAGTTTGCTTTGAAAAAATTTGTTTTTCGGAGCAATCTTTTAGGGTTATCATCGATTATAGCGCTCTAGAAGAGAGGCTGCTTTTTTCGATGTTTGTTAATCAAAATGACAAATTGGAGTTTTGGTTTTTTCGGAGGTTCTTTCTTGTATCAGGGATTTGGATACTGCCTCATTAAAAAACCTTACGCCCCTTCGTAAGGAAAAAGAGTGCAGCTCCTTTGTTTTTATTACATGCATGAAAACGAAAAGAGAAGAGAGGAAAAACAAATTACATATTGCGAGGACTCGCTAAGGCTCCGCTATGGATAATATTTGCGAAGGTCATCAACATTCCATGTGTGAGGCAGGGTGTTTCCTTCGTTATCTGCGAGGTGATATGACCCAGGACGACTGCATTCTACTATCAGGTATGGTCCCGTCCATTTTGGTTGGAATTTACCTGCCATGTTCGCGTTTTGCTTCCGAATAAGGACGAGGTCACCCTTCTGCAGGTCTTTGATTCTAACCTTTTTGTCTCTCCATTTTTTGGTTTCTTCCTGGTACTTGCGAAGGTTGTGCACTACGTTGCATCTTGTTTCCTCGAGTAGATCTTTATCGAGCAGCTGGCTTTTTTCATCTGATTCGAGGGTTGTTTTGAGTGATCCATGCTTTAATTCTTCTGGTAACACAGCTTCTTCCCCAAACAGGAGCCTGAAAGGTGTGAATTTGGTGGCCCTGCATTCCGAGGTGTTATGGGACCAGGTGACCGAGGTTAGTTCTTCTGCCCACTTCCCCTTGGGCCTGCCTTGCAATTTTTTGGATATAGCTTGGAAAATTGTTGCATTGGCTCTTTCAACTAAGCTGTTGGATTGAGGGTGCCGAACTGAGGCGAAGCATAAGATTGTTCTAATTTGGGCGCAGAATTCTTTGAAGACTTTGCTGTCAAACTGAGTGCCATTGTCGATAGTTAGATGTTTGGGGACTCCAAACTGACAAACTAGTTGCTGCCAGAAAAACTTTTTCACTGCGAGGGAGGTGATGGAAGACAGTGGTCTAGTTTCAATCCACTTTGTGAAATACTCCACGGCTACCACCGCGTAACGAAGGTTTCCTGGAGCGGTTGGTAGTGGACCGACGAGGTCCATTGCCCATCTTTGCAAGGGCCATGTTGGGCATATCAGAGTTGTTGGAGCTCCTGGGGCGTTTTGTGTCTTTGCCGTTAGTTGGCAACCTTCGCAACGTTTGACGATGTCTTCTGCATCTCGTAATGCTGTTGGCCAGTAGAAGCCTTGACGGAAAGCTTTCCCAACTAGCGCCCTTAGGCCGTTATGTGAACCGCAGATACCTTCGTGAATGAGCTTGAGAATGTCATTTCCTTCAATTTGTGACATGCATTTTAAACAAGGCAAGGTTACCGAGGCTTTGAAGAGAATGTTGTCCACTATTTTGTACCATCGAGCTCTTTGTTTTAGTCTGTTTTCTTCCTCTTTGGAGTCGGGTTCATGGAGCCCTTTGATATAGGCTATGATGGGTGCCCTCCAGTCCTCGTTCTGGATTGCATTGATCAGCTTGACATTGTTTTCGAAGGTTTCAAATGCTGATTGAGTTGCTACCCCGTGAAACACATCTGACGGCAGCTGTAACTGTTGTGCTGCTGCTTTAGCTAGGCAGTCTGCCTCGTTGTTTTCTGACCTCGGTATTGCTTTCACTGTTATGCCAAGGAAGAAAGATTCTAACCTTCGGACATATTGGAAGTATTTTTGTAGCTCTGGATCTTTTGCCTTGTAGTTTTTCTCAATGTGTCCCGCGATGACTTGTGAGTCTGTGTTGATAACTGCCCTTCGGACTAACAATGATCGAAGCTTTGAGAGTGCTAGTATTACTGCTTCGTATTCTGCGGAGTTGTTTATGCATTTGAAGTCGAGTCTTCTTGCATACCTTAGCTTCGACCCGGATGGTGAGACTAGAATGGCCGAGGCCCCTGCTCCAGTTGCTCCCCAGGCTCCATCGACATATACTGTCAAAAATGGATCTAGTTGGGCTCCGTCTCTGCGAGGGTCAGGGGTCCACTCAGCTATGAAATCTGCTAGTGCCTGCGATTTGATTGTTGTTCTTCCGACGAAGGTTATAGTGTACCTGTTGAGCTCGACTGCCTATTTCGCTATTCTGTCAACTGCCTCGTTGTTCTTGAAGATGTTCTCGAGGGGGTATGCTGAAGGTACATTGATCTCGTATGCCTGGAAATAATGTTTTAGCTTTCTTGATGTCATGACCACGGTGTACGCTATCTTCTCGAGCTCTGAGTAGTTTCGTTTGGGACCTTCGATGGTTTCTGATACATAGTATATTGGGGCTTGCTTGGTTCTGTTGTTCTTGTGCAACTCCTTGATTAGAACTGCACTTGCTGCATGAGGCAAAGCTGCGACATACACCAGTAGCAGATCCCCTTTGCTTGGGCTCTCGAAGGCTTTCTGCTGCCGAGGTCCCCAATTGAATGGTGCAGTGCTTCTCAATGTTTCGAAGAAAGGTAACCCTCGCTCAGCAGACCTGGAGATGAATCTGCTGAGTGCTGCTAAGCGGCCTGACAAACGCTGAGCTAACTTTTTGGTCGTTGGTGGTTCCATGTTGATGATGGCATCAATTTTTTTGGGGTTGGCTTCAATTCCCCTTGCTAGGACGATGCAGCCTAGCAGTTTTTCTTCACTTACCCCGAAAACACACTTTTCGGGGTTCAGTTTTAGTCCGGCGGACCGAAGGTTATTGAACACTCTTGCCAAGTCTGATATGTGATTTTCTTTTAGCTCGCTTTGGACAACCAAGTCATCGACATAGGCTGAGACGGCGTGTTCATCTTTGAAGACTTCAGATGTCATGCGAGCAAAGGTTGATCCTGCGTTTCTTAGGCCTTCTGCCATTCTTCGAAAGCAAAAAGTGCCCGAAGGTGTAATGAAGCTTGTTTTTCCCTCATCTTCTTCATTCATCCAGATCTGGTGGTACCCTGAGAAACAGTCGAGGAGAGAAAGCATTTGGTAGCTAGCTGCTCTGTCAACCAATGTGCTTATGTTAGGGAGGGGAAAGTCATCCTTCGGACAAGCTTTGTTCAGACACGTGAAATCTACACACATTCGCCATTTCTTGTTCTTTTTCTGAACCAGGACCACGTTTGAGAGCCATGTTGGATATTTGACTGGGCGGATGACGCCTGCGTCCAAAAGTCTTCTTACCTCAGCCTTCGCTGCCTCTTTCCTTTCTTCTGACACTTTGCGAAGCTTTTTCTTAACTGGGCGATAGCCTGGTTTGATGTTTAGGCTGTGCTCTATCAGAGTTCTGCTTACTCCTTTTAGGTCCTCTGCTGACCAAGCGAAGGTGTCGGAGTTTTCTTTGAGGAAAAAGACGAGGTCATTTTCTGATTGAGGGTCTAGGTTGGCTGAAATAAACACTTTTCTTTCGGTGTTGCTCTCAAAGAGTTGGACTTGTTTGGTTTCTTCCTTGGGTGATGACTTTACTCTGTCAGTGCATACTTCACCTTCGTCGCTGAAGTTTGTAGCTTGAGGCTTTGACAAGTTGTGGACATTGCGTTGCCCCGGTGCTACTGTTCCTTCCGCTGCTCTTGCGATATCTTGATCTCCGTATACTGCAACGACCCCCTTCGGGGCTAGGAGCTTCATGCAGAGATATGCAGGGTGGATTATAGCATTGAATGCATTGGTGACGCCTCGGCCGAATATTGCATTGTAGGGATAGAACATGTCAACCACGTCGAAGGTTATGTGCTCAGTTCTACAGTTCAACTGATCTCCGAAGGTGACGGGCAAGGATATTTTCCCAATAGTAAGGCTCTGCCCTCCATTCTCTTGACAAGGTCGCACATGCGTGGCACAATGAGACAAACAACAAACACTAGCTCTCGAGGGTTGTAGGGCTCCTAACTTGGACCTCTATACATTCCATGTAGCTGCACAGACTCCAGTCATTTCCTACTATATTGCCACCTCCTGCTACCTGTGGGTCCTTCTCCATCCATGGTCATCCTAATCTTGTAGCCCTTGCATCTCTTTAAATATTTGTCAGTCATTAGTTGTAATAAAGCAAATTGCTCTCTATGTTATGCCTATCAACGTTGCAAGCACACACATCGGCCATTCTCCTCTTCATAGTCTACGATGACTTCGTCTCCTTTTGATATTGTCCATAGTGATATGATGTCTCGGCTTCATCACCTGTTTTGAGCACTTCTGATTATAAGTATTATTTAGTTATGGGGGATGATTTTAGTCATTACTGCACGACTTTTTTTGCCTAAAAAATCTGGTGTTCACCAACTCTTTGAAGATTTTATCTCTTATACATAGACATATTTTCATCGCACCCCATTGTTTTTAGGACGTTAATGGAATTGAGTCTGTCAACTCTTTCACTACAACACTCCTTGCTCACCACGATATCCTCCTTTGCCTTCTGTGTCCATTTTATCACCTCAAATGGTAAGGTTGGACGCAAGATTCAAACAATCAATAATACCATTCACACCTTACAAATTCATGCCTCCGTCTTAATGGGTCGAGTGATTAATTAGCAATGTTACATAAGCGCTCAATAGGAGACATCTTATGTTCTAGCGAGCCCCGTTCTACTCCAGCTGCTCTCTAACATGGTGCACGGCTCCATGCAATATTCATCTCCAAATTACCGTTGAGAAATATTGTTTATGCAACGGCAGCATATCATATACAACCAATCTGCCCTACAAATTTTGTAGGATCCTCGCATACTTCAGTTTAGATAAAAAGAACATTGTGATATAGCTTGCAGCAGAGACACAAAAAGAATGGTTGGATATAAATACATAATTTATTGTATTATATCTAAGTTGTAGCATGTCGTAACTGAATACACACAGGAGTTGAATATAATAAACATATCTCCATACAATGAAGTGAGTCTAAATTTACTTAGTAGTGATTGCTCTCCCAGAATTGAGCATGGAGCCAATCAATTGTTTCCTTTTGCATCCGGAAAGCCTTGGCCAAGACAACATCTGAGATCGTTGATTTTGATCCAAAGACTGTGTTGGCAATAGTAATAGCCCCGGGGTTCTGGCTGCTTAGTGCAGCGATTGCAAGAGCTGGCTTGTCATGGATGGGGTTGAATTGGAAGTGTATGAGCCCTTGGGGGAATACAAATACGTCACCCTTGTTGAGAACCTTGGTGAATAGCTTGTTACCATTATCTGCGTTAGAGGTGACACATATCCAACATAGAATGTACCCTCGAGCACGGTGAGGATCTCTGTGGCGGCACGTGTGGATGTGTGTGGCGGGTTCTGACCTAATGGTTTTGTAGTCAATGCGAGCCAAGCGGCAGGTGGTGCTAATGACTGAAAAAGTCCAAGTTCAACCTACCAAAAGAAGAAACAGTCTCCGGCTGCTAGAACGTGCAGATGAAACAACACAATTATCTTACTACTATATCAACCTTTTCAAACTGACCTTGCTTATAATATTTTTCATTTCACACGTATTACATAATTATGTTAACAAATCCAATATGATCTCTTTGGAATGTGTACATACTCTTTCTTTTCTTTTGTGTTTTTGGGTGGAAGGGTCATGCTTATTATCCTCTTTTGAAAATTAATTCTAAAATATTAAGAAGGAAAACATAAAATGGTAAGGTACTTTTTTAGTACAGGTAATGAGTCCTTTTGGACAGTGTACGTGTGGTTTGTTAATTGTTGCCAGGTATAAGGTACTTTTGTTGATATGGAGAGATGATTGGTTTGCCAATAGTGATTAAGACATTATCAGCCTCTCAGGTGGTGGACAATGGTTGATCCATTCGTTTGTACTCCTCATGTTCCGAAGTTTACTTGGTCACCATTTTTACGGGAGCTAACGTACATGAATTAATCAAGTGGGATGCTTCGTATCAAGCAAGCCGGAGACGAACTGGTAAAAGCCTAAAAGGGTAGCCACCGTACACGCTTTAGTACAAGACCAAACCGCCATCTGCCCTTCATGACCTGATCCCTGACTTTTGAGTCAAATCACTAGTAGACAACAGACCTTTGGATGATGTATCAATTGAGCTTTAGTCTCGGCAAAAAATTGTGTTCCCGGTTGGTAACACCAACCGAGAGACTAAAGGTGAATCTTTAGTCTCGGTTCATATTACCAAACCAGACTAAAGGTCTTGGACCTTTAGTCGCGGTTGGTAATACCACCAGGGCTAAATGATCCCTTTAGCCCCTGTTGCTGTTATCAACCGGGACTAAAGGTCCTTTTTAGCCCTGGTTGGTGTTACCAATCGGGGCTAAAGGCCCTTCACGAGTGGATTAAAAAGGAAAACGTCGAGAACTATATCATGTGGGTTGTGTAGCTCAGTTGGTAGGTGAGTTGTGCAGAAGGCGAGAGGTGCTAAGTTCTCACCGATGCACATTTATTTTTTCTCATGGAATGCTTTAGCCCCGGTCCCGGATTGCTAGCCCTAGTTTCCCAACCGGGGCTAAAGGCCCTTCCCAACCGGGGACTAAAGGCCCTTTGCGCAATAGTGAATGCAGTAAACCTACAGCCTGCTATTAATATTATTTAGATGGGATGTCATATTGGATGTTCTGACACTAATTTAGTCTATTAAAATAGCATAATAAAGAAACAAATTACATATTGCATGTGGAAACCGTGAGAAAAATTTATTAAGACCTAGTAATCCTTCATTAGCGCATGTTTAATGTAGTACAACATTGTCAAATTATAGACTAATTAGGCTTAAAAAATCATCTCACAAAGTTATTGTAATACGTCTAATTAGTTGTTTTTTAGTCTATATTTAATACTCCATGCAAATGTCCAAACATTCGATGTGATGGGTGAAAATTTTTGAAGTGGGTATTCACCTGATCCATAACATTTTCAGATGATATCCACACTTTAGGTGCGTTTAGTTGGTCGGCGAAAAGTTCTTAGATGTCACATCGGATATTGCGGCACTAATTTATCCTTTAAAAATAGACTAATAAAACAAAAAAAATATTCCGCTCGAAAACCATTAGACAAATTTATTAATACTAATTAATATATCATTAGCACATGCTTACTATATCACAATATTATCAAATCATGAACTAATAATTAGGCTTAAAAATCGTCTCGCAATGTTAGCGCAATCCGTTTTATTAGTTAATTTTTAGTCTATGTTTCACGAGTGCACAGACATACTATATAGGCGGTTAAAAACCTATTTCTACTAGCGTTTTCCAGCACCGCCTACGCCAGGGGCCCGTAAAAATGGGTCCACAACACAAGCGGTTGCTTCTGAACCGCCTGGGTTCACTTAGCAAACCGTCTGTGGAAATCCATTTCCACAGACGTCTCACTTAGCGAAGGGCCCAGTGAGCAGCGTGGGGTGGGGGTGGGGCCGGAGTGGGGCACAGTGGTGGCGGTGGCGGCGGCGGTGGGGCCGGGGCAGGGCTCGGCGTTGGTGGTGGCGGCAGCGTTGGCGGCTGGGCTGCGGCAGGATCGAGGCGGTGGCGGTGGCGACATCGGCGGCGGGCGCAGGGCGTGGCAGCGGCGGGCGCGGTGGGCAGCTCGTGCTGGCCGGGTGAGTGTTGTGCGTGACTGAGCACTCGCCCGACCACACCTTTCGACATATATGCCTTCTTTTACCGAACGCTCCAGATCTGGCACTCGGCAAAGACAATTTTTTTATATTATTTTCCAATCTTTGCAAGTGTCAGGTCGGGAGCACTCAGCAAAGACTTTAAAAAAATTGACAACAAAAAAAATTAAAAAAACCGTCCCTCATTGCCGAGTGCCTCCCATCAGCACTCTGCAAAGGCAAGTCTTTGCTGAGTGCCGCGGGGCCAGGCACTCTGCAAATTTTTTTTTATTTTGTTATCCTAAATTTTTGTGCAGCCGTACTACAGTGCAGGTGCATCGAATAATGGAATTTAACAAATAAAAAAATAATAGTCATGTTTCTTAGTGTAGATTGAGGCCGTATCAAGGAACACGTCTGAAATTTCGAACATCTGCTGGTTCACGAGATGTAACTATGAAGTTGCAGTACAAATGTTTTTTAAAGTTTATAAAATTCAAAAGAAGTCCGAAAATCATGAAACTTATGGAGATATCGTGTTATTTGTGGAGACTATGATAAAAATTTGACATGGTTTCGTGCATGTTGTCATATACGTTGTGTAGAAACGAGGACATCTTCACATGAATATTTTGCCGAGTACCTGGCCCCAGCACTCGGCATAGACTTGGCTTTGCCGAGTGCCTGACGGAGGGCACTCGGCAAAGAGGGACGATGTTACATATGGTCGTGTGCTTTGCCGAATGTTGGCCTTTGCCGACGGTCAGGCACTTGGCAAAGAGTGTCTCTACCGAGTGTCGGCCTATACCAAGAGCCAGGCTCTCGGCAAAGTAGGCTTTGTAGAGAGCCTTTCTTTGCAGAGTGCGGCTCTCGGCAAAATTACTCTTTGACGAGTGCCCGACGCAAAGCACTCGGCAAAGCATTGGGCACTCGGCATAGCCCCTGTTTCCCGTAGTGATATAGTTATAATTTCAGGAGTGGTTTATTTAATCTGATCACTCATGGAAATAGATTTCTAGGGACGTTTCGAATGTAACAGTGCAACATGACACAATTCTTGAGTTGGTTTACTATATTAACCGTTCCTACAAAATGAGAGACAGCTGAATGTCATATACATTACATTAATTTTTTTTTGCTTAAGCTCATGGTGGTAGAGCCACAACAGGGACACAACTACAATTATATTATAGAAATACTGAATATTTATTTTATTATCATTTGTAGCATAGAAATAGTAAAGACATACAGTAGTATTTAAAGTGCAAATAAAGCTCTATGTATTCCCGTACAATGCCCAAACATGATTTATTTAGTAGTGGTTGTTCTCCCAGAATTGAGCCTGAAGCCAATCAATTGTCCCTTTTTGCACCTGGAAGGCCTTGGCCAAGACATCATCTGAGATCGGTGGCTTTGATCCAAAGACTGCGTTGGCAATAGTAATGACCCCAGGATTCTGGCTGCTTAGTGCAGCGATTGCGACGGCTGGCTTGTCATGGATCGGGTTGAATTGGAAGTGTATGAGCCCTTGGGGGAATACAAACACATCACCCTTGTTGAGAACCTTGGCGAATAGCTTGTTCCCGTTTTCTGTGTTGGAGGTGACAAATCCAACATAGAGTGTACCCTCGAGCACAGTGAGGATCTCTGTGGCACGTGGGTGAGTGTGTGGTGGATTCTCACCTAACGGTGCGTAGTCAATGCGAGCCAAAGAGATGCCTAGTGTGTTGAGTCCAGGCAACTGCATGACATTGATCAAAGTAACATTGGATCCGACCTTGCTCTTCATGGTATCCCTAGGCTGGTCAAGTTTTGCTGCCTTGAAGAAGTCATCCGCGTTCACAGCCATGGGGTCCTTGCAAACAAATCCATTCACCTTCACTGTATGCATAGACGAGGCAAATAGTTAGATGGAGAAACAGGTCATTAGGCCATACCTAGAGATGCTTGTCGAATGTAGATGTTTGTTTGAAAAAAAAAATCTTAGTTGATTAGAGATTTAGTATAAGAACACATCATGACTTAATGCGAGAGCACATGCATACCCGGAGAGTGTTTGTCAGCAACACAGAAATCTTGGAGCGGGCTAGGGTCAGAGGCAATGGCATGAGAAATGGCCAATGCTAGAAAAGCAACAAAGAGGAAGTAAGCTGAGGCAGCCATTTTGTTTTGCACTCGCTTTTGTGTTTGTGCTTTCTGAATGGAGCTTCTTAGTTTGTTGTGTTTGTGTCTATCTTGTTGATGCTTTCGGCATAGGGATGATGAGGTTATATAGCCTGCCACAGAGCATGTGGCGACGTGCACGTATTAATGGCTGAATAAGTCTTAAGTTGAACCAATCAGCCGAACTTCAGAAACAGTCTCTAACAGCTACGACCTGCTGAACAATACAGCTATCTTAAATTAACTTTTCAGCTATCTTAAATACGACTAATAAAATCAAAGTGCATAGCCTCGTTGCTTCTAGCACAGCATTAAGTAAGTGTACTATTTTCTTTTTGTATTTTTGGGTGGTTGGTTTCAAGCGTACTATTTGTTTTAAAAATCACTATTATAATGTTTGGAAGTAAACTGCAAAAGGAAGATTTAATTTCAAGTAATCGTATAGTGTTCCAAATTTAAGATCTTTGGAAGTAATCCGCAAAATGGACAATTAGTGGATTCAAATTCAGATAAAACGGATAATATTGGACATCCATTTCCTACCCCTGTAGCAGCAGATTCACAATAAGACATTGTACAAGGGCGTTGCTGATGGTGGACAGCGATAGTTGCGTAAACAAGAAAAATGGTTCATTGGACAATCTATGCTTGTGCCAACATACTCCGTACGTGTAGAAAGAGTCAGCTCAGAAAAAGAAATATATAGAAGTAGTCAACGATGTCAAAGTGCATGACCGTCGTATTATAAAATCTTTAATTACCTTTTACACTTCATATAATTATAACTATATATCCAACAATTTCCATATATCGTCATTCGTTTTCTGCAACGAAAATTTAAATTTTTCTGATTAGATTAAACTCAATATTTCTCCAATGAAAATCCCATTTAAATCATAACTTTATCGTTTTAACACCGTTTTCAATGATTCTCGCGTCTATGTGTTTGCAGCGACGAGAATAGTTTTATACGCTACATAGTAAACAAGAAAAATCGTTCAAAAGTTGCATCCATCCTTGTGCTTACGTATAGAAATTAGAAAGAGCTGAGTCAACTACTCGCTAACAAAAGATAGAAAGGGTAAACATTGTGGAAGGCGATATTAACACATGTGTCGTCATGTATAATTAATTAATATCATTACGTTGCACGTTGATTATATAAGTATTTAGGGTTTGGTCGAGGGCTGTAACTGTGTCGTGTCTGTCGTGTCGTCACATACTCTCAAAAGTATGATCTTCATGTGTCGTGTCGTCATTCATGATCACTTGTTGAATCATAGCTGATTCACGTTTCCAAATTCCAATGCTTACTTGGTCACCATTTTTTCAGGAGCTAACATACATGAACTAATCGAGTGGAATGCTTCCGTAGGCGGGGCCGAACTGGTAAAAGGGTAGCTACCGCACACGCTTTACTTTTGAGTTAATAAAGTGAAGCTTCGATCTATCTATGGGTACAAGACCAAACCATCATCTGTCCTTCGTGCTTCACCAGTGAGGTCATCCGTAGGCCTGCAGCCTGCGCTATTGCCACACAATTAGCAAAATGTTAATCTTCTATTCACTGGATACCTGACTTTTTGATATGATATATGTGCTTCATTAACGTCCTGTTGCATCTGATAGTGACCATTTTTTGGATCATCGATCAAGCAATGGCTGCATGCTTGCTACCAATAACTAGCAATCCACTATGATGGGAAACTGGAGATTTCCCCAAGTGCCCAGCGCTTTGCCGAGCGCTTTACCTCGGGCGCTCGGCAAAGACAAATTTTGCTAAGTGCAGCTCTCGGCAGAGAATGACACTCGGTAAAGACGGATTTGCCGAGGGTCGGGTGCTCGGCAAAGGCTGACTCTCGGCAAAATGCCATCTTTGCCGAGGGCCGGGCCCACGGTAAGAAGACCGCTGCTCGGCAAAGAGCGCCAGTGGTTAACGCCATTCGGCTTCGATGAGCGCCCGTCGTCTAGCGTTCGACAAACTTTTTTTTTATTTTTTATCCCAAATTTTTTTGTGCAGCCTTATTAAAGTGCCACATAGTCCACGTTAAAATTTGGATCATTTTAAATTTATTTTGCTATATTTAGCTAATTTATATCAGTAAATTATTTTTTTCTGAAAAATGAAAGTTTGAACTGCAGGTGCATCGAATAATAGAATTTAACAAAATGTAGAAATGATAGTCATGACTCTGAGTGTATAGAATAATAGAATTTAACAAATGTAGAAATAATAGTCATGACTCTGAGTGTATATTGCGGTCGTATCCAGGAACACGCCTAAAATTTCGAACATCTTGTTCATAAAAGATAACCACGAGGTTGCGGGGTAACTATTTTTAAAAATTTATAAAATACAAATGAATTCCAAAAATTACAAAACTTATGGAGATGTCGTAGTATCCTATGTAGAGACTATGATAAAAATTTGAGATAGCTTCGTGGACGTTGTCATATACATTGTGTGGACGGAGTTTGCCGAGCGCCAGGCGGCGGGCGCTCGGCAAAGCCGAGCCTTTTTTTTTAAAAAAAATTCTCTTTACCGAGTGCCCTGAATTCGGCGCTCGGCAAAGATTAAAAATTAAAAAAAAACATAACCACCCCGCGTGGGCCCAGGCGGGTGGCATCTCACACACACTCGCCCAGGCCCCAGCGCCCGACACAAACGCAACGTCGATCGCCCCCGCGTCCCGCCCCCGTCCTAAGCTAGAGTGCTGGCTCCATCACTTGGCGTTCAGAAACCCCTATAGGTACAAAGATGACGACGACATAGTCTTCCGTCTTGACTCGGCCGATGTCATCTTCATCCTCATGTACTCTTGCTTATTGCCACCAAGTGCCAGCTACCATAACTGGTCCTCCGGCCTCCTAGTCCCTCGGTCCAAGCCTCATGTCCGCCCTTCACCACTCCCAGTCCATCTACATGACACGTCTCTAGTTGATTTTCACCTCGCCATCAACCATTGTCTCTGAGCTCCCCACATGCAAACCAATATATCCAAAAGACATGTTGTACTCACGCCAACCCGTGAGCCTATTGATCAATCACTCATCATAAGGACGAACCACAAGGGCACATATCAACCTTGTATTCGCATATTGTTGATAGTGATGTATCGACTTCACCTGTTTTGAGAACTTACTACAGGAAAATCAATCTTTGCCGAGTGCCAATTTTCGGGCACTAGGCAAAGAGCCTCTTTGCCGAGTGCCAGCCACGTGGCACTCGGCAAAGCGCAAACACAAGGCAAAGGATGCTTTGCCGAGTGCCACGTGGCTAGCACTCGTCAAAGAGGCACTCGGCAAAGCATGTGGCCCCGAACTGTGCCACGTGTTTGGGTCTCTGCCGAGTGCCACGTGGCTGGCACTCGGCAAAGAGGGCTCTTTGCCGAGTGCCAGCAACATGGCACTCGGCAAAGCATGTGGCCCCGAACTGTGCCACGTGGTCGGCTCTTTGCCGAGTGTCAGCCACGTGGCACTCGGCAAAGAGCTCTTTGCCTAGTGTTTTTTTGACACTCGGCAAAGCCAGTTTTTAAATTACATTTTGAAGCAGTAAATTAATCCAAATGAAAAAGTTTTTAACTACAAAGTTGGTTAACATATCAAGATGAACAATTTTTGTTTTGGTGATTTCTTCATTTGACAAACTTAAAATAAATTCGTTCACAAATCTTATATATCTCTCCGGTAGTTTATAAAACTACAAGAGTGATATATAATGTTTGTGAATAATATTAGAACCACAATATCGTTTGCATAAATAGTCAAACAACCAAAATAAACTTCGTAGATCTTGATAAGTTATGAAAGTTTGTAGTTGATAACTTTTTAATTTAAAGTCATCTAGTTATGCAAAACTGCGTCGAATTTGAAAATTTTAAAATTCGAATTTTTTAAAATACGTCAGATGGAGAAATGACCCAAATGAAAGTTGTAGATCTCAAAAAGTTATGAAACTTTGGTGTTGACAACTTTTTGATTTGAAATCATCTTGTCAACGAAAACTACGTTTCAAATCGTAAAATTTGAAATTCAAATTTTTATAAACGACCTCGGATGGAAAAACTACCAAAATAAAAGTTGTAGATATTGAAAAGTTAGAAAACTTTATAGTTGACAACTTTTTGATTTGAATTCATTTAGGGCCTTAAATAAGCAAGTTACACACGTTTTAGTATAATATGTGGGTAATCGAAACGGAGATTGAACGTATATGAGTGTGTAGTGCAGTGGTAGAGGAGGCTCCGCGCGAACGAGAGGTCGTGAGTTCGAATCCTGCTGACTGCGTGAGAGAATATTGCGTGAAAAATAGTAGAACTTGCGATTTCGAGGGAGACGAGTGGGCGCTGTCCAGTGGGCCTCTCTTCCAATTAAATAAAATTTTTTCCCTATTTTTTCGAGGTTTTTTTATTTTTTCCTTTGCCGAGTGCTTTTCTTTGCCGAGTGCCACGTCAGCACTCGGCAAAGCCTTCGCCGAGTGCCCGATATTTGGCACTCGGCAAAGAGCCCTTCGCCGACATTTTCTTTGCCGAGTGCTCTTTACCGAGTGCGGCACTCGGCGAAGCCTTCGCCGAGTGCAAAAGGCTCTTTGCCGAGTGCTGCCAGCACTCGGCAAAGAATGGATCTGCTGTAGTTATGGGGGATGATTTTAGTCATTACTGCTGGACATTTTTTGCCTAAAAAAATCTAGTGTTCACCAACTCTTTGATGATTTTATCTCTTATACATAGGCATATTTACATCGCACCCTACCGTTTATAGGATGTTAATGGCATTGAGTCTGTCAACTCTTTCACTACAACACTCTCCTTGCTCACCAGGATATCCTCCTTTGCCTTTTGTGTCCATATTATCACCTAAAATGGTAAGGATGGACATCCATGATTCACACCATCAATAATTAATTCACTATGCCTTATGTTCTAACGCCTTTTGTTACATAAGCGCTCAACAGGAGACATCTTATGTTCTAACGAGCCCCGTTCTATTCCAGCTGCTCTCTAACATGGTGCACGTCTCCATGCAATATTCATCTCCAAATTACCGTCGAAAAATATTGTTTATGCAATGACATATCATATACAACTAATCTGCTCTATAAATTTTGTAGGATCCTCACATACTTCAGTTTAGATAAAAAGATCATTGTGGTATACTCCCTCCGTATTGATATTAGAAGTCGTTTTGGACAACGAAACGGTCTCCAAAACACAACTTTGAGTTATTGTTTTGATAAAAATATTTATCGAAAAGTGATATATGTGTACTTTTATGAAAATATTTTTCAAGACAAATCTATTCATATAATTTTCATATTTTCAAACTCAACAACTTGAGAGTTATTAATGATTTATATTTCCAAAGTTTGACTTAAACGTTGTCCAAAACGACTTCTAATAACAATATGGAGGGAGTATATAGCTTGCAGCAGAGACACAAAAACAATGGTTGGTTATAAATACATAATTTATTCTATTATATCTCAGTTGTAGCATGTCGTAACTGAATACACACAGGAGTTGAATATTACAAACATATCTTCGTACAATGTAGCGAGTCTAAATTTACTTAGTAGTGGTTGTTCTCCCAGAATTGAGCTTGGAGCCAATCAATTGTTGCCTTTTGCACCTGGAAAGCCTTGGCCAATACATCATCTGAGATCGGTGGTTTTGATCCAAAGACTGCGTTGGCAATAGTAATAGCCCCGGGGTTCTGGCTGCTTAGTGCAGCGATTGCGACAGCTGGCTTGTCATGGATAGGGTTGAATTGGAAGTGTATGAGCCCTTGGGGGAATACAAACACGTCACCCTTGTTGAGAACCTTGGTCAATAGCTTGTTACCATTGTCTGTGTTGGAGGTGACAAATCCAACATAGAGTGTACCCTCGAGCACGGTGAGGATCTCTGTGGCCCGTGGGTGTGTGTGTGGCGGGTTTTGACCTAATGGTCTGTAGTCAATGCGAGCCAACGAGATGCCCAGGGTGTTGAGTCCAGGCAACTGCATGACATTGATCAAAGTGACATTGGATCCGACCTTGCTTTTCATTGTGTCCCTAGGCTTGTCAAGGTTTGCTGCCTTGAAGAAGTCATCTGCGTTTACAGCCATGGGGTCCTTGCAAACAAATCCATTCACCTTCACTGCATATACAAAGACAGAAGAAAATAGGTACTTAGAGATCAGAGAACATTGGGACATACATAAAAAGTATAATGTTTGTTGTGACAAATGATTATTTTTTGATCCTCAATTTAGTACAAGAATATTATAGCATGACTTAAAGTGAGTGCATCATGCATAATTGCATATACCTGGAGAGTGTATGTCGGCTACACAGAAGTCCTGGAGCGGGCTAGGGTCAGAAGCAATGGCCTGGGAAGTGACCAATGCTAGAAAAGAAATGAGGAGAAAGTAGCTGGCGGGAGCCATCAGGTTTAAGTTATCGCTCGCTAGCTTCTATGGTTGTGCTCTTCGAACTCAGCTAGAGAGAGCTGCTTCTTGAGTTTGTGTCTCTCTGTTGATGCTCTAGGCATGGGGATTGTGTGTTTATATAGGCTGCCAGAGCGGCACGTGTTAATGGCTGAAAAAGTCCAAGTTCAACCTACCAAAATAAGAAACAGTCTCCGGCTGCTGCAACCTGCAGATGAAACAATACAATTATCTTACTACTATATCAACCTTTTCAAACCGACCTTGCTTTTAATATTTTCATTTCACATGCATTACATATATAATTACTTTAACGAATCCAATATAATCTCTTTGGAATGTGTACTCTTTCTTTTCTTTTGTGTTCTTGGGTGGAAGGGTCATGCTCATTATCATATCCTTTTAAAAATCAATTCTAAAATATTAAGAAGTAGAACATAAAATGGTTTCTCCTAGCAAATACGATATTTGTCTAAATTTTAGCACAGGTAAATGAGTTCTTTTGGATGGTATGGTTTGTTAATTGTTGCTAGGTAAGGTACTTTTGTTGACAGCGATAGTTGCGTAAACAAGAATAATAATGCATCAAATGGTTGATTCATTCGTTTGTGCTCAATACGCAAGGAAAGAGTCAACACCACATGTGCCTAACACAGGAGCTAACATACATGAATTAATCGAACTGGTAAAAGCCTAAAAGGGTAGCCACCGCACACGCTTTAGTACAAGACCAAATCCCTGTGCCCTTCATACTTCACCTCATCCCTGACTTTTGAGTCAAATCCCGTGTAAGCCTGCAGCCTGCTATTAATATTGCCACAAGATAGAAAAAATATATATTTCTATTCACCTGATCCCTGACTTTTTCAGCTAATATCCGCACTTCATTAACATACTGATGCATCTGCTAGTGACTTTTTGAGGGAAGTGGTGAAACCGACAGCGATAAGTCTTTACCGCCGGTTCTAACACTATTGGACACAGATGCTTTGCCGAGTGCCTGAGGCGCTCGGCAAAGGCTCTACGGCCCTCGGCAAAGGCTTTGCCGAGAGTTGCTCTCGGCAAAGAGCTCTAGGCAAAAATCCTCTCAGCAAAGGAGCCTTTACCGAGGGCCATTTGTCGGGCTCTCGGCAAAGGCTTTGCCGAGGGCCCCGTGCGGCTCTCGGCAAAGAAGCCGTCAACGGCGAGAGCCGGCTGTTAGGCTCTCGGCAAAGGTTTTTATTTTTTTTTAAAAAAATCTTTGCCGAGAGCTCAAATGCCATGCTCTCGGCAAAGAGGTATTTTTTTGGGGGGGGATTTCTTTGCCGAGAGCTCACTTGGCTGGCTCACAGCAAAGGGACTTTTAATTTTCTTTTTGAAAATTCTTTGCCAAGAGCTCATACCCTGACTCTCGGCAAAGCCCTGGACTTTGCCGAGTGCTATGGCCAAAGCACTCGACAAAGCTGGGAAATTGTTGTTCTGGCAGCCTATTTCGCCAGCTTTGCCGAGAGCTTTGGCCATAGCTCTCGGCAAAGACCCCCTTTGCCGAGAGTTGCTCTCGGCAAAGAGGGCAAAAAAAATTTTAACCCTGATTTTCCTTTTCTCCGACATTATCACATATATATATATGTATAGCACACATATGACATATATATCACATTCATCAAATTTCACGTCACGGAACATATATATCATATCACATGTCATCACATAGTTCAATAACATATATATCACATCACATGTCATCACATAGTTCAATAGCAAGGTCACCACACAAACAACATGAAAGTTTTCAATCTAAAGTTCAATGTACTAGAGCCCCGGCCAACCTTGCCACCCCGGAAGAAGTGTCGCCTGGTTGACCCCCGGCCACGTTCCATCCAGGAGCATGGCGGTTGTTCGAACCTTCTGATGGAGGCTACAAAAGGAAGACGTCTATGTTAGGCAAGCAAATGCAGAAATGAAACACTGAGATATTGATACTCACAACAGTAGCTCTGGCATTCTGAGACGACGGTGGAGGAGCCATGAGCGTCTGGGGCACGACCATGTCCTGGGAGGCCATGAAGGCGATGAGCTCCGCCATCTGCATAGCATGGGCCTCCATCTGAGACGACATCTGGGTCTCCAACATCTGGTGCTCCTACCTTTCTCTTTCCAGGCGAGCCTGCGATAATACGAAGGGAATGTTAGAACAACGCAAACATTTAAAGATCAATGTATGACGAGTTAATCAGAAATAACCTCGAGGTCGGCGACCCGCGACTGCGAAGGCGACAGGCGTGGGCGTATGGGGACGTTCCCACTCGTGCTCTGTGCTCGGAGCTGGGACAGAGTGGGAGTGGAGGCCGCGTCGATGATGTCATCGCCAAGCCAGTACCACCCGTGCTTCTTCCCTCCTCTGACCCTCATGACGATGCTCCCGTCCAGGTCCTCGGTGGCGGGATCAAAGTTGTCCCCATGGACCGCCCTTGCCGCCTCTGAGTAGTCAGTGAGGTGGGTGTGGACGCTCGAGTTGGTGTACACGTCGGCGGGGTCGTCGGGGTTGTAGGAGGTCTCCGGTGCCGTAGCCTTGCCCTTGTGGACATGGCGTATGCCTGCAACGTGCTGCAATGCTGGCCACCGTGTGCCGCCGACTGTGAGGAAGACAACAAGATGATTAGTAATCAGGCAACATTTAAGAGAGGAATTCATAAAGTGTTTCACGTACCCAAGCTTGTGCTTACTCGGCGAGGTTGTGGTTGCCCTGGTGGTGTGGTACACCTGGCATCTGCAGACGCGCCTCCCGGGCCTCGACGTGGTGGGCCGCCCACTCTTCGGATAGCCACCGGTCCACGATCATCTCCCAGCACTCGGGAAACGACTAGCACCATTGGGGGATCATCTGCACATCATCAATTATTTCACATATAAGCGTTAGATGAAAAATACGAATAGCTTAGTCTCAAAAGAAATCACTTACCTGCAAGTACTGCGCCCAGCTCAGCATCATGCCTCTCGCCTTGACCTTCGACACCCTTTATCCCAAGACCGTGGCGTTGTAGGTGATGACGGCCTGCAATCTCACCTCGTAGATCATGTCGGTGACAAGCTTCTTGCAGGCCCTGGAGTTCCCCGGCTCGCACTTGAAGTAGTTCTGCATACAGACGCAATACAAACTCTAAGTAAAGAAAAATACGATGAATGTGATGTTGTTTGACAAAGACTTACCCACAGCTCCGCTCTGACCCTCGTCGCCTTGTTTTGGAACTCCATGTCTGGGGCGACGGTGTAGTGGTCAAAGGTGTAGGTCGGCTCGTGCCTCCCGACATACTGTACTATGCCGGAGTAGTGCTCGCGGCATAGGAGACCCAAGATGTTGTTGGGTTTATGGCCACGAGGCCCCACAAAGTCCCATGACCTGCACAAGTGATTAAAAAAGATTATTAGCTTCTATTTCAATTTTGAGTCTCATCATATGAACAGGTAGTTAGAACATGTACTTTTGTCCAATGGGCTTGATCACTAGGAGTTGGAGACGTGTCGGCAACACCGGGAGGCTGGCGGGACCTCTCAAGTAGGGCGTGGACAACCCCGAGGCAGTCAAACCCTCGTCCGCCTCGGCCTCCTCCTCTTCCTACTGATCGGCCTCCTCCTGCCCCTCGTCCTCCTGAGCCTCGGCCTCGGGCGTGGCCGGCACCTCCTCCTCGGCCTCCTCCTCCTCCTGTGGAGTCGGCTCCCTCCGGCGGTGGCCACTCCTCATTGACGGCCCGTCGCCCTGCGATCTCCGGTACAGACAACTCAACCTCCTCTGACGTCCTCCCGACATCTTGGCTTCACCTCCTGCATTTAAAAAGAACAAACATTGTTGTATTAGAAATAACATAATGAAATATATGCAATATAAATAAAACCCTAGATCCTATGAATATAACATAATATTACATGTATTAGAAATAATCTGGATCATCCAGATTAGCAGGAGCATGAGTCTCATCATCGCTATCAACCATGTCAAAGTACTCCTCAGTATCCGAAGATGGGACGCCGTCTTCATTTGCTTCGCCTAAACGGAATCGTTCTAGCATTTCTATGTCCTTCTCATTTACCACCTCATCCTCAGCGTCCTCGTCATCATTCTCTACTTCCATTTCCATCGCTTCGGTTAAGTCTATCGTGAACGTTCCTTGCAGCCCAACTTCTTGAAAGAACTCACCGTTATATGTGTTTGTGTTGAAGTTATAATCCTCATCGTTGGGGAGAGGTAGTTTAGCATGTGGCGATATCTTGTGCACAATATACCAACCCAAGAGATGCTCTTTGCTTTTGCACGCGTATGGCGTGTAATAAACCTGTGTGGCCTGTTGAGCCACAATATACACATCGGCTCCTGGATAGACAGAATCCTGTTGAATTTCAGCTAGCCCAAGATTAGGTGTTAGCCTCGTTAGTCCAGGGTCGAACCAATGGCATTTGAACATGACAGGATTCAAAGCCTTTTCACCATGAAATGAAAGTTCATATATTTCTTCAATTCTTCCATAGTAGTCATAGTTGTCATTGCTTGGAGTACAAACTCCACTATTTGTGGTTTTTCAATTGGGCCGACTCCGCCCGTAGCTTGATGTGTGGAAGCAATATCCATTCACGTCGTAACCGTTAAATGACTTGACCCTACGATCAAAGCCTTTTGCAACCTGTCTTAGCTCTTTACTCATAGACGCATCGGTCTGAGCCTGCAAGGTGAGGCAAGATATATCGTTATACGGTCAGAACATTCGAACTAATTACGACCTCGGTTGGACGGTACCTTCTGTCAAAACCAAGAAATGAAATTGGGCCTCCCTTGCCCCGCACCGTTTGCAATTAAGGTTTCAGCTACCGCATCAGAAAGAGGTCTTGGTCCATTCAAGAACAAATGAAGAAATTCACTGTACGATTCATAAAGAAGGGTGTTGGCAACAGAATAGTGATGGTAAATTGGATGAAGATAGCTAACAACTTACCCCATGTATGGGTCCACCTCATCAAGGTTGGTAAGCACATATAGCATGATCTTTCACCACTCTTCATAGTTCAACTACCTAACTGTGGATCCACTTGTCGTGCCGAGTTGGTCTCGGAAAAGGCTAAGACTCAATTCATTTTCTCCAGCATTGTAACGAGGGGGTGGATTATAGACGCTAGGAAGGTTCTCGGAGTAGTATTCTTTAGTGAAGTTTGACACCTCCTCCAGAATGAATGCCTCTGCAATGGAAGCCTTAATTTTGGCTTTGTTTCTACATTTCTTGCAAGAGTCTTCATATTTCTCTCGACTGGAAAGCACCAACGCCATTGCACAGGCCCTCCCATTCGAACCTCATTAGGGAGGTGTACGATCAAATGAAGCATCGAAGTGAAGAAGCCTGGGGGAAAGATTTTCTCCAACTTACATAGCAACACAGGTGCAGCTTTCTCCATGTCATCAATGACGGACCGAGATATCTCCTTGGCACATAGCTGGCGGAAGAAATAGCTCAACTCTGCCAGGACAACCCACATAGGCTTAGGAACATAGCCTCGAACCATCGCCGGAAGAAGCCGCTCGGTCCATATGTTGAAGTCATGACTTCATCCCTAGGACTCGCAGACTAGATAAGTTGACTTCTCTCGTTAGATTCGCTACATATCCATCAGGGAATGTCAACGCCAGGATCCACAGAAGTATTTCTTTCCTTTGTGGCCTGCCCAAGATGAAATCGGCCTTGGGCCGTGTCCATCTCCTGCCGGGCTGAGGAGGCCGCATCTCTTGCTTTGGTCTATCGCACAACAGTGTCAGGTCTAGTCTAGCCTTAGGGTTGTCCTTGGACTTTTCAGTGTCCATGAGTGTTCCCGAAAGCGACTCAGCGATGTTCTTTTTAGTGTGCATTACATCAATGCTATGTGGCAGAAGAATGTCGTCATAATAGGGGAGCCTTTTCAATCCTGACTTATGAGTCCACATATGTTCCTGACCATACCCCGCAAAACGACCGTCTGTTTCGTTGAACTTGAGAGCATCTATCTAAGCATGAACCTCGGCACCGGCCAGCATCCAGGGTGGAGGATCTCCCACCACGACACCTTTGGTGAAGTTCTTGGTGTCTTGTTTGAAAGGATGGTCAAGAGGCAGGAATTGTCGATGTTGGTCAAACGCCGAATACTTGCCACCCTTCTTCAACCAGATAAATCTCGTAGCTGCCTTACAAACCAGGCATGAGAACTTGTCGTGGACACACCAGGCACAGAATATCCCATATGCCAGGTAGTCATGCAGTGAGTACTGGTACCAGATGTGCATTGTGAAGTTCGACCTTGAAGCTCGGTCGTATGTCAATACCCCTTCATTCCAGGCAGTTTCCAATTCATCAATCAGAGGCTCCATGTACACACCCATGTTATTCCCCGGGTGTCCAGGAATTATCAACGATAAGAAGACAGTATGACGTTGAAATAGGACGCCGGGGGGAGATTGAGGGGGATAACGAAGACGGGCCAACAGGTGTACGGGACAGCCATTAGTCCATAGGGATTGAAACCATCTGTTGCAAACGCAACACGAACATTACTAGCCTCTCTAGCTTTGTCATGATGGATGCGATCGAAGTGGGCCCATGCTTCACCATCAGCGGGATGTACCATCTTCTCAGGATTGTATCGTGTACCCTGTTTCTGCCATGTCATCTGTTTCGCGGATTCCTCGGTCATGTAGAGACGTTGGATCCTCGGTGTGAACGACAGGTAACGCCGGACTTTCATGGGAATAGAAAGCTGCCTCTTTGGGCCTTCACCATCGTCTACCTCCATGTATCTCGATGTTTTACACTTCGGACAGTAACCTGCATCCTTGAGATCTTTCCTGAAGAGGAAGCACCCATTTGGACAAGCATGTATCTGCTCATACGACATCTTCAGTGCATGAAGCAGTTTCTGTGACTCGTACAGGCTTTTTGGCAATATGTGGCTGTCCGGAAGCATGCTGCCAAATAGGGCCAACATACCATCGAACGCATCTCGACTCAGGTTGAACTGGGACTTGAACCCCATCACATGGCCAATGCCATCCAGTTGATAAACCGTTGTCCGATCGTGAAGGAGTTTCTGTGCCGAAGACATCATGTCGTAAAACACCTTTGTGGTCTTCTCCATCTCCTCCTCCGTACATCCTTCAGCGTACTGTGCTTCTTGGAAGTCATCTAACATGTCTGCTACCCCTGCATCAGCATCAAAGTCCTCCAGACGTGGTCGCACTGCCTCCGCTCTCAAACGATGTGCTTCACCATGGTAGATCCATCGGGTGTAGTCCGGCGTGAATCCATTGTTTAGAAGATGTTTATCCATGTTCTCCTTGTTTTGCCTTCTCCGATTCCCACATCTGCTGCACGGGCACAATACTTTCATCACTCCTCGAGAGCCGGGCCAAATGCATTGTTCAAGAAAGCATCTGTCTTGCGCAACCATTCATCGGTGAAATCACTTCTGCTTCTGCGGCCCGAGTACATCCACTGACGGTCATCCATATCCTACTGTCATTCATCCGAGTACTTACAACTACCTCCAAGTACTTCCATCCTACTATCATCTAATAGGTGAGGATAGGTCCTAATCCCACCCGCGGATGCGTAGATGAGGCCAGTTCCCATTGTCTGCCCCGACCCGAGATAGAATTTCAGCAGCACCTCTCTGCTGTTCTCCCGATACACGTCCCTGTAGGGAGAGTGTGTATCCGCACTACAAGAAATGGTTGGCTTTTTGACATAAAATCAATTTGTGACACTGGCTTTTTGACGTTAATTATGACATAGTTAGGTGAATTATGACATTAGTTAGGTGAATTATGACATCAGTTATGTGTATTATGACAAAGTGCAATGTCAAAAAATGATTGCCCTTCAACTCATGTCATAACTATCGTATTATGACATAAACTCATGTCATAACTAACGTATTATGTCATAAACCATACATAATTAACGTCAAAAAGCCAATGTCACAAATGGATTTTATGTCAAAAAGCCAACCATTTCTTGTAGTGTCGGAGAACAAAAGGGAGGTGATGCTGAAACTCCGTCTCGAATCGGGGCAGACCATGGAAACTAACTCATCGACGCATCTGCGGGCTGTCCAAGTAATGTGGACAAGCAATCCGAAACAGATACAATTATCGATATACAGAGATCTGCATACCTCTAACCGTATCTCTTTTGGACAGAAGACGCCTAACTGGGTTCATGACCTACGACCCTTATCTAGGAAGAGAGGTTATTTATACCTAGGGTGCCGATGGAGTCAGGCTAGCGGCGCAGTGCCAAGTCGGTGCAGTGGCGAGGCGAAGCGGTGCAGGCAGACCCGTGACGGCGATGAAGATGATCGGTGTCACTGAGGATCTCTGGCTCGGTCCCGAAAGGTCCTTCTCCTACATAAAAGGCAAAAAGGTTAGTGTCGATTAGAAATTTCGGCAGAACCTCCCCTGCACGGTGAGGTTTCAAAAACCTGCAAGAAAAACAACGACACGATGGCTGACATCCACATATGCGGCACGATGGCCGACATCCACATACAAGCGGCACTATTGCCGACATCCACATACATTCACATGCATATCACTACTACTTACTACGCGGGGCGATCGACGACGATGGAGCGAACGAACTCGGGGGCGAGGATGTGACACCGACGGTCTCCTCTCCTTCTCCTCCTCCTTCGTCTCCTTCTTCTCCTTCTCCTCCTCCACTACCTGCCCTCTTCTTCCTCCTCCTCCAACTCCTTCTTCTCCTTCTCCACCGACGGTGAGGGCGCGGGCAGGGAGGGGAGCCGGCGGGGCAGCGAAGGGCACCGATGTTTTGCTTTTTATTTCAAACGTGTGTCTTGCGGAAAAATCTAGAAATTAAATAAAATGCGTGAAATATTGCAAGAGGTATGGAAAATACATTAAATTTGAAATCTTGGCTTTTAGTACTATAGCAAGGCCTAGAAAAATTTGGAAGCAAAAAAACAAAAAAAATAATACTCTTTGCCGAGAGCCCCCTAAAGCCCTCTGCAAAGAGGCTCTTTGCCGAGAGCCGGGGCCAGGGCTCTCGGCAAAGAATTTATTAAAAAAATTACAAGCCTTTGCCGAGAGCCTAACAGAGGGCCCTCGACAAAGGTAACGGCGCAGAGGGAGCCGTCTGCGAACCTGAGGTTTTGCCGAGGTGGGTTCTATACCGAGGACTCGGCTCTCGGCACAGATGCTCTTTGCCGAGAGTTGGGCCCTCGGCATATAAAGCTTTGCCGAGAGCCCTTTTGTGCCGAGGGCTGGCTCTCGACAAAGAGCTCTTTGCCGAGTGCCCGTGTTTTGACCCTCGGCAAAACATCGCACACTCGGCAAAGAGCCTGTCTTCGGTAGTGTAGGCTCTGACAGGCCTCGAATGATTGAGGGAGGGGCTGAACTGATAGTGATGATGAACGTCATTGCCGGTTAGTTACTCCAGCCGACAGTGTTGCCTCGACCAACTATCTCTACTGGCCAAGCCTTGAGCCGGTAGTGATTTGGGTCTATCACTGGCGGTTCTTGTAATCAACCGACGGTGATAGCCCTGACAACACAAAGAACTGCAACCTTCCTCTCCTTCCTCCTCACATCGATCCCAAGAACAGAGGAGCGTGTGCGGGGCATTCCGTCCAATGTTGCGGCTGCTCTTCCTCGTGATGAATAGCACTTGGACTTTGAAGAATGGCTTGATATTTTTAAGGTTAGTAACAAGCATCCACTCCTTTGATTTTTGTTTCTTAATTAGCTTTGTTTTGAAGGCTACATTTCTTAATTTTCATTCAAGTTCTTCCTCCATCCTAGAGAGCAATTTTCAACTGGACTTGGTGCAAGGCTTCCAAGCAATTTGTGAGGAATAATACTTCATCTCCACCATCCAAAAAGCTAGGTTGGTGTCTATATATCATCACCTTATTTGAAATCTTAGGAAATTTCATGGTTTGATCAAGATGATTGTTAGTATGTGATGCTCCAATTAGTTCATGTTTGAAGTAGAGTAGATTATTTTACAATCTTGTTAGGAGTTGACACATAGTTTGGAGCTACATTGGTGCTCATAATAAAGTATCCAATTTAATTTTTTATAGAAAAAAAGTAGAATAGTGTCTCCAACTTTAATGACATTGAGTAGAATAATTGTTTTTTTATTAGTGTACAACCCTTATTTTATATGGGACTATGAGTTGACACATTCTTTGGAGCTACATGGTATTCTTGATGAAGTCTCTAATTTGATTTTTTTTCTATAAAAAATAGTGTGTCCTTTTTTAGTGGCATTGAGTACAATTATTGGTTTTTATTAGTGTACAATAACTGTTTTATGTGGGGTTATGATTTTCAATTTATATATAGCTATGTCCTTCTCTTGGAGCTGAGTCAACTACCCGCTAACAAAACATACAAAGAGTCAACAGTGAGGAAGTCCTTCACCACTACTAGAAAAAAATTTGAGAAAGTTTCGAGCAAGTTGTCACGTACGATGCTCAAGTTGTCCTGGTTTGTAAGCATCGTACGTGACAACTTGCTCGAAACTTTCTCAAATTTTTTTCACGGCATACGCATATGATGTAACAATATCTCGCCAAGTTTCACGATTTTCGGAATTCATTTGCTTTTTCTATAATTAAAAAACCACCCGCACGTAATTTGAAGACGTTGCCCCGTAAGAACCTTGATCGAGACCTCGGGTCAGTTTTTGGATTTGTCCTAAACATACGGTTAAAAACAAGATTAACATTTTTTAAATCATGAAAATCCATTATTCGATGCACCCGCAGTTCAAACTTATGTCTTTCGGGAAAATTCAAGAAAATGAAATAAAGTCAAAAAATATAACAAAAAGTTTTGTAAAACTGTCAAATTTGAACATGTTGACAGTGGTAGTGTGGAAATGCCGAGTGTCACCACGGCACTCGGCAAAGGCTACTTCTTTGCCGAGTGTCGTGCCAGCTGGCACTCGGCAAAGTGTTGTCTGCTGGCCGGGCCTGGCTGCCACGTGGCCCCGTCTTTGCCGAGTGCCAGATCTGCAGGCACTCGGCAAAGGTCCCCTCTTTGCCGAGTGCCAGATCGGCTGGCACTCGGCAAATTAAAGATCCCTTCTTTGCCCCTTCTTTGCTGAGTGCCAGCCGATCTGGCACTCGGCAAAGCCGTTCAAAAACTAAAAAAAAATACAAAACGGCCGGCCCGGCCGCCACCCACACACACGCAAACACTAACACACGCACTCACGCACCCACGCTCGCACACCGCCGCCGCCCCGCGGCGCCGCCCGCCATCACCGCCGCCCGCGGCGCCCACGCCCCTCCCCCGGCCGCCCGCCGCCGCCCCGCCCCCGCCCGCCGCCGCCGCCGCCCCTCCCCCGCCCGCCCGCCCGCCGCCGCCGCTGCCCCTCCCCTGGCTACCCCCCGGCCGCCCCGCCCCGGCGCCCGCCGGCCGCCGTGGCGCCCCCGCCCCTCCCTCGGCCGCGCCGCCGCCGCCCGCCACCGGCCCCCTGCCGTGCCGCCGCCTCCCCCCACCGGCCGCCTGCCCGCGTCCCCCGGTCGCGGCCAGCAGTGGAGAGGAGGAGGTAGAGGAGGAAAGGAGGAAGAGAAGGAGAAGGAGAAGGAGAAGGAGAAGGGGAAGGAGAAGGAGAAGGAAGGACTCCGTTTCGGTCGTCAACGTAGTCGTCGCTAGAGCACGTTCTTGTCGCGAAGATTTCTATGTGTTTGTAGGCCTTCGTGCCTATGTTTTTTTGCAGGTTTTGGGAACCTCCCCGTGTAGGGGAGGTGCTGCTGAAATTTTCGATCGAGACTAACCAATTGCTCTATTTTTGGCAGCAGGACCCGTGGGAGGGACTCGTCGACCCCGATCGTCTTAGTCGGCGTTGCGGGTCTGCCTGCACCGCGTCGTATCGCCACTGCCCCGACTCACCACTGCCCGCTACCCTGACCTCACCGACACCTTGGGGATAACCCCTCTATCTGTATCCTTAGGTATCTAATCTTTGGCCGCGTAACCTAGTTAGACGTCTCCCGTTCGAAAGAGATACAGTCTTAGATATTCAGACCTTTGCATATCTGCGACCGTATCTCTTTCGGATTGTCCACGTATTTTGGACAGCCCACGGATGCATAGATGAGCTAGTTTCCATGTTTTGCTCCTGTCAGAGTCGGAGTTTTGGCACCACCTCCTCGTTGTTCTCCTGATACACACTCTCCCTGCCAGGACGTGTATCGGGAGAACAGCGAGGAGGTGCTGCCGAAATTCTGTCTCGGGTATTTGTAGAATATGGAAACTAACCCATCTACGCATCCTCAGGTGGGATTAGGACCTATCCTTCACCTATTAGATGGTAGGGACGCCGTGTAGATGCAATTGCTGTTTTATTACTCGCTTACATATGTATTTTGCAGGCCCAGATGCAGGCCCAGACGGACCAGGTGCAGAGGTTGCAGGCCATGCACGAGGCCCAGGCGACGGCCCATCGTCGCGAGTTACTGGCCGTCTAGCAGCGGGAGGCGCAGAGGACGCAGGACATAGCTCACTTCTTTGGGAGCCTGAACATCCCGGGTGTTGTCGTGCCTCCCTCGCTGCTCACTCCTTTTGTGCCTCCTGTTACTCCTTCGACAGAGACTCCGGTGAGTATATATGGTTGTTTATATTTCTTTAACTTTTACGGTCGTCCTCCAGGTGCTAACAAATTTGCTTCTCCTTTGTGCACTCACAGTCGGAGGGTTCGACGCTGACTCCTCAACCTGGCCTTACTCCGCACACTCTGCACATCACTGGTGGCCCTCCTATGCAGTCTGGGTGGCTCCCCGGTGGCCCTCCTCCGCCCTATGGGTGGCCAGGTTACCTTCCTGGCCAGTCGGGGTACACCGGGTGGCCATCTGGACCTCCGCCGCCCGGGTGGCAAGGTTGGCAAGGTGGTCCTTCGGGCGGATCGTGGGACGCGTGGCAAGGTGGGGGTTCTTCACGATCCGAGCACCAAGGTGAGCAGTGAGGGCCGACTTAGATTTGTCATGGACTAGTGAGATGGATGTGATAGACTTGTGAGCTTGTGATGAACTTGTCATAAACTTGTGAGCTTGTGATGCATGGAGACTGAATGTGTTGTCTGAAATGGATATGCATGTGATATATTGAGTTCTGTGTGATGAAATATGGATGTGTGATATATATATATATTATGCCTTCTGTGTTGGAAAATGAAAACAAAAAAAATCATTTTTTCCTAGCTTTGCCGAGTGCCACACTCGGCAAAGAAGCCACGGCACTCGGCAAAGCTGGGCAAATTTTCCCCAGCTCGGCCTCTTTGCCGAGTGCCGTGACCGTGGCACTCGGCAAAGAGGCCCTCTTTGCCGAGTGCCGGCCCACGTGGCACTCGGCAAAGAGGGACCCTTTGCCGAGTGCCGGTCCGTTCGGCACTCGGCAAAGAGGCCGTCAAGTGACGGCTCCCGTTTGCTTCGTCGAGTGCTGACCTGGCACTCGGCGAAGTCTTTATCGAGTGCCCGATATTTGGCACTCAGTAAAGAAATCTTTGTCGATTATTTCTTCGCCGAGTGCCCTTTGCCGAGTGCGGTGCGAGTCCCTTTGTCGAGTGCTGCCAGCACTCGGCAAATCCTGAATGTCGTGTAGTGAAAAACCCTTTGTCTACTCCAATATAGGCTCACCTGGTCACGCTTCCGTACCAAGTCGGGAACGGAATTGGTAAAAGGGTAGCTACCGCATACGCACGCTTCCGTACAAAGGCCGCGGAACCAACTGCTAAAAGTACCGCAGACGCACACGCTTCCGTGCAAAATTTGCCGCCGCTGCACTATGCAGGCTGAACTCTGGCTGCCCGCCTACTCCCGTCCACCGCTAGTAAAAAAAAGGTCTATATGCCGATGGTGGGGTATAACTTTAGGGGCGGTTTCAGTTATCAAGGGCTACTGTCTGACTTAAACACCACTAGTGGAAACACGTTTACATCGACGATTTACCTAAACAAAATTTGCCGCCGCTGCACTATGCAGGCTGAACTCTGGCTGCCCGCCTACTCCCTGTCCACCGCTAGTTAAAAAAAGGTCTATGCCGATGGTGGGGTATAACTTTAATGGCGGTTTCAGTTATCGAGCACCACTGTCTGACTCAAAAACCACTAGTGGAAACACGTTTACACCGACGATTTACCTAAGAAAATCGTCAGTGAAAATGTTGCATTTATAATGACGTTTTGATTAAGTGAACCGCAAGTGTTCAGTTTAAATGCATCATTTTCACAGACGGCTCCATTAAGTGAACCGCCTGTGTAAAGGTATTTCCACTGGCAGTTTCTTAAGACAGCCGCAAGTGGAAACAATATTTGAATTTATAAATTTATAAATTTGAATTTTTAAAAATATCTTAGATGGCGAAAAGACCAATATAAAGGTTGTAGATCTCGAAAAGCTATGAAACTTTGTAGTTGACAACTTTTTGATTTCAAATCATTTTGTTAATGAAAACTATGTTTCAAATTCTTAAATTTGAAATTGAAATTTCTATAAATGACCTTGGATGGAAAAAAATGTCAAAATAAAAGTTGTAGATCTCGAAAAGTTATGAAACTTTGTAGTTGATAACTTTTTTATTTGAATTCGTTTAGAGCCTTAAATAAGCAAATTACACTCGGTTTAATATAATACGTGTGGGGAACCGAAAAGAAATATGAATGTATGTGAGTGTGCAGTGCAGTGGTAGAGGAAGCTCCGCGTGAGGGAGTCATGGGTCTGAATCCTGCCGGCTGTAGTAGCCGCGAATTTTGCGCGAAAAATGTCGGGCGACTTGCGACTTCAACGCTGCCCAGTGGGACCCTCCTGATTTAAATAAAATATTTTTCTATTTTTCGGGGGTTTTTACTGTTTTTTCTTTGCCTATCACGTCAGATGTTCCGGTAATAATTTAGTCTATTAAAAATAAACTGATTATAAAACCAATTACACCGTCATATGCTAATTAACAAGACAAACTCTGTCATTATCAAATGTTTACTGTAGCACCATATTGTCAAATCATGAACTAAATAAGTTTAATAGATTCGTCTCGCGAATTAGCCTTCGGCTGTCAAATTAGTTTTTTAATTACTCTATTTTTAAATAGACTAAATTAAAGCCACAAAATCGATGTGACAGGACTAAATTTTTTTTGTTGGGGAAAGGAACACACTAATAAGGTGAAGCTTCGATCTATCTATAGGTTCAAGACCAAACCATTATCTGTCCTTCGTGTTTCACCAGTGAGGTCATCCGTAAATCTGCACCCTGCTATTGCCACAACAATAGCAACATGTTATTTTTCTACTCACCGAGGCCTTGTTTAGATACCCACAAACTATCAACTTTTTTTCACTCTCTCCATCATATCACCATCACATCAATGTTTGGACGCATGCATGAAGTATTAAATGTTGGTAAAATAAATAACTAATTGTACTTTTAATACGTACATGTCGAGACGAATCTTTTAAGTCTAGTTGCGCCATATTTGGACAAAGTTTGTCAAATAACAACGAAAGTGCTACAGTTGAAAAAAAAATCTCACTCTTGGCATCTAAACAAGGCCCGGATCCCTGATTTTTTTATATGATACCTGCACTTCATTAACATCCTGTTGCATCTGCTAGTGACCATTTTTTTTTATCGATCAAAAGCATGGCTGCTCGCTACCAGTAACTAGCAATCGCTGCCGGTTTCGAACCAGCTTTTACTGTCAGGTTGCAATCGGGCAGTGCTAAATCGGCAGTGCTGACTTGGTATTTCACTGCCAGTTTTTCACGGACAGTGATGCCTATTTTCACAAAATAATAAAAAGAAAGAACAATCCCTCTGCATCAACCGTGTTAAAAGAAAAAATTAGTTCTAGGGCTAAAGAATCACTGCCGTTTTGAAAGCCCACGTATCACTACTGGTAGTACTTGTATTATCACCGCTGGTCCAAGCCATGAACCTTATCACTACAGATTGCAAATAAAGCAATCAGAAGTGCTCGGCCAACAGTAATTAGATACTCTGTAATAGTGGCTTATTTATGCCATATGTCAAGTGTACTATTTGGGATATGGTTAGTCATGCATTAAAAGATCACATCAACGAAGACCATAGAGCAGTATTGAGATCATACCTAAAAGACATGTAAAAAGTCCAAGACATGAAGTAGAAGAAGCCTAAATGAGAAGACATAAAGAATCAGAACTAAATAAGTGTTGCACGGGAGCACTGAATAACTCCTGTGATTTGGAAGGCTATCAATTTGAACCATGGAGACACAAAGGATGTGTAAGCTGAAGAATGTCATGTTCTTGTTATTAAGTTCAACCATTTCAAGCAAAATGAGCATGAGAAGGCAAATAATATGTTCTTATTTCTAAATGTGCATGTTAATGAAGTTAATGATTTAGGTGTGAACAAAAATTTACGATGGGGAGTACAACGGGGAAGATCGTTACTGTCTTTAGATATTTGAGTATAGCTTAGTCATCCTCGAACTTCACAAGAAAAGTTAGATGAGACGACCCCGAATGAAGTCATCAATAAGATCATTGCTCATAAGCTACACATGGGAATAGCCAATAAGACTTCTTTACCAATACCAAGCATCAAGAGCTTGTCCACCACAAGCAAGCACAAAAACTAGAACAAGATGTCGGCAAAAACCTAGCTCAAGAGAGCAAATAATCTCTTGAAGTGAAGATGAGTACCCAAGAGCTGTCATTATGCACACATGCCAAAAAGATTGCCAAGGCATGTGGGCATTCTTTTGAGGATGGGGTACTCCATATGTCTTGACCATCTTCGAGAAGGAAATAATCCAGAAGAAGGAGATCGAAAGCCAAGGAAAACCGACTGAAGGAGCAAGCAGCTTTGCTCACCATTCAAGAATTGATAAGTAATAGTGAAGGCAACAGCTTAAATTCAACTTATTCATCAAGTAAGCTTATGTAAGCCAGTATTCCGCGCTGAACCAGTGATGTAAACTTATGGTCAAAAGCATTCAGTTATGTATTTGCATTTTGGTTTGTAATGCTTTGTAATAAAGACTTATAGACGTGGTCCTAGACATGTAGAAAGATGGATATCCACTGCTCGGGTGAAAGATCTTTAGTCCGGGTTGATAACACCAACCGGGACTAAAGAGTAGTCTTTTAGTCCTCCTGTGTTACCAACCGGAACTAAAGAGTCAGAGCTCTTTAATCCTGGTTGGGGGCACCAACCAAGACTAAAAGGGGACTAAAAGCTCAAACCTGATGTGGATCAAAAGTCTAATTTTCTACTAGTCGATGTGTCAAGTCTTCTAGGGTTTGACTTGGTTAAGCATGTCTTAGTATGTGTTGAGTGGTCGATGTGCAACTTTTTTTTCATCACGATATATGATTAAAAACTGAGTGGTTCTGCTGCACGTCGCACCCTACGTAAACCTCTATAGTCTATGCGACACCCTAACAATACCGTCTCCTCCCACCTTGTTGTGTTGCCTTCGGATCCTTCATGTACTTTCTTCACACCGTGGGACGCAAAAATCGTGTAGCGCCCTTAACGCGAAAATCGTGTCACTTGGTTAACCTCAGTGGACCCAAGTGACCTGACTTCATTAGGATCTAGCTACACTTTCTTGTTCTGTCAATCCAAGCATTGTACTCCGTTCCATAATGTGTACGAGATAGATAGAACAAGCCTTGATGACTTGTACATCTATGGCGTGTCTTCAACCGAAAACAAATGCATGAGAAACATTGAATAATATACCAACTTTTCCCCCGAAGAGTTAGATACCCATAAAACAGTAAATCATACCGTTCCTAGAGAAATTTGGTTCATTGTCATATATTACAGAAAGTGGGCTTCACCGAAATGGCATCCCACAAATGGGATTTGCCACCCTACAGGGACACCTACACATATATAGTCAGAAAACCACACGCTTGCACATACAGCATTATATATATGCTCACATTAGGAGACCAGATTTGAGATTGTCTTGGAAAATAAACCAACAGCACAATTTCCATGGAAATTGGCTATGCAGACCACCATCAGTCCAGGTCCATAAGTTGATTATTTAACGGAAAGTCAAAAATATCACCGAAGACTGAAAAATAATAAATATTAGCAAACCAATCCTTAGTGTAAAATGTAATGAAAATAAGATGAAACCATATATAATCAAAAGAACAAACCTGGAGGGTCGTCCTCTGCAACAATTTGTTCCATGGCATTTTCAGCAGGGTTCTGCTGTTGCACTATTATTCCTGCATAAGTATTATGGCAGAAAAAGTTTATTTTCTCAGCTGCACTCTGCCAAAGATCTCCAATTGGATGGTGGGTTGTGTACCTGCTTGTTGGTTCGGATTGTTTTGCTGATTATTGATTATGTTTTGTTCATTCTCCACTACTATAAAAAATAATATATATTAGATATCATATAGCAAATATATAATATATGTATTAAAGTGAACTGGATCAGTAGTCTAAAGCAAATTTCACGGAAGTAATTAAAAACATTACCTATTGGATCCTCAAGAATGTCTTCAACGTTTGGGAGATCCACAAGTTCATTATTCAACGGAAAGTTGAATATATCAGCAAATACTGAAAAAATAATAACAGTGTATGTTATGAAATCAATGCAAAGAAGATACCAAAAGAAGACTTTTGATGTGGCAAAAAATTAGAGAGAGTAAGATAAAAGTTGGAAGATTCAGATTTACAGAGTCCTATGTTCAGACTAGCCTCCTCCTTCAGTTTCTTACTATAAACAAGAGGTCACTTTCATGTGATGTAATGCAAGTGAAATACAAATGAATTACCCTAGTTTCCTCTCTATTTCCTGCGTCTTGTTCTTGTGTGTGCAAGGAACCCTATTTCTAACGTGTTGAGTTCTACCGAGCTAAGCGTAAGAAGGTGAGAAATCAAATCAGTTCCAAAAAAAATTGACCCTAACCAACAGGCACATGGGCCCGTATATGTCAACTATACTTGGTTAGTATTTTGACCCTATACTTTTATACTTTTAGGTAAAGACTTATTTACGGACGGCCATTTCCGAGACCGTCCACACCTACACAGCGTCTCAACGTCTTCTACCTTCCCTCCCTCCCTTCCCTCACTCTCCCAGCAAGCTGCTCCCTAGCAAGTCTAGCGAGCTCCTCCCCACTCCTTCCCGGCGAGGTCCTCCCTGCTCCTTCCCGGCGACTTCCTCTGCACGCAGCACCCCTCTGCTTCCCCGCGGCCACGCCCCACCGCCCCATCGCCTCTGTGCGCCAGCCATGGTGGATCTGGCGGAGGTAGCGGTGGATCCAGCGGCTGCGGTGGTGGATCCACTGGATCCGGCGACGGCGGTGCCGGATCCGCCATGACCGGTAGCTTTCCTCCTCCTCTTCTTGTTCTTCGGCGAGGTCCTCCCTGCTCCTTCCCGGTGACTTCCTCTAGAGGTAGCGCTGGATTCGGTGGCTGCGGTGGGGGATCCGCCGGATCCGGTGACGGCGGTGCCTGATCCGGCATGACCGGTAGCTGCACGGCACGCAGAGCAGCCAGAGGACCACGCTGAGCGGCAGCTCTGGGCACCGCCGCAGGGCGGACCACGGGAAGAACGAGCCGTAGAAGGCCGGGTAGATGCTGGCATTGACGCCGAGCCAGAAGACGAGGAAGATGGAAACGACGACGATGCCGCCCGTGCTGTGCGGCATCCGCGCAAGCTTCACGAGCGCGTAGACGAGGAAGCCCGTGCCGCCGACGCACACCAGGTTGGCGATGGCCAGCCCGTACACGCGGAAGCAGCGGTCCATGGCGACCGCGGGAGATCGAGATCGGTCGACTTGCCTCGATCTGGCCGCGAGCTGAGCTAGACTCCATGGAGAAGGATAAGGTTTGGATCTATCAAAGTTGTTTTTTGCTTTTTTCCTCGGCAAAGTTGCTTTTCAGGTAATCCAAATTTGCCTTTTCAGTTTAAATAAATTGCTTTTCAATTAAACCCAAATTACTTTTTTCGATTGAATCAAATTATTTTTCGATTCAACCAAATTGCTTTTTCATTTGACCAATTTTGCTTTTCGCTGAATAATTTTGTGCCTTCGTTTCCAGGCTCCTCGCATGCTCCCGTTTTGTCCCTGCTCCTTGCCGGGGGCGACTATTCCCATGCGCGTGATGCCGAGGGCGGGTGCGCTGAGGTCCGCGTCTGGGGCTGGGCGTCGAGGCTCGCGGACTGGGGGCGCTCAAAGACCGTGCGTTCCTACGTGGAGCGGCCAGCCGTGCGAAGCACGCACGGCCCACCGTTTTTTAGTCGCGTCCATACTTTTATACTTGGTTGATTAAGAGCCTCAGCCGTTTGTGCTGATGGACAGCCATGGACGGCCAGACCCCAAACAGGCCTAACACTACAGCAGAATCGCTCTTTGCCGAGTGCTGGCAGCACTCGGAAAAGAGCCTTTTGCACTCGGCGAAGGACACTCGGCGAAGAATTTCACGGCAAAGGGTTCTTTGCCGAGTGTCAAATATCGGGCACTCGGCGAAGGCTTCGCCGAGTGCTGACATATTTGACACTCGGCGAAGGCTTCGCCGAGTGCTGACATATTTGACACTCGGCAAAGAAAAAAATAAAAAAACCCCGAAAAAATGGGGAAAAATTTTTATTTAATTGGAGGAGAGGCCCACTGGGCAGCGCCCACTTGTCGCCCTCGAAATCGCAAGTTCTACTATTTTTCACGCAATTTTCTCTCACGTAGTCAGCAGGATTTGAACTCACGACCTCTCGTTCGCACGGAGCCTCCTCTACCACTGCACTACACACTCATATACGTTCCATCTCCGTTTCGATTACCCATATATTATACTAAATCATGTGTAACTTGCTTATTTGAGGCCCTAAATGAATTCAAATCAAAAAATTGTAAACTACAAAGTTTTCTAACTTTTCAAGATCTACAACTTTTATTTTGGTAGTTTTTCCATCCGAGGTCGTTTATAAAAATTTGAATTTTAAATTTTACAATTTGAAACGTAGTTTTCGTTGACAAGATGATTTCAAATCAAAAAGTTGTCAACACCAAAGTTTCATAACTTTCCGAGATCTACAACTTTCATTTTGGTCATTTCTCCATCTAAGGTATTTTGAAAAATTTGAATTTTAAAATTTTCAAATTCGACGCAGTTTTGCATAACTAGATGACTTCAAATTAAAAAGTTATCAACTACAAACTTTCATAACTTGTCAAGATCTACAAAGTTTATTTTGGTTGTTTGACTATTTGTGCATCCGACATTGTGGTTCTAATATTATTCATAAACATTATATATCACTCTTGTAGTTTTATAAACTACCGGAGAGATATATAAGATTTGTGAACGAATTTATTTTAAGTTTGTCAAATGAAAAAATCACCCAAACAAAAATTGGTCATCTTGATAAGTTAACCAACTTTGTAGTTAAAAACTTTTTCATTTGGATTAATTTACTGCATCAAAATGTAATTTAAAAACTGGCTTTGCCGAGTGTCAGAAAAAAAACACTAGGCAAAGTGCTCTTTGCCGAGTGCCACGTGGCTGGCACTCGGCAAAGGCACCTCTTTGCCGAGTGCCAGCCACGTGGCACTCGGCAAAGAACCGCCCACGTGGCACAGTTCGGGGCCACATTCTTTGCCGAGTGCCACGTGGCCGGCACTCGGCAAAGGCACCTCTTTGCCGAGTGCCAGCCACGTGGCACTCGGCGAAGAACCGCCCACGTGGCACAATTCGGGGCCACATGCTTTGCCGAGTGCCACGTGGCCGGCACTCGGCAAAGAGGGGCTCTTTGCTGAGTGCCGGCCACGTGGCACTCGGCAAAGCATGTTTTGCCTTGTGTTTGCGCTTTGCCAAGTGCCACGTGGACGGCACTCGGCAAAGATTGATTTTCTCGTAGTGTAAGATGCCAGCCCATAAGGCATCATACTGGTCCCTTTAGACCCAAATGAATTGTTGCTACACAACACCTCCTGTGTGTGCAAAACAGTGGCCCAAAGTCCAGTACGCCATGTAACAAAACCACCAGAAGATAGCAAAATAGTATTGGGTCCATGTCTATGAGAAACACATGACACAATATGTTATTTTGATTTCTACAACTTATTGTAATTTATTCTTAGCAAATTAGTTATTGCATCTATTAATAAAATCCTGCATTTTCATTCTATTGCGTATTTATATTTCTTGACATAAGTCACAAACTAATCCTGAAGATTAAACGTGAGAAACTATTGTGTAATCATTAAGACTTTGCATAGTCGTAATCCTAAAGATCGACTACGCATAGCCGACACTAAATAATGGTGCAGGAATGTCGGACATGGAGAAAAAAGATATTGTCGAGCTTGCCATGGATGTCAGCAACTACATCACTTGGGCGCTGGTGTCTAGATCAAACTTGATGGCATGAGTCTTAATTATACTATACATTGTTCAACCAGTAGCTGGCATGGAGTGGCAGCCTTCAAAGGTAGACTTCTTGTGACACCAACTCCACCTAGACAACCTAAAGTATGATATACATGACCGAGAAGGATCCACTAGTCTTGTGGCGGTCCTTGAAGGACCGGTTCAACCCAACAGCAGTTAATTGTGCAACCTAGAGCACAAGTTGACTTGATCCACTTGTGTTTTCTAGATGACAAGTTTGTGATAGCATACAAATATCTGCCTTGCACAAGATTGTCTTGCAACACCTTTGTGCCCAGAAAATCAATAACACTGACTGAACGCATCTTGGCCCCTAGTGGTTTCGGTGATTGGATGAAACACAAGATTACTGTGACTAACGTGTGTTTTGCAGAAACAGGGATGAGTTAGGTCACGGTAATAGCGACGATACGGGCATATGGAGTTCATGTCCCCTGGCGATGGATATCGTTTCGGTTTTCAAAGGATGGACGACGAAGATGGTGGTAGACTAGGCTAAGTGTCATATGGAGTTGGAGGACACTTAGGTAGTCTTAGGTCTTTGTTTTTCCTTTGGTCGTACTATAAAGGGGAGCGTGAATCAGTAGCTTGACCTAGATGAGTCTATTGAGGTAGGTGTGGTGCACACTTGTTATTTCATAGCCCTATGTAGCTCAGAGAGATGCCTTAAGTCGAGAGGATCAAAAGTCGTTTTGGCCGCGTCGCGATCCGAGTTGAGTCTGCCCTTGTTAAGGGCATCGGACGCTGGCCAGGTGGGCATCGGACGCGTCCGATGCTCACCCCGACTAGGGTTTAGTCTGGTGCGTGGCATCGGACGTGCCGATGTGTCCACATCGGACGCGCCCATGCCACTGTTCACGTGCGCGTGAACTGCTGGTTGCATCGGACGCTGACATCGGACGCTGAGGGCCAGCGTCCGATGGCCATGCAGAGAGGTTCCAGAGAGAGTAAATCCACATCGGACGCGTCCGATGTGGTGGCATCGGACGCTGCCCAGCGTCCGATGTCCCTTTAAACAGTCTGACAAGAAGGTACAGTAGACCGTTGGACGAGGTCATCGGAGCGTCCGATGCCCCCACAGAATACCTGTCTTGGGCTGTTTTTGGATGGCCGGTTGGGGGAGTATATATACTTCCTTCCCTCCATCCATTTGAGTGTTCTTGCCACTTCCATCAGCTGAGAAACACCTTGTGAGTGTGAGTGAGTGCAAGAGCCCTAGTGAGGTTGAGTGAATTGCTAATTGTGAGAATTAGACACCTCCTAGTGAGAATTGAGTAGCAAGTGTGCATCCATCCATCTCTTTGGCCTTGTGTTGGTCAAGTGAGAGTTCTAGCTTGTTACTCTTGGTGATCGGCATCACCTAGACGGCTTGGTGGCGATCGTGAAGCTTGGAGAGCATCCGGAGGCTTTGTGGATGACCCAAGCAAGCTTGTGACCGGTAGTGAGCGATTCACCGGGCCGGAGCGGCGAAGAATCAGCTCGTAGTGAGCACTTGATCCTTGCGTGGATCAAGGGGGAGCGATACCCTTGCGCGGGTGCTCCAACGAGGACTAGGGGGTGTGCCGACACCTCGGCAAAAAGATCGTCTTGTCATCTCTACTCCTTTACTTACGCATTTACTTTCAAGCAATTCAATTTCGCATTACTCTTGTTGCTCATTCTATATTGGATTGCTTTGCTAGAGTAGGAGTGGCATAGACTTGGTCTTTTGTGCGGTAGAATAAATAGAAACACACTCTTAGGCACTAGGGGGTTAATTGAGGCTTGCTAGGTTTTATTATTGCAAGAAGTTTTAGAAAAGCCCCATTCACCCCCCCCTCTTGGGCATCTTGATCCTTTCAATTGGTATCGGAGCCTCGTGCTCTCGATTTAGGCTTAACTGCCTAGAGTTAAGATGTCCGGAGGTGATGGACCACCTCCCATGTTCGAGGGAGACGACTTTCCATATTGGAAAATCCGTATGGAGTCGTACCTAGAAGCGGTTGATGTGAAATGCCGCGATGCCGCCATAACCGGGTTCCCCAAACCCAAGGAGGGCACTAGCCTCACGCCACATGAGGAAGAAAATGAGAAGTGGAATGCAAAGGCCAAAAACATTCTTTTTAGAGGCATTTGCAAGGATGTGTTTAACCGCGTCCGTAACCACAAGAATGCCCATGATCTATGGGATAACATTTGTGCTCTCCATGAGGGAACCAAGAGTGAGCGTGAGGAAAGATATCATTTAGTTATGCAAAAGCTTCATTCATTTGATATGCATGCTAATGAAAGTGCAAATGAAATGTACTCACGCTTGAATGTTCTTGTAGAAGAACTCAATGGACTTGGCCTCACACAAATGCAACCATCCGATGTTGTGAGGAAGATTCTTTGTGTCCTTCCAATTGAGAAGTATGGACACATCATGACGGTGTTACACCAAGGTGATCTTTCCACCGCTACACCAACTCAAATCTTGGGAAAGATCAATGCGCATGAGATGTACATGCACATCACACCAAGTGGTGGCTCCTCCACCGACAAGAAGAAGGACTTGGCTTTCAAAGCTAGCCATGACAAGAAGGGCAAGTCCAAGGCTATTGAGGTGCATCATGAGAGCTCAAGTGATGAAGATGATTCCAACATCGCTCTCATGGTGAGAAGAACCACAAAGATGTTGAAGAAGCTTCACAAGAATGGAGTCAACTTTGACTCAAGAAAGAAGAAGTTCTTCACAAGTAGCAAAAGGAGGCCAGTCTCCGAAATGGATTGCTACAATTGCGGTGATCTTGGCCATCTTGCTCATCAATGCACCAAGCCCAAGAAAGAGAGCTACAAGAACAAAAATGTCACACCCGGTTTTAAGAACAAAACCAGGTATACACCATATGTGAGCCCAGGAAGTCAAATCTCACATATAGCCACAAATAAAGGGTAATATCGAAAGACAATGCTCTTAAATAACGTATATTAAACAAAAGAACATAACCTTAAAGAGCAGACAGCGGAAAGACACCCCGATCTTCAGATGGAGACACCACTTCACAGGGAACAACTGACAGGTTGACCACAAGCCTAAGCTTCTCCAAAGCTTAACTCTCTGAGGTGTGGGGAAAAGCAAGAGTGAGTCCATGTCGAACTCCACAAGTATAGCAACAAGTGATATAGATCCCAAGTTTCATGATCAATGTAACATAAATAATAAATAGCATAAAACGGTAAATAATGAACATGTTAACCAACAAAAGTCATAATCTTTACGTCTTCAAGGCCGCTCGTGTCCTTGAGCAAGGCTGATATATCAGTTTAATAAACTTTGCGCAAAGGTGTGCACTTTCACTGCGAGACATGAATTGCCCTTTCGCCTGAGGTGATCAGCCTCTTAACTCACATCCAAGGAAAGTCGGCAGGGTTCACGATGAAGCCTTTCAAAGGTTCGTCTAACAAGTTAGGGCCGCTAGGTTTCATTAGTCAGTCTGTGTGATACAACCAGTCCCAGGGATCCACGGTCTGCTGTCCCCCATTTGCGCCACAAGGGTAACCTCTAACAAGCTAGAAAAGGTCCTCATACTGAGCTAAAGCCAGAGCCATATAACCCCCAACAGTTGCACTGTAAATCCCGAAGGTGCTCGTACAGATAATTTCTTAAGTTGCTAATAAGTCATTTTTTTCATTCGATGCATACATTAATTAAGTAACATGATCGTGATTGCGAAAAGAACACTCGATTGCTATACTTGCCTTAAACTCAAGATCCTTCTTCTGTTGACTTGTAGATTTCCAAAGGTTGACTCTTGATCTTGAACTCTTGATCACGAACTTCTTCTTGATCACCAACGTACAATTCACCGACTGGACATACGATCACATAACACCACACACACATCCAATAGCAATCATACAAAGCAAACATAGCCTATGATTAGAACAGTACATCAATCATAAGAAAACAAGATAAAGAGTTTTAAAAACAGATCTACGATTTACCACGATCACACGGACGCGAAGATCACTCTAATCGGAGCTATAACGGAAAAGATATAAACTAAACAAGATTAAAGACACTAATTATTAGATTAGATTTAACACAAATTTTAATTACAGAAAACAGTGGTGAAAGTTATATATTTTGAAAGAACTTTTTGAAACGAATCTAACGCAAGTTGAACGGACTAAATTGGAGTTAAAACGAAGAAGTTATAGGCATTTGAAATCAGTGGCAAAACTGTAAATACAGCGAACTTAATTACGAAATTAAATAAATAAAAACGAAAATCAGATTTTACTTGAGCTAACGGACGTCGGCGATGAATATTGACTGCAAGTTGCTTCTGTGGAGGATGAACGAGAGCCAAAAATCGATAACCGGAGTTGGGGAAGAATTTGGCGGCCGTTGGCAGAGCAAACAAAATTTTCGGACTCCCAAACTAGGGGCTTCCGTTATTGTGTGCTTTGGCCAAGGGATGGGACACATATATAGGGAGAAAAACTCTATGCCCGCGTCAACTAGCGATATGGTGCTAATTGACGTTGCACCTCCACATTTACTAATGGGCCTAAATAAATATAAAAGCCCATTAGTAAATAAAGACGTTGTTATTTGGAATTTAATAGAATTATTGCACATGGGCTTTGTGGGAGGGAGGAAAAAGACAGATTTTATTATTTTCTAAATTATTTAATTTCTGGATTAAAATAATTCTAGAAAAGTCTAGAATTGATATTTAAGCCAGGAAAAATACTTCAGTGGCTCCGAAAATTCAGGGAAAATTCTCAGAGACATTTGGAGACATGAGGAACTCAAATAAAATATTTGGAGCTCATGAAAGGATATTTTGGGAAATCTAAAAATTAGATTATGTTTCTAGAAAAATAGGAAAAAGTGTCGGAAAAAGCTGGAAAACTTCTCGAGAAGATTTTGGAGATATGATGATGAATGATGAGCACCAAGGAATAATTTAGAGCAGAAGCAAAAAGATTCTTGGGAGACTCCAACAAAAAGGATGAGCTAGGAAACAAAGAATTTGATTTTAGGAGAAGATATGGATAAGGCGGAGAAAGATAAACGACTTAGTAAACGAGTTTTTGGAAAACTTTACTCACTCGCAATACAAGATGAAACAACAAGTTTTTGAAACTTTAAACTTTTCCAAACTTTTTGAAAACAAACAAGAAGTCTTTATTTTCAAAACCCTTTTCCATGAAATTTATTTTAAAATTATTTTAAAACCATTTTGAGCTCAAATTGAATTTTAACCCAAAACCACACATCACAAAAACTCAAATGCTCCAACATGAATGCACAAACATGTTTCTAAACCCTAGGTTAAATTTTTATTTAGAGAAAATTTTTATTTCCCTATATTTTATGAGCACAAAAATTCATAAATAAATCATTTTAACTCTAATTCATGAAATGAAAATTTCAGGGTGTGACAAATCTACCCCCCTTATGAGAATCTCGTCCCGAGATTCGGAAGAGACTCAGAGCACAGGAGAGAAATGAGAAAAGATCTTGATAACACTTTCACTTCACACTTGTATACCAAACTTATCAAACCACTGATGTTTCATGATCATAACTTGTGTACAAAGATTCCATGAAAAGATTATTACACTTGATTATCCCAAACTTGTCTTGATCGCTAACTTGATTGGCTTACAACTCAAAGAGATGTGGAAACTTAATCTGCAGTTGTTCCTCCGTTTCCCACATTGCTTCTTCTTCACTTAGGTTACTCCACTGAACCTTACACACTTTAAACATTCTTCCATTAAAAGTTCTCCAGACTGTTTCCAGAATTTTGACCGGATATCCTGCATTTGCCAGATGGTCTGGTGTATCGACTTCCACTGTAGATGTTTGCCCATCTATGTTCTTAGCTATATGCTCATCATTATCCATGATAGCATCCTTAGTCTGCACTCCATTGTACAAGTCATCAGCTTTCTCAGATTGAAGTTGACAACCGCGATACTCAATTCTTTTCCCTGACGGTGCAGTTAGAAACATTGTGCATTGAGTACCATGAATTACTCCTTTGTGCGCACACAACCATCCATTACCAAGAACCATAGGAATATTGAGTGACTCCAAAACAATGAAGGTTACGGTAAAGTTTTCCTTGTTTATGACAAGACCGACTTTCGGGCACATCTGATCTGCCTGTATTTCTCCAACTGGGGTATGAACTATCAAGGGCCTCTTTGTTGGACACTTCGCTATCTTGCTCGTCTCTAACAACTTGTCGGAGATGAAAGAGTGCGAAGCACTGGGATCAAACAGAGCAAAAGATTGTGTTGAGCTCACTTGAATGTAACCACCAACCATTTTTGTAGCTCCTTGAATGTTATCCGTATCTATATTACTCAACCTTCCATTGACATAATTGCGCTGTGCTCTACTTGCTTCAGTAAGCTTCTTTTTGGCTTTCCTTTTTGGCTTTCGTTGTTGTGGATTCTGACTCGGATCATTCCCAACTCGAACTTCAACATTGTTGTTTTGATAGTGCTCGGCTTCATTGTACTCGTGATCATCAGTGAGAGGTGGCATATAGGGATCCTGATTCATGGTGTGCCACATTTCCTGTCATGAGGTGACCAACAAAAGCAACATGAGCAAGGATAGATGATTATACTCATGAAGTACCATGAGAGACAACTCACAACTTCAACATCTGTTGATCAAGCACTACCCCCCTTAAGAAAGGACCAACTAGAGGACACAAAAGGGTAGCTTGCATATTATTTACAGCATGTTGACAGCCATAACCAACTTCTGATATCCCAGAGAAACTCATATGTAAAGGTAAGAACAAGAATTCTGAAATTTCTCGCGAGTAGCAAAATAGCAGTGCAGTAAAACAGCCATAACTCAAGCTCTGTTTATCCAATGAAGTTGCAGTTTACCTTTCTGGAAAGCTTATGAAATCCTCTACAACTTTCATGCAGAACACTTTTCCAGATTCCGTAGTTAAGATCGTCGAAAACAGCAGACAACAGAAACTATTCCAGATTCCAGACAGCACAGTTGCATCAACTTGTGAATTTCATAACTCCAAAACCATAACAGTTATCAAGGTGGTTCTTGCGCTCAGAGAAAGATCATGAAGTCTACTTGTGTCCAGAATTGTTCCATGATTTTTGAACATCCATAAACAAGGGTATAAGCTGGCAAAGACAGACTGCTCCGGAAAGATAGGATAGAGGGAACAGAAGAAACAGAAACCCAACCTTCTATGCATGAACCTTAAGCCTATGAACTAAACTTAAATGAGATTGTGAGGAAACCCACAAAATCATTGCACTCATTACAAAGATCCGAAACAAACATGTGCATAATATCAAAGCAACTAAACCACAAAGTTTCACTTTTCAAACAATGACTCAACTTGCGATACTATCGTTCTCTTCATATAAAGGGAAAAGATCCTAAGCTCTACTTTTGATGAAACAAGAAGGTGGTAAGAGAAGATTTTAAAAGAGTATCAAGACAAGGAGTGTGGATGAGAACAAGATTTTAAAATTAAGCAGCAAGGAGGAGACAAATAACAAGGGTAGAAGCTACTATAGAGAAGAAAATATCAAGGTTGATAGAACAAGAGTTCTATAGCAATTTTCAAAAGCTTTAAAACGATCAGTTTCTAACTAGGCTTGCGTCCTACAGTCAGCATTGCTTTGATACCACTTTGTCACACCCGGTTTTAAGAACAAAACCAGGTATACACCATATGTGAGCCCAGGAAGTCAAATCTCACATATAGCCACAAATAAAGGGTAATATCGAAAGACAATGCTCTTAAATAACGTATATAAAACAAAAGAACATAACCTTAAAGAGCAGACAGCGGAAAGACACTCCGATCTTCAGATGGAGACACCACTTCATAGGGAACAACTGACTGGTTGACCACAAGCCTAAGCTTCTCCAAAGCTTAACTCTCTGAGGTGTGGGGAAAAGCAAGAGTGAGTCCATGTCGAACTCCACAAGTATAGCAACAAGTGATATAGATCCCAAGTTTCATGATCAATGTAACATAAATAATGAATAGCATAAAACGGTAAATAATGAACATGTTAACCAACAAAAGTCATAATCTTTACGTCTTCAAGGCCGCTCGTGTCCTTGAGCAAGGCTGATATATCAGTTTAATAAACTTTGCGCAAAGGTGTACACTTTCACTGCGAGACGTGAATTGCCCTTTCGCCTGAGGTGATCAGCCTCTTAACTCACATCCAAGGAAAGTCGGCAGGGTTCACGATGAAGCCTTTCAAAGGTTCGTCTAACAAGTTAGGGCCGCTAGGTTTCATTAGTCAGTCTGTGTGATACAACCAGTCCCAGGGATCCACGGTCTGCTGTCCCCCATTTGCGCCACAAGGGTAACCTCTAACAAGCTAGAAAAGGTCCTCATACTGAGCTAAAGCCAGAGCCATATAACCCCCAACAGTTGCACTGTAAATCCCGAAGGTGCTCGTACAGATAATTTCTTAAGTTGCTAATAAGTCATTTTTATCATTCGATGCATACATTAATTAAGTAACATGATCGTGATTGCGAAAAGAACACTCGATTGCTATACTTGCCTTAAACTCAAGATCCTTCTTCTGTTGACTTGTAGATTTCCAAAGGTTGACTCTTGATCTTGAACTCTTGATCACGAACTTCTTCTTGATCACCAACGTACAACTCACCGACTGGACATACGATCACATAACACCACACACACATCCAATAGCAATCATACAAAGCAAACATAGCCTATGATTAGAACAGTACATCAATCATAAGAAAACAAGATAAAGAGTTTTAAAAACAGATCTACGATTTACCACGATCACACGGACGCGAAGATCACTCTAATCGGAGCTATAACGGAAAAGATATAAACTAAACAAGATTAAATACACTAATTATTAGATTAGATTTAACACAAATTTTAATTACAGAAAACAGTGGTGAAAGTTATATATTTTGAAAGAACTTTTTGAAACGAATCTAACGCAAGTTGAACGGACTAAATCGGAGTTAAAACGAAGAAGTTATAGGCATTTGAAATCAGTGGCAAAACTGTAAATACAGCGAACTTAATTACGAAATTAAATAAATAAAAACAAAAATCAGATTTTACTTGAGCTAACGGACGTCGGCGATGAATATTGACTGCAAGTTGCTTCTGTGGAGGATGAACGAGAGCCAAAAATCGATAACCGGAGTTGGGGAAGAATTTGGCGGCCGTTGGCAGAGCAAACAAAATTTTCGGACTCCCAAACTAGGGGCTTCCGTTATTGTGTGCTTTGGCCAAGGGATGAGACACATATATATAGGGAGAAAAACTCTATGCCCTGCGTCAACTAGCGATATGGTGCTAATTGACGTTGCACCTCCACATTTACTAATGGGCCTAAATAAATATAAAAGCCCATTAGTAAATAAAGACGTTGTTATTTGGAATTTAATAGAATTATTGCACATGGGCTTTGTGGGAGGTAGGAAAAAGACAGATTTTATTATTTTCGAAATTATTTAATTTCTAGATTAAAATAATTCTAGAAAAGTCTAGAATTGATATTTAAGCCACGAAAAATACTTCAGTGGCTCCAAAAATTCAGGGAAAATTCTCAGAGACATTTGGAGACATGAGGAACTCAAATAAAATATTTGGAGCTCATGAAAGGATATTTTGGGAAATCTAAAAATTAGATTATGTTTCCAGAAAAATAGGAAAAAGTGTCGGAAAAAGCTGGAAAACTTCTCGAGAAGATTTTGGAGATATGATGATGAATGATGAGCACCAAGGAATAATTTAGAGTAGAAGAAAAAAGATTCTTGGGAGACTCCAACAGAAAGGATGAGCTAGGAAACAAAGAATTTGATTTTAGGAGAAGATATGGATAAGGCGGAGAAAGATAAACGACTTAGTAAACGAGTTTTTGGAAAACTTTACTCACTCGCAATACAAGACGAAACAACAAGTTTTTGGAACTTTAAACTTTTCCAAACTTTTTGAAAACAAACAAGAAGTCTTTATTTTCAAAACCCTTTTCCATGAAATTTATTTTAAAATTATTTTAAAACCATTTTGAGCTCAAATTGAATTTTAACCCAAAACCACACATCACAAAAACTCAAATGCTCCAACATGAATGCACAAACATGTTTCTAAACCCTAGGTTAAATTTTTATTTAGAGAAAATTTTTATTTCCCTATATTTTATGAGCACAAAAATTCATAAATAAATCATTTTAACTCTAATTCATGAAATGAAAATTTCAGGGTGTGACAAAAAACAAGGGCAAGAAGTATGACTCATCAAGTGAAGATGAGAAGAAGGATGAAAAGCCCCACTACAAGAAGGATGGCAAGAAGAAGAAGCAATACCACAAGAAAGGTGGGAAGGCTTACATTGTTGGTGATTGGTTCACCGACATTGAATCCTCCGGTGGCTCATCAAATGAAGATAGTGATGATGAGAAGGAGAAGGTGGCCGCTCTAGTCATTGGCTCCTCTACACCACCACCACCACCATCACCACCATCATCTACACACCTATGCCTTATGGCCAAGGGTGACCGGAAGGTACAAAATGATGATGACTCTAGTGATAGTGATAGTGATGGTGAATTTGAGTCACCTACTTATGATGAACTTGTCAAATTGCTAAATGACTATTCTAAAATCATAAGAAAGACTAGAGCTAAAAATGAGAAGCTTGTTGATGAAAATGAATCTCTTGTTGAGAAATGTGATCATGCTATTCATGCTAGTGATGAGCTAAAAAATGAACTTGCTACTATGTCATCCACTATCAAGGAGCTCAAGTCCTCTAACAAAGAGCTCAAAGCTAAAAATGAGAAACTTGATAAGGTGCATAGTGACTTTACCACTAGTTATCAATTGCTCAAAGAACAATACACTCAAGTGAAAGTAGATTATGATACTCTTACCATTGCTTATGATATGCTTTCACATGAGACACTTGATGCTCCTAACCTTGTTGTTAAGTGTGACATAGCAACATCTTGTGAGGACTTGGTTAGTGAGCATGATGAGCAAAGAGCTAGTGGCAAGGGCAAGAATGTGGTTGTGGCCGATCACTATGATGATTATATCAAGATCAAGAATGAGAATGCAAAGCTCAAGGTTGATCTAGAGAAGCTTGCAACCACAAAGCAAGTCATTGTTGAGACTCAAGATGATGAGTATAGCATGACACTTGAGCTTGACATGCTAAAAGAAGAGAACAAGAGATTGAAGATGGAGAGAGACTACAAGATGACACCATCTCAATTAGAGCTCCAACAAGAGAATGACAAGCTCAAGAAAGAGAAGGAGCACCTCACCACCGGGTTGAAGAAATTCACCAAGGGACAATGTCTTCAAAGTAAGCTACTTATGAACACAGTCATGAAGACAAATAGAAATGACATTGGATTCCTTGAGGAGAAGATGAAGCAACGCAAGAGCATCACAAAGCCAAAGAAGAAGAAGATTGGAAGATGCTATGAGTGTGGAAAGGAAGGACACTTTGCTCATAGTTGTGAAGAGCCCAAACCTACACCCTTGCCCAAGCATGCTAGGCCCTTTGCTTTCAATGCTCACTACATGCTTAGACAAGACTCTAGTGGCAAGATGAAAGTTATGTTCATGGGGCCTCCTAACAAGAATAGGCCAAAGCAAATTTGGGTTGCAAAGTCACTAGTAGAGAAGGTTAAGGGACCACAACAAATTTGGGTCCCAAAAGCTCAAGCTTGATTTCTTATGTGTGTAGGTGAACTACAAGACCGGTGGATCTCATTGGGTGATTGAAAGTGGTTGCACACAACATATGACCGGTGATCCCCGGATGTTCACCTCACTTGAAGAGAATGTCAATGACCAAGAAAAGATAACATTTGGTGACAACTCAAAGGGCAATGTCAAAGGATTGGGCAAAGTGGCTATATCAAATGTTCATACCATCTCCAATGTACTTCTAGTTGCATCATTGAGCTTCAACTTGCTATCCGTTGGGCAACTATGTGATCTTGGCTTTCAATGTTTGTTCACCGGCAAGGAAGTGGTTGTAACCAAGAAAGATGATACACAAGTGATATTCAAAGGCTTTAGATACAACAATCTCTATCTAGTTGATTTCACCTCCGAAGATGCCAACTTGAAGACATGTTTGTTCACTAAGCAATCACTTGGTTGGCTATGGCATAGAAGATTGGCACATGTTGGAATGAACACTCTCAACAAGCTATTGAAGAAGGATTTGGTTAGGGGCTTGAAAGATGTCAAATTTGAGAAGGACAAATTGTGTAGTGCATGTCAAGCCGGCAAGCAAGTTGCGAACACTCATCCAACCAAAGCCTTTGTATCAACATCAAGAGAGTTAGAGCTACTTCACATGGATCTTTTTGGACCAACAACATATGCTAGCTTGGGTGGAAATCTCTATTGCCTAGTGATTGTTGATGACTACTCTAGATACACTTGGGTGTTCTTTCTTCATGACAAATCCGAAGCAACCCCTTCATTAAAGAAGTTTGCCAATAGAGCCCAAAATGAGTTTGACTTGAAGATCAAGAAGATAAGAAGTGACAATGGAAGAGAGTTCGACAACACCCACATTGAGCAATATTGTGATGAAGTTGGGATCAAGCATGAAGTCTCCGCAACCTACACACCACAACAAAATGGGGTAGTTGAGAGGAAGAACCGAACACTAATCACCCTAGCAAGGACTATGTTAGATGAGTACACTACACCGGAAAGATTTTGGGCGGAAGCAATCAACACCGCTTGTTATGCATCAAACCGGTTGTTCTTCCATCGTCTCCTTGGCAAGACCCCCTATGAGCTACTCAACAACAAGAAGCCGGATGTATCTTTCTTTAGAGTGTTTGGGTGCAAATGCTACATCTACAAGAAGCGCCAACACCTAGGGAAGTTCCAACGCCGATGTGATATTGGTTTTCTTGTTGGTTACTCATTGAAGTCCAAAGCATATCGAGTATTCAACCATGCCACCGGGATGGTAGAAGAAACATATGATGTGGAATTCGATGAATCTAATGGCTCTCAAGGAGAGCATGAAAATCTTGATGATGTAGGTGATGAACCATTGAGGGAAGCCATGAAGAACATGCCGGTTGGAGCTATCAAGCCTAAAGATGATGATGATGATGTGTAAGTCATTGACAAGCCATCTTCATCCAATGTACCACATGTTGATGACAAAGATGGGAGGGATCCATTTGAAGATACTCATGCCTCCCATGATCAAATGGTGGTACGAGCACAAGATGTCGATGCTCCACAAGCGGCCCCTCAAGTGGTTGATCAAAGGACTACTCCTCTACTACAAGCTCATCCTCAAGAACTCATCATAGGGAGTCCAACAAGGGGTGTAATGACTCGATCTCAAAAACTTGCTTTATATATTGAACATCACTCCTTTGTGTCTCTTGTTGAGCCTACCATTGTAGATGAAGCTCTAGGTGATCCGGATTGGGTGAATGCTATGCATGAAGAACTAAACAACTTCACCCACAACCAAGTTTGGACACTTGAAGAGCGACCTAAAGGCGCAAGAGTCATTGGAACAAATTGGGTGTTTAGAAACAAGCAAGATGATCAAGGCAAGGTTGTTAGAAACAAGGCAAGGCTAGTAGCAAAGGGGTTCTCTCAAGTTGAAGGTTTGGATTTTGGAGAGACCTTTGCACCGGTTGCAAGACTCGAAGCCATTCGTATCCTCCTTGCATATGCATCACATCATGACATTAAATTATATCAAATGGATGTGAAAAGTGCATTTTTAAATGGCTTCATAAATGAACTAGTCTATGTTGATCAACCTCTCAGGTTTGAAGACCCTAGATATCCTAATCATGTTTATAGGTTGTCCAAGGCGCTATATGGGCTCAAGCAAGCCCCAAGAGCATGGTACGAGCGCCTCCGAGACTTCCTCATTGAGAAGGGCTTCATCATTGGGATGGTTGACACCACACTATTCACCAAGAGGCTTGATGGAGAGATCTTCATTTTTCAAGTCTACATTGATGATATCATCTTCGGGTCAACAAATGAAGCATATTGCAAGGAATTTGGTGACTTGATGTCGAAGGAGTTCGAGATGTCCATGATTGGAGAGCTCACATTCTTCCTAGGCTTCCAAGTCAAGCAATTGAAGGAGGGGACTTTCATATCTCAAGAGAAGTATACAAAAGACCTCCTCAAGCGCTTCAACATGGATGATTGCAAGACTATCAAGACTCCAATGCCAACAAATGGACACCTCGATCTAGATGTGGGAGGTAACCCGGTTGACCAAACTCTCTACCGTTCTATGATTGGTAGCTTGTTATATTTGACCGCATCTAGGCCCGACATCATGTTTAGTGTGTGCATGTGTGCTCGCTTTCAAGCCGATCCTAGGGAATCACATCTCATAGCGGTGAAGAGAATCCTTAGGTACCTAAAGCTCACCCCAAGCATTGGTCTTTGGTATCCCAAAGGAGCTAACTTCCAACTCGTTGGGTATTCCGATTCGGATTACGCGGGTTGCAAAGTAGATAGAAAAAGCACATTCGGAGGGTGCCATTTGCTTGGGAGATCACTAGTTTCATGGAGTTCTAAAAAGCAAAATAGTGTGGCCTTGTCTACCGCCGAGGCGGAATACATAGCCACGGGTGCTTGTTGTGCACAAATCCTTTACATGAAATAAACCCTTTTAGACTATGGTGTAGTTCTTGAAAGGGTACCTTTGTTGTGTGACAATGAGAGCGCGGTTAAGCTTGCTAACAACCCGGTTCAACACTCTCACACAAAGCACATAGATATTCGCCATCACTTTCTTAGAGACCATGTTTCAAAGAAAGACATATCCTTAGAGGGAGTTAGAACCGAAGATCAATTGGCGGATATCTTCACAAAACCCCTAGATGAAAACACCCTTTGTAGATTGCGAAGTGTAGATTGCGAAGTGAGCTTAATGTGCTTGATCTAAGTAACTTTGTCAAAAGGTGAAAGGGGGTTGTCTTTGCATTGCATTGTATCATATGCCATGTTCAATTTATGCTATGCACATAGGCTTGTCAGACGTGGTTAAGATAACCGCCCTAAAAAGCATGTGAAGAAGCTTACCCATGAGCAAACTTGACAAGCACCCTAGATTCAAATTCCGTAATGCATTGCATATGCATGGTTGTTGCTTTGTCGTTTCTTTACGGTTATGTTTTGAGCAACCGCTGTGTTCGTCCACCGCTAGGGGGAGCATTTGAGGCTCCTAATGGTTAAGACCCCTAGTTTTGGTGGCCACATGTTGTCTCCTCGGGTTTTATCGCTTATTTTCTCTAAAAATGATATGTAGCCTATGGCGAAATATTTATAAAATTGAGGGTTTATGCGAGGATGCTCATACTAGGTTCCAACTGGTGTTTATTTGCCTCTTATTTGAGTTGGAACTTGGTTGGGAGAGGGAGCCGCAACGGAGATCTTCGAAACGAGCCAAAATGCAGCATCGGACGCTGGCCCCAGCGTCCAATGCCACCACTGTACACAGCCCCGGCTGGAACAGTGTTCTTGGCGCGTCCGATGTAACCACATCGGAGCGTCCGAGGCCCCATCGGACACTGCCCAGCGTCCGATGCTGAGGCAAAGGACGCGTCCGATGTGATTTCGGCGTTTCTGGAGCTCTCTGGTCGGACATCGGAGCGTCCGTTGCGTAATCAACGGCGCGTTCGATGCCCCTTTAAGCGGCAGGTTGAGTTCTTCTTATGACATTTCGGTCCCACATGTCATACCTTTCCCGTCGTCTTCCACCTCGTCCCCGCTCGTGCCCGCCCCCGACCCTAACCCTAGCGCCGCCGTGCCCCTCCCTCCCGCGCCCTCGCCGCCGGCTGCTCGTGCCCCGCCGACGGCCGCTGCAACTGCTTCGCACCCACACCCTCGCATGCTCGCGCTCGCCATCGTCGGCGCCCTCAAGAACCGCCATCGCCCTCCTCGCCGGTGCTTCGGTTCCTCCTCGCCGGAAGTCCCTTCCCCGGTGGTTCCCCTCGCCGGAGTCGTTCTCGCGTACCTCCTCCCTACCCGGCGACCCCACCACGGCCAGTACACCCACTTAGTGAGCATCTTCTCCAACTTCCATAATCCATGCCACCAAGGTGCTCGACAAAATGTCGCAATGGCCGTTCCACCCTGTTTTGACCCCGTTTCGATCCCATCTTTTTGCAGACCCCTCGGTGTGTCGTGTGGATCCCGGAACGTCAGTTCTTACCTCTCGCTTGGCCCATTTTCGTCGCTCGACAGGTAGCAAAGCCCTTTCCTTATCTTATCTCATATGCTTTGCTTCTAATAGGTCTCGCTTCCCTCTAGCGTATATATGCTTATATATCTCTCTCTCATTCTTCTCGCAGCGAGTCAGTGTGATAGTTGATAGCTTGGTCAGTGGGCCGTGTCAGTTAACCCGGGGCTAAGCCCGCGGGTAAGGATCGAGGCCAAGCCTCGCAAGTGACAGCGGCAGAGTTTCTCAGTGACAGGGGGAGTCTGTGCCAGTGTTTTCTTGTCAGCTAATTGTCAGGGGTTTTCCGAGTTAGTGGTTTCTGTTCCGTGGCAGTTGCTCCCTCAGCGTCAGTTTCCCGTTCTTGTCAGCTATGCCGCGCTGCAAGAACGTCGGTGGTGGCCCAGACGACTCTCCTCCTCGTCGCCCCCCTTCCGGTCAGAGGCCTGGAAAGGCGAAGCTGATCACGCGCCGGAAGCGCACCAGGGACGAGCGAGAGGCAGCTTAGGCACAGGCAGTGGCCGATGCAGTAGAGCGAGCAGAGCAGGGCGGCAGTGCGGGCGGACTTAGGATTCAGGATCAGCTGTCCCCCGACCAGCGCAGAGCAGTTGAGGAGGTCGAGCATCGACACGGCTCGGCGACTGGCACGCTCATGCCTGCCGGTCGTCGAACGACGTTCACCTCGCCAGGCGTCGAGCCCCAGAGCTCGTAGCAGGGCCAGGCAAAGGCCGAGGCAGCCCAGGCAGAGGCAGAGGCAGAGGCAGAGGAGGAGGTTCCTCAGGAGGTTCCCCGGCATCGGTCCACACGTACCAGGACAGCGGTGCCACCCCGGCCCGATGTCCCTCTGCGGGGAGCTCGTGCTCCATCGAGGCGTGCGCCCCCGACGATCCCACGTTTGGACCTCTGGGCGGCCACCTGCTCCCAGATTCAGGCTCTTCGACTAGTACCAGTGGAGCAGTGGTTTCCCAGAGAGAGGCAGGAGCAGGTCAGTCCGGACTTCTTCACTGTGCTCCAGGAGGACTTCTACAGAGGATACAAGAACGCCGGCATCTCCTTGCGTTCGCAGCGTGCCTGTCCCCTAGAGGCAGTGGTTACAGCAGCCGGAGAGCAGATTCGCCCCATACTTACTTACCTACCCAGTTTGGCAGACCTTCTGGGGCGGTCTGGCTCGTATATCGAGGATTGGGTGTTCCAGTTCTACGCGTCTCTTTGGGTGCACCCGGACCGTGAGACGATTGAGTTTGCTTTTTAGGGGGAGCACTACAGGCTGTTTTCGTCAGAGATCCGTGATTGGTTTGGACTGAGACACTCACAGACCCGGATCCACGACCTGTGCTACGACCGGACGGAGCCACCCCGTCGCCCTCACGGTGGTGCCCAGCCGTCGACCGACTTGGTCCGTCCTTGCTTCAGTGAGCCCTTCGGGGAGGGTTCGAGTCGGGTGCCTAGGGATCTCACCCCTATGACTCGGATCCTCAATGAGGTACTCAGGCGGACCTTGCTTCCTAGGGTTGGTTTCCGCGAGGGTCTATCCCGACTTCAGCTCTGGTTACTTGCATATCTAGTCTGACAGCAGGAGTTCGACGTCTGGGACATGATTCTGTGTGAGATGGAGGATACAGTGGCAAAGGGCATTAAGGCCCGCACGCAGCTACCATATGCGCATTGGATCTCCTACATTCTGTGGAAGGTAGCCGCCACGACAGGTTCTGACCCCGACCAGACTCTTACTGGGTCCGCGACTGTGTTCCCTGAGTATAACATGAGTCAGCTGTTGGGACACGGTCGGGACCGCAGGCAGCAGCAGCAGCAGGACGCCCCCTCTTCTTCACGCCAAAGGCCAGAGGTCCCCGAGTCTCTTCAGGAGCAGGACGAGGCCGTCCGAGCCCTCGCCGAGCAGGAGTTAGCAGACCTAGAGGGTGGTGACACGTTTGTCGTTGAGGACCCCACCGACAGCTCTGACGAGGACTACCAGCTCCCGCCCTTCTACCAGCCCAGAGCTCATGATTCTCAGGCCGGGACGTCTGGTACTGCCTCCTCCGACCCAACTCTACTCGCTATTCTTGCACGGATGGAGGAGCAGCAGAGGACAGTCACTCAGGACGTCCAGAGGCTCGCTCAGGAGCAGCAGAGGTTGGCCCAGGCCCAGGCCTTAGCTCAGCAGCAGGCGCAGGAGAGGTCTGATGCTCTGCAGCAACAGATGATGGCACTACAGCAGCAGACTCTAAGTTTCATGGAGGGTCTAGCCAGTGGACCTCCTCAGTGGCAGTGGCAGCAGCCCCCTCCTCAGCAGCAGCTCCAGTGGCAGCCACTGGTACCCCCGCAGCAGCAGTTTGGGCAGCCTCCCCAGTTTCAGCAGAGCTCCTCCTAGTTCACCCTCTTTACCACTCCGCTTGGAGGAGCCCCTGTGTTCAGTCCCTTGCGCACTGGTTTCACGCCACATCCGGCAGAGTCTGTGTTCGTGACGACCACCACAGTGACGCGGGACTTGTCTGCTAGCTTCAGTGAGCTCACCGGCTTCCCCACTCCAGACCTTCTGGATCCGGTGCAGACGTTGACGGCTCCTGTGACTTCCACCATAGAGACTCTTCCGAGCTCCGTCACGTCCTCTGAGCAGACCGAGCCAGTCCAGTCCGAGACTACCACGACAGCACAGCCTGAGTTATCTTCTATTCCAGAGCTTCCGCACTCCGAGGCTCAGGCGGCTACAGCTACAGAGACTGAGACTGCGACAGAGGCAGAGTAGACTGAGCAGACTGAGCAGCTAGAGCAGTCAGTGCCGGAGCCGACCCAGACCGCTTCGCAGCAGCATCCAGCTTCAGAGGGTCAGCAGGCTACTGGTGCTTCGTCTTCCGACTCCGAGGAGTACCTTCAGCAGTTTGAGTTCACTCAGCGCTCCCCGGAGGCAGCACCTGGCTCGTCTGCACCACCTCCGCCCTCCGACGCTTAGTTTGGCGCTTGATGCCAAAGGGGGAGAGTGGTCGAGTATAGCGATAGGGGGAGCGATGTGAGAGGGTTTTTGCGTCTTATGCTGTGTTATGTTCACATACGCTCTTTTACTTATCACATCTTTTGTGCATGTCTATGAGATATACTTATGCCATGGACCTTTATGACATGTTTGTGCTCACTATGATATATTATATGACATGTCATTTCGCCTTACTCGATTACTTGTGCTCAATTCTCATTTGTTATGTATTCGAGCTCTTTTACTCTTGCACTTGTTATTCACTCTAACTCGTTGAGTGCAGGATGATGGCATGACATGTTTTGAACTTGCCACTAACAATTTTCTCTTATTCATTGCAAGTTCATACATGTCATGATTTAAAAACCTCTACTCTCTATACTCGATCTCGTGTTGTCATCAATCACCAAAAAGGGGGAGATTGAACGCATCTTGGCCCCTAGTGGTTTTGGTGATTGGATGAAACACAAGATTACTGTGACTAACGTGTGTTTTGCAGAAACAGGGATGAGTTAGGTCACGGTAATAGCAACGATACGGGCATATGGAGTTCATGTCCCCTGGCGATGGATATCGTTTCGGTTTTCAAAGGATGGACAACGAAGACGGTGGTAGACTAGGCTAAGTGTCATATGGAGTTGGAGGACACTTAGGTAGTCTTAGGTCTTTGTTTTTCCTTTGGCCGTACTATAAAGGGGAGCGTGAATCAGTAGCTTGACCTAGATGAGTCTATTGAGGTAGGTGTGGTGCACACTTGTTATTTCATAGCCCTAGGTAGCTCAGAGAGATGCCTTAAGTCGAGAGGATCAAAAGTCGTTTTGGCCGCGTCGCGATCCGAGTTGAGTCTGCCCTTGTTAAGGGCATCGGACGCTGGCCAGGTGGGCATCGAACGCGTCCGATGCTCACCCCGACTAGGGTTTAGTCTGGTGCGTGGCATCGGACGCGCCGATGTGTCCACATCGGACGCGCCCATGCCACTGTTCACGTGCGCGTGAACTGCTGGTTGCATCGGACGCTGAGGGCCAGCGTCCGATGGCCATGCAGAGAGGTTCCAGAGAGAGTAAATCCACATCGGACGCGTCCGATGTGGTGGCATCGGACGCTGCCCAGCGTCCGATGTCCCTTTAAATAGTCTGACAAGAAGGTACAGTAGACCGTTGGACGAGGTCATCAGAGCGTCCGATGCCTAGCATCGGCGCGTCCGATGCCCCCGCATAATACCTGTCTTAGGCTGTTTTTGGATGGCCGGTTGGGGGAGTATATATACTTTCTTCCCTCCATCCATTTGAGTGTTCTTGCCACTTCCATCAGCTGAGAAACACCTTGTGAGTGTGAGTGAGTGCAAGAGCCCTAGTGAGGTTGAGTGAATTGCTAATTGTGAGAATTAGACACCTCCTAGTGAGAATTGAGTAGCAAGTGTGCATCCATCCATCTCTTTGGCCTTGTGTTGGTCAAGTGAGAGTTCTAGCTTGTTACTCTTGGTGATCAGCATCACCTAGACGGCTTGGTGGCGATCGTGAAGCTTGGAGAGCATCCGGAGGCTTTGTGGATGACCCAAGCAAGCTTGTGACCGGTAGTGAGCGATTCACTAGGCCGGAGCGGCGAAGAATCAGCTCGTAGTGAGCACTTGATCCTTGCGCGGATCAAGTGGGAGCGATACCCTTGCGCGGGTGCTCCAACAAAGACTAGGGGGTGTGCCGACACCTCGATACCTCGGCAAAAAGATCGTCTTGTCATCTCTACTCCTTTACTTACGCATTTACTTTCAAGCAATTCAATTTCGCATTACTCTTGTTGCTCATTCTATATTGGATTGCTTTGCTAGAGTAGGAGTGGCATAGACTTGGTCTTTTGTGCGGTAGAATAAATAGAAACACACTCTTAGGCACTAGGGGGTTAATTGAGGCTTGCTAGGTTTTATTATTGCAAGAAGTTTTAGAAAAGCCCAATTCACCCCCCCCCCCCCCTCTTGGGCATCTTGATCCTTTCACTGACTTCTTGAGAAAACCCTATTCACCTTCCATAATGACAATATAGTATTGCAATAGCAATACATGAAATCGAAGTACTATAAGTAATGTGAGTTAATGTTGCTACTACTCATTGTCAAAGACTCATTGGGTATGTTTTTGCGGCTGAAGCATGCAACCAGAAGAGGGTCACGAAAAAGGGAAATGGAAGGGGAAATGGGGTGCATTGTTCAATGGAAGGGGAAGCAAAAGCTAAAAAGCAATGGCAAAGACAAGGAGACGAGTGAAAATCCAAGGTGAATGCTAAAGATGTGAAACAATGGGACATTGATCCTAAAACTGTCGCACTCCCAAACACCTAGTTGAACTCTATCAAAGTTCTTCCTGAAGAAAGAACACAAATAGAGATCAACATTAGTCTGACTTCACCACTGATCCAAAACTGGAAGGCTTGACATAAAATTGTCAGTCTAAGACAAAATGGTGAAGATGCCCAAATAAACGACAATAAGGACACACTTCCTAGAGATGACAATGATATGTTCGGGGACCTGTAGTAATCCTCAAAATTTAATAATAGACCTAATAACGTAATGTCCACATGTCTCAGCTTAGGTCCTTGGTCGTGTATGCCCCAAGAGGGCATCTATAACACCCCAAATGGCCTAATTCCCCGTAATGTTTCCTAGAAACAATGAAATGTTGATTTTCATAATTCATATTTTATATCATAATGTTGTTGCATTTTTGGTCTTTCACATACCTTGTCGAAACCATATGATGGAAAGGGAGATCTATGTTAATTTTGGATAGTGGCATCACTAACACAATACTAAGGGAATCCAGATATTTCAACATTGACTAAAAATGGATATATTATGACCATTGCCGGAAGCAATGCTCATATCATAGGCACCAAAAGTGCCACACTAGTTCTCTAAATGCACTTTGAAGTTAAGGGTTTCTGTAATCCTGAATATTTGTGAAGGATGCACTTTTGTATACCGATTCGAAATGTACCCTATTGAATTTCAAAGAGATATCATTGCGAATGGTTTCCATATAGAAACCAAGATTGATCAAGATACTGGATATCTAATCATCACTAAATTTGATGGATACCAAAATTATGTGATGGAAAGACCCCTTATTGCCATCAGGTTTGTACTACACATACATCAAACCCACTGAAAAATAATTTGTGACAAAATCCAGCTTTTACAACCTAGATTCACTCCAAATTTGACTTGACCAGCTAGGTCACCGTAGGTTCGGTATGATGAGAAGGATCATCAATAATTATATTGGCCTTGATATTGAAGTTAAGGGTTTCTGTAATCCTGAATATTTTATTTGCACCACTTGTGAAAAGAGGGAATGGATCACATAAGACCATGCCTCCTAAAAATTAGGGATGACATTTGTGTACACATTCAGTCCCTATCAGACCTGTCCTAGTACTTTATGGTACAAATTGATGCATATACTAGATGGATTTATGTGGACCTATTGTCCACAAGGAACCATGATATTTTTCAACGTATTTCTCAAGCTACTACATGGGAAAGAACCAAGTATATGTCTATATTTAGTTGTACAATATACATATTGATACCGCCACCCCAGCATACATTAAAGGTACCCTACCAGAAGGAACGGATATATGTTGGTTATGGGACTCCATCCATAATCAAATACATGGAGCCAATGACTGATGATGTTCATACGGTTTGGTACACCAATTATATCTTGAGACTTTTACATAAGTGCCATTATGAAAGTTGGTAATTCCGTAGAAGCCACTGCGAAGTTGGAGCGCGCACTGGTGCCATCCACCTAAACTTTTTTGCCCTACATGTCATTCCGTCCACTTTAGAGTCTAACGGTGTTAAACAGACACGTGAAATGACGATGTTGCCCCTACGTGTCCTGCGTGTCCTTGCTGTCGCGCCGCTTCGGCCGGACCCGGAGCTGGGCGGTGGCGCTCAAGATCCTCGTCGTCGTGCACCGCCTCCTCACCGTTGGGGACCCGGCGTTCGAGCAGGAGGTGTTCTACGCCACGCGGCGGCGGCGCGAGACGCGGATGCTCAACATGTCCGACTTCTGTGACCACTCCCGTGCCGACGCCTGGGACTTCTCCGCCTTCGTCCGCACCTTCGCCGCCTACCTCGACGACAGCCTCGAGTACCGGATGCAGGGCAGGCAGCAGGGCGGCGGCGGCGGCGCGCGCGCGGTGGCAGGTCGCTCCACGAGGAGATGTACGCGTCGTCCCCTGGGAACCGCTACGCCTGCGACGTCGCCGTCTTCAACGGGAGACAGGAGGACGCGGTGGACGCCGAGGCTCACGCTCACAGCAAGGCGGTTGTGGCGCTCGTGACCAAGGACCCGCCCACGAGCGAGATGACGGTGGATCAGCTGCTCGTCAAGGCCAACCAGCTGCATCATCTCCTCGACCGGTTCATCGCCTGCCGCCCTGTAGCCCTGTAGGTGAGTGTGAGTGTGAGTCCGTTCCATTTCTCTTCCTCTGCGGCCATGCACGCATGCAATTTGTCTTTTTTGATTGGAGTTGGATCATTGCCATGAATTTGTTAAGAGCTAGTAGCCAAATCATACATGCGTGCTCACCTTCGAATGACATTGTCACAGGCGCGGCGAAGACGAACTGGGTGGTGGCGGTGTCTCTGTACCCGCCGGTAAAGGAGAGCGTGCAGCTCTACTGCGAGCTCACGGAGGTGATGGCCACGCACATCGAGCAGTTCGCGGAGATAGAGACCGCGGACTGCGAGCGCGTGCACACCCTCTTCTGCGGTCTCACCAAGCAGCTGGAGACGTTCTACGCGTGGTGCAAGGTCCTTTGCGTGTGCCACCAGTCCGACGTCCCGGAGGTGGAGGTCGTCACGCAGAAGAAGCTGGAGCACATGGACGAGTTCATCCGCGACAGGCACGCCGTGGACTCGTCGCAGCAGAGGCTCCCGGCGCCGGAACCGGAGCCGAAGCCAAGCCCAGAGCCAGCCGTCGTCGAAGAGGAAAAGGACAACGATACAAACGCCGCCACCAACACCAAGGCACTTCCAGCGCCCGAGGAGCCGCCGGTTGCAGTGGGTGCAACGGCAGCCTCACTATGTTGGTGCTGGACGGGGCGCGCGACAATGGACTGCGACGAGGCGTGGAAGCTCTACGAGGCCGAGGGCGAGAACGACCCGTTCGACGTGATCCACTCCGAGAGCGTCGCCGTGTTCCACCGCTAGGTGGTCGGCCTGGACAAGCTGGTGGTGTCATGACACGACATCGAGCTGGAGGCCCTGCACTCGGGCATCTTCCAGGTTCCAGGACCTCGCCCGTGGCGAGGAGGAGCCCTGTCGCTGGCGCTGAACGAGACCCTGGGCCAGTCCGTGTATCGCGTGCTCTCCGAGGTGCGCTTCTTCCGGAGCTACACACACCAGGTTGCCATCAGCGACTCCACGGGGGATATGCTCCGGGACGTGTACCAGATCTCGTCCCGCCGCGTGCACGTCATCCTCAACGGCGTGGACGAGGCGCAGTTCGAGCCGGACCTGCCGCTCGGCCGCGCGTTCCGGGAGGAGGTCGGCGTGCCCAGGGGTGCCGAGCTCGTGCTCGGCGTGTCGGGGCGGCTGGTCAAGGACAAGGGCCACCCGCTGCTGTACGATGCCTTCTCCAGGCTGGCGCTGTCCGAAACATAGCTGCACTGCCATTGGAACGAAGAAGCGCATGACAAGGTGGCCCCCACATGGCAGAGAGAGAAAGAGGCACGGGAGAAGGGTATTTTGGACGTTTTCCCTTGAAGCACCCACGTGTCAGAGTAGCTAAACGGCAGAAAGTGGATGGAAGTTGGACGGAATGGCATGTAGGGCAAGAAAGTTTAGGTGGATGGCACCAGTGCGTGCTCCAATTTCGCAGTGGCTTCTGCGGAATTGCGAACTTTCATAATAGCACTCATGTAAAAGTCTCTTATATCTTTGACGATGAGCATTTCCTAGTATTAGGTGGAGATAGGCATCTAGAAGAATGCTGGGAAATTGTATGCAATGCAACCGAGATGCAGTCCTTACACTAGCACACTAGTGAATCTAAACTCAAAGATCAGAGGATCATATATTTGAAAAATCTTGCAAATAATCTGTCAGATGCCTTCACTGATCAATTCAAGTTACTTGCAATAAATGCACTAGTGACAATATCAGTACCGCATAAGGTTACCAACTATATTGTCCCCCAATCCTAGGAAGAGAGGGAGAGATCTCTAGGCGCTCAGGATAAGGTCCTACTGAGACGTATGCAGAGAAAAGAACCCAAACCACTTGTATCACTCAAGGAATTAGTTGAAGAATCCCAAACTAAAATAGAGAACCATTAAAGAGGAAACTCAACCTTAAATTTAGATGGTCCCTGAAGGACCCCATCTTGAAGATCAAAATTCCAAAGCATCATGCACACATTATTGGAATGGAAGATAGGAACACCTTACCTCGCTTATTATGGGAAATCATGGTAAGCAAGAAAATGACCAAGATGAGATTATCGGTAACTATGTGGAATCAAAAGTGTTCTTTAATAGAAATGCCATTGTTGGCAACATATATTTTCCTAAAAAGACTCAATGCTTTCATATATAGAACCAAAGTCTACGACAAAGTGCCAGAAGCACTCAGATTCGGAAACTGGAAACCAACAATTGAGGTAGACTTGTGCTCACTTTGTAATGGAGAGGTTTTTCGGATTGTACCCCAAACCTACAAATTATGCAAATGGGTCTTCTTCCAGAAAAGGAATGAACATGATCTAGTGGTGATATATAAAGCAAGGCTGGTGGCTCCAAGGTTCACATAGATGCCCGACATTGATTACGACAATACTTACTCTTCCATCATGATTGACAAATGTTCTGATATCTTATATCTACAACATGTAACTTGAATCTAAAATTATAATTCATGGATGTATTGATCGAATATTTGTTGTCATGACCAGGTCATGATAACCTTGTGAGCATCCTCATCATAATCATTTATGCGTTTGAAATCCATTAATTAACTACAAACTAAACTGCACTCAAACTGGTCACTGTTGTGTTGATGGATAGACCGCCTCTTTCACCAGACCATCCGCCAAACCACGTACATATTCGTAATACAGTTCTTTTACTATCAGACATGCCTAGACAATTTGCACCATAGCTATGCCTCTCGTGGATGCACAAAGACAGAGCTCACACCAACGCACTCACTAACTCTTGCACTTCCACTCTCTCTTGCTCATCCTCTCTCTCTACACTCTCTCACACACTCAAGCAAGAAGAAGGGAGAAGGGATTGGAGCTTGGAGACAACAAGAGACAACCATGGAGTTTGCCTAGGATCTCTCATCCTCAAGAGGTAGGGGTAGGAAATGAGACGATCCTTCTCACCCTTGCCATAAGAAGCTAGGAGGAGAAGAGAGCAAGAAAAGGGAGACCTCGAGTTGCCAAAAGGGAGATCCAGCTGCTCCAGCACCTTGGAGAGCTAGCTTTGCATCTTCACCTGTAGCCCTTGGTAAGGATCGAATCGAATCAATGGAAGGATTTCACCTTTTGGAGCCATTACCTAGGAAATGTTGATTTTTCCCTAGGTTTATTTTGCACACTTTGTAGCAAGAACCAACGAGCTAAATATGCCCCATATAAAACCTCAGAACCTACCCTAAATATGGTCTACACATGCAAGCACTATGGATAAAGATATGAATCTCGAGCTATAATGAATTGTTCACTATCAGGAACTGGCAGAGTGTCCGACATCACCAGCAGCGGGTCTGTCAATATTGAATACCTCTCTGTTGGCGTGCACTGAATATGTTATAATTTATCAGAGGCTCCGCCAATTCACCAGAGTTTCTAGTAAGTTATATATCAAAGACAGAGGAGTTCTAGAGAGCCTAGTCCTCAGTTTTGGTACATCGGAGTGTTCATCGGTATTTCAAAGTGTCAGCTAGTATTTAACTTTAGAATCAGAGAGCACCTAGTTCATACCAGATGATCCGCCACACACATGGAGTAGCCAATAGAGCCTAAGCACTTAGTGACCAGCAGTACCCTACAGACCTAATTTGACAGATGCCATATGTTTACATGATGGAATGTTCCAATGAATTATAAAATGAACACAGAGAGATTCTTGAGAGCACTGACCTATACTGGAGGATCCGATCTTAGTTTGAAGTGTCCGATGATCCTAGGGTGTCCTTTTCCCACTAAGTACTAAGAACCACCAGACCGTCTGACAATCACACCGAACTACCCGATAGTACCTAGAGTGTGTACCTAAACACATTCTCATGTGACACTAATGCTTAATCAACTAAGAATCATTGCATGGCATCTCAAATCATGAGCATTGTAATTTAAGCAATTCACTCATCAAGCTTCATGCATATATAGGTGACGCAGTTATCAAAGATCCAGTGGTTGAGGAGAAGCCTCAAGAGGAAGCAGCTCACGAGCCTAGCAACGAAGTCCAAGGCAGCCCCTATACATCCCTATGCTTTTAAATGCATCATGATATATGGTTATTTATTGCATCACTATGTTATGATATGATTAGAGAACTAGGAGGCAATCAACTATGCTGAGATGTATCCTCATATTGCCACACTAATCAACCTCATGAGTCACTTATAATGAACTTGCTTAGAATGTGTATACGTTAGGGTCGAGCTAATGATGGGTTTCTCATTACTCGCACGATGGTAGGAATCCACTAAGCAACACCTTGGCAGGGACTAACACTTGTTACACATGGAAATGGAATGGTGACGGTCAGCAAGGGGATGATCACCTTAATTTTATTACCTATGCTATGCTTGCTATTACTACGTCATAGATCACCTTTAAATTCTTAATTGTATAAAGGATTTTATGCAAACTCAAGCATTCCTTGCTAATATCCAAATTGCATGACCCTTGTTTATTATATATGGTTAAGTCCTATGGAGTACATTTGAGTACTCAACCTGTGTGATCTTCCCGTTCATGGATTCTTCTATGCTCCAGACCCGTCACCGGATCAGGAGTGGTGAATGATTATGTGTTTCGTAGACACATGGAGGTGGCACACCCATGTAACAATTATCATGAAATAAGTTGTTAAAATACTTCCACTAGACCCCAATGTTAGAATGTACTTGTGATGGTGCTATGAACTAAGCTTGTGAACCTTGGTTGTAAATTTTAAGTACTCTAAACTTGTATTGTTACTTAATGCATCATTGTGATGTACTCTCTCTCTCTCTCTCTCTCTCTCAAACTGATATTGGATGAGGCAGGTTTGAGTACATTGTATGGGAGGTGTATATATTAGGATGACTTGTTAAGGTATGTGTTCAAATTAATAAGCCTTTGAGGATTATCATTTTGGGTACTCACACTAGTTGAGTAACTTTCTCCTAAAGAGAGGTTACACAACTAATGATGATTGTCCCTATGTGTTAATAAAGAAACCTAGTGGTAGATTTTTAATCATCTCAATCTTTGTCAATGCTTTGAATATCATCAGAACTATGAGTTACATTGAGGAAGCAGTGACTTAACTCAAGACTGAGATTGAAACGAAAGAATTTGGTAAAACCAAGTTCAGTTAGGCCTACAAATTGAACACTTCCCTGTAGGAGTGTCTATGCACTAGTCCACCTACATAAAACAGGTTCTTGAAAAGTTAGATATGAGAGAGTACCGCCCTCTACATACCCTTACGATTATTTGATCATTGGAAGCAGATAAGGATCCATTCTGAACCAAGGAGGAGAATGAGGATACTTTGGGACCTAAAGTTCTCTAACATGGCACCATTGATGCACCTCATAAACTGCACAAGGACTAATATTGCATCTGTAGTAAAGTTATTGGATAGGTATATTAATATTGCCGTTCTAATCTAAAGGGCATTGGGTTGGCATGAAAAACCATCCTAAAATACCTAAAATGCAATCAAGACCTTAAGTAGTCATTTCAAAGAAATAAAGACCTAACCATGGTGGGTTACATGGATGCTGGTTCTATGTATGATCCATCTAACAATGAATCATCAAACTGATTTTATGTTTCTATGTGGTGGTGCAGCCATCTCTTGATGGCCTAGGAAGCATATATACCTAATTGCAATGTTAGCTAACCACACAGAGATAACTGCAATATATGAAGCCACACGAGAATGTGTATGGCTGAAACGTACAGATGATTAATCACATTCAGAAGAAATATAGTATACATACTGTCAATTCCTTTACCATTATCTATGAAGATAACATGGCTTGTGTGATGCACGAATGCATATGGGCTACATTAGGAGCAATGCCACCAAACACATTATTCCCAAGTTCTTTTACTCCCATGAGCTCTAGGAGAGCGGATAGATAAATATCTCCTCTGAAACACTACTACGGAACCTATGTTCACAATTTGTCGTTTAGCATTTTTAGAGGTGGTCTACCCCCTGCCTCCATCATGAGTCACTATATAAATCATAGATTTACATCCTACCTGATTTAAAAACAAAAAAAATGATCCCATCATTGAGGCTTGTCGTTGATCCCACCGAGTTCAACTCCAAGCCCAATGAACCCACCTAGTTTGCCACAAATCCCACTAAGCACACTGGGTTCGCCAACAAGCTCCATAGACATGTATTCACGTTGTCTTCTCCATGGATCAAATCATCAACCCAACTGTTTCTACCATAGATTGAACCCGTAGGCTCGCGCCACCTCTACCATAGACCAAACTGTCTATTACCACACAGTATCCTCCATAGATATACGAGGAGACAAAGAGGGAAGGGGACGAGGTCCGTGCTAGTGAAGGTGGATCTATATTAGGATGTTGGGAGAGGATGGAGAGGACCGCGGCGGGGGCGGCTGCCACAGTCGTGCGAACCGCCCTCGATGCTAAGGCAGAGAAGACAAGATGCACATCCTAGCCACCACGTCCACACAATCCAATGCCAGCGGAGAAGACAAACTACGTCATGCAGAGAATACAAGTCTAACCCACCAGAGATGATGGACCAGCCTCCATGTCCACGCAAGCTACCGCTAGTGGAGAAGATGAGATGGATCCCAGATGCCACATTTGTGTGAGACACACCCGGTGAAGAAGACAAGGGGAGGGGAGGCAGTGGAGATTGGGAAGTTGTGACACCGGTGAAGAGTGTGGGAGGCTATGGCTGTGGGGAGATGAGAGGGATGAGTGTCTATGGGGTTAGGGTTAGGATTGGATGTGGCTGGTTATGGTTGGCACCATCGGTGTCCTTATGAGCCTTGGGCCTTTTTGCATAGGTGGGCTTCTTAAGTGGGTGCATCTATAAAAAGCCCACTTATGTAAATCAATATACAGAGAAGGGCTTTATTGAGCTACCTCCTAAAATATATATATTGGTTTTGTTCAAAAAATTAGGTAGACATTTTAGAAGACCCTAAAAAATTTTGACCGTCTCCAAAAATAAAATTTGTATCTCCCAAAATCTTTTTAGTTGTGGTGAAAATCTTGCAGATTTGTTCATAAAATAATCTCTGTCAGTAAACGAATACTATACTAGGTTCAAACGGATATTATAGCCCAACGACATTGGCATTGGCATAGGATGACTTAGGGGACTATACTAGGTTCGAAGTTCAAACGAATATTTAGCCCATAATAGTGATCTTGAAGATCAACTATTAAACTCGTTTTTCCTTGATGATTTTTTCCACTAGCACTACCAGAATCTTGAATTACCTTGAGTGCCCAAAACCGCCAAGGAAAGGGGTTAAACCGCCAAGGAAATGATTCTTGACCACAAACCGTCAAGCAAATTCACTCAAGGAAAGGAGATAAGGGAAATTAGTTTCTTTGACAGTTCTGGCACTCAAGGAAACTAGTTTCCTTGACAGTCGACAACCTCCAAGGAAACATAGAGCCATAGCAAAAAAAACATAAATCACCAAAACTTGTGCTTGGTAGGATTCAAACATAAATCACCTCCAAGGAAACATAATTCACAATGACACCTCTCACCACTACACCTCAAAGCAACTTGTGAGTAACTGAATCACTATTTTCTTTTGTATTCACTTTGTTGAATCTTGTAATGAATATTTGAGATCCAAAATGATTTCAAATGTCAAAAGTTTGAACTAAAAAGTTTTAGATCTCATCGAATACTATAACTTTGGTTTAAGTTATATCTCCATCTGAGGTCATTTGTAAAATTTAAAAATTTTGAAATTCAAAGTTACGTGAATTTCCTTGGTTGTTTCAAGTTACAGCCAAGGAAATTCGAATTACCTTGGCGGTTTCAAGTGGCGCTCAAGGAAATACAAATTACCTTGGCGGTTTCAAGGAGCACTCAAGGAAATATCAATTACCTTTGGCAGTTTCATGTAACACCCAAGGAAATGAGCCTTTACCTTGACGGTTTCATTCAACACTCAAGAATATCTATTTCCTTGGAGGTCTATGTCTGAAGTCAAGAAAACTATAATTTCCTTGGCGGTTTTGTTTCGGCCCTCAAGGAAATGTTGAGCACTCAAGGTAAATCAGGATTGTGGTAGTGTAGGTTTTCTCAAAACAAGGTTTGTAATGAGGCAACAGGTGCAGCATAACCAATGTATGTGTTGTACTATTTTCTCCTACCCTTCTTCCCTGCATGGTTTTTTTGGGGGGGGGGGGGTTGAGACATACACGTAGCATAAATTTGGCCTAGGAAGAAGTGTTATGAAATGAAAGTAAAAAAACAAATATGAAAGGAGAGTTAATTTGATGGTGGCCAAAATGAGAGGATATAAAAGCATGATGATTCACATTTGAGAAGTCTTATATATGTTCACACTAGACTAATCCCACTAATAAAGAATAGACTTTTGATCCACATCGAGTTTGGCCTTTAGTCCTGGTATTTTTTTTTTTTTGTGTTCAGGAGTAAAGGATCCTTCAGTTTACTATAAATGGGTTGTCACTTTCATCTGATGTAATGCAAGAAAACTGAAATAAAAAGAACCCTCATCATTTCCTCTCCATTCCCTGTTCTAATGTCTTGCTCTTGTGTGTGGAAAGAACCCGATTTCTAGCAGTGTAAACTGAACTGGAAATAATATGAAACCATGTAAAATAACAAGGAAATACCAAAGAAGTAACAAACCTGCAGGATCCTGTGGCACATTTTCTTCTATAGCGTTTTCAATGTTCTGTTCTTGCATTATGCCTACGTACAGAAATATTATGTCATAGAGATTTTACTTTCTCAACTGCACTTTTGAAGGATAACTAACTGGATGAGTTATAGCTGTTGTCAAAAAAAAAAAATGGATGAGTTATATAGCGTACCTGCTTGTTCATCTGGAAGGTGTTGCTGATTAACCACAACGTTTTGTTGGTTCTCAACAGCTAGAAAAACGAATATATATCTCTATTAGCATATCACATGGCATCACAAAGTCTTAGTTCAACACTAGACATCTCTGGAAGGGTTTCCAATTGGAAAGGTTATAATTTACCTGTTGGTTCCTCCATAATCTGTTGTTCGTTGTTGATATTATTTGGTTGTTGCGCTAGAATTAAAAAAATCAAAACATATTAGTAACACATAATTACAAATGTGCAAATGTGGGAAAAAAATAAATGAAACATTAGTCTCAAGAAAGAGTCAAAGAACAAACAACATTACTTGTAGGATCATCTAGAAACAAATTAATAATTGTTACCATAACATCAGCACTACAATCCTGAATATATTCATAAATAAAATGAAACCACACATGTAAGAAAATCAAATAACTACAAAAACCTGTAGGATCCTGTTGCAGAACGTCTTCTGCGTTTGCAAGGTTCTGTAGCACTGGGCCTACAGAAACATTACAACATAAGAGAGCTCCTAGTTCTATCCAATGCATTATTTCAAGTGTCTTCAATAGGATGAGTTTTGATTACCTTCTTCTTCCTGGGGAATATATTGTTCGTTGCTAACAACATTTGGTTCAGTTGGGTCACCTAGAAGAATCAATATATATTAGCATATCACTAAAATTGCAAAAGATTAATGACTACAAAAATCAAATGAAACAACAATCTGATGCGAAACTCAAAAGAAGCAATAACAATACTTGAATGATCTTCCACAATGTGAAGTGGCTCCACTTTCTTCGGTGGAAATGGACGTATAGCTGGTAATGCTACAACAATAATATTAAAGTGGCCATCAGTTTTCCTCCTTCGCTTGACAGGCTTTGCACGGACTGGTGCCACCTGAAAAAAATTATATGAATTAGTATATAATAGTCACTTGGGCTACACAACTGTAATATTAATGTCCTCGCTACAAAAAAAATTACAAGACACTGGATTTTATTTTCAAAGGTGGCCTTTAAATTTTCCATTTCTATAATTCATCTAGTAGCCCAATTTTCAAGGGCCACATCTATAAATAATGCATATTTAGAGGTGAGACTTTGAATTTTCTTTATATTTTTTTACATAAGAGATATTTTTTTAGTATCATAAAATATAATTTGATGGGGGCGATTTACTGTCAATGTGAAGATCATTTATGTTGAGATTGTATCAGAATTTCTAAAAAAAGGTAATTTTGGTAAGCCTTGGGTCAAGTTATTTTTTACATTGTTATCCTGAATAGCAGATATTTTTACATTGTTGTTTGAGGGCAACTTACTCATTGACAGAAGAGATATTTCTACATGTTTAAGGCATGTTTGGATACTGCCCGCCAGGCACCTCCGAAGCCAGGCAAAGCCACCAGGCGTCCGATTTGTTGTGCATTTGGCCAAGATGCATTGCTTGGCAGGCAGCTGCTAGCCAGGATGCCATCCAAACACGCCCTTAGTGCATTGGTGTGGACCAGATTGTTAGAGAGGTAGACGACACTAGCTTTTGTCATAGTTGGCAGTGGTGGTTATCTAATATAAGTGCTGTAATTCTCAGAAATTGCTGTCAATTATGATAAAATGCAATGGTAGTTATAAGACCATGCACCATGAGGTTGCCACCAAGGAACAAGATATAGCCTGTAAGGTAGATAAAGATATAGCGTGTAAGGTAGATGACACTCAAAAAGGTCCCGGGCATATAATGGACTCCTCCATCATGTTTCTGTCGTCAAGATGACCAGAAAGCACACTTAGATCATCACGTTTGGAGCCCAAGTGAAGAAAATAGTTTTTTGGGTGCTGAATCTACTACAACAGAAACAGGCTTTAGCCCCGGTTTTCCCAACCGGGACTAGCAATGCGGGACTAAAGGTGGGAGCCTTTAGCCCTGGGTGCTCCTAACCGGGGCTAAAGGCTCCCACGAGAAAAATAAATGTGTGTTTGTGAGATTCGAACTCAGCACCACTCGCCTCACACACGCTTATCAACTGAGCTACACAACCCACGTGATATAGTTCTGAACGTTTTCGTTTTGAATACACTCGTGAAGGACCTTTAGCCCCGGTTGGTAACACCAACCGGGGCTAAAAGGACCTTTAGTCCCGGTTGGTAACACCAACCGGGGCTAAAAGGTCACCCTTTAATCCCGGTTGGTATTACCAACCGGGACTAAAGGTTCTGGGTTAGTAATACCAACCGGGACTAAAGGTTCACCTTTAGTCTCGGTTGGTTTTACCAACTGGGACTAAAAGTCTTTAGCCTCGGACATAGTTTTTTGCCGAGACTATAGCTCAGTTGATAGATCGTCCAAAGGCCATTTCTGTTGTAGTGATCAACCAGAGTCGGCTTAGCCGGGTCCCTAAACCGGCTAAGTCGGTTTTGCCAACTTCCTCAAATTCAAGAATGGACTTCACCATTGTGTTCCTCTCGTTGAGCTGATTGAAAAACATATATGGTTTGTCTCATTTGGTGTCCGAATGATTTAATTATGAATTTCGAAAGATTATTGCCTGATTTTCCTACTGCCAAGTCAGCTTAGCCGGATCAGGGACCCGACTAAGCCGACTCCCCCCTGTTCAGAGCCCGAAAATAAAGCCTCGGTCCGCTCCATTCACCCTAAGGTGTCTCATGGCGGATCATAGGTGTTATCAACAAGTTATGCACATCATATATATGTTGGTGATCAAGTGGTGAAAGCAAAGTATCGAAAAATCAAGTGAAAAACAAAATGGGTTGTTGAACCTCTAGAACCGACTTAGCCGGGTCCCTGAGCCAACTAAGTCGGGTGCCCTGAGCTGACTTAGTCAGATCCTGAGCCAACTAAGTCGGGTCCAGCCGATTTAGCCGGTTCTTAGAGCCGACTAAGTCGGATCTCCTCGTAGCTGTTGTGCCGAGCCCGCACAAACCGACTTAGTCGGATCCTGAGCCGACTAAGTCGGTTTTTGCCTAATTCTGAACCGATTTGGTTTCCAAATCGGTTTTTGGTATGTTTTTGACATGGGAAACTTGGACAACATGTTTTGGAGTTGTTTCCTACTGGGATAAGTACAACCCCCTCTATATAAACGAGAGGATCATGGACGATTGAGATCCCATCTATCTAATTGTCAAAAACACATCTATTTACTTTTATCTCCTATCCCAAGGTCTTCCAACCCCCTTGCTGTTCAGCGCACCTCTCGACGAGATTCGTTGGCGTTCTAGGTGGCCTTGCCGACCCTAGAACACCCCCACCGTGCGTCTCCCTGACGGGTCTTCCCGGGAGGCGTTCGTGGGTTTATCAGGCGAAGAACGAGCATCTAATTGGCCTCGTCGACCTGCTGGTCGGCTTCACCGTTGGGATCTCCCTTCGTCGAGTGCTAGGCCGTGTGCGGCCTCCGGGCAATCTAGCCCCTATCGGTGTGTGATCCGAATCGGCGTCAACACACTTTTTTGTGACTCCGCTGGGACGAAAGCAAATCAATCTACTACAACAATGCTTAACGACAAGACCGATCTGAAGAATCAAGGCAACATCATCAAACCTTCGGTCGATCAACTTCCTGAGGAGATTCGCGAGATGCTAGAGGAGAGGGCGAAGGCCCGAGCCGCTGCTGATCTGGAGCATGCCCTAGCATGCTTTGAGGTGGATCGGCGGGGAACTATCAAGAAGATGCAAGACGTCAACTTTGATCCTCTTCCTACTACATCTACATCTACATCTACATCTGAGGTAAAAATATATCAACCTCTCCCTAGATTTGGCATAACACATGATGAATGTGCTGCAATGATTGCCGATCAAGCTAAGCTTTTTGAAATTCGTATAAGTGAAAATAGCAAATTTATGGATAATCATGATAAGGGGGAGAGAAAGAAATCTGAAATTTCTATTTTACCTCAAGATATATCTATTGGCGGATCAGCTCCTGTTGCTAGCCAACCACAATATGGGATGCCGTCCGGTTTTTCGAGGGACAAACAGATTATGCATCGGCTAACCAGCTTAAATTGGCCTCTTCGGCGCCAGAAACCGATATGGCCAATTTAGGGGGGTTTGGTACTACTATGCCAATGACTACCTTTGCGCAGTCATCGGTTTCTACCACACGAGCCGATAGCAGTTCAGCAGCACCACATGTCTCTTTTCCTCATAATACGGTGTTGCCAAATCCTCCTAAACCACCGTTTTGGAGTCAACATGCTAATGCTTATGCAAGTACTTCACAAATCGGCAACCCAACCCCTTGGGATGCAGCTCTAAGCTGATTTAAAGAAAATTTGCATAAGGATTTACAAAAAAGTCTAGGTGTGCATTTTAGAACAACCAGGAGTTATGCTAAGCCTTATCCTTCATATTTTGACCATATGAAAGCTCCCGATGGTTGGAAAGTACCCGACTTTTATAAATTTAGTGGTGAATATAATAAGACCACAAAGGAGCATATAAGCATGTATATTGCTCAACTAGGTGAAGCTGGTACCAAAGAACATATGAGGATTCATAATTTTTCATTATCTCTTACTGGTACCACTTTTTCATGGTATTCTTCACTTCAGTCTTGCTCTATTGGTTCTTGGGTACAATTAGAAGAAAAGTTCCATGAACATTTTTATGATGGAATCAGTGAGCTTAAATTGACTAATTTGATATCGGTTAGACAAGGGCGTGATGAGTCAGTCCTTGATTTTGTTAAAAGATTCAGAGATGTTAACAACCGATGTTTTAATTTGTCAATTTCTGAAAAAGATCTTGCTGATTTGGATTTTGTTGGCTTACGCTCTAACATCAAAGAAAAGTTAGAGCACTTTGAGTTTCTCTCTATTAATCAACTGTTACAGAAAGCTTCAGCGGTTGAGAGCCGAAGTAATGTTGGAGAACCTCAAAAGTCACTTCGTCCAAATATGCATACTATTGAATGTCAATCAGATGACACAGACGATGAAACTTCAAGTTGCTTTGTTGCTGAATTTTTTTGGCTAGCACAAGATAAATCAGTTTCTTATTCTTCCCTTAAGCCGATTAACAAGAATCGGTAAGAGGAGATAAAATTTACTTTTGATGTATCTAAATGTGAGCGTATTTTTGATAAGATGTTGAAGAATGGATACATTAAATTGTCACATCTGTTACCACCATTCAATGAATTGAAGCTTCGTGTATACTGTAAATGGCATAATTCAGCTTCCCATGCTACTAATGATTGCAATGCCTTTAAGCAGCAAATCCAATCGACTATTAATGAAGGCCAATTGAGTTTATTAGGGATGCAGGTGGATACAATGCCCTTCCCGGTTAACACTTTGGAATTGAAGAATCCAGCTATTTTGATTCGGCCTGGTCAAGCTGAATCTTATAGCGGAAAGAATGTCATAATTGGTGATCCGAGGGTTGGCGACAAGATTGAGAAGACTTCGGGTCATGAAATCATACTTGAGAAGCTCGCGCATGGCCGGGAGAACATTAAAGTTGTCATTAAGTCTTCTAGGCTCGGGGGGCAAGCGAAAACTCTTTTTGAAGAGAAAGAAGAAGATCCTATTGTTGTTGTTCATGGCAATAACCAGCAAAAAACAACAAGGTCGATTTCTCAAATCGGCCCAACAAAGGTAAACAAAAGGTACCTACACACTTATAAACCAAGGAGACCAAAGGATGGAACTTGGATGACCAATAAAGTCAGGGGTTCTAGTGAAGAGGTACAATTACAATCAGCTTTTGATCGTCTTTTGAACAAATACACCAAACAAAAGGCCGATTCGGTGAATCGGCCCATAAAAAAAGAAGTTCGGTCACTTCCTAGGCAAATTTATGTGCCTAAGAAGAAGGAAGTTATTGCAGCTCCGATGAAGGCCATCAAACAAACATCAATTCTAATAGGCTCTATGGAAGTCCCGCTTGATAGTGTTGACGAGCCGATTGTTGTTAAAAATCTGGCTCAATCCTCTATAAAAAAGAAGAGGGAGGGATTGCTACGAGTAAAGATAATGTTGATAGTAGCAATCTTGAGTCCAAGTATTTCCAACCAAGGTGGTGTCCATCGGGTTTAACCAAGACACAACGACGCAAGCTTCAGTGTGCCCGTTGTAAGAAGCTCCAGTAGGCATAAAACTGCATTGGGCAAATGGCCGATACATGTATAGCCCTTAGAACAAAATGGTCGATGTATACATCGTCCTTAGCCGCTGAATAGTCAATGAGATGGGTATCGATGCTATTTGGTTTTGAATTGTGTTTTCAGGATCATTGCCACATTCACCTGAATACATGGGGGCATATCACTACTGGAGAACGGGCCTTTAGCCCCGGTCGAAAATGGCCTTTAGCCCCGGGCATGGAGCCGGGGCTAAGGAATCGGGACTAAAGGTCTGACCTTTAGCCCCGGTTCCCGGCCCCGGGGCTAAAGGGGGGACCTTTAGCCCTACCAAACGGGACTAAAGACTGGCCTCTTTAGTCCCGGTTGGTATTACCAACCGGGGCTAAAGACCTTTTTCCTTTTTCTTTTCTTTTTTCTTTTCAATTGGCTATTGTTTTCAGTTTTTCAATTACATTAGGTTTTCTAATACGTTTTCTTCGATGCTAATATATTACATTAGGATTTCTAATACGTATTCTTCGCTGCTAATGTATGTATCCACATATATATACACATAAAATTTATAATTACACACATAAAATATGAAACTATATATATATGGGCTAGCTATACATATTATGTGTATAATATATTTATGCACATAAAATTTACAGCATTATCCATGCATCCTTGGTATTTACAACACAGATATTGACCGTCACTTAAATGTCATACAAATGGTCGTCTTGGTTTGGTTTCATTGGTTCTTCCGGGTTATAGTAGAACTCGGTGCCGGCTTTGAGGACTTGGTCATTAAGAACTCCTGCGATTGTCTCTTGAATTCCTTTCAGGCGCACCATGTCCAACACCTGGTTCTTCAACCATAGCTCCTTCTGTCTCTCTAGAGGAGTTCTTTTGGCATACACCGAGAGAAACTCGCAAACGTAGTACCCACACAAATTGTTCCCTGGTGGTTGCCGTAGAACCCACTACACGATGTAAAAAGATATTACTCTCATCATCTCGCGCGTGTGATGAAAGCATGCTACAGTGGTAAAGACGCGGGGAGATAGTACTACTTACTTGCAATTGGATAGGACGAGGAAGTGTCGCCTTCAAATCCGGACGGTGTTTCGGAACGAACCAAGCCCAAACCCTGCACAATATAATATTGGATCGTAATTAACTATTGCAGATTTAAAGTGTAGAAATCAATATTTAGAGATCGAAAGTTACCCCTGGATAATGTCTATGATATCTTGATAATCTCCCAGTGGTTTTCTCAACGAGTCATAGATTATCAATTGACTTTCGGAGAGATCGAAGACGATCAATATCCAGTGATAGCTGCATTAATTTGCTTATATAGTCAACATATATCATAGAAATTGAGTAAGTAAAAATAAATATGCACATGATAACAACACCCACCTAAAGTTGTATGGGAAGAGTATATATCTTTTGTTCTTTTGGTTCACCAAGAACCTTCGGAGATTCCTCCCTGTTTCATTTCTCCATATATCATAGGCGGGATCTTTCTTTGGGACCGAGAATACGATATATGGATCAATGAAACCAACCTCCTTGTCATTTCTACGTGCGAGGTCTCTCATCATGTTTCTGCATATGTATATAGGCACGCTAGCTAGTGTTAGCATAATTACATTTACATATACATATGCTAGAGTGAGATAATTAAAACGAAGGATCACTTACAAACAGAAGAGGCTGACTAGAGATTTGTCTAGAGCATCCAGGTGGCATAGCTGGTGTAACTCATTGAATTGGATAAGTATAATGTCATCACCACGGAAGTAATGATGGTCTCTAATTCTGACGCATATCCAATCATCCGCTTTTTTGGTACACGCTGCCATGTACCACTAGTTTAACAAGTACATTTGAGTGCCAAGTTCTGTGAGGGCCGTAGGGTTGTATAGACTCTGGCCATATACATAATTCTTCTTCCACTGATCAACTTGCGGAGCAGTTTCAATGGGTGCTTCACCGAGCATTTGTGACAAGGTTAGACCAGTTTCTGCGAAAAATGCATCAAGATGCTCAGGATTCACCTCAAGTTGTTCTAGCGCTTTCAAGTTAGAACCATATTCATTCACAACTAGCGGGGGCACTGATTGTTTCGATTGTTCCCCGAGCTGTGGGACACCCTTGCTTGCTCTCTTCTGTTTCTGCTTCGCCTCCTCAAGTGACTTGGTCATAGTGCGGTCATAGTCTGATGGTGGCGATTTCTTACGAGAATCACGCACTTTTTTCTGATGAGCATCCACCTTTTTCCTGAGCATATCAGGACGTACAAAAAGGTACGGCTTCTCTGGGTTTTTCTTTGCTTTTTGTTTAGCCTCGACGTCCGCCCAAAATTTGTCCAAATCTGCTTTCGCTGCAGCATTTGTTTCCTCATCAGTCATATCATAGGGAAGTTTCGTCTTCTGAGGAACAGCTTGATGTCTTTCTGCAGAGGCTTTCTTCTTTGGTGGCGGTGGGGCCGATGCCTTCATTTTTGTGGCTGGCCTCTTCTTTGATGGGGCCGGTGGTGGGGAAGCCCGTGGTGGAGGAGATGGGGCCGGTGGCGGGGATGGAGCCCGTGGTGGAGGAGATGGGGCCGGTGGCGGGGATGGAGCCCGTGGTGGAGATGGAGCCGGTCGTGGAGGGGATGGAGCCGATCGTGGAGGGGATGGAGCCGGTGGGGATGTAGCTGTGTCTTTCACTGCATCGCCCGCAGCACTATGATGACTATGTGGTGAATGGATAATTGGACTTAGGTGCGGAGAGGTCCTGCTGTGAAAACAACATAGTATGAGTAAACAATTATTTAATTAAGTCAATACATAACTAGTGAAAAAATGTTTCATTGACTTTCATCTGCACCTAGGGTTAGTTTGCTGAGGAGGAGGAGGAGGTGATGCCCCAGGAATAATGATATAGCGCTTACGCCAACATATGAATGCCTTCTCCGCTTCTCCTAAAGTCTTCTCACCATCACCTCCTTCAATGTCAAGAGTCACATTGCTATGCCCTTTCAATACTCTATCCACCGAGACACTAGCATAACCAGGTGGTACCAATGCCCCATGGCATCTTGGTGTCTTCGTAGGGTCAATAGGAGATACGACACCAATAGCCACCATTATTGTGTCATTCCCCTGTGGAATGTGCAGCTCACAGGTCGTGAGAGGATCAGTGATGTCATCCACGGGGAAGCGCAGCCCTGCGTCACCTTGAATCGTTGGCACCTCCGTGGAAGCGCAACTGCTTTTCAACTGATCACCAGGGGTGCTGGTGTTGACTCCTGGCTCTGATGCAGATTGCCTTTGCAGGGAACTCACTGCTAAATGCACTTGCCTTTTGATTTCCTCACTCATTTTGTCTTCAAGTGCCTTTTCTCGCTCTACCGCTTCACGAGCCGCGGCCTGTGACTGAATAACCATTTCCTCCATCCTTCGCATCCGCTCTACCTCCTCCTGCCTCTTTCTTGCGCGGCTTCTATAGGTCTCTTTGTCTTGTGGGAAGGCATGCTCCCACGACACCTCCCCATAGCCTCTTGTTCTCCCACCATGTTCAGGATTCTCTAGGGCGTATGTAAGCTCATCCTTTTCTCTGTTCGGCTGCCACGTGCCACTGTTAGCCATGTCTCGAGCATAAGCTAGTCTTTCTGCTGCTCTTTGGAGTTTTGTGCCATACACTACCCCTCCTGTCTGTAGGTCCAGACTTCCTCCATGACCAAAAAACCAATACTTGGCGCGCTTAGGCCAGTTTATTGAATCTGGTTCGATGCCCTTGGCTAGAATCTCCCGTTCCATTTTTTCCCACTTGGGAATGGCACTCTTGTAGCCACCTGATCCCAAGTGATGGTGGTATTGTTTTTGTCGGGCATTCTGTTGGTTCATTCTG